>OX403618.1:29201908-30401908 GCA_948107695.1 Meliscaeva auricollis
TATTCCTTTTGGACGGAAATTCTTTTACAAACAGCAGACCAATAAGTTTAGCCAAAATAATATCAGTCACAGTTTAAATTGTAACACTTAAGAAAGTCAAATTCTTGCTCTGCGTTAAATTTTGGATATATTTTTCTCCTTAGTAGGCAAATTATTTCATTGATATGACGCGACGACACGATGGCGACCTACGTACCGTTCGTGAGTTTTCAAGCTCTTACAGACAAAAAAAAACACAATTCCCAGTGCAATTTATATGGAAAAACAAAAAGTGCAGTGTGTTCTGAACACGAATTTTAAGAGCGGATTTTTTTTAAGGATCAGTTTTTAGCCTAAACGAAACTTTTCGGTTGAGTTTTTTTTTCGAATCACCCTAATGTAGAAGGTACAAACAAAAAAGGGAGGGATGGGAGGAGGGGGGGGGAGTGCATGTCCTCTAATTACAAATTGGTTTAAATATTGATTTTCTATCAGTATAGCATTAAAAAATTACCAAAAATAGGATACAAATGTTAAAAGATGTACAAAAAGGGCACACAATACACAAGAGTAGAATAATTGAAATAAGTGGGCAATAGTATTTCGTTACCACTTCACATACATATTATCTTTATAGAACAAACAACTGATTTAAAACAGAAAGACGTAAAATTCAAATGTTATATCAGGTCAGTTTGAATTTGAACTATAATAGAAAGTACATACGGCCCACCAATTTTACATTTTATATCTTTTTCAATTAAAAATGCTAATAACGTAAAGCTTCTAAGGATATTATTATCTTACTCGATTTACTAATAAAGCATACACAATGATCACTCATGAAAATCTAAATAAATCTCCCACTTCTTTTAAAATCACAAAAAAAAAAATCATATTACAATGAAATGAAATTAACTACAAAATTTATTACTCAAATAAAATCATTTTTATATGCAAACATTAAAACCCCGCCGCTACCGCCCACAATTTCCATGATATATCAATCGTATTTAACAAAAATGTTTAAATTTTAAATTAAATTATAAGCTCAACAACAAACCTGAACGAAAAAATATAACTCATCACATCCGAATAGCCAACCGATGCGCGATGATAGGTACGAAGATAAATTGCTGTTTATTGTCTTATAATACAAGCTCACAGCGGGAAATCTGTTAACTTGATTTATGATCATCAGAGCTTTAGCTTCCACTCACGAGAAGCATCATGAGTGTTCCACATTAATTATAAATTCATTACAATTTTCTGTGAAAAAGATACAATTTGCAAGATCGACCCCACACACACCGAAAAATGAGATCGAGATGATCGCGTCCAATTGTGGGTTTAGATATTAAAAATAAGATAAATTATAAATATACCCGGAAATGGCATATTTAGTTCAAAGTTTTTTTTTCTTTTTTTGTTTAATGATCTGTGGCATTAACATAATATAATATTTTGGTTTAAAAAAACTAAGAATGTTTGTTTTTTTTTTAAGCAGAAAAAATTTCAAATCTACCTGACTTTTTACCTATTTTAACCAATCATAGATGTCTAAACTCTTTTGACTCCATGTGATAACTGATCTGTGTGAGGTCTTTAACAATTCAACACTCAAATAAAAAAAAAACTTAAGAAAGTTGATTTTATTCATTTTCAAGGCATTTAATTCATTCACCACAAAGAAAACTAATAAGCTTAGCTATGTCCCCCACAGGGTGGCCCTAAACAATTCTCTGCCAGATAAAGAAATGTTGCCACATTAGTTCTGGTACTGTTGTTGAAAAGTGGACGAAAGAAAGAGAAGAAATTTCAAGGAATTTTTCTTAATGATCCCAAAAAAAAAAAGAGGAAAATTATACAAACTCAAAAGTTATTAAAATTTAGGTAAATATACAGGGTGGAGTAAATATAACAATACCTAAAAATATTTTCTGCTGTTAGGAAATAGCCAGTTATCTTTGTTTATATCGAGATGACATAAAGAGAATATTGTACTAATCGGGTACATGCTCTGTTACGCTTCAAAGTCTTTATAAGCTGATTTTGTTTCCCGGAAATGCATGATATCATCTCCGACCGTTCAAGCCAATAAGTATTTTAATCCAAATATTGTGATATAATCTTAAAGGACTATACGTGAGTCATTCTTAAGAGCATTACTTACTTACTTAGTTTCTCAGACCTTGATGAGTCTGTTGTGATCCCCTAAGGGGTATAAGGCCTCCACTACTCCTACGCTCCATCGTGTACGGTGTCTGGAAATATACCGCAGTTCTCTCTAACTCTTCCCCAGCTGTGCAGGTTCCCTTTTGACTGTCCTGCGTAATGTGCTTCTCGGCCGACCCGAGCCTCAACCTGCCTGTTTGAGTGGGTTTCACTGCATCGCTTGGCCTGCAATTCAATCGTTGCGTTTTCAATGCGTATGACCAATCCACTGCCACTTACGTCTGCGAATAGTACTGTATATGGATTCTTGACCCGTTCTTCTATGAAGCTCTTCATTAAAAACACGGTTGGACCATCTATTCAACACCTATTCACGAACGATTGCAGCTTGCTTGTGACAGTTTTTAAGATTTTCCACGGAACGGAACAGTCTCAGCTTGGTCTTTGTCCTGATAGAATTATTTCTCCAAATTTTGGACAGCATTCCGAAAGCAGCATTTGCCTTTTCAATAATGCTGTCGACGTCTTGTTCGGTTCCGGTTTTGGTAGAGACAAAACTCCCAAGACATTGAAAGTCTTCGACTTTCTCTACAAGTTGTCCAGACATATTGACTTGAACGGATGAGTTACTTCCAAAGCTTATCAGTTTTATTTTTGTCGTGTTGATTTTTAGCCACGATTTCTGCTTCTGGCTCACCCTAGTTGGCATTTGATGGAGATCCATGATCCTATGAGAGAGTAATCCAACTATTTCCATTCAACAGGGCTGCACATAGCACATCACTTATCGCTAGCAGGAAAAGTATTGGCGATGGTATGCAACCCTGCCTGACGTAAGTTGTTTTAATAAAAGCAAGTACCGTGGTAAATTATCACTTAAAGTGGACAAACTTAATGAGGTTGACAAGAAAATGAAATGATACACTGTGCTGGTTCCCTCGATACGTTGGAGTTCTGGAACTACTAGTTCATGAAGAACCAATAAGGCCTAGTAACTGACTCTCTCAACCATTTCCTGTGGTCGTTTAGCAGGAATGGAGGGCACCAGGGAACTTTCAATTTTCTGCCGGTTTCGAATGGCTAGTTGAGTTTCTCTTCTCGTGACAAGCAGTAATATTGGAGGTTTTGTCAATTCCTTGCAAGAAGCCTGAACAAAATAAGGTAGTAACACTGTGTATTGAACCCAGACCTCCAGCGTAATAGTCAATCGCACTAACCATTACGTCAAGGGGTAGTTGCTACCTGAAAAGAAAAAGATCAGAGGCAGAGCATTGATTTACAACTAAAATTCCGCCCGAGTTACCAATTGGCTGCATTCTTCAATACTTCTTAAATATTGAAAAAAAAAATTGGAATATAAAGTTGTTCTTCACTTCCAAGTACATATTGTCTTTTCTAATGTTCGCTTACAAAATTATTAATAATAGCCGACCCAGCACTTGAAATTCGAATGCCAATTTATTTTTATTTCACTTTTTCAGAAAATCACCGATTGATGTCTGAACTGAAATTTGTATGATGTAAATTATACGCTCTTTTCAGCAACTGATGTCGCTATTGTATGAGTGTGTTCTTTTTCACTTTTTGCAAAAAGTTCCGATTGTAGTTAGCCCTTAATGTTTCAAAATATTATTGCAAGAGCTCTCACTAAAACTAAAAAACTAAAAAAAACACCCAATATTTTGAGTTGATTCTTCATTTAGGGGGGTTCATGATCAACAACATGTTCTTCAACTTTTGCTGGCAGATTTGTGTATTGTGAACAAACCTTAATATTTTGGATTCTGGTCTTGGGTTTATGGATTTGACATTTCGTCATTGTGTCAGTGGATTTGACATTTCCAATTGTTTTTGTTTTCCTCGTATTTTTTTTGCAATTTTAATTCATTGTTTTAAACAATTTCGGTGTAAAATATTTAAATTCTTTATAGCCACTGCACATCTATGCAAGAAATGCTTTCGTTTGATATGTAATTTATGTCCGGTTTGTGTGGGCCGCGTAAAATCTATTACACAAATAGTGTTCGCTGTTTTATTACTTATATGATTTGACAAGATTCTATCATAAACTGATTTAATAAAAAAAAAAAAAATACTAAAATTCAATTGGTTAATATTCTACTCCAACCTGTAAAATTAATATTTATTCAAAAAACCAATAAAAAACTATATTTCCATGATATACCGAAGTGTTATCTGTACTTACAGCTGCTACCTACAACAGTTTTAGGTATTCAACAAAAAGAAACAAAAAAAAAACCTTAAAGACTTCTTGAAAAAGTTTAACACCTTTTCTCAAGCAACGGAACGAAAAGACCAAAATGGTGATAATTTTTCATCTTTTCGAATATAAATAAATTACTGTGTCATCAAAGCGTAACTAAACGCCATAATCATGAACCATGACCAAACAATTTTATGGATAACTCAAAGACACTACAAAATATAAAAAAAAAAAAATCGACTAAGAGAGTATATACCTATGTAGTTGATGGATATTTTCCATTTCCATTTTTATATTTCTTTTGGGGAGTTTTCCATGAAACCAATCAACGTCCAACCCAAGGTAGGTAATAGACCAGTAGGTAATTGAGTCAACATACATTATGTAGAAGACAGCAGGTTCAACTTGGAAATATTAAGATAATAGTGTTAAGCTATTTATTTTTTTTTTTTTTATTATTAAATAAAAAATGTATATATGTAATGTATTGCAACACGCAGGTAAATTTGGAATGTTTAGCCTTTGGCCACCATCATCGGTAGCTTCAAAATGTGAATAAAAAGAATGAAGATATTAAAAAAAAAGAACAAAACCAAACCACTTATCTAAAGGAAATGGGATAGTATTTTCGAGAAAATAAAAAAGATAAGAGAAATTTTATAAGATTATTTTATTAAATCCATTGCTTTCGGGCGGCTCTGCTACATATACAATACATACATATAATAGTCTACTTCGATCAGATATAGTTTGTGAATGATTTCTGTTTTTAAAATAGTTCTTAATATTTTGTAGAAATACAGGTGGGATAACTTACTACTTACCTGTGTGTCCTGAGACAAATTAGACACGCGTAGAGTTTTATGAACAGATTTTATATTTTCATTCATTAAATCCTTTTTGTGTGTACGCAGATGAAGGTAGAGTATTAAGAATATATCGAATTGTATCAACAACCATTTCCCCTGTAAGATTCAATTTTAAATGCTTGGAAATTGGCCTGCTATATAATAGCTTCAATATGTTGATTACAAATCTCATTCTTCTATCGAATAAGTATGCTTTGCTATGCCATTTAATATTAAATGATCTTTTTTTGTGCAACTAAATAAGAGGTTTATTTTTGGTATGCCCTTAAATTAAACTCTATTTTAGAAACAACACACTTACTTTTTCTACTGGGTTTATTTTTTTTTTTTCATTTTGCACACCCTATAAATTTATTAAATTTATACTGCAAGTGAAAATAGGATTTTCTGAAATTTCACCTAGAAGTTAGGGTACAGTGGGGTTATGTCAAAAAAGATTTTGTGCATCTCTAAAAGTATGAGGGAAAGAATAATGCAATAAATTTTATAAAATAGATGAATCGAAATGATGAAAAATTGTTCCCAAAACAAATTATGTACAAAACGATAGACAACGAAAAAAAAAAATAAAATGCACGACTGGGTTGCACGTACTTGCTCTTGAAGATAAAGTTACTATTTATGCTAAGCCCTTTTAATTAAAAATTTGTAAATGCAGTTTTCGAAAAAAAAAACAATTAAAAAAGCATAAAATTCTATTTTCAAATGACTAAAAGAGTTTCTTAAATGAATTTAACCTCAAAACAAAAGAGGCAATAAATATTTAAACATATTAATGCATTTTTGTAGATTTTATTTTAAAATCTGTAAATTAAGTTTTAGTTGCATGATTTTTAGAGATAGATTCTATTATATAAAATATAGGACTATAATTGGGCATAAGAGTATTGGACAATTGAATTACAAAACAATGAAACAGTCAAACAGAGGTCTTTTACTGAAAACATGTTTTAAGTGAATTATGCATTCACCAAATGTACAAAATTTACTGAAAAATTTAATAATAATAATAATAATTTTGAATTCGTTTTTAGCTTTGTTTGATGTATTTATATTTTATCCTTGTTCTTTTACAATGTCATACAGTATAATATTGATTGTTTAATAAAGAAGTCAAAATGATATAATGTATTATTTATAGAAACATTTATAGAACAAATTACAATTTCTATGCTATGCTTACAATTTTCTATGTTTCTTAACCTCAAATAATTTTTAATTTCCAAAGAAACTATACGAAAATTGATGTGTGATAAGGAAGTATAACTTCTAGTGCGCCTGGGTGAGTACCCACAAACTATTTTTTTTTTTAACTTTAAAACAATACCTATGCAAAAAACTTATAAAATATATATTTTAGAATTTGTTTTATCTTCCAATTTCTTCCACATAATGATTCAAATCTGGGAACCCCATTTGGTATGAATACAATTCTGGAACACATACATTCTCAGGAACACCTACTCACTTTATTAAGCTTAGTATCCAATATATCACTATCAAGTTGAAGCAGTTAGGTACTCAGTTACTATACCTTGTACTAAACATAGAAAACTTGAATTATTGGTACATGATAACAAAATTGCATATTTTTAGGATCACATCGTAGATACTGAATAATCACATAATACAATACACTAGAAAGAACGCATGTTTTTTAAAAGCAAATATAGAACAAGGCAGGGTAGGTAGGTATCTTCATTATGTCTTTCAACTTAGAAACACACACTGCTCGTCACTTGAATGGAAACAAATATTTTTTTTCTTCAGATCATAGATAATGCAGCAGGCTTTTACGAATCACTTCACAGAAAACAGTGTTTCTTTAAAAATCTTAACATTTTTGAATTTCAGCAAAAAAAGGCTGCGAAATGACAAAAAGAGAATCTAACACTATTCATCGCAATGCATCGTGGAAAAATTGGAAACAATTTTAAGTTAACAATTGTTTTTATAATGGGTATTTAGATAACATGAGCATGATGACCTGTTCAGGAAACTTAAATTTTGCGCCGATATCGTGATTTTTGCATTGGTAAATGTGGACTGGGAATTATCCTAATGGAATGTCCATAACATTTCTCTAGTCCCACTAGCTATATTTTCGTGAGAGTTTTGTAATAAAGTAAAGCAAAAGCTTTTCCCAAATCACTCTCTTTTTTAAAACTTTTTGGTATGAGTGTTTCATAGTTTCAAATTGTTCCAAACCATTTCTTTTAAATCACACATATGTAGGTTTTTATTGTTGGACAGTAGGTATGTAAGATTTTTACGGTCTGAACATTGAATGCTCAAGAAAACACGGTTATTTTAAAAACTTAGGGAAAGCTGTTCTATCAGTTTATGTATTTAGAAGTTGCTGTTTTCAAAACAGGAAACTCAAAATCTACTGTTCTAAATCATAGGTGGGAAAATCTGTGTTCAAGGGGTAACCCATGAACATGAAAAAGTGCAGATCACTACCTTCTCGTGGTGCCCGTTGACAAGAGAAGATCTAATACGCTAAGTAGACTGTCCTTTTCAGCATCGATTGCTTATACGTATCAAAGCCATAACTCTTGCGAAGTGTGACTGCTAGTCCAGCGAATTTACTTGTGAAGGCATGAACAAAATTCAATGATGAATACCCAATACATGCAGCACCACAAATGTGGATATTGCTCTGAAAAAACCAGGGTCCTGAAAATGTTCAAGCGCGGATCTTGTAAGGAGACGTCATTTTCGACGAAACTGATTGGTGTATTCTCTAACGAAGTGTATCTCAGTCGATTACGAATAGGAATATCTCAATCCTTGTTAAGGCAACAAAAGAAATAAGACCAAATTTCAAGTTTGGCCAAATTGGCTTTATTTCCATTTCAAAAGCGAAATAAGGCCAAATTAAATTTGGAAATAAAGCCAAATTGTTTGGTTTTCAAAAACTCGACCTCATATTAACAACTATACTAAAATTAACAGTTGTTACAAGTGCCTTGCCTATAGTGACCCCAAGCAGGGGGTTGTAGGCGGAAGCATGCCCCCCAAACTGTTATACGTTGATGGGTGGGGGTCCTGGGTTAAAAAAAAATTAATGTATTTTAAAAAAATTCGCCGTATATTAAAAAAATTAACTATTATTCCCCACTTTTTCTTAAAAAATGTGTCAATGTTCTCTGCGAACCCCTTACCAATCTGTTCCGACTGTCGCTTTCACAATCAGTCTTCCCGTCTGTATGGAAAAACTCATTCATTTTTCCAATACATAAAAAAGGTTGCAAAAATGATATATCAAACTATCGTCCAATTGCCAAACTTTCATCAATCCCCAAGCTCTTTGAGAGTTTAGTTTATGACTCACTGTGCTTTCATTGTAAATCGATTGTGTCCCCTTTCCAGCACGGATTCATAAAAAGTAGGTCCACAACCACTAATCTTACCCAATTTGTTGCTATGACACTTTGTGCTTTGGAAAAAGGATTCGAGGTTGATGTCATAACAACTGACTATAGTAAGGCATTTGATAAAATCTTTCATAAAATTATATTTTTAGAGCTAGAAGCAAATGGCTTTCCACCATCGTTTATTCAATGGATCAAATCCTATCTAAAGAATAGTACATATAGAGTTGTTTTTAGGTGTGCGATTTCCAATCCCATCTTTGCCCCATCAGGTGTTCCCCTAGGTAGCCATCTTGGACCACTCTTGTTTGTTTTGGCCATCAATGATGTTGGCTGTATTACTAACTACTCAAACCTTTTTATTTACGCAGATGACATCAAAATAATGAAAGTAATTAGTACTTCTTCTGATTCTTCCCTGCTTCAACAAGACTTAAACTCATTCCATATTTGGTGCAACAAAAAATTCTTAGAGCTAAATATTAGTAAATGTCAATCAATGACTTTTTCCCGCAAACGCCTACCCTCTATACACCACCTACGTCAGACCTATTCTCGAGTATGCCTGTCAGGTTTGGTCTCCTTATCAAATTACCACCTCACATAGAATTGAAGCCGTACAGCGAAGGTTTCTTCGTTTTGCATTGCGCAGCTTCCCTTGGTCAGATCCCTTTGTCCTGCCCCCTACGAAGATCGCTTACAATTAATAAATCTAAACACCCTTGCTAAGCGCCTCGAAGTAGCTGATATACTTTTTATTCATCAAATTACCACTAGCGCGATTGATTCTTCTATGCTACTCGAACTGATCCACATCAATACGAATCCATGCAGCCTAAGATCGGTTCCTTTCTTCCACCTCGCGACTCATCGTACCAATTACGGCCATTTTAAACTGATCACCAGAATGCTACGCCTAGCCAACAGTGCACATGCACATAATATCCTTGATTTTTCCCACAGCTTATCCTCCCTCAGAAGAGACCTATACGCTAAACTCCCATAAACCTCTCATAGTTTTAAGTCAAAAAAAAAAAAAAAAGTTGTTTTTAGATTGTAAGCTTATTATTTTTTATTATTAATGTTGTTATTATTATTATCATAATTTTTGTTCACATAATTATTTAAAGAATTTAATTAAATACTGTTATTCTTCTCTGTTTCGCTTGCATTAAGCCAATAATAAATAAATATAAAAAAATTTCCAGATAGGTACTTTTGGCAGTCAAAACGAAATAAAACCAAATTGGCCTTATTTCGTTTTTAAAAGCGAATTAAAGCCAATTTGGAAATTTCGTGTTATTTCCATATTTGAAACGAAATAAGACTAATTTTTATATTTTTGGCTTTATTTCACGCCACCAAATTGTACTATAATTTCAATATCAAATCTGAGTGCTAGTTCTTGGCTTGCAGGTCGTACATGGCTACTTCTCTTAAACAAAAATATTAAGAAAAGATGAGCTAATTATTTGGCCGTTCTTAATATAAGAAAAAGGACCTGGGTTTTGATAATGATAATCATAGGAAGGGATAGAAAGCTAACGGGCGATGATCAATGTATTCTTTGATCCTCATGTCCATGTGGATATGTCCACCGAGAGCTTATGGCCTAACGGCTAGGTACTCTCGTTAAGCATATTTTAACATTCTGTTCTAAATCATGAAACAGCAAAAGCAACCAGCAATATTCCAACTCCTTGATTCCTACCTATACGAATTTTAATTTCTATTACTTATTCTTTTCCTCAACAAAGTAAGACAAAAATTAACTCTTTGAATTAAAAAAAAAAAATCACATGGTTTAAAAGTTTTTTTTTTGTTCTCAAAAACAGGCATCACAAAGACAAAAATCAATATTCATGGCGATTCCAATATTTATTTAGCCTTTCCATTAATTTTCGAGCAAATAAACATTTTCGTGTGCATTGTCAGGTGGAATCTTGAATAATTGCTGTCTGTTGACATAAGCGCAATATCTTTCTACTATAGGCACCTTCCTTTAAAACTATATGAATGAGTATAATGCCTATCTATCTACCTACATGCTCAAACAACTTAAATTCTATCCATACCTTAGCTACCTCCGCGTAGGAAGGCAAGAGTTTAACAAATTCAAACATCGATCGATTGAATGCAACGCTAGGATTTATTGTATTTGCTACTGCGTAATAAAATTAATAACAAAACGCTAATTTATTTTGCTTTTGTCTACTGTTGATGCGTTGCCGGTGGTTTTTTCCCATCCCATATATCGATTGCAAACACACAACATTTATGTTTCGGCCTTAAAAGAAGCTATACCTACATGCTTGTAAAAGCAAAATACATACAAAATTATACAATTTATTTATGTTTATGTACCAAAGGAAGTGCTATTCTGACGCATACACCATTTTCCACAATATAACTCTTTAATTGGTTTATTGTGATGTAAAAAGCAGAATATCTGTGGCTGGTGTGGTGACCAACTGTGCTATATTATAAAAACGCTTATTTAGCTTTTTGATTTTTTTGTGCTTTTCAATAATAATTGATAATAATTGTGCTTCTAAAATGGGTTTGGATTTAATTTTTTGACTAATCTAATAGGTATTCATAAGTAACAAGTCCTTGTAAAGTTTTTTAACATTGCTGTCAGTTTTTAGTTTTTGTTTACAAAAAAATCTGTTTGTAAACATAATTTGATTAGTTTACACGTAAAACGTAACTAAATTTCCTCAAATAGCCTTTCATTCAATAAAATTTAATGTTTTTGTTCACGGTTTGATTAATGGCATTTCAAGTATGGTCACACTAAATGCGCCTCAAAACATCATAGACCATGCGCGACTGTTTTAAAATTAAATATCAACTACAAATATACGCTCCCATCGCTCCTTCCTCTATACTCTTGAGGATATTATATTTGCAAAGGACAAACTATTCTCACGTGAAATTTGAATGGATGCGGATGGTTGGGATGGTATGGTAGGTCTGGGCAAATAGTAAAAATTCTATTGCACGTCATTAAAAATGTTCAGTACACATTGTAAAATTCCTTCTTTTACGGTAAACATCCAGAATAGAAATTGACCGGAGAGAATCAGCCGAGTAGTATATAATGTTATTTGGTGTGGTTCTGGCTGAAGGTTCCGCCATTTACGTTTATTAGAGGGATGAAGGTTAACATTAAAGCGATTTGACCTTGGCGTTTTTAAGACGTGGAAGTATAGATAAAATCATTGTTTTGTGTCATTCATTGAGTTTAACCTAAATGATTATTATAATCATTTGTTTTGTAGCATTCATAATAGTTAATCATTCATGGTTGCGTACAAAATCTTTATTATATTGGTTAAAGCCTGGCTGTCTCGCTCATTGGAAGTGTAATAAAGCAGCTTTTGGCAGTGTTTTTTGTTTCCTTTTATATTTCTTTGGTTTTGTGGTTTTTTGTCTGTCAGTTAAATGACCTTCATTACTATTGTGGACCCAACATAATATTTAGATCTGCTAAAAGTATTGGTCCTGAGTATGAAAATCTTGAAGAAGGGGGAATTTCTGCGATTGTCTAATGTTCTAATCTGTTTTCGGATTTTTGGTAAAGCTATCCGCAGTGAAGTAGAATCTAACTAAATAGTACTTAAAAATACGATACCGAACTGCCAATAAATGGAAGAAATAAATCCAGTTGCCGATAGATTTTTAATATTTTTCCGAGTTATTTGTGGCTGGGCACTATCGTGCTATTTGATTTCTAGTCTTAATTTTACTATATACAAAGCAGCATAATTTTACCTGGAGATTCTTTGCCTATGTGAAGTTGGAACTCCCAAAACTATACAGGAAAGATTAAAAAAAAAACAAACCTATTTTTGTCGTAAGCCCAACTTTACTTAAAAAGTTATAAACGGAATAAAGGTACCTTAACATTTTATTCACCTCGAAAATAACTTTTTTTTTGTTTCAGTAAAAAAATCGATAAGTTACATTGTGGTTCGTGAACCCAGGATAGCCGAGAATTTATATTCGTTAGCTAACTACTTTTAAGTTACCTTAATATCATAACATTATTTGGTTACTGGAGAAAAAAATATTTGTTGTTTAATTTTTCTTAGATTTTTTTTGTTTTTTTGAAAAATTTAATACATAATTTAGGAAATCGGTTGAGCCAGTAAAAAGGAGATAACTAAAAATTATGACAAATTTCGCAAAAATTGTGTTCCGCAGACTTCCATTTTACTACAAAAATGGAATATAATTGCAATCATTTATGGGTATTTCCATTGTAACGGGTGTGACACAGTTACTACATTTCTTGTTCATAATTTTTAAAATATTCTCTTAGACAGTATTTAAAAGCTTGAACACCTAATATAATTGGTTGATTATACATTGTGTCCCGAAATCACAGCCGCAGAAGAAAACCATGGGTTCCTGAGGTCATTTTAAGTCGAAAAACTTAAAGGGTTATTTGCTCGTTCTCGCTCCGTTTTCTAACGGTTTTTATGATTTGTATTTTACCTGAGGAACCCGTGGTTTTCTTCTGCGGCGCGGCGGTGATTTCGGGACACCCTGTATATTTCTTAAGTGAAATCTTTTGAACCTATATTTTTACTTCGCAATTTCTTAATATTAGTTGTAACGGGTGTGACGTTAGAAATTCTGCTCAGACTCTTTCGGATACTTATAGAAACCAGAGCCCAGATTGTAAATTTTTGAAAGCAAAGTGATGGATTTCGTATTTAATATGAAAGATTGTTTCATATAAAGATTTAATTTTACAGCAGTTCAAAAATGTAACGGGTGTGACTTTTGAAAAAAAAGGAATAAATTCAAACTTCAAAGAGTTTATGCAATTATTAATTAATTTCGGTAGAATTATGTGTAAACATCAGAGTAATTGACTTGATTTTTTTTTTAACTTATTCCGAGTTTGAACACAAAAGTTAGTCCACCGGTATGATAGCTGAATCCAGGATCCTTAAAATAATGTTAACTTTGAAGTGTTAAATTAAAATATTTTAATTTCTTTAAAGTTCTTAATATTCATTAAAAACCGTAAAATAATTCGATTGGAGAAAGTCGAACTTTTATTACCACACATAAATTCTTTTTACCACCGCTCCAATGCAATCTACTGCCCCTTGTCAATGAGCAGTTTAGAAAAACGAAAAACTCTTGGAGCAGTGCATACATTAATTAAGTTATACCGACTCTTGAATTCTGCGCACATGCCTACACTTGAAAACAAGTCCCCAATGTGATCAATATTTATCTTGTTCAAGAACGGTTATCAAAAATTACCATACAGAAGCATTGCAAGCCTATGGCTAAGGTCGTCACTTATAATAACATACGATTTGCAACTTAATACGTTTCTATGTTTCATCCAAGCACATGCCGTGAAAATAGTAGGCTTTTGATGACGCCAGTGGGCACTTTGATTTTTGTATAAACGTCTTAACACACAAAAGCAAAGTTTTAGGCAAAGTTGATTTTAAACACTACCTTATTGGTTTCAGTCAAGTGTTTCTTCATTTCTATAAAATGCTTGGGTTGTATCTATTTGAAAAACCAACGTGTTTTAATTGTCTTGAATTGAGCCTCCAAAATTTTAACAAAAGTGTACAAAACATGATTTTTCAAATAATTTTCCTAAAAGTTCGAAAAAACATGTTTTTGTACACTTTGAGTGGCTGTTACTCGATGGTTTCTCGTCCTATTAACACAAAAAATATATCGTTGGAAAGAGGAAAACAAAAAAAGGACATATTCAAAAAATATAATTACCATTATTGATATTTATGCTAAAATTAAAAATAGAGCAAAAAACATGTTTTTTGCTGATATCTCGAGAACGCTTCTTTGGAAAAAAAATGAATGTCATTTTCTTTCCAGCAACCCAAAATTAATCTAAAAAATACTTTTTTGTACAGGTACTTTTTTCGTGTAAACTAGTGTTATTTACGATTGTTAAGGAGCTTCCGTATAAAAAAATCATAACCATTGGTTGGGTCGTTTAAGGGAATGACAAAGATGAGAAAAACGGTTCTATGGGAGGCACCGTTATTGGAATGTTTACAACCATTTCTTTCCATTTCCTCTCTAGGGAATTACCATATAGAACTTTAACGACCATATTTAAAGAAAATCGCTTTAGTGGTTTAGGCTGTATTTCGAAGTTTACACAGACAGACATACAGACAGACAAGACGGACAGAGAGAATTGCGAGGCCCACTTTACTGCATTCCCTATCATCCTAATGTCAAGTCTGATTGTTATTTCGAGTTCGAATCCTACATTTTCCCTATGGCTATGATACCTATGTATATATCGCAAGCAAAAAATAACATTGGGATATCCTGAGCTTACCGTGGGCAAACGATCCACAGTCTTAAAGTTACAATTTTTACACTGAAGCAAAAACCTTAAAGATAGTGGTTTCTGAAGTGAACAAGTAATTCTTCGAGTAATTTTACTTTTTGAACTAAAGGTGGCTTAAGAAAAAAAACTATCCTGGGCTTTCAATGGGCAAACGAAAAAAATATTTGCATTAAGAGATGCTAACTTCACATAACCAAGACCTCTTTTGGGAAATAACTTAAAACTTAGCCATAACATGAAAAATCAACAACAAATTTAGGAAACAAGAATCTACTAACTATGTCCTCAGCTTCATTTAAATACAAATAAAAAAATACATATGTTCGAAACAATGTACCTCCTTAGGTACTCAATTACTCGTAGGTAGGTAGGTAGGTAGAGATGGCGGTCAAGCAAACCATGTTTGATTGACCCAATTAGCGCAGGATGCGCCGTTTTGATACCAAAACTTATGTAACCTATGAGTGATAATTGGATTTATTTGAAATACATTTTTTGAGTGGTTTTAAAAAGGGAAAAACAAGTGTTAGGCAGTCCTAAATCCACTTTGTTGCATTTAGGAACGAGATCAAGTCTTTGATCTTTGATTCTGAGATGTTATCTATGACATTAAAGAATTCACTCCCCAGAGAGAGTGCTCTATTCCTAGCAAGGGCGGGACATTGACATAGGAAATGAAAGACCGTTTCTTTTTCTTGCTGGTCCAAGCAGCTGCGACAGTAAGTATTGTGCGGTATACCCAACTTTGCTGCATGTTCCCCTATCGGCCAATGTCCTGTGCACACCGCAACGATTCTGCTAATGTCTTTTCTGGGTCTAGAGATTAGGTCATATGTTTTGGATTTATTATAGGTGGGCCAGATTTTTCTGGATATGACGCAGCTAGTCAAGTTGTGCCACCTATTGTTATCTTTTGTTAGGTATTTTAAGAAGATATCGCCCTTCATGACTCCTATGGGAATGTTAACTATTTCTGCTAGTGACTCGTACTTATTGATAATTATTATGAAAGTAAAGAGTAGATCTTAGTCAATAATGATACGCAAAATCATCCATTATAAGTTTATTTATTAACTAATAACTATATAATTTTTATGTGTTGTATTTTATAGTATGCGTTTTTAATATTTTTTTTGTCTACCCAGTAATAAATGAATAGAAAAAAAAACGACAGTTCGATCGAAGAAGTAATTTATTAATAGCAGTTTATTATCAGCAGTGCATTGCAATACAAATCAAAAACAGGTCTCCCTATAAAAGCATCTCGTTCATAATATAAAATCCCATTCAATGTAGGTATCTGAACTGAATGCATTTTTATAAGAAAGATTGGAAGCTTTAACTCTTTGGTGCATGGATTGAATATATTTATGAAATATCCACATCTGTCTGCGGTTTAATTTGTTTTTGATTTTTATGTGTCTGAACTGAATGTTGGGTGCATTGTGGGGCGATAGGTATACCTATTTAGAATTGGAGCCATCTGGTTAATTAATAATCAGGCTAATTACTTGTGGGTATAGGAGATAATAGTGAAATAGCTTTTTAAGGATTAAATGTACAATTCATTGTTTTTTTTTTCTTCTTCAGCTATCTGGGGGTTATTTGAACAAAATGTATTTTT
Organism: Meliscaeva auricollis; assembly: GCA_948107695.1. NCBI lineage: Eukaryota > Metazoa > Arthropoda > Insecta > Diptera > Syrphidae > Meliscaeva > Meliscaeva auricollis. Next base: position 29,218,524 of record OX403618.1, read on the forward strand.
AGTTTTGAAATGTATGCAATTACTAATAAAAGTCTTGCTGCAATATTACGTTGTCTATGATATTTTCTCACCAATATGGAAATATAGACTTTTATTGGAAGAAAGGGTAGATAGCGACTGATAGTACCTACTTGCATGCAGAAGTACAGAAGTACTACTCATAGTGTTACTAGTAGAAATCAACACTACTCTTGTCAGAATCATAATAAGAATGTATATGGAATTTTGAATGACATTTTAAAACTGTCAACAAGCTCGAGTCAGCAAAATAAATTTAAAAAAAGCTGGAAGAAATTCGATACGATTGCACATAATGTATCGATTTCAATGATACAGATCTTTATCCTTAAGGGTGTTGGCTCATTATGAACGATTAGAAGCAGCATCTCTACAGGATACAACTTTTTCGAGCAGGGATAACGTTCTTCTCTTGTAGATAGTTGATTTTTGTCATAATGAAAGAATTATGTTTTACATTTTGTCTTATTTACCAGTAGGTAGCTATTCCTACCATCAGTGGGTACCTTCTTTTCCAAATAATTGAATACGCAAAAATACAACAAATATATGCCTCCTGAATGGCACCCAAAATAAAACAGGAAGCATGGGCTGTCATGTACCTATACCTTCCTCTCCAACATCTAAAGGTACCAATTTTTTTTTGTATATTTGTTCAATAAGTGGTAATTGATGATTTACAATCTCATATATATACGCCAACACTGGGCGATATTGTCTTTTTGTTCTTCTTTTGTCTAATTGTTGTTTATGGGTGACAAAAGAAGTAGGACCTCCATGGCGGCATGTCATCGCTCCTTTGTTTAATAACATTTCCATCTGACGAGAGCAATTCGTCAAGGATCAACCGGAACAAAATTTTTCAACAAATCTGATTTGAAGAAAAACAAGAGGACATAATTTTTGTCTTTTGATTTTGATTCGTTTTGGAAGTATTGTTTGAAATTAGTTAGAGAAAGTTAATGATGGCTAATAATAGTGGACACGAGAGTCATGCTTCTAATATAGTTTAAGCAGAAGCAATATGTGAACACTTCGGTTAAGAGGTATTGAAACCCAAGCAAAAATCGCGATGTTGAGACTTTGTTTTACTTTTGAACAAATATAGTAGTAGAGTATATTTTATTTCGCTTAAAATTCAAATACATTATAATGAAGATAAATAATTAATAATTAATCGAAATAATAATGACATTTTGTATTTTTTGATACAATAAAGCATTAAAAATAGTGTTAAATGCCACTTCAATAGGCTTAACAAATTCAAAAGACTAATGAGGGTGGGGTGACCCAAAGTACAAATTAATGAATTCAATTAAAAAAATTCTATAAAAATACATACAAAAATTAACATTTCTATAACTAGTTTAACAGAACTAGAAAAAAAGTAATGTTTTAGAAATTTAAATAAAAGCTAAACGAAAAGAAATAGTGATAAACTCTCTATCAAACCAAAATATCGGTGAAAAGTGATTCAATATTTATGTAATCAAAATTAAAAAGCCATTGTTTTATGCGTTTTAAAAATATTCCAGAAATTGTTATGGATCTTATAGACTGGGGAAGTTTATTAAAAAGACGAAATGAAAACACAGAACAAAAGTTGCGGAAAGCCGTGGTGCGAAAATCTGGTACAGTAACAACATTCAAAAAATTACCTCGAAGATTATGGTTGGAAATTAGCCTGAAATTAAGATTTCTTGACCTCCTAAAAAATGTTTTCAATACCTTAAAACAGTACTTATGTCTAACAGGAAGTATCTTAAGAGTAGCAAAAAGTTAAAAACTTGGATGTCGACGGTGTTTTCTACAAATTTTTCTAATAACAGCGTACTGTAACTTAGAATGGAAGATGCCATAATAAATTGTTGTGAGGAGCTTTAAAGAACAAACATTACTAAGATAAAAGAAATTTCTTAATGTCTAGTTGAAATACTTTCTTAGATACTCCGTATGACATTAGAAGTTGATTCTCGAGTCTATATGAAGGCCCAAGTATTTAAAGATATCAACTTTTTCTACCACAAAACAATTAGCGCTGCAACTTACATTGTTATAAAATGAAAATCGTTCGCATGGTACATAACATCAGTTTCAAAAACCTTCACCGAAGACAGATTGAAAAACATAATTTTTGTTTTAGGGCTTATATTTAACTTATGTTCATTGAACCAAGTTCTCAATAAATCTAGATCCCAGTTTATATCAGCAACAAGATTCAATGCACTTTTAGAGCCATAAGTACAGCCAATGTCATCTGCAAACGCAGTAAGAGTGCTTTTAAAGTCCAATCTAAACAATGAGTTTATATAAACTAAGAATAGAATCGGTCCTAAAACCGAGCCCTGTGGCACTCCTATGTTAAATGAGGCTATACTACTTTTTATATTGTCTATTTTAACTCTCTGTGATCTATTAAGAAGATATGATCCGAACCATTCCAACATAAAGCTGCGAAACCCAGCATTTTCAAGTTTTCTCAATAATATCTTGTGGTTGACCATGTCAAAGGCTTTTGTTATGTTTATAAATAAACCACATGTATACTTTTTTCCATCAAGATTAGAAAAAATCCGAGAGCAAAATTCTAAAAGAGCATCTTCTGTGGACTTTCCTTTTTGAAAGCCAAATTGCACTGACCTAAAAAAATTGATAGTCTTTAAATAGTTAACTACCCTCTCTTAGACAATTTTCTCAAAATCTTTACCAATTGATGGCAAAAGAGATATAGGCCTATAATTGGTCATCTCATCTATCGCACCTTTTTTAAAGAGGGGCACGACATCTACACATTTAAGTTCATCTGGAAACACACCCGAATAAATGCTATTATTAAACAAATGTGCCAAAACGTCCACTAAAAAAAATGCTATCCTTTTAATGACGATATTAGAGATGCCATCAACCCCACAAGCATTTGAATCTTTGAGACTAACTATTGATTTCAAAATTTCCGAAGCCGTAATTGGTTCAAAAGCAAAGCTATTTGTATGTGTTAGTTCAAAACCATTGCATGTAAATACTTCTTAAGATGCAAATTACTAAGCAAATCTTAAAATATTGTTAAATGAGCAATGGTCAAGAGCTAGACAAAATATAATTAATACTTAGGCCTGTAACTTGGTGTGATAAACATGGCATCTAGCGGCACAATGTACATAAGCATATGTTAAAAATTAATAAAAATTTTGAACACACTTGACTTGCTAGACTTGACACACGTATTTTGATGAGATAAGAATTTTATTTGGCAATGAGCTTGGTACCTCAAATGTAGAGCTAACAAAATACCAACAAGTAGGTAATCTGGGTGTGAATGGTGCTCTACGATTCGCGCGAACCGGTTGTAAGCCACAGACCCCACAAAACGACAAACGAGAATGGCTTCCGGCTAGTTATTGCTTTTACAGTAGCTAGTATTAGGCCAAGAGCCGCAAGATTTCTCAGATTAGGACAAGTCGCCCTCTTAAATCAATATTACATTCTAAAACGTGCACATAATTTGAAATATTATATTTGTTGCAGGGAAGAACTTAGTATATTATCTTGGTTTTAGTCTCACTAGATCCAACACCTTAAACATCTCGAATTGTCAACAAAATTACATCTCTGGAATAATTTTATCTCAAGAAATAGCACAAACATGATAGTATCCTATCTTAATCTAAAAGCAAGAAAAAGCAACAATTGTCAAAATATAACAGCCATTATGCTAACTAGGTCGACTATCAGCTCCATTTGTGGCCTACATTAAAAACTGGTAATATAATGTTTTGGAAAAACTATCGCGGAATATGTTTCGGATATAAGATACTCTCCAACATATTGAGAGAGGTATGAAGTCATTATGCAACATTTTACTACTGTTTCTCAAATCTCAAGCCATCCGGGAACATACATTTCATATCTCACTTTTATCAAAAATTTTGTCAGTAAAATGGTAAAATGGAAGGTTTAGCAGAATGGATGCATTATATTGCTTACCTTCTTGTTTGTTGATAAAATGATAACCAATTCTCAAAACCACTGAAATCTTTGTCTTCCGGAAGTACATGCATACATTTTAACATCAAGATTTGATATAGAATAATGAACTGAAAATTTCTCATATTGGCAATAGCTGTGTTTTGTCTGTTCTGAACTGTTCGGAACAGAAAAGTACAACTTTTCGGTGTTTAATGAGAAAATTTTTGATCCGAGCAGATCTATTTCGTGTTAAATGAGACTCATTTAATCTGGAATAGTTTAGACAAGGATTTTCTATTCTAATTCTTGAGGCAGAACAGATTTGTGAAAACTGTCAAAATCAGCTGTTTTGTAGTAGGTATTTTGATTCAAATATTCCGTTGTGAATATAAACCAACTGAATTTGTGGAATGTTTTACCTAAAATAAATTAAAATGGAACCAGTGGAGTTAACATTTTAATTTCAATTGCTTTGGACTCTATATTTCTTAAGGATTTTTGTTCAATAACAAATTTACACTTTCAAGCAAGCAAAAAAGGTTTTTTTTTTACAACTGGGTTTGGACAGTTGTGTCTGACGTCTGTTTTCAGTCGCCTTACATTTCTGTTCTGTTCTGCCCTGTGCCTTTTTTCTCATTAAACTCATTTGGAAAGTTACCTTAAGAATTAGAGTGTTCAATTCTCATTGCTTAGTATCAAGCTGCACCTCATGTTGATTTCAATAAGAACATTTTAATAATGGCGAGAGTGTAGTTTGAAAGTATAATCCACCTACTTTCAAAGTTTTCAAAGCAAAATTTAAAATTGAAGATGAATGACTTTGATTCAATCGTGTTTTTTTTTTTTTTTTTTAAGGAATAGTTCTTTACATAATTTAACTCCTCTCAGCTTTGATTTCAAAATTTCCATCTTCGAAGCTAAATCATTCCGAAATATAGTTAATTCAAAGTGGTTTTCTTTGGTTTTACGTTGTTTTTTCTCTGAATGTATAGAAGATCAATGTAGCAATAATTAAAGCTTCCAATTTATTACCAAAAGAAAAGTATTTTCTTCATAAAATGGTTTGAGATAATTCGCTTAGTCGAAGTGAAATACGTATCGCTCATTTACTTGAAGACTGTCATATTTCTAAGAAATCGATTTTGCAAAAAACGTCTTCAAATTGATATATTATCAAAGAAATAACGAGTTATTCTAGCTTCAAACGCGGAGAGTAGAGAAGAATACTAGGAATCTGTTTCATAATATGAAGGGTGCTTACGAATAATTCCCATCATTAATTCAAAAATCCCTCCAAAAGAGGTCAGTCTAGTATATACATATCTGTGGTAAATAGCTAGAACAGATTAAGTGTTTTTTAAAGTTTTGGGAAAATTAAGTTTTATATTTAATAAAGAATTTTCAGCAAAAGACAAAGAAGGAAATAGATGTAGCTAAGACGAAGAATGTGATAGAATGAAATGGAATAAAACGAGAAAAATGTTCATTCATTCCATTTCATTCGCTGACAAGCTTCGTTTTTTTCCGGTTCAATTATCCCAGTGCGCTATGGCCTATTCAGTTTTAGAGTGAAGCGGAAGATTTAGTAGAAAGCAATAGTTTTGGAAACAATAAATGAACATTATACATAGTTTTCTATTCCATCATGCACATGCACATGTCCTTTCTTCGAAGATCCCAGTTCATCTTAAGTTTACAAAGCAGCGTCCAGTTCACATAAAAGATCTTTTGCTTGACCAGTTGCAAGAAAAGACAATGCAACTATCATCTGTATTTGAATAAGTAATCCTGAAATCTTCTCTTGGAGTACTTGTGTACCTATCTTCTTTTGTAAGGATAACAATTTGTAATTTTAAAATATATGTAATGTATTTAAAAAGCATTAAATATCAAACAATCATACACATGTATGAAATTTAATTAAAAATACATTTTTTTTAAGGTCTTAATACGACAGCTCAAAGCGATGGAGTTCAAAAGGTATTAAGCATTGTTAAGATGTTTGCTTTTTTTTTGCATGAATATTGATTTCATTTTCTTTGTTTGTTTTGAATGGACATCTCAAGCTAAATAACGAAAACCTTTTTTTTCTTCAACAGATTTTGAGAGGCTTATTGATGTTTTTAAGGGGCACTCAACCATACGGAAATAAAAAAAGCGGCTGCAATTTCTTTTAAATCATTTGGTATGGTCGATTAAATGTTTGAGATCGGCTGGCAGGTCATAAAAGATACCTTATTAAGGAAATTAGGTATTATTGAGTCAAATCATATGAATGTCCTTCTTTTCAAAATAGGTAAAAAAAAATTAAATTTCCCCAGCTGTAAATTGTAATATTAGCAGATTTTTGTGTTTGAGAACATTATGCAAAAAGGAAACAGTGTTTTTTTGGGTTGCAGTCAACGTAAATTAGGTAAAAAAATTACCAATCCTAGAATATTAGCTCATAGAGAACCAAGGCCTTGTGACTGACTCTATCAACCATTTCTTGTGTGCGTGTACCTTCCAGCAATGGAGGGGACCTACAATTTTCTGCCGGTTTCGAACGGCTAGTTGAGATGCATTTTTAATGACAAACAGCACTCTTGAAGGTTTTTAATTCCTCACAGGAACCCTGAACAAGTCTTGATAGTCCATCACACTAACTATTACGCCAAGGGGAACTGTGAATAAAAGTTTATGTCTAATTTTCCACAGAAGAACTAAGAATACCAGGGCTTTCTACAATGGGGTGGTGATTTCAGATGGGGATGACGATATCATCCCTATGAGTTGCCTGTTCAGATAAAGTTTTGCCTCTTGGCTGCGTCCGTTCGCTCTCCGCATTATTGGGTTAAGGCAAAATCTGCTGATTTCTGTAATTCATAACTGAGCGTAATATAGACTTCATTAACTTTGATGGAGCAGTTTTTATTTTTTAAGCCCCTGCGTTGATAAAACTCATAAAGTCGTGTTGTTTGGACTTCGACTATACTTGAAGGAAAACATCGGTTACTTGAAGCAGTCTGTTTTGATACTGATTTCGGAATGTTTCGCTCTGACACTGTGCTACACTACTTCGAAAGGGTTTTTAAAGGAAGATTAATATTATTTCGCCGACATTACCTACGTATACCTAATGATAACATTGGAACTTCCCAAGCGTAGACTTTCACAGCAATTGCTGCTAGAGTGGATTAATATCTATATTGAAAAGGGGCTCGGAAAAAACTAATCAATTGAGTGTAAAAACTTCCTGTGTGGAGAAGGACTCTTGGAAAATGTACCTTAGCTATGACTATTGTTATTTGCAATGATGCTTTATCAAGCTGTGTGGATAAAGGTTGAAAGAACGCCAACAAACATTACATTTTCGTAATGCACTTCCATGTGAAACAGTTAATCTGAAAGAATTCGGATGAAATCGGTGATCATGGACGAAACTGCCCAAAATCCAAATTATCAAAAATTGTTAGGGTTTAATCGAAGAGCTAACCAACAGAAGATTGCTTGAAAATGCCTTAGCAGAGTACCTAATGCAGCGAGAATTGTTTTTTTTGCCGACCAACTTATCTGGATCGGCTAAATCCAGCTATGATTCGGGCTGAACTGGTTGACATGGAAGAATATTTAGGCTAATTTAAAAGTGACCAAATTCTTAATGGTCCCAATGCAACTTGCGAGTTTGCAAAGCATGTACTTATTGGATATCAGCTTTTTCAGCAGAGATTGATGGTCAACTAAGGCGAGACAAGATTTTTATATTTACAAAACTTGTTTTAAAATATATCAAGACCTCTTGTCAAAAAAATGCTAAGGAGTATTTTTTCTTTAAAAAATAAGGAACTCTAGAAATCTTTGATTGCTACGAACTCTAATTTAATTTTAGGAGGTCCATCAATTTATCAAGAAATGAATTCTTCTACTATTAAAACAATTATACTGGCAGGTAACAAACGTTTCCACTAATTTTTATTAAAAACCAATTTACTGTAGGTATAAAAAAAAGATTAAGAACAATAAAGTATTGTTCATTTAATCCACTTAGCCGATACCTAAAGCCTACTTCGCTAACAAAAACCACCTCTTAAAAAAAAAATTCAAACGCCATTTGTATTTATCCAATCACCCCTGGCAACTTATAATACATAACCCTACACAAACCGCCTACTAAAATAAAAAAAAAACAACAACAAAAAAAGATGATTCCATAAAAAAAAACAACAACAACCAACACTCTCAATGTAGAAAAGGAAAACCATATAAATTGCTCACACATGTTCCAAAAGATTGGGGGCTATGCAATACAATTCGGTCCAATAAGATGATCGTTCCAAAGTGTGTAGGTAGGTATATAAAAATATACACACTTGAATAAAATTGAAATTAAAAAAAAGAAAAAATTACTCCGAAAAAAAATTTACTCCGAAAACCGTATATACACGAACGAAACAGTCCAATACATAGCAATTCTATTGGATTTCAATAAAACACGCCCATTTATGGAGTGATCGTGTAACTTGTGAGTAAAAATATCATCAACCATCATCATGAGATTATATTATTACCTCTCTCTTCTCTATACAAAGCTTAAAAGAATGAAGATTGTAATTTCAGCAAATTCTCAAGACTAAGAGGAACGAATTCTCCTCCATGCTCCACCACCATACACGTGTGTTGCTTCGAAATATTGTGCAAAATCTGGAATGAACCTGCACGATTGTGTGCAAACACGATCACCTCTCTGGTTGGTTGCACGATCAGCCAAACGAGAGAATATAGAGAGAAATAGTATGAAACTATCTACACTATCAGTGAAGATCCGATTGACTGTGTGTGAGTGTGAGTATATTTCAACTCCGATAAACTATACTACGTGTGCGAATAGGATGGATTTTCATTAACAACTTTTCTTCATTTTTATTTCTTCTTTTTGTTGAAACCATTTACCCTATCTTCACCTTAACACCAATACCACTCAAAAACGATCAACAGAAGCCCACCATCAAGTGTGACAGTGACAGCGAGCACAAAGAGAAAGAGTGAGACAGAAAGAGAAACAACAAAATTATAGGCAAAAGGTACGGCAAGGTAAGAGTTGGAGTTGGTATCGGTGGTGGTGGTGGTGGTGGTGGCGGCAAAGTGAAGTACAACAAACAGATAAATGAATTTCAGTTAAGCACTAGCACTGAACCGGGTAACAATATTGCAGTACATAATTATTGCCATTAGAGAACATAACTTTTCTTCCATTCACAACGACGACGGGAAATCATCCCAAGAAATCACCACCAGAGAAACGAGAAGACCACCAGTATATCGGCTACGGCTACCACCAACTACCTACCTAAAAACTACAGATAGAGATAACTCTCTTTATCTCGCTCTTTTTTACTTGGTCGATCCAAGATTCATACGTGTGTGGTACTGGTGCCGTCACCGTCACCGTCGTCATCTTCTTGTGTCGTTCCATATACCTAAGCTGCCATCCATCCATATCCATGGTGAATGTGTTACAGTTTCGATTGGGATTTCGGGCTCGGAACGGTTGCTGAACTAAACCTCTACCTCACTCGGTGTCTCATTATCACCTCTCTAAGATCAGTCAGATCGTTCAGTCAGTTTCAGTAGTAGTTGTCGTTGCGGTGGTGCATCTACGAGATACGAAAAATAGTAATCCATTTGCAGCCAGCTCTATAGTGTGTGTACGTACATTCTCTCACAGATCAGATACAACACTTAACAGTTGTTAATTAGTTACGTCTTACGTCGTCGTGTGTTCGTCATATACGGTCAAGTCAACCATACCTTTCACTTTCCGGATCATTTTTTTTTTGTTTACTGTTTGTTTTGTGTTTTTTTGCGCAACCATCTCTCGAATTCAATTCGAAAACTAATTCATTAATCAGTTAGCGATTAATATAACACAACAATCCACGAACAGCAACCTCAACTCGCATCCGTCGTCGTCGTTTGTCGTTTAATCAAAAGCCAATTAGTTGCCTATAATGATATTGTCATCAATGCTGCTGTCGATGCTGTCGTCGCGATGACAACGTTGTGAACAACATTGTGTGATTCCTGATTACCATCATCATCATCATCATCATCATCAACATCGACATCATCCCAAACAAACTTATGAATATGCTAATATTTTGAGATACTACCTAGATCGATTCTGTATAGAGAGTTTGTGTGCGCTTGTTATAACAGTTGATCACGTTTTGATCTAAAAACAAGGAGGAATTATAAAAAAAATCCACATTGTCGTTGTTGTTTTTTGTCTTTGATTTTGATTTAATATAATTTTGTATACCTGTGCTCATCTAATTTGTCGTACGAAATAATTAAACGAGTGAAACACTAAACCAACCCAACCCACACTTAAGTATTAAATTGAGTGTTAATTGATCGTGAAATTGATTAATGTTGCATCGTGTTTATTTTTTTCTATCTACTTTTGGTTTTGATTAAAAGTGCGAGATAAAACCTGTGTATTGTTAATTAATTAAATAGAAATCTGTCAAACACTATTTCTGTATATGTAACACTGTCATTTACAACTTTTAGTGTGTGTCAATTAAACAAAAAGAAAAATACGGCGCGTGTGTAAAGCTTACCCTATAATTTTACGATTTATTAAAAAGACTTTAAGGACTTTCTAAAGGAAATATTATATCTAATCATGGAATTGTCAATTTATATTTTTATGTGCTTATTTGCATTGTCATCGAGTTCATCGTCGGACACAGAAAACAAATCGAAGCCAGGACGAGGCCGAGGATCAATGTGGTGGTATGTGATTTCTTTACACGTAATTTTGATGGGAGACTTATTAGATTATTGTGTCAATAGCAACTATTAAAGTTAGCGAAAAATTGAGCAGAAAACATGTCAATTCTTGTGTTTGCAAGTGTTTTTTGCTGAACAAATGATAGTGATGGGTAACCCTAACTAACCTTATCATGTTTATTCAAGTTTATTTAATATTTAAAGAGAATGAAAGCAGATCATTGTTATCGGATGCTTTTACAGCTTATAGGGAAATATCTTTGTATTTTCTAAATTTATTTTGTATAAAAAGTTTTTTTTTATTTGCTTGAAAGGTGTTCTTATAAGAGTAAAGGAGTAAACGTTTGTTAGGTTGACGATTAGTTGGATAGGCTTTGTTTAAGTTATTAAAGTGATTCCTTGTTATCTTAGTTTTTTTAAGAAATCTAGAACGAGTCTTTAGATTGCTGCATGTCAGCTAAAAATCTAAAGTTCATAAAGTTTATGTCCTTACAACAAGTTTGGTCTTTTTGGTTTTTTACACAGATTTAATAAAAATTCAAACGTCTTTCTTGCATAATTTCAATTTTGAGTTATATTATTTTTGCCAAGCACGTTGTTTTTTGACTAATAAATGTTAAGGCTTAACAGCTGTTGAAATGTACCTTGTAGGTACCTTATATATTATAAGTTAATTTAAAATGGTCTAATTGAATATAAATAAAAAGAAATTATAATTTTTAAAATAGTTTTTGTAAAGATCTTCTTTTCCACTTCCAACAAAACTTGATCAAGCCAAATCAAAATGATTTGTCTTTTTTTAAAGATTAAAGTAGTTTCTATCATTTGCCAATTATTTGAAAACTATCAAATATGCAAAAAAAAAAGTGTTTTGAATCGCAATTAAACAACAGGAGTCTTATTCGATTTCCTTGTTCTCATACAAATCAGTTTTTTTCTAAATAAGCTTTATTTTCTAATATTTAAAAAAAATTTTGAAATCAAGGGTTTGTGAAAACTTAGGAATTATTATGTAGGGATTAAGGTACATTCGATTTCTTTCAAAATAATAAATATAATATAAACACTATATAATATAAATTATAATATATTATAATGGAAGTAAATACCTGCTAAAAAAAAATTTTACTTTTCCGTAAACATAGTGTGCAGGCGTAGGGACAGTACATACATGTACATAAATATCGATTTATCCTAAAAAAAATGTTCGAGCAAAACGTAGGCTACATTAATATAAAGGACCGAGAAAGAAGGATTATAGTTAATTTTTTTTTTAAATGAGTTCAAGGCGACATTTTGTAAGCCTATAGGAAACGAATAAAAATGAAAACGGCAGTAGTCAACATACTTAGATCATAAATGTCACAAAAAGGTCCATGTTTTGACGTTCAAAACTATCTTTTTTGATTAAAAAGTCAATTTAATTTTAAATTCTTATATCACTTTCTCCTTGTTTCCTTTTAAGAATATTTTTTTTTTCAATTATGTGCTTATATTAATTATTTATCCTGAAGGAATATAAACACAAAGTTTTGAAAATATTAAAATTCATTGCTTTTTTAATATCATTTGGTATGGAGACAACAAATTTGAAATCACTTCTTTATCGCAGAAGAGTTTGGGTGTTCGTATAGGAATTAATGAATTCTGAATTGAAGAACTGACAAACAAACTGACACTAACAAATTAGAATGAATAGGTTTTAAATTATATCCTTTTAGCATTTAAATATACTATTTCAACCGAGCGGTATCTAAATTTGATCGCAAAATCATGATACAAAAACTTTACTCTAGGAGGAAGGCTGTGGGGCAACCAAAAGATAAATAATGTCGATTTTCTCCAAACCAGTGCTTACCGAATTTTTTGTGTCTAGTGTCACACATCATTCATCATTCAACTGCGAAAAAATGTCGTGAATGACCTTTAATTTTGCTAACAATTTTAACGTTTTTAGTCATTAGATTTGGCAAAGCATCTCCGTGAATGCTTTGGCAAAACAAAAATTGGTTGGCATTGGAGCCAGAGTAAGTTGATCCGCAAACAAATGTAATTCCAGTTAATTAAAGGAAAGCCAACTCATAACAACCCGCGCAACAAAATCAATTTAGACGTTACAGAGTTAACTCACCAAATTCGATGAGTTAACTGGGGTTTCAGTTCAATCTCGCACTGAAAAAACTAGATCTAAGGAAAAAAATAATTTTGAGTGAAACAATATTAAAATAGATCAACCAAGTTATATTTAGGAATGCTAAGTATCCGTAGTACAAGAGTGTGATCAACCGTCGCGACGACACGGTTGCAGTACGAAGCGTCGACTATTTGGTTAATTTTTCACAAGCAATTCGATGTTGCAGGAGTTTTTTTTCGAATTTATGAACGAAGAAGCTCTCTGGATCAATTTCCACAAATAAAATCAATGATTTCTGAATGAAGCATCGTCACCAGTGTTGTACATTAAAAAAATATCAACATCATTGTTATTTTCGTGCAATTTGAAATTCCAGAAATAATATTAAGCATTTTCTGCTGGCGCATTTGGTATAGTTAAACAACTGTTTATGTTAGAAAAAGCAATGTTTAGAGTCAAGTACAACTTGTATTAAGATTTTTATTAAGTTCAATGTTATAAAGCAACGAATAATGCATAGGAGCAGTACTATGAAAGCCATTGGATAACAATTTTAGTAATAAGCTTGAAAACAAAATGGCATCAAAGGAATGAAATCAAAATTCAGATCCAAAAAGTTATATTGATAAATATATAAATATACGAGGTAACATATCCAACATGTATTGAGTAACCTCTTTCAAAAGTGGATTAAGCAAAGTATTAAGCAGAACCTAAGCAAATATTTTCATCTGTTATCTTATGGAAATAAATTCGTATCGTTTGTAGTTTTTTAACAATTTCCTAAGATTCTCGAAAACCCTTTATAACACTTTTGTATGCCAGCTCGTTGAGAGCTCTCAACATCTTTTGAGTTAAATTTACTTAATTTCTCATTAAATCTCCATACAATTTAAAGATTACATTAATTCACTTGTTAAAGATCATATAAATTCATCAAAGTGGTACATGATTCTAACTAAAAATATCAACAGCTGGAAAAGATATCAAATGTATTTCAACAACATTCTAAAACCAAATAAAACGTCTTATTTTTTCAGTAATAATTATAATCAGTAAACCTTTTATAAATATTTTTCTTTATTTAGCACTAAATTATCGAATTAGCTCTTAAAGCTACGTTTCCATATTAAATATCTTATCGTAAATAAAATAAAAGCCGACAAAAGTCGATTTTAACAGTGCATCGTAAACTATAATATAGATACCTACAACTTTTATGCATTAACAATAAGCATAAAGATTATTATGAGTTATTTGTGTATCTATTTCAAGTGAATAATATTTATTATTTCCTGTTAGCTTATTAAAGATCTAAATCGCTGTCAATGCAACTCATTTGAATGAACACAATACCTAAGATGACTGACAAAATAGATGTTTAAAAATCGACGACTTACTAACTGTCGGTTACATTTTATGCAAACGTTGTTTATTCTCGGATGAAGGTATGAATTTAGTTTAACTTCAAATGATATATCCGTTTCCGATTTGTTCAGCATCAACATTTCTTTTTTTTTATTATAAAAAGGTTCAATCTAGACATTAAACAAAAAATCAAAAACTGAATTTTACAGAATTTTAAAATCTGTCATCTGTAAACTCAAGAGCACTTTCAATTATAAGGAACTCTTAATATCGAAACTTCTTCAATAAATTCGTACAGAGAATTCATATTTTTTAAAATATACATACAACATGCGAAATATCAACCACAATTTACACTCAAACAAAGTCAAAGGATACTTTCTCCACATAGAAAAAGATTTAATCTTAAAACAAAGTTTCTTTCCAGAAAAAATAAAAAAAAATAAAAACAATCCAAAAATTCAATGCCTTGCTGCTAAAAAAACTTCCAATAAAAGAAATCAGTGTATTTTCATACCAAAAAACAAAACTTAAAAAAAAAAACGCCAAAGCTAACAAACAAAAATGACAAGCGTGTAAGTACGTGATACAATTCTTTATGATCATTTGGTGTGACAATTTCATTGCTCATCGCACTTTTTTACCGAATTTATATGCGTGTCTTTAAAAATTATATCGAAAATGTTTACATACGAGCAAAAAAACTAAAAAATAAAACACAACAACAACTAAAAATACCACAACCAACTCAAAAAATTCCTTAAAACAAAACAAAACAACAGATCAACCAACAACAAAAAAAAAATTCAAAGAAATACCTGTAAAACAAACTTAAACAACTTTAACGTTGTTCATACTCTTTGTTGTTGTTGTTGTTGTTGGTCATATAAAGCAAAGAGACACAAGACAAAAAAAAAAATTAAGGATACAAAAAAAAAACAACACAAACGAAAAAAATTGGTTCTCATCGCGTACTCGTAATGCATTTTGATGATCTCTCGCTTTTTTGACGGAATTGAAAAAAGAAAAAGTTAAAGGACATTTTTTGTGTTTGTTTTTGTTTTGTCTTTTTTGTTTTAAAACAACAGAAAAGAAACTCTTATGCATCTGATGTGATAGGAGCATCCTTTTTTTTGACATGCTTGTTACTTTTGCGTGTGGTTGTATCTTTTGCACAAAATCAAAGCCTAAAATATCAAAAAAATAAAACAAAAAATGAGAAATGCTTGTCACATACATAGTTATGATTCGAATGCTCAACACATAACCATGTTCTTTGGTATAACTTGTTAAAAAAAGGACTCACGTATTCTTCAAGTCTCTCGCAATCATAACCAGTGAAGCTCTAAATCAAAGTCATTCACGCAGCATCTTTTGGTTCACATATTTTTTTTTTTTGTTGGTTTTTTGCAAACTCATAGAGAGTTCAGGTCATGTGCTCTTAGTAAACTATTAAATAAAAGACTGTGTAAGCCTCAAAGTGCTATACCTACGATTGAAAAAAAAGAGTACGACAACGCTGACGACACGGACGGACTAGCTACGTGTTGGAATTAGGTGTGTTCATATATTATGATATCTTGGATAGACAATCTTCTCTTGGTTTTCATTGAATAGACGTGCAGTGCAGATGCATCGTGTAGGTAATAATTTTGCATTCAATGAGCAGCAGAAGTTCACTATTACACGATCGGCATAAACTTTTAAATCAAAGCAATCACGTAATACATTTATAATATGTGTCGTTGAATGAAGTTTACAAATACTTCACGCAATAGATATGACAGGAGTTGTCATAGCACAGAAGTAGGCTCTCTCTGGTGGTATATCTATCCACTCAGAAGCTAATTAAAGGGAAAATTGATTGCATCGACTGACTTGGTTTGGAACAGATCTAGGAATGCAATTGAGTCATAAATCAAAGAAAATCTACAATTCTTTTAAGTGCAAACTTATGTTATTTTTTAAATTACATGAGATTGTTTTCTATATTTAATTTTTTTTTTGTGAAGATAATTTTCAGAAAAAAAACTTGTTTCGTATATAAAACTAGAAAATTCATTCAAGTTTTAATTTTTACTGTTCAATGAAGCACATTTTTTGCACTATCTATAAAATTGTGTTGACTCATTATAAAGTAATAACTTTGATTCAATCAAACAGAAGCTACTGGTGTAGACTAAGTGACGAGCTATATTCTACAGTTTAAACTAATACGATACAACATTCACGCATCACAACATTTACAGTCTTTTTATGGTTTATATAAAACAGTATTTTATACCCCCCATAGTCAATTATAATAAAATGACATGAAATCGATGCAAAAATGTTTAATTTGCCACCATGAGGTGACACACATGTGTGTTGCTGAATTACATTTTTTTTCATTTTTACTCTGTCATTAATTTAATTGGTAAAAAATGTTAATGTATTCCAAAAGGTATATATGCTTATATAAATGTTGTGTATATGTTTATATGAATGCCATAGTTGTAAAAATGTATAGGTACACAAGTTAAACAGTTATAAAGTAGAGGTAGTTAGTAGGCAGAAATAAACAAATAAACACACACGATAGAATACGATCGATACAATCGATACGATACGATATGATTGCTTGTCGTTGATAATGAAAAGCAATTTAATATACAATACAATGACACATGCCTTGACTTGACGAGACGTAATGACAAGAAGTGACAGTAGGTCAATTGATATTGTTTGTCTAATTTATTACTTACTATCGATGGATTTTATTTGCTAAATAAAAATAATCTAACAGTGAAAATGGATAAAAATAAAAAATAAGATGTTGCTGAATAATTTATTTTTATTCGATTAGGGTTGATAGATAATGACATACAGACTGGTCTGACGGTGATTTTTATATAGTTATTTACAGGAATTTTAAAATAAATTTGTTAAATCCTTTTGCTTTTCACTTTTCGATCAGTTTCTTTCACATTTGCAATTATAAAGAGACAAATTAAATTATAATTTAAGTTCAAAGGAAAGAGCTGGGATGCAAACTTTATTGCAGCTTCGATAAGGCAATCACATACATGTATAGGTATCCTATTAATTTTATGTAAATATGATAAGCATTGTGATTTTTCAAATGTTTTATTTTTTCCTTTTTATATTAAATGAAAGAGTTGATGCACGAACTTTTTTATTCTGCGGTTAGGGGAAAATACACATTTTCCAATTGATTTTGATGTGCTGAATTGAATGACGGCAAATTATTGAAATATTTCATAATGCCAATGATAATAAAGAACCGTTATCTTAGATGTAAGTCCAAACTAAAATTATGTGACAAAATCAAAAATTCCTCGGACCAAATCATTTTGATTAAAGATGGTTAACTTTTTCCCTTGTTTATTTAAAACACCATCTTAAACAAAAGAGTTAAGTAATTTTTATATATTTAAAACACTCTGTTTAGTAATTTGTATGTATTAATTTCATTGGGTGTGTAAAATACTACTTCAAACTAACTAAATAACTCTAAAATGTATTCAGTTTCCAGCATTGCATTGTTATTCATTGAGAATTTTGACCCTCTAGTGGAGAGATTATGTTACAAATCATCTTTGAAATTTCTTTTTTAAAAGTAATTTTATAGGACCAAATAAGCCTGCTTGATTTCGTAAGGGAAGAAGTTAGTTATTTTTCGAACATCGTCAAAAACTGTTCTTTATTATTTATTTTTGGGATAAATGTTAATAAAAATGTTGCATTGATTGCTGGGGGTTAAACAATTCCATAAATATTTAAATTTTCCATATCGAACGCAGATAGATTGGTTCTCCGTTTTTCACTTTCAAACCACAAAGTTAATTGCTTGAATTACTAATTTTGTTTTTTCTTATAAAAGTGAAAACTTTTAAATGAAAAATTTGTAAAAAAGAATTGCAACAGTCGGAAAAATATTAAATAATATTTGGTTCTGACCAGATGATACAAATACTAGAAGCAAAATAAGAAATTCCTAACACTTGCTTGCAAAAATCACTTCAAACTATGAAAATCCCACCATATGTGTGGTATGTGGACAAATTTTGTACATCAGCTTGTTTGTTTGTTTTGCATTTTTGTTGTTGTTGTTGTTTGTTTTCGTCCATGAGAATATTCTCGTCAACGTGTGTGATACAGCAGAGAAAAACCTTAACAGATTGCATAAACAATTCATCTTTTCATGAGCATTTATGCGTGAAGATGTTAATCAAAAAACCCAATAGACGTTTATTTTTTCTGCCATTTCCTATAGCTATATCTTTACTCTATTATATACCCCACTATATGTTTTCACATACATTGAAATATTTGTTTTTTTTTTGTTTTTATAGGGGTATTGCAAAAGTAGGAGAACCAAATAATATATCACCATTGAATTCTGGAATGTTGTATGTGGATCCAGCATTTCATGCAAGATTACGTCGCAAACAACGTCGGTTGGTACGTGAAAATCCTGGTGTATTTGCTGCATTGGTAAAAGGTGCAAATCTAGCAATATCCGAATGTCAACATCAGTTTAGAAATCGTCGATGGAATTGTTCGACAACAAACTTTTTGAGAGGGAAAAATTTATTTGGAAAAATTGTCGATCGAGGTAAGTTAATACTTTTTTTTTTATTTTGTTTCTTTTTGTAACATCAAACAATGATACGGAAGTAGATTGTTTTTTTTTTTTAAGTTGATCTGTAACTTTGCCCTATAAAATTGTATAGATGTTTTTTTTTAAGTGAGTTTGAAGGAAGTTATTATTGACCTTCAATTACAATTCAATGATGATATGAGTTTTATGATTTCTGATTAAGAAGAGCTGCAGTAAGATTTGTTTTTATTATTTCAGAACTGAAAATGCTCTTTTTTGACTGAAAACGACTTTTTTATTAAAAAAAAAACATTGAATACATTATGATAAAAGTAAATTTTCAACATTATACAAAATCCTTGCGCCTTTTACAAATTTAGCAATATAAGAAACCACTGCTTTAATGTGAACCTGAACATAGTAATTCAATAAAGAACTCATCTTTAGAAAAATAATTTCAAATGAAAGAGCTGACATGAGAACTTTTTTTTTGTGTAGTTTTGCTATTATTTATGAATACGAAACCCCCAAGTGGCTATAAATCAAAATAACTCTTTAAAATAAGAACTTAGACTTATTGGTGATATATTGTACCAAACATGAGTTTAACGCCTTTTAAATTAAAATTAGCAAACATTTTGTGGCTCTGGTTAACTTTCAACGCGATCTAATACATTTTTTCTCACATCTTTATCTACCTTACTCAATGATCCAATATGAATTCAATCCAATAATGGACATGTCTTGGGAAAATTTCAATTTTAAACAAAAGAGCTGACGTGCGAACTTTTTTTTTTCTTTCCTCATAAATTTTTCATTGTTCTTAGCTGCAAAACATATATTTTATGAATGAATATGGTTTAATGCTCTGTCATGAAATTAAAAAGTCTACAAAAATGAATCTATAGATACAAATTCCATGGAAAATAATAATAAAACAAAAAAATAAAAAGAAGTTACCCTTTTAATGCGATGAGTCAATAACTTTGATTGACAGACAGAAAGGTTAAACACTTATCTTGATAAATATAATTAATTGAGCGATTTAATCAATCAAAATTTATATAAAATCCAACTAAAAGAATCTTTAAGTTTGTATAACGAACAAAAAAAAAAAAAAATAAAAACCAACTCATCGCATCAGTATCAAGAATTAATACAATTTGATGAAACTTAATTGACTGTTATCAGAAAAGTTATTGAAACCAATTTTAGATAATGAACAAAAAAAAATCTTAATCCCAAAATTAAAGAAGAAAGAAAAACTACACTCTTACCCTTTTAATTCAGGAGCTATCTCAATATCCATAAAATATATTAAGACATAGAACACAATGCAAATGAGAAACGCATCGTGCGTCTGTGCTACCTAAAAATCCACTTCCATCACTTGTGTCTTCCTGGTAAAGTAGTCTTTGTAGAGAAAAAAAAAAACAACAACAACATTGGAAACAAAACAAAAAACTAAAATTGAACTGGAAAACGCCAGGCATGCACAGCACAACTTCAACAACAACAACAACAATGACAACGGACATTCTGAACATATCAAATTACTATCACGGCATTGATATACTCTCTTGTATGTTCGTATACACAAACATATTATATCGAGAAAAATAAAACCAAAAAAAAAAATAATACACAGTGATGGTCAAGAGTCACCAGTCAAAGTCAACCCCGCAGGGACTGATCAATGACCTTCGAGCATCAATATTGTGCCTCCAGATTGGCCGCATCGATGCGATAAGACGTTAAAGACCATTAAGGATGAAAGCAATATCACAGCAAATGGTTGGAAGTGATTAATGTTCCAACTAACTCACAGGGACATTTTTAGATCGTGTTATTGTGGTGTGTAATTCTGGCAGAGTTGTATTGTTGTTCAATTCTTTAATTTTTTTTTTTGATTATATTGATGCAACGCATTCCTCTTGACTTTAATTTGTTCATATTGCGCCAGTATAAAATAAAATTGGTATTTATGTTGCAAGAAGTGCGTTCAAGGATTTTCATTACCCATGCATGCATATATATGTTTAGTAGGTATCTGTATCTAAAAGTGGAGGACATATGCAAACCAAGAATTCATTGAACCCTTTTTGTTTTTGTTATTTTTTTTTGTTGTTTGCTGTTGTTGTTGTCTTCATTCATTCACATGCCGCATCTTTTGGAAAAATTAAAAAAAAAACAACAACAAAAAAGTTATATGATGATGAAGATGGTACAATTTTGATTAACTCATGAGCGTGTGCGCGCGCTTGTATCCGTATATAGTTTCATTTGGTTCTTCTTCATCTTCAGTTCCCAGTTGTGCACCCCTATGGAGATCGACAACAGTATCTGTCGCCAGGTTTTGAAGATAAAAGGGCACCCCACGTGTGCGCACGTTTACAACTTATTTTCAGTCTTATTTTTTATTTAAGGATTTTATTTTATTTTTTTTTTCATTGTGTAAGATATACTGAAAGAGGTATTTTTTTTTATTTTTTAAATTGTATATGTGCCCTAAAGGAGTCCTGGCGTCTTTTGAGTTGGAAATATGTCATGCTATTTAGTATAGTTAAATGAGGTTAATTATTTTAGAATTGCCATTGGTGACATACACGAGATATTATGTTTCTTTTAAAGATTAATCTGTATAATAGGGATATTAATTATGGGAGATAAGTTGTATGGGATTTACTAGGTTGAAAGAATGTTATATTGCTGGTAAAGGGTTTTATCCTTGAATAAGTCTGAATCATAGAAGAAGCTATTGAATTTCCGGAGGAAACAATGGTAATTAATGTCACGAAATCGTTATGAACAAAGTTGAGTTCAAAATACAAACGATAACATATTAAGGTGAGTCTTGAATCTTCATTATTTGCAGACAGGGCTATGAAAAGAAAATGCAGGACGAGGAGAAATATTTATGGGCCCACCCAGTAATTGCGAAAATGTAAGTTATTCATGACTCAAATATGTAGATAAAACTGGGATGAAATTAAAACTTAGCTCCTTAATCCAATTTTCCATCCCATTCTTAGTTTAGACAAAGTACTGATTATGTCAAACGGGAATGCTGGATATTTATATCATTGCAAAAATGCTAAAAGTGAGCAATGCACTTGAAACAACTAGGATCCTACAAAAACAAGAAGTCTTAAGATATTAATATCTTGCAAGGATAGAAGATCAAAACACTTCTTAAAATGTAAAGCCTTTTACAAATATGACAATTTGTACCCCCTGTCAACCCCCTCATCGCTTTCGATCGTCAATGGCCCTGCAAAAGAATAATTTTAATAGTTTACTAGACGTTTTTTTTCAGGTCCCTACTTTTCTTAGAATTGCTTTCCAAAAATGTAACAAACTATCAAATGCTTAGGAAACTTCTCTAATAACCAATTTAGAAACTATACTTTTTTATAATTTTGCTGTATCACTTAATTTAATTTCTTCTTCAAAACTAATCTTAATGTTTCCTTCCAATAAATTCGATGATTAACCATAAAAAAATAAAAATAAAGACATTAAACAACATACAAAATTTCATAATTTTCCCCACCTCAACACTTTAAATTAACGCTCAAAACGTGTAAATGCATAAGTTGTTACTATACAAATGCCAATTTGACAGATATCAATCATCAAAACATACAAAAAAAACTCAACAACAGCATACACATAAAAAAAAAAAAATAAAACCTCAAATCACAAAAAGACAAACAATTCTTTTAATTTCCTTATTTCATGTGAAGACTTACTGACAAATGAACTGTCATCATCATTTACAAACAAAACATAAAAAAAAAATAAACCGCACCAGCTATAAAAAAATGCCAAACCTTTAAAACGCAAGATTATAAAAACAAAACTGAAGTATTTCCTATACTCGTGTCGTCATTGTGTATGTATAAAATCTTAGAATTGACTTAAAAATTCTCAGAGACTATTAAAAACATAAAAAATACAAATTGTTAATTTAAAATGAATTTTAGTGTTTACAATAGAGGTGTACCTGCACTCTATATTATGACTATGATGTGCAATGTGCGCTCATTTTTGTAGGGAAAAATGGAAAACCCCAACCAATATTGTTTGAATATTTGTTGGTTTTTTTTTATTGCTCCACTTATTGTATAGAGAGACATACCATGGGAAAAATTCCATCGCAAAAAAAAAGAAATGAAACAAACAGAGATATTCACTGATAACACGCCCTCAACAAAAAAAAAAAACAAATATTTACAAGTTGTTGGCCGCGCACATATAATATACCAATTTCTTAGAGAACGCGTGAGGGCATAAATACCAGTAATACACATTTATTCGTGGTTTCTTATTTGTAAATCAAGCCTCTCTATCTTCTGTTGGTTTTTATACGCATTCCAGCTCCCTGGAAGGCTATTATAGAGTTCTTCCGCTTGCGCCACATCTTTCTAACCGATATTTCTAATCATTACGAGGAATTCACAACTTCGCTGATGATGAAAGAAATTAAAAAAATATCATGGTTACCTACCTAGGAAGATTTCTACAAAATGTATACGATTTTTTTTGGCAATTTTCCAGCATATCGAAATAGTTTACTTTTACTATTGAGTTTTAGAGTTTTTCACCAAAACATTATTAAACTATTAACTTAAATTAATGCAGATTATATATCAGTTGGCAACCAAGTTGAAATTGCAAAATTGTGGGTGTGGGCTAAGAATACATCATGTCAATGGGTTTTATTTTTTCTTCTTTTTTCTTGTTTTGTTTGGTAAGCAAGTTCTTTAGAGTTTCGTATCAAATTTCCAAAAGAAGGTTGGTTCAATTTCACTAAACGGATATCCGCCTGCCATTGTAAATCATCTATATAAATAAGATTGTGAATGAAAATTTTGAATTGGGCGTGACAGGGTGCAATTGTGGGTAATTATAGTCTTTTTTTTTCTTTCTTCTTTAAAATGTCATAATCATGTATAAGCACCCGCGTTATTATATTATATCGTTTATAGGTAAAGGGACTTGCCATGGGAATTTAATTGAAACACATAACAATAGAAAATAAGCGACTGCGCCTTTTTGAGTACTATTTAAAAATGTTCATTGTGAACCGAAAGGATTAACAAAAGATATTCTTGTAAATGTTTTTGTTTTTTTTTGCGAAAAAAAAAAACCAACAAACATTTAATAAAAGACAAAGCACCTCAATAGGTAAGACATGGATATATATATGTTTGTGTAGATACATCAAATAATAGCTCATAATGATCCGATCCAATTTCAATGGCTTGATGCTGATCGTGTAGATGAAAGGTCCTTGTGATTATCCATTCATTCTTTTGTCACACACGATCTTCACATTTTTACTTCACCCATCGTCATCGTCATATGATGGGACATGACGATGAAGAAAGATTTGGTTAAGGATCAGGGTAATTGTCCGAAACGATCAAAGAAGCACATCAGTTCTGCACAAGAATTTCACCCATCATCCGTTACACCACCATCGACCGTCTACGTTTGTATATTATATTCGTCACACAGATGAGAAGGAATTTTGATTTTTCTTTGTCCTTTTTGCTCGTCATCATCATTGTCAGTTTGTATGATGATGAAGTACTGATGACCTAACCCTGCAAAAAAAAGGGCAAACACAGCTTAACATGTCAATTATGGCACTTTTACAACACAAAAAAAAAGAAACTCATGAATACATATATGCCCAAACTGTCTGGTAGGTCCATATATCTATGAGATTGTGAAAAAGAAGAAGAAGAAAAAGAATGTTTACACTTTGTTCCCAAGTTAAAGCATGAAAATTCCTCATCTATTCTCTTCTTTTGCGATTCAAGACGACATGGATGGAAATCTCTTTCTCTTGCATGCAACAAAACACAACCAAGATGTGCCTTTTGCACAAAAAGATGAACCTCTATCTTGCCAATGCGCAATCTATCTTTAATTCCATGTCTAATTTGCCAAGTATAGAGAAGCACAAAGTCCTAAAGGTATTACCAATTAGAAAAATAAGCATCTTCCAGCGTCATCGCTCTCTAGGTGGAAAAATCTACTGAGACAAATTATCATAAACCAAGCGTGCAAAATTGTCTTCCATGGAATGGGAAATAAGAGAGAACCAGGGCCAGCAGGATACAAGTTTTACTATTGAAGAAAAAAAAAACTGAAGAAGTAGACAAAAACAAAAATGTAGGTACACCCGAATAGATTGAGAATTTTGCTACTTTTCGGCCAATAAGTAGCACAACCTGGGCATGTAGAACAATGTACACAGCAGGGTGTTTTATTTTATTGTTTGAAATTATCTCCAAATATGTAGTAGGTACCTACTTAACTGGATATTTTCGGGTTAATTGAGATATATAGTTTTTTTTTTTGAAAAATTCAATGATTTCTTCCAGTTTTTTTGTTTTTTGTATTTTCTTAAACAATAATAATTGATCTGTCATCGTTGAGTCGACAATATAATAAACCTGTCTGTCAAACTTTTTGACTTAATAATAGAACGAAAAAAACTATATCTACCTCCTACACTCTTCATGTGGTTTACATTATGCGATATTATAGACTATGGGCAGTGTTAATTTTTCACGCCTAGAGGTGTGAATAATTTGAGATTCGTTTAGGATCTTAATGAATATGTTTTGTTTGAAGGTTTATGTTTTTTTTTTGGAAAATAGAGAGAGAAATCTATATGTTATGTATAGGATATGGGTTTTGACAGATTGATGAAATACACACAAGTAGAGATTGTGGTTTTTGGAAATTGTTTTTTTTTTGTATTTTTTTCAAGACAATTATTAGATACTTAGGAGTTCATTATAGAAGAAGAACGAAATTGAAGAAATTGTGAGGAATTGAATTATCAGGTATGATTATTTTTAGTATTTATGGCGCTGCAAAATTTTGATTAGTTTATCGTACTAATATGTACAGAATTGTAGCTGAAAAACAAGAAGCCCTATCTTACCTCTTTGGGTTGCATTGTTGTGGGATATTCATTTTGGTTAATTTGGTGGGCTGCTGTTATTGAATCTTAGTTCTTGCGTGTTTAGTGGCAGGAAATACTAAAATTCGCCCGAAAAAGGACAAATTTGCACGTAGAATGGATCCGAGTTTTCCTTAAAAGTAATAGAAACTTCCTTCTGTCCTTATATGCACTTTTAAATTAAATGGACATTCTAGGTTGGAAAATCCAGCGCACTCTTCTAAAAATTGATGTTGTTGTGGTGTTTGATGAAGTTTCTTACTACATTTTCAAGTTCGCTCAGTTCAGTCAAAACAGTTTCAAAGTCAAATGTTGCGATATTGCACAATATTGCAAGCAAATTCTATTTTTGTCCAATGTTTTTATCTCCTAGTTTGGCGATATTTGCATGGCCGGTTATTGGCTTACTGCTCTTACTTTTGATGGTGCTGTTTGCAGAAATCTCGATATCTTTCTACCTTTAGACTTTGAAGAACACCGGAGATGAAATTTTCATCCTGTTTTCGTATCCCACGGCCCAACGAGGAGTACCTTACGGGCTTACACTTCAATTTTCATTCTTTCAACATGTCCCAGCGATACCAAACATTTCATTTATAATTTCTGATTACTGAATTCCTTATTAGTAACAGACGTCGCATAGTTTTTTTTTCAATCTTCTTTGATGAATGTCTTATGCCGAAAAAATGTTGTTTCTGTCATTTCGATCATAGAATATCTCAAAAAATTGAAGTGATAGAGCATTTCTGATCTCAAATTCGAATTTAGCACACCAAGATCTATTAAATAAGTCTAGTTTGACCTTTGTCACTTAAAATTCAGTTATCAGTGTATTTTCCTGTCACAAAATGACCTTGTCAAAATACTTAGAACGCATTGCTACAAAAAAATCCCAAAACAATTATACAATTACTGTCATCTATCACAAAAGTCTATAATGTTTACACTTGAAATTTTAATAACCAACAATTTATCATTCAACAACGCCAACAACAATGCACACATTCCAAGTGCTTTTATTCATAACAACGTTGGTGGCTTAAATATACACTCAATAAACTACTACTGCACTCAAAGATCTTCATACAAGCAAAAGAAAATATTTTTTTTTAAGATTGAGTGAAAAAATGATTACAACTCATGTAAAGAGGGTGTCAAACTGTCCACTATATTTGGCGCATTACAAAAAAAAAAAATATCACATACAATCCTCCATTATGGTTGGGATGTGTTTTGTATGGTTTGATCGGCTTAAGTTGTTGTTCTTCACTGCTGCTGATGGCTTTTTCATTTTTTTTGAATAAATGTATCTTGGGGAAGAGATCATCATGAATATTGAAATGATGACGATAATATGTCGGTGTGGAACACATTTACTCTGTAGAGAGTTCCACTTAATGATGATCTCTGTGCTGCAGCATGAATCTTATAAAATTATTGTAGTAGGTTATGGATGGAAGAAATGGAATGGAAAACGTTGATCATCTATTTTTTGTATCTTTTTTTTCTTGTTTCACAATTAATTTTTTTTTGTAATCATATATTCAACATCTCATTTCAAGTGTAAACCGTGCGTGTAGTAGTTTACATGAAATTATTATGTAAAGCTGCGTGTGTGGCATGAGGTCTAGCTTAAGTGTTTTTCATAGCTTTTTTTTCTCGTTGAACACGAAATTAAAAAAAAAAGGTTGTATAATGTCAGATCAAGAAGATAACATCATCTTCTCGCACTTAGGAATGTTAATTTTTTGTTGATTTGGTTTTATCCAGCTTTTTTTTTGTTAGACATTGAAAAAAAATTATAGTTTAAGTGAAGGAATGTTTTTAATTTATATAATGCAAATTTGTTTCAAATCAATTAGTAACAAATTGACTGCAAATAATTTTAAAATCTACTGAAAATTATCCAAAAACTGATTTCAAATATTGTTTTAATTCAGTTGCATACAAGTTTCAAATCGGTTGGAAGCTAGTTTACACTACAATGAGCTCTAGTTTTGAGTTCTGCGTTTAAATTTGAAGTCCCTCAGTCATTAGAAACTTAGGTTTTCGGATCGATTGCGAGGATAGTATATCCTGACAATCATAGCTGGACAGGGCAGAAGGCGATCGAATTAAAAAAAAAAAGAAATCATTTTTACTTTTAACTTCCTAGAAATAAATAAAAAAGAATTTATTTAATCAACATAATTTCTCAGACTATATTTATGACGTCAGTGTGTATTTTTTTTTTTTTGGTTCATTTAATAATTTTTGTTTTCTTTATCTTTTTGTATTTCAGGATGTCGTGAGACAGGATTCATTTATGCTATTACAAGTGCAGCTGTAACACATGCAATTGCTAGAGCATGCAGCGAAGGATCAATAGAATCGTGCACCTGCGACTATAGTCACCAATCACGATCGCCACAAGCAAATCATCAAGCTGGAGCTGTGGCTGGTGTTCGCGATTGGGAATGGGGCGGTTGTTCAGATAATATTGGTTTTGGATTTAAATTTTCACGCGAATTCGTTGATGCCGGCGAACGTGGTAGAAATTTGAGAGAAAAGATGAATTTGCATAATAATGAAGCAGGCAGAGCTGTAAGTACCACACAATCAATAATTATTTTGCCTTTTGTTCTTTATTTTTTTTTTGTTTTTTTTTTTGCGTTTGCAATCGTAAAACTAGTAGATATTAGATTGATATTCAGTCATTTTGAAAAACAGAATCAATGGGAAATTAGTTATCTTCTTATGGGACATTCATGTGTAGTTGTTGGTAGAATTTTAGTTGGAGAGGTGAATTTATTTTGACCAATTTCAGCAGAAATTTATTAAGAAAAAAAAAATATTTTCAAAATATGATTCAATTTTCCAAGTTGGAAAATACACTTTTACAAAAATCCCAAAAACCACAAAATTCGGAAGCTCAAAAATACAAAAAACATCAAATTAAGAAGAAAAAATAAAATCCTAACTCAAAAAATTAACAAATCATGGATGTACTGAAATCAAATAAACCAAAACAATTAAAACGGCACAGGTTTGTTACATATTCTTTAGTTTTTTTATAAAATTCAACTATAATTGACTTAAAGCAGATTGAAAGGTCTGAAATACAAATTTCCAAAAACTTAAAATGCCTATTAAAAAAAATTGTGAAAATGGAAAATTTCACACTACATAGTGCCACTTTTAGTATCCACAAGCTTGATTTTTACCAAATACATTTTCTTTTATACGGTATTTCGGGCTTGCGGGGTGTCAAGTTTTGAGAATTAACGATATTACGAACTTATAGATTCTGGCCCTTTCAGGACTTTTTTTTGAGCTATGTCTTTTCATATATTCTTTGATTTCCTAAATGTTAAGTTATCGGGAAATTATGAAACCCAAAAATCTAAAAACGCAGATTTCCTGCGCAGGTAAATTTTTCCATTTAAATTCCTCGAAAGTATTTTCCCATGACATTGATCGAAAATGTTCGATTTACTATGTTTCCTCAGAAATAAGATTGAAATTTGATTGGTTGTCTCTGTTTTGGATCATAGAATATAAATCCTAAATAAATATCCATTCAATTGAATTCAAAAAAATTCGCTCATAATTTTTCTTTTATCGTTCGACATATTTTATAAAAAAAAAAAAATGTACATATCTCTACAAATATCTCTTAAAAATATACATTAAGCTCATATTTGGTTGGTTATAGGTGGTATTGGTTCGAATAATAATTCTATACTATATACTTATACCAATATAGAGCAGCAAGTCATTAATAACACAATTTTCATAACATAAAACAACGTGTGTGGCTCGCAATCCATTGATCTTACCACCATTTCAATCGATATCGTTATAGCCGCAACTTTCTCGTAAACTACAATAACGAACCGCACTTACAGGATACATTATCTTCTCTCCCACCAAAAAGCCAATCTTTAATACCACATGCTGTGTTGGTATAACAACAACTTACCACCAGTGCAGCTTCTCTTCTTACTCATAACTAAAACTATAAGAGTTCATACATTCGATACATTTATAATTTTTTTTTTTTTTAAAGTAAAGTACTGGAGTATTTGCAATTTTATATCCAACCAACGAAACCGCCTTAAATCTTCAAGCGCACTTTTATACAAGTTCATACCTAATACCATACCTACTAGGCTAGATGCTGCTATAGGTAAAGAAAATGTGTATTGAAGTTCGAACCTACTGTCTCTTGTAATGCAACTGAACATTCGCCTCTTGAATGAATCTCTATATCTTGGTTGATTTTTTTTTTTTTTTTACTGACTGTTTTTTTTTTTTTTTTGAAGTTGCTAGATACGTCTATAGCTATATGGCCGGCAATTGGTATAATACTGGGTCTTATAATACAAAGACACACTATACACAGCTGAGCCGGCGCAAATGTGCACACTTTTAATGCAATGGTCAGTCAGCTTGAAGAAAAAGTTCGTGTTCATAGTTAAGCTATACCTACCATCGGGGAATTTATATTACAAAAACAAAAAACCTGTATAAAAATGAGATTAGGTATAAAAGAAGTTATACTATATTAACTACTGTGTGTGTTGAAGTTTATCTACGGATGCCATAACACATTCTTCAAGCTAAATTTTTTTTTTTGAGTATTAGTGGCGACTATAAACATGTTCGATGATGGCTGAAAAATTAAATTTAATGTTGATGGTTGATACTCTTGGTTTTTAATCTTGAGTCAATAATGGCTTACAACAAAATTTATATATTTTTTAATTTTCTATGCATATTTTTTGTATTATTTTTAGTTCAGGTTTACCTATGTTTTTGGCAACATTAGAAAACCAAAAAAGAAAAACAGACCTCTTTTAACTGTGTCTCATTCATTTCTGTATCATTTTAAATTGTTTATCAAATGAAAAGAATATTTGATTTTTTTGCATTTTTTCACAATTTTCCAACTTTAGCGAAGATTCTGTATCGCAACATGTTCAACAGTAACATAATTTGTTATATAAAATTTAAAGTCTAGGTTTTTTTGAATTCACCGAGCTATTTTAATTAAAAATCGATTACAAATTAACTAATTTATAATTTTTTTTTTAATTGAAAATTGAAGAAACTAGAAAATGGCTAAAAGTTAAAAAACACGTTTTTTTGAGCCACATTCAGATTTTGGGGGATTATTGAAATTTGTAAATACTATTTCGTACAAAATGTGACAAGCCCTTGAAGACGTGATTGGTGTCCGCTCGAGTATGGCAGTGTTTCCGCGACAACAGGGTTACAACCTGAATGTTTTTCAAGCTGGTGAGTCTGCAGTTATCGGTATTTCGAAAAAAATATTGGATGATAACCGTATAATCGCGATCAATATGTCATACTACAATTTTTTATCACCTTTTTGGTGAAACAAAAGAACTGAAAATAGGAAGAGCCAATTTTGACCAAAATCAAATTGGCGGTTTCCCTTAGGAAAGGTCAGAACCTAAGCCGTATTTCTGTAAGGACATGAACAATAAAGTTATCAACAATGGTTAAAACAAAAAATTATGTTGTTTCTGTTTATACATATTTGTTAATGTTTTGTGTGCATACTTTTTATCTGAAAACTAAAGTATGCCATTATTATATTTATTTAATAGAAAATTTAATTTCCAACAAAAATGTTCTTAGGTAAAATTTTGAAATTCTTTTTAGTTTTCGAATAAAACAGAACACAACAAAACTCTTCATCAAAAGCAATAATTTATTTAGCGAAAAACAGAATTTCCAAAAGTTAAATGCTTGATGTACCTCTTTTATATCATCCCAATAACTATTAGTCTTTAATGCTCATAAATTTATTATGAAGTATTCTTGGGTTTCTTTCGTTCTTGGCTGTTAACTTGTTTTAATTAACATGGCCGATTTTTTCTGCCCCATTTGCATAGTGAAGTTAACACATTTGGATGCAACAAATGTATATGTAAGTTTGTAATGTTGTTAATGGACGTAGAAGATTAAATTGTATCTATGGGATAAATTAGTACCTAGTCATGTATTGCGAACATCGCGTTCGCTCATCGTCCTTTTTCGCATGCTTGCGTGTGCAGATTACTTTTTTGTTGTTGTTTGTTTTGTAACTTTGTTGTTTTGACGTTAAATTGATCGTGTTCGATGATAGACCACCGCGCATGAGTAGGCGGATAAAGTGAGTTGCATCGGATACTGGCATTAAGCTATAAAAATGTTTATAACTCGTTTATTGTTTTTTTTTTTTTTTCTTTTTGATTAAACTATTTTTTGTCTTTACTATTTTTAATCCTCTTCTTTAATTTCTTTCTATAAAATTGTATAAATTGACCTTCATCATACTATTTTCTTTTTTTTTTTATTGCAGCATGTTCAATCGGAAATGCGACAAGAATGCAAATGCCATGGAATGTCTGGCTCATGTACGGTTAAGACATGTTGGATGCGTTTGGCTAACTTCCGTGTAATTGGCGATATTTTAAAGGATCGTTTCGATGGAGCATCACGTGTTATGCTTAGTAATAGCTTACGCAGTAACAGCAACAGCAATAGCAACAATGCAGCTGGTCCATTAAATGGCGGTATTGGTGTTTCTTCGAATGGTGCCGTAAATAGTGGTAGCAGCATTAGTAATTCTATG
The DNA here is from genome assembly GCA_948107695.1 of Meliscaeva auricollis. Classification (NCBI taxonomy): domain Eukaryota; kingdom Metazoa; phylum Arthropoda; class Insecta; order Diptera; family Syrphidae; genus Meliscaeva; species Meliscaeva auricollis. Next base: position 29,250,997 of record OX403618.1, read on the forward strand.
GTCATTGGTGGTGGTGGTGGTAGTGGTAATGCAGTTAGTAATAGTGCGAATGCATTACACAGCATCAATGTGGACAATTTGGAGAATTCTTTGAAACATCATCCGAATAACTTACCGCCAAGTGGTAATAGCATATCAAGGAATTCGGTTAAATCGAGAAATCGTTTGAACAAAAAGAATAATAGGTAAGTTTATATAGGTTTTCTTTTAATAATATTTAGAATTCAGACATTTGAAGTTCTCAAGCTCAAATTTGTATATAAAGATTGCAAATGAAGTTAGTTTAATAGCGGTTGCAAATAAGTCTCAAATCAACTGTAAATATGTTTGAAATTGACTATAATACTTTTTTGTAAGAACGATTATCAAATTATTTTAAACTGGATGCAAACTGGTTAAAAATTCGTTTAAAATCGACTACATTGTTTCAAATCGGTTACAAACTCGTTTCGAATCGGTTCCAAACTAGTTAATACTGGGTTATCATTCAGTTTTGTGACTTTTTTTTATTTTACTTCCTAGGCTCTTTAAAAAAGAACAGTTTCGCAAACGGTTGTAAACTCTTTCAACTCGATTGCAATTTAGTTTAAAAGTAGTTGCAAGCTAGTTAATTCTGTGTTGTGCTTTGCTTAAATTTTATTTCCTTTGCTTTCCAAAACAAAAACAAATTCTAACTTCAAAAAAATTTGTTAAATAAATTCTGCATTCTCAAAAATTTTCAAGGCAATTTTATAATTTCACTTATTTTTGAGCATTATTATTTGATAGTATTTTTCCTTTCAACCAACTAACTTTTTTATGTGTTTTTTTTTTCTTTTATTTGCAGATACCACTTCCAGCTGAAACCACACAATCCAGAACATAAGCCACCCGGCACAAAGGATTTGGTTTACTTGGAACCATCGCCGAGTTTCTGCGAACGCAATCCTCGAATGGGCATCCAAGGGACACATGGGCGCCAATGTAATGACACATCAATTGGTGTCGATGGCTGTGATTTGATGTGTTGCGGTAGAGGATATCTTAAGCATGAAGTAGTTGTCATCGAACGTTGTGCGTGCACATTCCATTGGTGTTGTGAAGTCAAGTGTAAACAGTGTATGATGAAAAAAACGATATACACGTGTTTATAGGTTTCTTTTTTTATACACAAACGCTCTCATGGCGATATTTTTCCATTATTATTTTCTTGTTTTTTTTTTTTTTCATATTGATTGTTTCTTTATTTGCTGCTTTGTACAGCAAAACTGTAAGCAATTATATTATAAATGTGTATGTAGCATCTCTCGCCAGTATTAGGTTTTTTTTGTTGTTATTTTTTATTTGTCATTTAAAAAATTGCACAAAATTATTTGCGCCCATTGCATCCCCCTTTGCTTATTGTGTTTCCTTTATAAATTTCGAAAACTGAGCAAATACCATTAAAGTATTCTATTATTTTTTTTTTTGTGTTTCTAAAAATAATTTTGTATTACTATAATTTTTAAGTATTTATTTAGTTTTATTTAAAAAATAATAATTTTTGTTTTGCAAATTCGAAAAAAAAATACAAAAAAATATACCACGACACTCAACGCCCAATTCAAATTGACTTGCTGCTTAGCACTCTTATAAAAAAAATAAAGAATTGTTGTCTTTAAAATATTTATTTTTATTTCATAAGATATAATGTTAAATTTTACGTGTAAAAATTAATAATTTAATTAGTAGATAGATATCCTTCTGCAGTATTAAAAAAAAAAAAAAAACAATTTTTTGCCCCAGTTGTTAGTATTTAAAAATGTCTAAATTGTAATTTAAAAAAAAAATAATAAAATATTTTTTATGATTATAGAAATATTTATTGTTATAAAATAATTAATAAAAAAAAAAACTACTAAAATCATGATGAACGAGCTTCACAAAGACTGAAATAATTACGTTTTTTTTTATATAAAAAGTTTATGGAAGGAGCATTTTTTTATAATTTTTTTTTCTTTTCATTTTTTTTTTTTTGGTATTGAATTATAAATTATTTTGTTTTGTAAATATTTATTGATTTTTTTTTTAAATATCAACAATTTTGCTAGTGATTTAAATATTAAATTAAAAATAGTATAGAAATTATTTAAAAAAAAGAAGAAAAAAACAAAAAATTGTAAAGAGTTGAATAATATTTATTTGTATTAGATAAAATAAGGAAATTATTATAAATGCATTTTTTTTAATTATTTGTAAAAAAATAAAAATGAAATGATATAAATATTAATGAATATTTTTTTTTTTTGCAATTTTCTGTTCGTTTTTCTTAAGCAAAAACTTGGAAGTATTATTGTAAAAATGTCAATGTAAAATGAGTAAAAAGTGAATTTATAAAATATTGAAAAACGATTGTTTTTATTCTTCTTCGTTGGTTGGTGGATAAAACTGTGTGTTTGGGAAGTATGATTTGTTCTGTTTTTCAGGTTGAGTAAGCAATAAAGAAGAGAGTTAAAAGAAGATTAAACCCAGGATCAGGTAAAAGGAGTACAAACATCTACGTTCTTTTGGCAGACACATACACAGATAAATCTCTAGCTCTTGAGAATGTTAAACAATTCAAGGGCAATACAATTTTTATTTTGTAATCAGATGTTTCAAGGAAAGAACTATTGTTGTAGAGTGTGCTTGTCTAATTAATCAGAAGAGATAAGTATGAATATAATATAAATAATATCTGTGGCAATAAGCAATAACCGCTTATGTCACTTAAGCGAATAGTAAAATTTAATTCTTTATACTGCTCTAACTGCTTTATTTCAATTTAGAAAAAATTCTGGGTTTGCAACTGACAACTGCAATTATTCAGGTCTAAAATAAAAAAAAACATTTCACTTAAGAATTATTTCATTTTTTAGACCTAAGCGGTTATTGCTTATTGCCACAGAATCTCAAGAACACTTTGACGTGTTTTTTTTAAAGTAATAAAAATTTTATTTTTAAATGCTAATAAATTCGGGAAAACAAGAAAACACAAAATTCAAGTAATACCACATTGGGTGAACTGAATTCATAAATCAACAGAGATTCAAAATGATCTCGTCGAGATAATTTTAGGTATGAAGCATGAGTTTAAAGTCGTCGAAAAGTAGACCTTTTATGTGCAATAAAAGACAAATATGATTCATTAAAATATAATAGCTATCGCTGATATAAATAAAATGTAGTACTGCGTCGCGCGAACTCACTCTTATGGTCAAAGCTACTATGAATCTTAAGGCCTTCCATACACAATTTTTCAAAATTATTTTGAGAAATATATAAGAACACATTAAACTAACTTCTTCAGTGAATAAAACAAAATAAATGCCGTTTGATTTCATTCAGAAATAAACTTGAAAAAAAATATAAAAAGAATTGCAAATTGTAGTAGGGTCAAGAATTTAGATAGTCCGACTCACGACAACTCGACTCATGTGAGCGTTATTTTGACGGACAAGACTTTTCCTATACCCAACCTCGCACCTACCCCAAATCCTATAGTGATTCCAAGCAGGAGGGTTGGAGGGAAGATGAGAGAAGCATGCCGCCGCATACTTTGCACCGAAGTCGAGTTGTCGTGAGTCGGGCTATACCCACCTTTTTGAATTTATTACTAATTGACATCTAAAGCTAAGTACCTATTCGAAAAAAATCACAAACCAATTTTCAGAAAACTGATTTTTCAAACCATAAATTGTTTAATTTTTGATAAAAACCCAAAAACTTGTTTCTTGAAAACTAAGCTATGGAATAATCTGAAGGCTATTTCGAGAAGCCTTATCAAAATCGATTAAAACAAAAATTTAAAATTATTGTTAGTGATAAGTATTCCAAAAAAAAAATTTTTTTCCTTAACTAATTTACTTACAATAGGAGACACAAAAATTTAATCAAAATCGTTACAGTCATTTTTGACAAAGCAAGCTTTTCCTTAATGGTTACCATGGTTTTGATTAGTTAGCGTTAGGTTAGTTTTGTTAAAAATTAAATTCGGTTCTACTCCTACGGAATCAACAAAGACATTCAACACTTTTGAGTAAAGTTAAACCCCCATTTTTGAAATTATTATTTTTGAAAGCTGTTTTAAATTTTGCAATTTGTCTGTCGAAAAATATACAAAGATGAGAGGTGAAGACCACTTTTTTTGATCTAGCCTCTTTTTTTGAATATTGAATTTTTTGAAAATTGTTTGGGTTGCACAAGTTGTTCCAAACAAAATTCCAATTTTTTTTTACGTCTTACTTAAATATTTCGAAAACAACGTAGACTCCTCACTTTTATCGATTTCTTAAAGAATTAGGGCCGTAAATTTGTAGATATTTAAATAACTGTAACTTTCGTAACATTTTTTCAAAATCTTAAGAAAAATATAGCTATCCAATTTTTTTTATATTAATTTTGAAATCGAATATTTATTGTTTTTGTTGACAGAAGTGTGTATTTTTATGATCCTGAACTTTTCAGACAATTTGTCCGCTGAAGTTTGAACAACCACTAAAGCCGTAAAACTTGTTCGATTTTTCAAAACTAAACTGTAATCGATTTGTCTTGAAAAAACTCTAGGTGTGATATTTTTTTTAGTTTTTTTTTGTTCGTCTTCACAAAAAAAATTTGGCTAAAAGATTAAAAATGGTCAAAATAAATTAAAAAATAAAACTTTGGACTTTCGTCACGACTGTAATAATCAACCGATTTTCCAAAGTTTTATTAAATAAAAAAAAAAACTAAAAAATATCGCCCCTAGATAGTTTTACGAAAATCGGTTGATTTTACGAATTCTAAACTTTCACTAAAACATCAAAAAAATACTCTTCTGTCCGCCTTAAAAAATCCAAAAGTTGCTTCAAAAGTGCAAAATCATCAGAATCCAAATATTCCCAAGTTTCATTCAAAAACATTGAAAATTAAAGATTTAAAGCGTAAAATTCATTTTGTATAAGAAATCCTGTTAGTGTTGCTCTGTCGCTTATTTTCCTAGTTCCAAATATCCTAAACTTATTCCAGTTTGTTACAGGAGTCCTCTCAAATGTTTCAGAATTTCGTTTCTTAATATTATTTGTGAGTATGAAAAAAAAAAACATAAACATGCGGGTGATTTTGCACGTGGAACAATTTTTGGTATTTTTTTTGGTTGATATCGTGGGTCCAAATTGTTGAATTGAAAAATCACAATAGATTTCGCTCAATTCAATGGCACCATTGGATGTTATCAAAATGCTATTTTGGTATTTAATCGACTTTAGAAAACTTTGCAAATGGCAAAGACATAATAATGAACTCGAAGCATCGAAGTGGTGTGCTGAAAACTGAAAGCCAGAACTAAGCTTTTCTAGTTTGGTATGTTGTGTAGTTGTTAAAAAATAGAGGTTTCCATTTTATTTGGTTACGGGACCCTATATGGTTTGAATATTTTGAGCTTTAACTGTTTTCTATGAAAGTTTTCGTTGGCTCTCGAATGGAACTCGAATCCTCTTTAACCCTTCCATCCCGAAGGTTCCACGGCTTCATTTTGAGTAGCTTCGAGTATGTACGTTCGCTAGAGCGAATCACCTTCAAGTATTCTCGCATGTACTCCTGATTTATACCTTGATACATAAATCTATCTTCTGACCTTGCCACTTCGAAGTCGAAAAAAATAAAGTTATCATTCCGGGTGGTCCAGAACTAATTTCGCGGCAATCAATAAATTAATACATACCAGAAAAAAATCATACCTTCACTCTCATTTCTATATGATTACCTTTCAAGCCGCGAGACTGATGTGCCCGCAGACAAAGCCGAGTCATAACTATACATCTATTGAGGGTATAATCCCATTTAATTGATGAGTTCGGGATGAAGAAACAAGTTATATTTACACCTTGCATTAGCACATTAATTTCCTTGTATCTCCCAATCCCAAGTTCGAACTATACCAACCCCATCAGTTCTCCCATCATCATCGTCTCAAAACAACAAAGTTCAAGGGAAACAAAGTACAACAACAACAAAAAATCAAAGCAATTTATTGAATCAACATTTTTCTCTGGGATCTTCTTGAGGCCAGGACAAGATTATTGTGTTCTTATTTTGTTGTTTTTTTTTCTTTATTTTTTAATACACACCGTTGGCAGGTATTTTTCGCCACATATGTGAATATAATCCTGAAAATACTGGCTATAGTTGTAGTTCTTCTGAACAAAAAGGTGCAAGAACCAAGTCGACAGTAGGTATCTTTATAGAAATTGGATGGAAGTGGCCAAAAAGAAGTCCGTGATATAATAAAATGAATGCTCATTTGTTCGGACAATGAATCGACGATGCTTTTATTAGCAAATATATTAGTTAATTTGATGCTTTTAAGCCGATGCGATGACGATAAAATTTTACGTGGTATCCCTCTTTCCATTGGGCCCCTCAATATTAATGCAAGAAGATTATTTTAGCAAAGTTATTAATTGAGATAGTGTTGTGTATTATAATGTGTGGTGCCCCACATTATATGCAAAAAAATTGTATCGGTATGGCGTTTGTGAACAACTTTTCGTGGCCAAGCAAAGCGTGAGAATATTCTGGCGGGCGCATGCTTCAGATGTTTTTTTTTAGATTTTGTACAAAATGACTTTTGATAGTAAGTCTGCTGGTGGTAACTGATATGAAATAATGATAAATCTGCGTGGATTTTTTTCTGTGTTCAAAATTGGTATTGGTTTGACGTTCCTGGGGGTTTTCTGCTTGGACATTTCTGGTCTAAGACCACATTGATATGGACCTATCAAATTGTTGACAAATGGCTGGTAGGTCTCAATTTGGTGCAGAAACAATTTATTCAGCGTATAGTTACCTACATACTATTCAAATAAACTGGTCCAGGTCATCGCCTGCTGCTTTTAATAGCTCAAAAGTAAGAGTGTCAGGTAGGTTCTCGAGCACCTGCTAACTAAGCCCAATTAGCGGTGGTTACCGTCGTTTTGATACCAATAATTGTTCGCTTATTTGTTTGTGAAATAGTTAAGTGTAGTTCTGGCCAAGCATGCAATGATCAGTGGTTTCTTGAAATTCTGTTGGTCCTAAGCCTATACCCTTGTTAGTGTTATATCTAGAACCGATTTCTTTTACTGTTTTTTAAAGACTAACCTTGTCGCGTCATTTCGGTGGTCGCAAGCCCAAACATTCGCAGTGGATAATCGTCGGCACGTTTAAAGAGTCAGCACAATTCAACTATTGTATGATCGCACTTTGATTGACCCAAAACAACATCCGGAAGATGATACCGAATTGACAATCAAAGTGAACAACACAATTGAAGTGTGCTGAGTTCAACGCACGACGATTTCCTCTGGTAGGTATGGGAGTAGACACAACATTAGTCCTAAACACCAGTTCATCTAACAGAAAACTCTTAGTAAAAAAGCTTAGTAAAACCCTCAGATTAATCTTGTGTTTTTTGCCTGTTTTCTTCAGAGTAAATGTTCTTCGGTTCTCTTCCATTTGTATAGCTTTTTATTGTCACCCCTGGTCCTACTCTGCTGAGCCGTTTTGAATGCACTTTGTTTAGCTGCATGTGCTTGCTGTCAAACACCTTCAAATCAGGTTGGTTATTCGAAACTATAGATTGAAATATTACCTGGCGATCTCTTGCTATTTTAGCTGTCTGAGCTCAATCCTCTTCACATTATTTTCTTGTTTTGGGGTTGGTAATTGTCAGAATTACTTTTGGGTCCTCGAAACGAGGAGGAGTGTCTTGCATCGATAGCAAAATTGTCAATCTAGTTGACAATTGTTTGATTCGTTGATCTTCAATTCATGTCCCTTTTTGAACGTCGAGATGTCGGGGGGTTCCCATTGCAGCAAATCCATTAGAATCCTTTATTAGAGAGTGTATCGTGCCATTGATAGATAGGGAGCTATTCGTATAAACAAGTTCGCAGCAAACATTTTTCGTCACATCTTCTTTCTCCTCCACGGGACATGTGCGCATATAAGGCTTAAGTCTTGATGCGAACCATTCGGTGGGGCTCCAAAGGACAAATCTATATTCAAATAAGTGATTTGGGTAATAGCAGTCGCCCGCCGTACTAGGTATCGCAGTTCCTCACTTTGATATTGCTCGGCTCATGTTGGTTGCCAAAAGAAATCTCCCATTCAGGTTTTTCCAGAATCTTCGAAAGCTAGAAGGACCGGTAGCTTGGTGTCCATTTGGGCGAATATACTGCGGACATCCCCTAAGTCTCCCAAATGTTAAATCATGTTGGATCTACTTCAACTAAACTTGAAGGCTGCTGTCTGCGTTCAAATAGACACCCAAATTTAGGATTAGTAGCAGCAGTTACCTGATTTATAGCTTTAAGAGTCTGTGAAGAAATTGGCTGTAAGACAATAAGTTCACAAAACGAAGCATTACCCGGAAAATCCTAGATGATGGTGATTTTTTTGGCCACCTAAGAACTGTTAAAACTTTTGGGATATTAGTTGAAAAGATGGACACTCGGACCAATTTATGGATTGTTAAACATTTGTTTGGATTAGGGGTCATTTAAGTCTAATTGCACTAAATTTTTAAAATTACGTGACACCAACATGAAGTTTGATTACAAAAAAGAAAAGAATAAATATCCTTGAACCAGAAAACGTTTCTTTGTCAGCTAAGCCTGTCTTCACTGTGCTCGAATATTTTTTGGCTGCAAAAGCTTTAAGGTAATCCATCATTAAGGGCTTCTTGTTGACTTGTTCTTTTTGTTTTTTTTTTCTGGTCCCGTTTGTTTTTCAGTTTATTTTCACCCCTGTCACTCAACTTAACTATGCGACTCGGCGAATCTGTATCACTTCCAAGTAATTTATTGTGATTTAACTGAATCTCAATGGAATTTCGACCAAAGTGAAGACAGGAGCAAAAACAAAATCAACAACAACAACAAAAAAAAGAATCTCTGAAAATAAAAGCTACGAACAAAAAGAAAACAAAATGAAAGATTTACTGAGGCATCGATTGTCAAGGATTGTTCGTTCGTCTGTTCATTCGTTCAACGTTCATTCGTTATGGTCGATCAACCATTCTTAACTCTTTATCTTCGTTTTTTTTTTCCTTCAACATTCCAGTGCAGTGTTATTGTTCGTTCGTCTTCTTGTGGTTTGGGAGACATGTCTTCTTGCATGATGTCCATAAATGAGCTTTAATAGTGTACGTCCTGTCACAGATTCTGCCATATAGTCCCCCGTCCTTTGTAACATCTTGTGAGATGTGACTTTCCCTTTCCCTCTCACTCTAAGCACACACATGTGCTGTGCGTCCATCGTCCGTTTGTCCATCCGTCCAGAAAGCCAGCCAGCGTCCACTGTCGAACTAAAATTATGTTCATATAAATTATTTATTGACGGTCACATGAGCCTAACGATAGGTAATGACGCTTCGAGCAATGATGTCGTCGAATGGTCGCCGCTGCCGCCGGCCGGACGTCTGAAATGCATATCGCCATTGCCAGGAGAGTGGCTGGATCACCCAAAGCTAGGATAAGAAGCATCATCATCATCATCATTATCATCATCGTCGTCATCATCCAGAATTATCTTTCAGACCCACAAGAGATGCGGTTGTGCGCAGAAGCAACAGTCGATAGTAGCAGCAGCGTGTTGGGATTTCACGTCAAATTGTGCATATATGGGAAAATGCAAGGCGACAGAGTGTGTCCGAGACACAAAGTGCGAATTGCCTTTGTTACGTATGCCATATTGAATTCATACTCAAAGCTTACCTATAGCCTCTCCGCACTACTCCTCAACCCGAAGGCTACCAAATGTGAAGCGGATAATTCCAATCTTGGTAATCCACGCTCGCACTCGCGCGCGTCGCTCACTTATTAGGCAGGCTTTGCAAATTCCATATCTGACTGGCGAGATGCTCTCTGTGGCAAGCTAAACAAACAATTGCAGACGCCACACGTCCATTCGATTGATTCCTTCAATGACCATATATGAAGATCTTCAAGTTGTTTTTTTTTTTGCTGCAGTGCATCTTCAGCCAGCAGCCAAGTCGAGTTGAGCCGACTCGAGCTGTAGCCAGGCAGGCAGCAGCAGCCAGCAGCTTCGCCTTGAAGCTTCATTCGCATCGCACAGATGCGAAAATGAGGTGAATGCATAACGGACACTTGTGCCGAAGTAATCCTCATTTGTAATCGATTGTTTTGTGCCGTGTCGTAACGATGTTCTGCCTTGATAGTACTTACTTTTAATTTATTTTTTTTTATAAATTTATATAAATAAACTTATAGACTTATAATTTTTTTGTTATTTTTTTCTTTTATTGATGAAATGTTTTTATATTCTTTTAGAGGGGCAGGTATTGTATTCGCAAGAAAATTAAAACTCAAAAACCAAAGAGAGCTGGATATGATCTTCTGAAGATGTCCAAGGCTGGCAAGTGCTTAGAACGTTTGATCCACATCCATGACCATCAGTTGTATTACTTATTTACGTGTAGTTGAACTCCCGCTCACAGCTGTTTCTTTGCGCTTTGAAAACCATCGTTGGTTAAGGCCTTTTTTTGAAGAACCAACTGTTTCCTGTATATAGAAGAGAAGCATGGATGAAGGCTCCCTTAGGCGGATGAAGGCTCTCATGGCGGACAAAGAAGATTCAACGAGGTGCCACGTGCGACTAGTCGTAAAGCTTTAACATTTGGAATGGATAGGCTAAGTCGAGTGGAGCGATTGAAGATCAATGCACGCTTCAGTCAGTAATATCTTTAATGCTAATGTAAAGGGTAGAAGACATGTGGAAACCTCTTCCCTGATAAAGTGAAAAGTTGAAAGATCAGTTAAAACAGAAGACAATTGGAAAAAGATTGAGAGGCAGATGCAAGAGTTTACTGATATTGAGTACGGTCCTAGGTACCAATCGTTTCGGCGAACAGCACTATGATAAATGCGGTTTAAGCAGTCATGCAACACAGCAACACTTTGACTCTTTGTGAAGAATATGGCACCATCAATTTGCTTTCATCTATTACGATTCGTGGCATGGTGCCTTAGCTCTGATCACCGGACTGAGATATACCCGAAGATAAGATTGACGAGAACACCTGGTGGGCCTACCCACAATATAGAAACCAGAACCAGTTCCCCTGACAGGTACAAGAACCACGCTGGTGAAATTCTTAGTGGTCAAGTTAAGGCATGACCTTGACCACCCTCCTTTGCAGAAGAGCGAGGTCTGTCTAACACGTCTTGAGCACTAAGGTTATTCGATGGAAAACAGATCTCTTGGAACGCCATTTTTTCCGCATTTTGATTCAAATACAGCCATCACGATGATACTAGCACTAGGGGCCTACCTCTTAAGCGGCATATACACACGTCAAAATCATCTCATCAAGCATGGGAGATTTTTACTCAATCACTCTCTCATGCTTCATGAGATTTTGACGTGTGTATGTATATGTCGCTTTAGACAGCCAGTCAGATTGATATAAAGACACCATCAGAAATTCTGAATGACTAAGGGGCTGCTTGCTCCTGTGGTTCAGACTATAGCGATCCCCTGATCGGGCTTCGCCTCCGTGAAGGTTACTTCCAGGTGGGCAACATAATATCTGAGCCCTGGTAACCTGATATATTACAATTTTTTTGTTTCTTTATATCAAGATCCACTATTCTTCGAATTAGTCATGTACCACAGCTTCACATTAGATATCATTATAAATTGTGGCCGTCGAGTCTTCAGACTATTATAGTGAAGACATTATTTTATAAAAGCCCTAAGTCTGCTCATAATCGAGATGCCAACGAAGAATTTTCACGTTTTACAAGAGTGTAACAGCACGAATTTCAAATTTGTTTGGAAAAGTTTCAAGTGGGTGCAAAGCCATTTTTTGCATTAGTTTAACAGGAGACATCAATTTTAATGTACTGCGAGCTTTTTTGATCAGATTCCATTCCAATTCCACCATCAGTTGACAATCAGATCACCAAACTTCTCTTACGTGAGCTTCTCAACCGTCTTCTGAATTAGAATACTGTGTTGATATGTATTCCAAATGGTCTGTGGCAGATCTGTCGTTTTTTTTTGTTGTCTTTTTGGTCATAATCCTTTGTAGTTTTTTACACATTTATTCTAACTATTACTATTAAAAATTGAATTGGTACACGCATCTCTTTATCTTATGCTTTGACGCACGTCAAATGGATCGGATAGCTGAATATTGAGCAACACAAAACCCTTGGTTTCTTGTAGGAATCCTTAGTAAGAAACTTCTCAGAAACCCCTCCATACTATCACACAAAGTATTAACACAATACACATATCAAAATTAAAGTGGAATGTAACTATATCCTACTGTCAAATGTAATGTTTGAAAATTATTTTTGATTAGAACTTTACATAAACCCACAATATGGCGGAAAAAGAGAGTGAAGGTCACCGAAAAAAGTGTTAGTTAGCAGTCAAATATATGCAATAATCTTATTAGACCGTAGAAAACACCGCGGAATATTTGTGAAAGATAGCGGAATACTTCGAAAAATAGCATACGGGAAGTCAGATAAGAAGATCAAGGAGATTCACGGGATAAATCACAAAATTGATCGAAAAACCGCGGTATAATTCCGTGAGAAAAAGAGCACAATTCTGAAGAAAGAATTTTAAAACACCACTCTTTTTTCCATGACTTTCCATTTTTTCCATGATATCCATGATCGGGAATTTATTCGCGACCTCACACGATTTTTTTCTGAGTTATTCCTAACTTTTTCCACGACTTTTCAAGGCTTATCTGAGTTTTTCCTAACTTTTTCTACGGATTTTCACGGTTTATCATTGGTTTTTTAAACTTTTACCGCATTTCTTCCACGTTTTTCCCTTGTCTTTCCACACTTTTTTACATGACAAAATACCAACACCAGTTTTTAGATGGATATGTTATTTTTTATACTAGGAGAACCTATGTGAAATTCAAATATTACTACGCAATTATGTTAAAGCGTTCTGCGCTATCTTAAATTCAAAGCTTGATGTAGTTTTTCCTGACCACTTACTTATTTTTTCCACATTTATCCTTGTTTTGCATGATTGCTTGTCACATGGACATGTTTTGCTCATGCGTATAGGTAAAACTTCAACATTATGCTCCAGATGGTGAAATCAAAAAACCTTGTATAGTCAATAGTACATCAATAAAAAAGTTTCGAAATACTATAAATAAATACATTTTGTGGCACGACTAGCTTTCGAAAAACCAAGACCTATTGACGTACTTACTCCACCATTTTTAGTGTGCATATTTTTAGGAGGAATCGAGGGGACCTCCTATTTTCTGCCGATTCCGAATGGCTAGTTGAGGTTTTGATAAATTCCTCGCAAGAAACAGAATGTTAAAATATGCTTAAGGAGAGTATCTAGAGCCGTTAGGCCATAAGCTCTTGGAGGAAGTATCTACAGTCAGGATCATAGAATGCGTTGGTCATCGCCCGGGAGTTTGAAATCCCTTCCCGCAATCAACGTTATTCAAACTCCGGCTTAGAATTGAAACTTCAACTTAGGAAGAAGGGATTCCTGACTGTACCGACTGAGATCCACCTCGCTCTAGAACAGACCGCTCAGTTTCGTCAAATACAGCGTCCATTCTGCTAATAAGTTCTGCGCATGCTATTATCACGAATTCCACTCTTGTGGTGCTGCAGCCCAAATCATCATAGAAAAGGCATGTCTTCCCAATTTATATGGCGGGTCATAATGTTGTTTTGATCCAGTTACTAATAAATTTAATAAGTGATCGTGCAATAAGACGCTAAATGTAAAAAAAATCATTCTTCAGGTTAGGGTAACTTCTGTCCAGTCAGCTAGTTTGCTTATTTCGAGTGAAGCAAATCTATACAAAAGCAAGTTCGTACAACACAGATGTGAATGTTATACATTGTATTTCAGAGGATCAGCGTGTGCTTTTGAAATTTTTGTTAAAGTTTCTTAACACGATTGGTCACGACACACAATCTGAACCAACTTTATAATGTTTTGTATTTTTTATAAGTTTATTTTGATTTGTCTTTTATTTTAAAGATTTTTTTTTTTATTTTAGTTTTTGTGTATTTTATGAACATTGAACGAGGCGACATGCTGAGCGGCGAACAGATCTTGTTGAATTAGTGTCGTCCATACGGAGGGTCTAAAACTCCCAGAAACGGAGGAAAAAAGTTGTTGGTGGGCCAAAGGGGAAGGAACAGCAGCGCACCATCACATCATGCAGCAGTAGCCCTTGAATTTCATGTAATTATTTAATGTTTATAATGTAATTTTACCATTTTTGGCATGATGGTGGTATCGCCACTTGGGTGGCATTTAATTAAGATACACGTCAGTTACAAATCCACTTTTAGTTGGTTGTCAGTTTGATCCTTTGTTGAAGCAATTAACAACGCAATCGGGTTCCATCAGGTGGGTTTCTCTTCTTTTTTTGAATGCTCCTTGCGAATTTATATCTTATACAACTGGGTGATCCTTTTTTTCGCCAAAAATTTTGTGATTCATTTGCATTAAATGACAGTTTCCATCAACATTCTACAAAAGAAAGAGAGGGGTGATGAAATTATTGAGTAATGAAAAAAAAGAAATAAAAAGATAATTGCTTAATTTTGGACGAAAATGTGTGCCAGTGGGTCGAATTAAATAAAAAATACAAGCATTCTGTTTTAGGGGGAATTTTATTGGTCATGAATAAAAGGGGGAGAATGAATAAAAAAATATGTGAACGTACAATAATTGAATGCATTAAAGACAATCTCTTCAAGATTCCTTTTCCTAATAGATATAAAATACAAAATTAAGACATACATATCTACCCTATGTTTACTCCAACAAATATTGGAAAAAGCCACTTTTGATTATAAATTAAAATATAGATTTTTTCTAGTAGGTACATCCAAAAATTAATATTTTATTCAACAAAGTTGAGTTGAATAAAATAAAAAGAAAATATAAGAACAACAAATAATTAATAAGCGATGGAAAAAAGTGTATGTAGAGTTAAATTAAATAATTCTTAGTAAATTTTGTCCGATGTTTATATCACAAACACAGTGACAAACATACTTCTGAAGTGATTTGCTGTTTACTATGCATCCAAAATCGTAAAGCTCTTCATCTTCCGGATTATCAATCAAAAACGACATAATCAAGTTATAACAGCAAGTACTAGTAGTAACGTATACCGCAGATTTAAGCAAAAGAAGGGCTGGGAAATTACTCGACGGGAATCTGCTCTACATGGGAAATTATTCTACTTTATGTGGGAATCTATTCTCTAAGTTCCACTTTTCAAAGTGGAATTAATTCTCATTAAAAGTGAGAATGTATTACACCACTTTTTTTGTGGAATTATTACTAACTATATTAAAAGTTATGAACTTGGTGGTAACACACACAGGTTGTGCATTTAAACAAAATGGGAGAACGAATCGTTTGCGTCAAACGAGTTTTCGTTTGTTGGATAGTAATATTTCGACTTCTACTTCGATTGCAGCAAACTATTAAATTTGTTTCAGTGAAACAATTTATGCGAACCAATAAATAAACAAAAAATTAAAGCGTAACACCTGTGATTGAGACTGTGACCTCTTGATTTCGAACATAGGCTGATGCCATTGCGCCAGGAACTAGATAACTTTCGTGTAGCATAGAATGAAAATGAATACTACAAACATAGAGTCAACTATTACGAAAAATTGTTTTCTGCAGTCATTTCCTATAAATGAATTGTATTTTTAGGTACACCAAAAGGTTCCTTGCAATAAACTACTTTCTGGAGAGGTTTTTCGCAAACTATTCATTCGTTTGCTGCAAACAATAGAATTTTTTAGAAAAAAACTCATTAAAATTTGTTCTAAACGAATGGGTTGTTTTGCATTATGTTTGCTGTAATAGAATTACAATTGGGCCAAATATAAAACCCGAATGAAAAACTTTTGGGGGGATTTTGTATTAACTTTTCAGCAAATGATTTTCATTTAAATGAAAGGATATTCATTAGCTGCAAACGAAAACAAAAATATATATTTTTGACAAGGTTTGATAAGTTTTCTATGCAAAAAAAATTTAATTTTTAAGACTTCCCTAACGATATTCAAAATTTTATCTCAAAAAAATTTTTAATCGAAATAAAATTACATATGTAGCTAAATAGCTTGAAGCTCAAATTAATTGAAGAAGTGGCAAGTGTCTTCCCAGAGCCAGAAGCTCCTTCCCAAAAATGTATTAAAGTATTGTTAGCCCACTCAGAAAAAAATCATTGTCATTCCAGGAGCTTTCCATTGTTGTAAGATTATGAATTAAAAATTGTTGACTCAACAAAAAGTTCTTCAAGCAACAACTAATTCTTTATTTTTTGCAATCAAGTTCTTGAGAGAACAATTTTTACATTGCTAATCAAAAATGGAAAAATGTAATATTTTTGCTGTCAGGAAATTATTTCAAGAATGACATTGTTGGCCCAACAACTAGTTCTTGAAGTAACAATTACTATACCAAGAATAAAAATTGGGCCAAGAGATGAAAATATATTTTCTTGGAGAGATAAGGAACCATATTGAAATATGAGCGAAATGTCAAATTTATGCTCTGAGAGTTACCATAACCTAAGATAATTTGATGGTGTTGTTGAAGTTAAATCGATAATTAATAATTCGAACCTGCATTATTTTTAAGGGGTTTCTTATATTTTCAAGATAAAATGTGTTATTTAGTAGATACAATTTTGATCGCCAGGTAAAGTAGATAATAATAATACAGAAAATATTATAAGTATGAATAATAAAAGCACAAGACATTTTTTATGTTTCATTTCAGGAGAGAAGGAAAAAAGAAATAGTAATAAAGAGGAAGCAGGAAAGAATAATAATATACAAATGAATTTGTTAACATTTATTATTATACCTTCTTGCTTTCTCTTTATTATTCTACTTTATTTCTTATTTTTTTTTTGTGAAACAAAGAACATTTTGACAACATTCTAAAATTTTAACAATTTAAGTTGTTGAGACTTTTAAATTCTTGGGTTCAATTTTACTTCGAAAATTGTTGAACCAAAAAAAAAATTCTTAACTTTACATTTTTTTCTGAGTGTTTTGTTGGTTCAACACTCGAACTTATAAGTTCTGCAAATCAAGTCTGATTGGACGAATGCAGTGGTTACGAATGAAAAAGTAAAATAAACACCATCGATATGTAGAAGAAGTTGTTGTTCATCAAGTTAACTCCAATTAGTGCCTACCCAACTACCATAAAGAAATAGAGTATCTACACTGCTTAATGTAAGAAACTATCTCTCATTTGACATCCTTGTTGAGTGTTTTCGTATCAATTAGATTTAGAAGCTTTTTTTCTCTGCAACCTTGTCAATTCAACAAAAACAAAAACACTACATAAAAAATACCTTCCATTTGACACCAATATTGTATTTTTTTATAGGTAATATTTTCAATGGGAGTTTTTACGTTTTCTGATTCTGTAGAAAATGCCTTTTGTTTGAAACCTACATTTCTTTGAGTTTTTTTGAGATTGAGAGAACACAAAAAGTCATAAGAACGAGTATTGAGCTATAGAATGTAAATAAAAAATGTCTACCTACATTTTGCGCCATAAATCATATTTGTGGAAACAGGTTGACCTCATTCATATAAAGGTACGTGCGTAGTCGTGCATTTTATTTTCACTAATAAGCGATTTAAATGACAAAAAACATTTACATATATTATCTTTGATCTATTAGAAAATCAAACTTATTCGATTTATTTGCGATATGTTGAGTAGCTCTATCACTCAACACCCTACATTAACTAGGTACCTATACATGAAACCTCACCTCTTTACACAAAACCAACAAAAACACTAAGCCTCAAACATTCCATAAATATAATATATTTAATCAAAAAAAGAACTGAAAACTGAAGGAAAGAAAAAAAACAAACAAATTAATGCAAATTTTGAACAATCTGACATCTCATTAATTTGCTTAAATTACCTTGAATACATCAATGCCACAAATGACTGATTAAGAAAATGCGGTGCCGATGTAGATTGCCTATCAACAAAAATCCATTGTCCATTTCTAAAAAAAAAGAGATATATGGGTAACCCTCTTGGTCATTGTAATGTAATGATACAACCGCTCTTCGCTCTGACTGACTCATGTTTTTTGTGAACTTCAATTTATTATCATCTCACATCGTTGAGCGTGTTATTTTGCTGCTCTCGCTCAAGTGAAGATCTGATGCTATCCCTGAGTGCAACTGTGTGCTCCTGTAATTTTCCAAAATGACAATCGACATATAGTTCACCATAAAGAGCGAATTATTTCTCAAGAGCCAAAACATGTACAATATAGGTACATGGGTACATAGGAATCTTCACATTTTGTATACTGAAGAAGCTCATATCAAAATTCAAACAATGGAACCATCAATGACGGAGGTCTTTCCTCTTCTTCAGTTCGTATAAATATTCTTAGTCGTCATCGTCATCCTTCGTCGTCGTCCTCGTCGTCGTCGCGCATAGAGTAGATGCTGATGTTACCTTTTACAGGCCATCTTGGAATTGCACTGTGAGAAATATTTCTTAAAATATAGTCATGAAGAAAAGACGAGCTTAAATTACATGATATTTGATTCGATCTTTAAATTTCCAGAGAGATTACTTACGAGTCGGTAGAAATACTATGCTTTGTGGACTGAAACTAAGCCGGTTGGCTTTGAAATTCAT
This sequence comes from Meliscaeva auricollis, assembly GCA_948107695.1. Lineage (NCBI taxonomy): Eukaryota > Metazoa > Arthropoda > Insecta > Diptera > Syrphidae > Meliscaeva > Meliscaeva auricollis. The sequence goes on from OX403618.1 coordinate 29,269,717, forward strand.
TCTTCACTAATAATTTTACGGTGCAAAATAATACAATAACATTTTGTAAAAGTTCTAAAACACCAATATTTTTGAGGATTAATAAGAATATTCGATATCAACAGGATCGATATAGCCATTGCCGATTAGCAAATCATACAAACAAAAATTTTGTATAAAATATAAACCATTCAAATTTATTCAGTAGTTTAAGAGAATGTCAAAAATGAAAAAAAAAACGGTTCTATGGGAGGTAGGTACTGTTAGTAGAATTTTTCCAAACATTTCTTTCATTTCAAAGGTATGACCCTACTATTAAGAGTAGACACAAAAATTTTAATCAAAATCGTTAGAGTCGTTTTTGAAAAAAGTTAACTTTCCTTAATTGTTATATGGCAGGTACCTATCGTTAGTTATGCTCCTAAAAAACATTTCAATTTCTCCTCTAGTGTTGGTTGACAGTGCTGTTGATAGTGTTGTTATAACATAAATGAAAATTATTAAACAAAAATGATCTCTCTTTTATCTTCCTTTCAGGCTTTCCCAAACCAAGCCACACGAACGCTATAAGCTAGGTTCCTGAAATCAAGTAAAATCAGATGGAAATCGAAAATTCTAATTGAGTGAATTTATTTTCAGTTTTCTGCATTTCGATCGATTTGTCATCTCCACATTTTTTTTCGGAATCACTTTTCGTAGAGAACTCCGCTTCACTGAAACAAATTTTGTTCAATTTTAGTGTTTCAGTGTACAGTATCGCCTCGCCATTAAAGTTACTTTTGAGTGATAGGTATAGGTAGGTAATCTTAAATATATGTTAGGTCGAACTGCTTCTGCATTAAAATTATTTGGAATTGTGAACTCGTACAGACAGAGATTTTGTTTTAATATAGGTAACTAGTTGGCCGAGGATTCGAAATTCGAGTGCCAATTTATTTTGTATTTTACTTTTTCAGAAATTCACCGATAGATGCCTGAACTGAAATTTGTGTGCTGTAAATTAGACGGTCTTTTCAGCACCAGATGTCGCTGGTGTAAGTGTGTATTCTTTTTCACTTTTAGCAAAAAGTGCCGATTGTAGTTAACGCTTAATGTTTCATTTCCAATTGTTTTTGATTTCCTCACTTTTTTTTGCAATTTTATTTCATTGTTTTACACAGTTTCGGTGTAAAATATTTCAATTTATTTATAGCCACTGTATATTATGTAATATGTAATTTATGGCACTTCGGTTTGTGTGGGCTGCGTAAAGTGTACCACAAAAATAGCGTTCGCCGTTTTATTATATGATTTATGAATCTGTTACTTATTAAATTGTGCGCATAAAAAATTTTCACACCATGGATAATAATGTTGAACAAAGTATGTTAAATCTTATTTTACTCTACAAAAAATCTGGTTTATGTTGTATTAAAGAAAATTAAGTCTGCATGGCTTATTAGAATTTTTTTTGTAAATGAATGAATGAAACCATAAAAAAGTTTTGAATAGTACAGCCAACGTTGCAACTTACTAAAAAACGTTGCGTTCATGAACTTATTTCCTAACACAGTAGGTACAGATGAGTTTGCTTACTATGCTGCTAAGAGGACAAAAATCGAATAAGACTTTAAGTATGAGCCTAGCGTTGTACTTGGACTTAGTTTATTAAGATTAGTTAATATACATAGATTTGAACGATATTGATGGAGAGGGATAGCAATTGATTAATTTATTATTATTATTTATTTATATAACTCATATTTAATTTTTATAATGCTTAATATTATTAATGTAAGGTCTGTAACTGAAAAAAAAGCTTACGAAATATTTTTGTTAAAATAAAGTTTGAGTTCAAAAAAAAAGTTCGCTGCTCAACTCTTTTATTTCGAAAGAAGCTGGGCGGTGCATTTATTGATGGTGTATGCATGTACTTTTTAGTTAATAATATAGATTTTTAATGTTATAAGTGATAACATGCAATATAATTAGGTCTCAGTTATTAAAAGAAGAGATATTAATTTCGCCGTTTTTCCCGGGCACTCGTGTGTGTCAATTGAAAATGTCAAAGGAACCCATGTTACAGATTTATAGGTTGGTCCATTCACTTTCAATTTGATTGTACTGCATAATTTTTCTCAGTGTGCCATCGCAAAATAAATGAATGTCCTTCAGGCATCTCTTGCCCATGCATAATACGAATCAACTTTAATGGATCAATGAGATCAGATTGGATCTTCCCTTTAGGAACAGAAAACAAAAAAAATGTAAATTTATTTGCTTATGTCTCCAAAGCAATAGGTACCAAGAACAACAACTCACCTTTTGTGTTTTGTGTATGTCATACAACTGTCAAACAACTTTAAATAAGTTTTTATGGCACCCTACAGTGTGAATGACAGTAATTTAACACTCTTTGGCCCGCATCCCTGCGCTAAGAACCTTTGCAAACATATTTATTATAGTTTTCTACCAAACACGACGACCGACGACGGAACACAATCAAAGCAAAGAAACTTTCGAGTATCATCAGTGTTCAAAACCTCTCGATCGCTGATGGTCGCTCAGTCAAAAAATGAAGACCCAAAAACACACCGCATTGTACTAATTAATTTGAAATTACTCACACGTTAGACACGACACCGTCATGTCAGTCTGAATGATGAAACATCTTACTTTTGGGTTTGTGGCTTGAGGATATGTGGACTCAGCGTTGTGTGTTTGTGCCTGTTCCCATCCAAAATTGTGGACCAAAAAAAAAAAGAATAAGTGCTAATTAATAGCTATTGGGATGAAGCTGATGATGAAGATTTTAGGTAGAATGAAGGAAGGAAATTCCCGATGGAACATTGAAGCGTTAAAAAGTAATTTCTGATTTTTTCGGGGCAGCACACCGTGGCGGGTATAATTTAAGATACCCATCGAGAATTTGGATGCCACCGAACCGCACCGACTGCGGTGCTACGTGTATACAAGAGGACCTGTATAATATAGCTGATAGATATCCATAGCTACATAATATCGTTCCTGAATTCAGCAGTCGGTAAGCGTGTGTGTGGTATGCCATTTGCTTCTGAAAGGTGCATAGAGAGGTGTTATTTTTGGAAGTGCGGATTGGAATGGAGACTCTGGGCCTTTCCCATCATTTACGAATTTAGCCGATTGGTGTAGTATAAAAGAAAGAACGGGTCGGCCTTTTTTTTTTTTTTGGGGATCAGACTGATGGCATGCACCGGACCACACACTTGGCGCTATACGAGTATACGAAAATTAAGGATATACAAGTGAGTATCTTTGTAAGATGTTGTTCTCATGCGGCATTATTATTGTTCATTTCTTAATTTCAGCTGTGAAGAGAATTAGATATAATTTGGCTCGCGTCGCTATTAGCTTGGCGTTTGTATGTTCTTTTCGTTTATATTTATATGATTTTTGGAGCATGCAATCAAAATTTTTGGTTCAATATAATTAGCAGCTTAGGGTGTCTGATGATGTTAAATTATATGGTAATTCCATCGTTTTGTGTCTTTAAGTTTAAGATGACCAATTTAAAAAGAGGAATTAAGTTGTATAGGAGGTACTAAGACTGATTAGTTCTTACCTTAGCCGGGATAAGGATGTTTGGTATTTTTCAATGTGAAGAAAAAAAAAGACGATACTAAGTTTTTTAGAGCATCATCCAGCTTAAAACTGGTTAAAAAATTGATACTTCAATAGTTCAATATGTCATAAAATATTTTATAACGAAGTGAAGAAACCCTGAAAATGTTTAAAAATTTTATTAATACAAAGTTTTTAGTTTTATAAACCAATTCTGCTTTGAATTTTATTACATCTTAAAATCTGCAGCAAAAAAAAAATTGTTGGGATAGTCAACTTTTGTTTCTTCTAGCGCTCTCCCATTTTAGTAAGTTTTCACATAATACAAAATTAAAAAGGTTTATTTTATAACAACAAAATACAAAACATTGGCGCATTCCGCTACCAAGCGCTTAGCACCCATTTCCCCTCATAAACCAGCAAAATCACGATTGGGTGCGATTAAATCACGGCCTCCATGATAGATCACGGATTGGGCCGCTAAAATTACGGATCGATGGTCACATTAAATTTTTGTTTCAAATCAATGTCAATTACTTGTGAGAGGGTGGGGGTGGGTGGAAACGGTTGAAAAATCGATGTCCCGGCATGTTTTAAATCAAATTTAAATGCAATTCAAATCCTTCAAATAATATAATTGAGATGAATCTCCGAATGTATTAACTTTGTTTGAAACAGAGTTAGTTTTTGTTTTATTTCATCTAATACAGCCGAAAAATCATTTCAGGAACGCTTCCATAACTCAAAAACTGGATTTCAAGTGTCAAAAAAGTACACTTAAATCAATTTAACTTAGTTAAGTTAGTAATAAGTTGCTTTGAATGTAAAAAAAACACGTGCAAAGTTTTTAACATTGTATGTCCTGCCTTGCATTACCTGTCCTGTTATTACAAAAGATTTTTTTGAAACTCCTTTCTCCACACAAATAATTATTGCATGTTTGTAGATAGGTACTAATTGATTTAAAGCTTTATGTGAAGGTATACGTAAACTGAGGTAAAGCATGTCACAAGCCTCGACTGACAACTTTACTCTGAATTCTGTTTAAAAAAGGTGACAAGACGACATCAGATTTCAGATGATACTGATGTGATAAGAGAAACCAACATTTTTTCGCTGTTCATATAATTTAAACTTGTAGCTTTTTTTTTCTGTTGTAGTTCGTTAAAGATCCGTCATGAGCAACTAATCAACAAAACATGTCACGTGCCGGGTTCTTAACTGATTTTCCAACTTCCAACATTTATTGTTTTACATTTCACATAACAAGAAATGAGTCTCTGACAATTTGCAATAATCTTATCCGATGATAGTTTTTGTTTGTTTTTTTTTTTCTTAATTTTTTTTTTAGGTTTGGACCATTAAGATTGAGTTCAAGATAAGTCTGGGTGGTATGGTGTTCAAAAAAATTAAATAATAAAAAAAATAACATGATATAAGTAACAAAATGTCACTACATACTTAAAAAATTGACGTTCATTAAGATCAAGTTTTCTTGTCTTTTGTTTTATGAATCTGAATTTGATCTACATGCACAAAATCATGATAACCTTAAATCATATTAAAAACATTAAGTTTTTGACTAACTTTTATGTAGGACCACAAAAAAAAAATTACTGAAAAGAAAAAAAAAAGAAAAACAGAAATACTTTCAGGAACATAAATTTCTTGTTAGAATTATTACTTTTCACGCAACCACGAGTATTATACTGATGCCACAGATTTTTATAACAGAAGCATTATTCTTTATTTATGGGTTTGGGGGGAAGTTTGTGTTTAATCAAGATGTTGAGAATGAAGCAGTTAACCTTTACTTGTTCAACATAAAGTATGTTGCTCTGTTAAAGAACTTGTGTCTTGCCCTCCACTCACACGGTTTATTTTACATTTTAAATTTTATTATAAGAAAGTGTTAATATTCCCGTATAGTCATTTTGTTACACATCCCTGAGCGATTTTAAAGAAGTATTTCAATTAGGAGTTGATAACTTCAGGTTGTAACGAAAATCTGATTTTTTCTTGCAATTTTGTTAAACATTTTTATAATTTGCTTGGAAACATGGAATTGAAAGTTTCAAAAAATTAGAAACGTAAAAACTTTGAGTTCAGGAAGAATATCAGCGGCCATTAATGAAATAGGTATCAATTAAAATACCTATTAATTAAAAATAAAAAAAATCTATTAATAAAAAATAACAAAAATGATGTTTTTCAACAAAATTTCGGGACTCAACATGATACTAAATTCAAACACCCGAGAAATTTTCAACGTTCTCGCAGTTTTTGGACAGCATTACAATGACGGATTAGTATTTACAATAAGTATGTATTTCATTATGTATGTGTGTATCACTTCAATTTTATTTTATACCAGAAATATTTTTTTCAATCTGAAATTTTCTGAAAATGTTCATAGCAATGTGCTTACTGATATCTGAAAAGCACCAAACAAGTGTACTTTGGTCTACCATCTTGAAAAAAAAGCAATAGCCAACATTGCGGTGGCAAATTGATATGTTTCAACTAGTTTTACAAAAATAAAAATCAGCAATCAACGGCATACTTATACACTGACTGAAAGCGATGTAAAAAAATACTTTAAATGAAAGTAAAACGTTAACAATTTGAAACCAAAGACGGAAGTTTTAAAATAAATGCTAAAAAAATGTGGCATCCACCAGTATACGAACCAGCGTTGCTTGAGTTGTCAGTCAGGCTGTTGAGAATAACAATTAGTATTTGAACCAAGTTATACCTCAAACCGAAAAAAAACATCAACTTTGTTTGAATTTAGTATCAGCCATCTACAAACTACAAAATTGTTGAAATTTCGCGTTTTTTTTAACCACATTGCGTTACGAAATTGTGTTTGCAAACATCAGATTTTGATTCAACACCCCCAAAAACAAAAGTAAGTAAGGAAATCAAAAATAGGTACTCCAAAAGTTTCCTTGTAAAAACACAATATGACTAAATGAGAATAATATATTTAATTTAATTTATCTTAAATATATATAAAACAAAGTCGATTTAGTTACACCACTTAGAACTCAAGAACTGCTGGGCCGATTTTAATGATCTATGGTTTGTTGGAATAGTTTGTTCCGAATAGCGGATTAACTATTGAAACTTCAGTAATCGAGAAGTTTTCGCATGCATTAAAAAAAAGGAAAATTACAAAAAAAAAATCCCTTTGCAAGGCCATCTCTGAAACACTCTGACTCGGGTAATACCAGCAGATGGCGTTGTGTGTATTATCATTTGAGAACTGATTGAATTGCGAAGTCCTTTCATTGCATACCATTTCAGCATTTTTTCCAGTTTTCAATAACTATTTAATTTGAATTTGATTTAAATGAATACCAATGAAACATCGCAAAATACCACATGGGAGGTCATAAATAAAAGAGCTTACTACTGCGGAAAAAGCATAAAATACTGTCCAGCAATGTGGAATGTGGTGGAAAAAAAATCTGAAAAGCCGCGGAAAAATATGCGAAACACCACAGACTTCAGTGGTAGAAAGCGTGGAAATATTTCGGAATACTGGTGAAGGACCGCGGAAAGGGAGGTCATGAAAAAAGTGTTACTATTACGGGAAAAAGCGTAAAATACCCCGGTAAAAAGCGCAGAAAGTTACAAACAAAAGCGGGGAAAGTCGCGAAAAAACGTGAAAAATCGCGGATAAAATGTGAAATACCCGAACTAGCGCAGTAAAAATCATGCATAAAAGAGCGGAATACTGGTGAAAGAAGTTTTTAACACCATGCCTTTTTCCGCGATATCCGACAAATTTATTCACGACCTCAAACGTTTCTTTCCAAGATATTTCCCATTTTTTGCCGCTACATTACATTTTTTTCCTGGGTATTCCGCGTTGTTTCATGATTCTTACATGGACAACAGCTGTAAAAAAAATTGTAGAAAAATATTGTGTATCCAGGAGCGCTTGAATGCAAAGAGGGTAAAAAGCTACTACAGTTTAGTTGGGGTCCAACAGCTAATAAATTTTATGAGCAATCGTGTTAAGACAACAAAATAAAAATCACACTACAGGGCAGGACAACATCTGCCGGGTCAGCTAGTACAAAATAAAATGAACGAATGTGTCACACCTACATACATGCTCTTAAAGTTGCTTTGGATGTTAAAACCACTAATATAAGGTTTTTCAAAATAAATATTTGAAAAATAAATAAAAGAAAAATATAAAATTCAATACTAAAATGACTCTTATAACTTCTTAAATCATTTAGAGCTCCATTTGATAAACATGAATTCTTAGAAAAAATTAAATTATGTATACAAATCCTCCGACCATGTAACAAAAATAAAGTTGATATGCCATTTTTCAAGAAATTATTAATGAACACCTGAGACTAAAATTTCAAAAAACTTAACTGAACTAAACTGACCCGTTTTCAAAAAATAGATTTTCAAAAAAAAACTAAATATTTAACTTATTTTTAAAAATCCAAGAAATCGAACTTTGCAAATTTTGATACCAGATAGTCTCAAAATTGTTAAAAAGCTTCTGTATAAGACATTTCATCAAAATCATTCAAGTCGTTGAAGAGAAAGTCAAAAGTGAAAACAACGTTTGTATGGTTAGTAATATTTTTAAAAATATGGGGATATGGGATAAAGAACCAGTGTATTTATTAGAGGCTTAACAAAATAAAATCACCGGTAAAGAAGTATGTATAACTTCAAAAAAAAAAAAAAACAGAATCAAGAATAAAAAGTGAATCTCCTAAAAGTGAAAGTTATCGAACGGACCATTTTTCAATAAGTTCTGTTTTAATGTCTAGAACAAACTACTAACGGATTCAAGTTAAAAAATTGTTCTTTTTAAATTGCCGATTGGATTTTAAAATCCTAATGATCTACCAATCAACTAATTTGGATTTTTGTCAATTGATTATACATTTCTCTTGAAAGTGTCTCAGAAATATGCGACATCATTTTAAATTAAATGAGTGGTAAATTATTTTGTATGTTAAAAGCTTTTGTTTATCAAAACGTTTATTTTATTTAAAGTGCAACCGATCATATCCTCGAAATTAAGTACATTTAACCAAACATTCATATAAATCTTTAAAGTAAACTCAAAAAGAAAAAAAAAAAGTTATATTTACATTGTTGATGGCAATATATTTAATGAAACACATGCGTGCCTCCTGCGGTTTATGTTTTCGTTCCCACACGTGTGTGAGCACGATGCGCCAAATAAGACTAATAACCTGCATTTTGAGGACCACTATAAGTCACGAAACGTCTTCATTTCATTGGAACCTCCAGTTTCATCTCAAGATTTCAGTCCAGAACGGCCAGACCAGGCCAGTGTGTGCTTGCATCACAACCAAAACCAACCAACCAACCAACACTTTGTGCCTCATGTCGACTATTAAATGATGAGCAACAGCAACAAAAAAAGACTTAAACCTACAGCCGGGCAAGAGCAGCACATTGCAATTATTATGGAATAGTGGAAGCACGTTAAGGCCGATGATGGAGAACTTAAAGAACCAATTTGGTGCACTCCTCAGGAACACCATCCGCACCACCATCATCAGTTGAAGGCAAACCAGGGCATCAGCTCAAGATGAACACACGAAGAAGAACCACCAAGACTGCACACCAAGAGCTTGACTACCTACCTGTGCGTGGCGGGAATCAAACCATCATGTAGGTTCATTTTAAATCTTATAAAACCACTCTTTATTATGTTTTTGATTTTGTTTGCTTTTTTTTTATTTGTGTTTTTTTTTAGTTCTGTGATCAAACAGTTGTATCTGCATTTAATCTTTTTTTTGTTGTTTTCTTTTTTTCTCCAAACATAAATGGTGAATTAATTGTAAGGTTTCTTAGTTGTATCTTAATTAAAAGTACAAAGTGTAGAATAATTGAGCTAAAAATATAAAGCAGACTGGGTTACTTTTTTAATTCTTCAGAAAGAATTTTAAGGTATTGAAATTGGTTCAGCTTTAGCTTGTATAGTCTTTGGCAAAGTTTGAAAACCTAGAACCTAGCACAAGGTCAGGATCACTCTAGACTCTAGAGATAGGTTAACAAGTTCATCAGATTAAGAAAACAAAGTCTTAGCTAAACCATACGCCTAGTTGACTAGAAGTGAGTATCAGTGACAGAAGTTTCATTTCTTCTGTGCAGCAAAAAAGATATATTCCTGTCATGAAATCTCATGCATTCACTTGGCGCATGCGGACTGAGACTGATGTATTAATACTTCAGAAAAAATGCCATAGAAAAATGCCAAATAAATAAACCTCAGTATCATACTGAACCACATAATATCTGCCGTAAATTTTCATAAAATGATCATCGCACTAGAAGTGTGTCTTTCATCGAAGCTATGCTATAGCTTATTCAAACTATAGAGTGCTGCAGACTATAATAACGATTCCATATGAAAATCCTTTTTTACACTGTACCACAACAACAATAACAACAACAAGAGAGTGAAGAATGGTTAAAAAGACGCGACGCAAAGAGATAAATAGCTTTAGAGTTTTCCCTTGATATTTTTCTGAACCCCAACACCAAATGGCACAAAGTGGGCGCACGATTTTTCAATAAATGTTGACAACGAAAAGTTTTATGGTATCCTCAAGGAAGTGAAATATGATATCAGTGCAATTGAAAAATATTCCTTCAAGATTGTTTGTTTTTGTTTTTACTTTATCCAAGTATATTGGGTTTAATGTTTATATTTTGTATGGTTGCACTATTTCATGAGATGAAAAATTTATAAAACAAGTGATTTTTTTTTAAAGAAAATGCTATTCGTTATTTTTTTTGTATTTAATGAGATAGACGTTTAGACTTTGTAACTTTCTTAACTGAGTGGATATAACTTAATGACAAATTAACACACTTACTTTACAAAATATTGAAATAAAAAAGGAGGAATCAAATCAATTTTGTTCATTCCTGGTGTAAAAGATTTTTACTTCCTGTGACTTGCTACGCCTCATAAGGTTGCACTTGAATGAGTTGAGGGTTTCGGTCGCAACCTAGAAGTTTTTCTAGCCAGCTCGTCGTTTGGCCCGCACTCAAAGTACTTGTGTAGACGCACCTGACTTACTGTCTACTGGGCGTGCGCACAGTGGGGCGAAACCCCTAAAACAGGCTCAAAACCTGTATTCCTAAAAGTCCATATGCAACAATTTGTCGATTTACTGCACTTCGCTTAGCTAAAAAATTCGGTTAACTGAAACAAGATATTTATTACGGGGATTTTTTCAACAATTTCCATGAAAACTATTTCGGATAATTGAGCTTCGCTTAGGTAAGAACTCCTTTAAATTGAAACAAACAATCTGGACTCAGATGAATATTTTCTCCTATTCAGCTCCGCATAACTGCACTGAACGCTGCTACCAAATATTTAATTGAACACACCTTTTTAACTTTAATGTCAAAATCAGAGATTATCGGATCATCCACAATGGGATACGAAAACTTCGTACGTTTCACCCCCCAAAACCCATTTTCAAAATGCATTACGTTAACCATAAATAATTTTTTTATTTGTTTTGTCTAAAACTCACCCTAAGAGAAACTAGTTTCAGTTATCCGAAGTTCGTTTAAATGAGAACTCCACTTAACTGAAACAAATTTTCTGCAATTTCAGTTTTCCAATTAAGCGGAGTCGACTTTAAAAAAAAGTTCTTAAATAAATAAAAAAATCGTTTGTAAATGTATATTTAATTTTTCCAACTTTTTATTGTGCTTATTTACAAAAAAATATGTGAATTTCTTATAAAAATTGTAATAATTAATGTTATTTCGATTTATATTTTATTTATTAAATACTTGGTAGCACATAGAACTACTGATGCATTAATAAAATGTTGAAATACTTCCTACAATCTAAGATTTAGCTTTTAAAAATACATAAAATAGAGTCCGGAAATGATGAATCATCAGAAACTGATGGATGTTTCCAAAACGACTGAGGTGTTCTAAATTTAAGTCAGTTTTGAGTTAATTATTATTATAATTACTTTATTTATCAAATATGACTTCATTTCAAATTTTCTGTGGGTATTTCTTTAGATTTCTGTTCGATTTTAGGACAGGTAAAGGACAGGATTTAGGACAAGAGCTATAAGTAGACTGGAGGAAAAATCGCTTTTTTCAAGGAAAAAAATAGTAATAGGCTGATTTCTGGTATACAGGTTGGTATTGGGAAGGTTTAAGATCTTAGAAAAGATTTTGTCAAGGTCGTTCAACGGACATTAAGTACTTACATACTTACTTTTTCGAGGCCCTGATTGGTCAGATGTCACTGAAATTTCGGAATATCTGAATCGATGATATCGAATTCGGTCCTTTGAACGCAAGAATTTTCCAGTGCAATAATTTCTAAACGGTAGATAAGTGATATCTGCAACCTTTAAAGGTAAAATTTATGAAGAACTAGCTCGGTTCTAGTATTGTACAACATTTTGATAGCATTTTGAAAAGTTTGAAACAAATAAAAACTGAGGTGCTTACTTCACTCACAAAATCATTAAAGAAAGTTTTTTACACAAAACTGATAGAGCTGATTTATTTTTGTTTGCAAAAGAATTAAATCAAAAAATATAAATCATGCTGAGCAAATAGAAAATTAGCAACCAAAAAGACAATAACACCAAAAAGGAAAAAAAGATCCTTACAATCACCTTCCTTACATGCATCCCCAGATGCCGATCAAAGGCTAACCATAAAAGTTACAAATTGTTACAAAATACCTTAGCACAGGATGCCCTATCATTCCATCTCTCTACAATCTGCTCCAACAGTTAAAAGAAAATATTTTTTTATAAACAAAAATTGTTCCCGACCAATTTCAGACATCAACTCTTGTACTGAATTCTATGTACTGCTGCCATTTCAGTATACAAAGAACAAAATCGCATTACGAGCACCCCACAGAAAAATAACACAGCAGCTCCAGAGGTAACAGCATCTGCGAAAATTCCACTCATGATGGTGCTAACCCAGGGTTTGGTTGAAAAGATCAACAACAACAACAACAACAACTGTGTGATGTTCGTCCCCATCTTACCAACAACTGGCTCATATATATGAGCGCACGTTCAGGTGCTTGCTTCCCTTTGACTTAACCCAGTAACAAACTGAAACTATAAAAAAAAACGCTTTTTGTGCATTTTTTAATTGCACTTTGCTGCGATTTTAACTCTAAAGCGTTCCACAAATCGCTCAAATTCCTCAAACAGTTCACACAGATCACCACAAAGCGGGAGTGAGACAGAAGAGATCAGAGCACAAGGTAAAAGGAAATGCCTTAAATCAATTAGCAAGCTACTAATTGCCTCAGTACTTGGTGGCATACCAATAAAAACTCTGGATTATATCGGAAGAAGGATTAATCAGTGCACCGACCGAAGAACGACGACGCGACGCGATGCGACTGGACGCGGGTTACTACTATATGTATATGTTTTGCCTTTCGATGGGAAAATATTTTATCAATGTGTGATTTTGTAGAATGTCTTATGCTTATCACAGAGTATAAGAAGAATATAAGAGCTAACTGCGTGTTAAGGTTTCAACAGATTGAGGTTCTTTTTTTTTAAATAATTTACAAGCGGAACTTTTATGAATTGAAATAAGATTTTAAGATTTACATCGTATAAACGATTAGGAATTTTTCTGTTCGATGACTTAGACCAGTTCCTTCAGCGATTTACATTCTATTGAAATTTTAGAAAACGTGTTGAACAGTAAACCATCAGTGGACACTTGTGTACAGTGAGAAACTCTTCTTATTTGTTTGTCAGTTTTGATTAAGGAACTCTTCGAAAGGTTACAATCACTTGTAGCCCAACCCAATATCACTAATTCTATTAGATTGATATTAGCGTGACACCAGCCAGTTTGCAAACTATCTAGCTTACTTGTTGACTGGTGCTGAAGGAATATCGTTTCATTCAAGTGATCATCGGGTAAATGGTACCAATCCTCAAGTTTTTAAAATAAACGGTATAATATAACTAAAACCTGCGAGCTCATCTTGGACTGACTATCTGCTGGACAACAACAATGTTTGTTTGTATTTCATCTATTGTGAGTGAATGGCGAAAAAATTGGGACTTAACAGAATTTGGGGTTAAAAAATATACACAAGCCAACATCGTTAGCATCTATTTCTGACCACTTGCAATTTTCTTGTGACAGTAGATGTGACTTCCCGACCCATGGCAACAGTATCAGTCATAAAAAAACACGGATTCTACATTGAAGCGGAAAAGTCGTAGCTTGGCAAATTTTGCACAGCATTCCGATCGCAGCCTTTGTCTTCCCAATACGGCTGTTGGTTGATGTCTTTTTCCGTAACGCTTATGGTATTGATATTGAAAGTTTTTATACTTTCTCTACTAGTTGTCCTGAAATATTGCACTGATAAGATTCTGTCAGGGCTGAAATTTTTGTTCTTTGCCCTACCTATTAATTTTCAGCTTGACGATTTCTGCATCTTCCTCCTCACTTATTGTCGTTCAATGAAGATGCATGAGACTGTGAGAAAGTCAGCAAAGCATACATCGTCTGCGTAGTCCATGCGTTTATGTTGGGATGTCAGAGTTCACAACTTAGTTTATCTGGAATGCAAGCCTGTTAAGGCAAGCTAAATAAATTCTCTGTTAACACTATCGAATGCGTTTACAAAGTCAATAATAAGCAGGTGAAGTGGTGATCGATATTCGATCCACTGATCGTTCAGTAATGTTTTGTTAATTTGGTCAATAGTCAATAATAGAATACAGAATGATTCAGCACAGAAACCTGCCTGTTGGGGGCTGAGCTGTTTTTTTATTTGATCTAAAAGAATTTTTGCTGTTATCATAGCAACCGCAAATCTTTGGGCTCTTAATGCTATCATTTCTATTTTAAATTCCTGCGGAAGCACTCTGAATTTCAAGCATACTCTATAAGTAGATCCAGTAGGTCATTAGATGTTGTTGACGCTACTAGTAAGTGCTCTGCGGGTATACCATCGTCGCGGAAATGATCGTTTCTCTATTGGGACGGTGCGTATTTGGCCACTTCTTACTTCAGAGTATGTTACTTCAGGTATTGGATCGCATCGCTGATAAGCACATTGTGAAAAACCGAAGAAAAGTATTCCTCTTTCCGACCTGGCCTTCATTTAAATGGAGCAGAAAACTATAAAAATTTGTCAATAAAATTCGTTTTTATCCTTGTAGACCTGTGACCTACTTGGAACGACAAGTACTGTTTCTTTCCTAATTGTTGTTGCACTTAATTATTCTTTAGACCTGGGATTTCGAGTGTTTGCTTGTAATTTTCAAGCTGCAGATGTGCATTATCTTATGGAAGCAACTATTCTAGTATCTGTTCTGGACCCTCATGGCAAAACTCTCAAACGACGGGAAAATGATCTAAAGTGGTCATATTGTCCAATATCCATGAGATCTTTTCAAAAACGAAGAACCCAACTAATTAAGCCTCTGAAGACCAAGAATTACGCTGATCTTCATCTGGGACTAGCTGGAAAGTTTTGGCGGAATTTTTTGTATTGCCCTATTTTATAGATTTTGAGGTGCTCTTTCCGAATTTTAACTTTGACACCTCATATATCTTCCGCGTAAGTCACTATTTAAAAAATGGCTGCCAAAAACTGTTCTTCATTAAAGTTGTTGTTTTATTCAAACCCTGTAATCCAACTTACATTTTTTTTTAGATTAAAACTGCGTTACGGAAGTTAGCTTCATAAACTTTTAATCCCGTTTTGTTGAGTACATAGGTTAACTGCACGAACTGTAGATATATCGATGTATTTAGTCTTAGAGCACACAGTGGTTCGAGTTGTACGAAAAATTGGAAACTTTAAGATGTGATTGAAAATAGAATAAGAAGAATTTTCACCTCCTGCCACGTCTACTTTTAAAAAAAGTTATCTCTACACCAAATTTTGTAATTAATTAATTGTTAGTAACTTTAAAATAAATCTTTGACGAAATCAAAAAAAGAGTAATGCAAGTGACGTTCTGTTACTCTTTAAGTGTAACTCTCGCATACGGAACGCATAGGGTCAACAATATTTCTAGGGACCTCAAATGCTATTTTTTCATCTTCAATATTGTCAATGGACTCCATGATGATTAAAATTGTTTGCTTTCTTAATTTATCGGATTTATCCTTAGAACCATTTCTAGTCCTAGAAGTGGATGTGCTTTTGAGTGGAAAAAATCTGCGAGCAGCACTCAAGAAGCTTCATGAAAGTTGAAGTATAGTTCCAACATCATTGAATCTTGATCTCCCCGCAGCATTTTTACATTTTAATGGACTGGTACTAGCAATTAATGAAGTGTGAATTCTTGGTTTGCATAAGGTAGTAAGTAACAGTACTGATTCAAACGTATATACTATAACCATCAAAGAATTGACATTTTTGTTTAACATCTTTACTCGCTGATATTACTTTTCCTGCTCGACATACTGTATAATATTCTGTATTCTCATAAAATTTGAGTATTGCAAAGCAAATACAAAATGATCGATGGTCTGCTAATTAAGTCATACAATTTCTTCTTGATATCCTACTGACACATTCGCTAATTTAACTACCTGACAGTTATCATTAAAGGGAATATGTCGAAACCTATCATGACGTTATTTTGTGCGAGGGTATTAACTTTCTTTATCATCTCTTATTATGTTTTGCGGATACATTTATCAACTTGTATGATATTTTGTGGATCCTTTTTGAGTCCTTATATAATCCTCTCCTTCATCGTCTTATTTGCTTCGACATTGCCGTCAAAGACGAAAAAGAGCAAAAAAGCAAAGAACAAGCCAATACTATCAACAAAACTGTCTTCCAAATGCCGAGTCGAGGATGAATTATGTGGACATGAGACCCAGAGAGAGAAGCTTAATCCAGAGCCCTCCTGATGATGATGATGATGCTGCTGCTGTTGTTGCTTCTGATGACGACGACTACCACGACAATGGTGCTGATGATGACGATGAAGCCAATCCAAATTCCAAATTCCGCTCATGGATTGATTTTGGGTCTAAAAAATGTTTAGCCATGTGAATGCATCTTCGGCGCAGTTCGCGCAGTTCTCTTTCTTTAACCCAAAACCCGCAGTCCCAGACTCTCACATGCCTATAAAGCTCTAGCTCAGGATTGAGTTCATCCTTCAGATTTTGATACTTGACATTGTCAAAAAAAAAAAAATTCGAACAGAAAAAAAAATATAAGCAGGGCCAGACAGATGTAGCATGGGATTAGTCAATGCGCCAAAATTTTAATGACAGCACCACGACAGAGGCTGACTAGCCCCGTCGCATTTTCTGGATCTTAACTCACACAGTTTTGTTGAAGCTCATATCTTTTGCTTTGGTCAACATCAATATCTTATACAAACGGATACAAATTTGATCTGAAATTCTGAACAGATTCAAATATCTTCTTTTTTTTTACCCAACGAAGATCGCACAAAGCTCGATTTAATTTTAATCCCATATGAAACATCTTAGCTAAGTCTCTCCTTCAACCTTCGGTATTCGCATATTGGATTGGCTTTGACAATATGTGTTGTATTCAGACGCAGAGAGGGGTATTTTATGAGGATATGCGATGGTCATTACAAGTTCAGACTTCGTCTTAGATATTTGCCACTGACATGGCTAAGAAATGTGGTGTCATAACGTTGACACATGCCTTTTGTGAGTTATCGAATGGGATTTTGAGGTTTGCTGACAGTGGGCTGTCAGTTTATCTCGGAAACGCTTGCCTAACCGAAAATGATTTGTATTAGGTTGCAAAATTATATTTGAATGTGCATGTTGGCCATCAGATTGCTAATTATGATGGATTATGAGTTTTGTTATGTGCGGTTATATTGTTTTTTGGCATCAGCACTTCAGCTTTCAGCACTGTGTCGGTCGGGAAGTGGTTTGTTAAAGTTTTATATTTTTTTTTTTTCAATTTTTATTTTCTTTTCATATTAGTTTCATTGGCGATGTTGATTGATTTTTTTGTACCTACAATGTATCTAATCTGAATAAAGTTGAATTCATATTTTTTTTTTTAATTTTTTTTTTTGAAGATTGGATTAATGGACCTTGGGTTGATTATATAAGTTTTGTGATCCATAAAATGTGGGAGTTATTTTGTACAGAGGCGTAAACTGTTGAGAATGAGGATACCAAATCGTTACTTTTTGCTTGTTTTCGTAAATCTTAATCACCAAATCGAAATTAATTTTTATTATTTTTTTTCCCGGTTACTAATTCATAGATTGGATGAGTTTTAAAGAGCTTATTTAATTACTAATTGCTTGCTAAATTTCAAGGTTATGGAGGGTTTAAACTTTTAAACAAAGGCACAAAACCCAATTCACAATTTCAAATAAAACAACTGCAGCAATTTAGCATTTTAGGGATTGGCTTTATATAAAAAAACAAGCCCAGTTACAAAAAATTAGCTGTACCGAATTTCATGCCAATCCGTTAAAGGTCTTGACAGTTCTGTGTACTGATGGATTCACAGAGGCAACGATGCACTGTGGTCCTTTTTACTTGCTCTGTAGGGCAAGTATTGGTTTCCTGTCAAAAAAAAAATTGAGGTTTTAATCAAAACCAACATTACGATGATGGAGAAGTCCGAAAAAGTGGTTTTCGTCATGTCGTCCGTCGGTCTGTGCGTCTGTACGTCTCGTCTGTGCGTCCATCTGTACACTTCTCCACTGCCCAAATGCGTGGACGGATTTTCTTCAAATTTGGTACAGATGATTTTTACGTTATTTCGAAAGTTGATTTTTTTTTGTTTTTGAATATCTCGTCTAGGACTTATACCTCCCATATAACGGTTTTGAGTTAATGGGTTTTTCTCGAAAACGGCTCTGTCCGTCTGTCTGTCTGTGTAAACCTAGAACTACAGCCTAAACCGCTAAACCAATTTTCTTCAAATTTGGTAGTTAAGGGTCTTTGGTGATTTCCTAGAGGAGAAATTTAATTTTTTGTTTAGGACCAAAACTAACGGTACTTTTAGAATGAAAGAAATGTTAGTACAAATTCTACTAACGGTACCTTCCATAGAACGGTTGTTTCATTTTTGTCTTCTCACAATACACTGAACCAATTTTGATGAATTGTTTTTTGCGGAAGGTCTTTAAGAAGCTTAAAATTAAAAAAATTGATAATTATTATATTATTGACCCTAAGAGTAACTACGTGCGACCCAGTTGTGCATTTTATTTCTTTATTGAACACGAAATCTTGATTTAAAGCTTGGTTTTTAGGCTTCTTGGACTTAAATAAGGGCTGTACTTGCATGCTTGATTAGTCTCTGCTGTAATCAGAAGTCATGCTTGAAAGCGTCTTTTTTGTGCCACTACTGCTTGCTTGATAGACGTTCAGCGAAGGCTATATGTTTATGTATATGATAATCACTATTAGGGATATTTAAATGTACAGATGCCCATAGTGAGAAACGGAAAACGGGTTAACGTCACTTTGAAACACTCCTCCCAGGATTGACATGCATACCTCCACCATAAAAGTTTCTGTAAGGACAAATATCAGTAAAATGACGGATATTTATTAAATTTTTATGGTGTTCCCACTAATGCATACTAAACCATTTATGGTACAGGTAAAAAACCCTTCAGTTCAAGTCAAAGTTCTGTTTTAGATTCCATTTTATTACAACTTTATTTGTATTAAGTGGATTTAAATCATATCAAATTTAATAAACCATATACGGAGTAGTATGCAAAAGAGGGTTAAATAGCTAATCTAAATAAACTTTTGATGTAATTTTTGTTGAAAAATTGACTTCTATGTAAAACTTAAACCAAAATATAAGAAATAAATCACTGTTTCATTGCCCGCTGTACTCTGGATCTGGTAGTAGTTACTTATTTATTACTGTTCACCCCTAAATTCACTTCTTACTTTAACTTAGACACGAGAAAGCCTAGAGTGTATTTAAAGTTTTTTTTATGAAATAAAACGAATAATCTTATTATCTTAAGACCGGGTTACTTTAGAAAAAGATTTTTGTTTCCGTTATTAATGGAGTTTTCTCAAAAATTTTATACCATTTTGAAATGAAAATTGAACACGCCAACTTTTCAGGTAGCTTATAAAATCTTCATATTAAATTTTTTTTTACACTACAGTTAATTGAATTATGGTCATGATAAAAATTTGAGTACTTAGTTGGTCAAAAAAGTGATAACTTTTCAAAAACTGATGCATGTGTGTTTAAATTGAATTGAGCGCGATTGTTAGCAGGGTTATTCAAGGTTCCAAAACAATGAAACAAACTTGAGAGAGATTAAGATTTGAAATCACGGCACTTGAAAGACCGTCATAGGGTGACCACTTTTTTTTATAAGTTTTCTGATAACTGTCAGCACCTACCCTATCACACGTTTTCATTTAGACGTTAAATTTTCGGACACCTTGTATGTCGAATGAGACTAATGCGCGCTAAAAAAACACTCTAGCCCACAGTGCATCTGCTCTATTTTCTGTAGTTATAGCGAAAAAAGATAGAGGGCGACAGTGAGTTTAATTTTTTTTTCATGGTTAAAATAAATACAAAAACCGTAAAATTAAAATGCAATCATTAAAATGAATCATCCTTTTTTGATATTGTTTCGATCTACATATATTGGAACCTATTACTCTCAAAGAAAAACTATGAAGGCAACAAACGTTCAACTTGAAATAAAAAAATTTCGTTTCACCAAAAAAAAAAAAAAAAAAAAATTAGACCCGACTATCATTGATTAGCGCCAAAACGATTGAGGACAACAAAGTTTAATAAATAATTTTTGATAACTTTTGTTTTCTTTAAACTGAATGAATAAAGATTAAATCAAACAATTCAACTAAACTTAAATTGATTTTTTGTACTACCTTTTACTACTTTATGTAATATCTCAACTCTTAAATAATTTCAACTGATTCCTTAAAAATTTTTAAGTTTCTTTTTTCGTTCTCACCAAAATGATCGCTTTACCTTAATAATTTCAGTTACTTAGCAACTTCCAAGTGATTCCAAATCCAACATAAACTGCCTCAAAACAAAAAAAAATATACAAGAAGTGAACTCCATCGTTAAGATAACAAATACATTATACGCAAGCAAATATACTACTTGTACCAGTTATGCTAATCAATTAACTTAATTTTATTGATATGAGTGTCTGAATTAATTGAACTAAAACTGAAAGAAGTATAATCAAAATGAATACAAAAAAAAAAAAAATACATGAATGAAAACGAAACGAAAAAAAAACATACCAACACAATCATTTTTGTATATCTCGCAGGGAAATGCATCGGCTGGGGCTTTGGAAATCATCTGGGATTCATCGTACCATCATCGTCTCTAGAAGACGAAGGAGAATGCAGAATGCTCTTGCTACAGCCGCAGTATTCATTACCCACCACCGATCAACCGAAAATTAGTGCATGCCGCAGTATTTCCTTTCTCTCTCTCTTGGCGCTTTCAACATTATTATTTTTGTTTTTCTTAATTCGATTTCTTATCTTAATGATTGTAATGAATTAAAATGAATAAATTTCAAATAAAGAAGCAATCGACTTGAGAAACGTATTGGTATGAGAAAAAAAAATGCCATGATCAGTGGCCGATAAGAATTTCTTATCTGAACGTTAATTTGATATTCAATTAAAAATCTGAGAGCATCTGAAGATATTGGCCAGCCAGGGCACGTTGAACGCCTACGACATCAATTGCTCGCATTTCTATGCAAATTCAAAAAAAAAAAAAAAAAAATGAATGGAGAGCAATGTGACCGAAACGACGACGAAAACACTCACCACCGATGACAGATGCGAGGACTAAAATTCAAAAAAATGTATCTTAAAAGCATCAGTTGCACTTTGTATAGATTCCCCATCTCATCCATAGACACACAAAGTGGTGCAGAAAATCAAAAGCTGTTTGTTTGTTTTTTTCTTATCTTTACTTCGAAACAGAAAATAGACCTTCCTCGGACGCACATGAATCGCTTTTCAAGAACTAAAATATATTTCATACAATAATAACTCAGAAGAACTCAGTCTCGGACTGGGTAGCTGTAAAAGAGGCACTGACTGATGTGTTCTCGAGAACTCAGGAGCAGTGGGTGGCAGTGGCAAGTAAATGTCTACACTCGCATGCTTTTTTGCCAAAAAAATGACTCAAACAAGTTTCACTCAAAGTCAAAATCACATTAAAACGGAATCGTTTGGTAAACAATCGTAAATTTCCTTCCTCGCTTGCTGCTGTCAACAGAGAGAATGATTTGCCTTTTGGGAAATCAAGAGATTTGTTTCTCTTGTCAGATTTTAGAAAATAACAGTGATGTGCAAAAAAAAACAAAATGTAAATTAGTCAATCTATTAAAAGATTTTGGGTGTTTTATTTGCCTATAAGATGGTTTTTAGTAGCAAATTAAATGTGTTGAAAATGTAATTCATATTTCGAGTTGTAGATTTTTCACATTTCTTGTTTGTGTGTGCAACTTTCATGAATTCAAGAACTCTATCGATTTCAATATTAATAATGCCTCCATCACTTTTTGTTAAAAAAATAGGTCTACACCCTTACCTTATTTACTCTACTGGAATTCCAAATTTCTAAAAATCCAGAAGATATAAATTTTTAAATTAAATCTGCACTGTTATCATATTTTTTTGACACCTGTAATTCTATACCGGCAGATAGTCTTGTTTTCGGGTAATGGACAAAATACCAAAAATTGAACTTTAAGGCGTGGGCAACCCTAGCCTTGCTTGTCAGAATATTGCTTTGCAACCCATGTGCAAATTATTTTTTTAGACGCTGCCAATATGACGTACCGTGCAAAAAAAACGTTAACTGCACTCACAGCCTACAGAAAATTCTGAAATTTTGTACAAAATATCTAAACATAATGTAAATTTTAAATTCGAAAGTGAAAAAAAATAAAAAAGCAAGTAAATAAAAATTATTGGAATTATTCGAAAACACAGACAATCTCAAAGAATTGCTCAAAAAACTTGGACCAAAAAAAATCGTAGAAAACAAATTTTAGAAATGTAATTCTTTTACACATGTTTTGACAAATAATTATCTTAAACTGGTTTTGATTTTACATTTTATTCGTCTCATTTTGTTTAAATCAAAAAAACAACTCAAGCAAATGTTCAAAAACGTATAATTTTTTCAAAACTCAGAAAGCACCTTTATTGATCAGTTTAAAAAAAGCCTAATTTATTTTTCATTATCTATTGATTGGTATAACTAAGTATAATTAGTTTGTATCATCGTTTTGAAAGGCCTGAAAAAAAATTGATTTTCGAAAAAAATTCATATCTTGAAAACGTGATTTTTAGAATTTATTTCATTTCATGAGAAAGATAATTCGTTTCAATTTATCAATCTACAAAAAATTTTTTCATTTTACTTTTCGAGATGCACAGAAATTTTTTTTTCGAAACTACCCCACTTTACCCTAGTTTTCGGGTGAAATTTCAATAAATTCTGTTTTGGCGGAACCACCACCTATTTTTTGGTGTATTTAGTTCTATTTCATTCACTTATAGTGTTGAATGATTCAGCCAAAGTTATATGGAAGTGATAGAATTTTTAAATACATAAAAGTAGGGAAAAAATTTCAACCATCAAGGAATTTACAAGGAATTTTGCTTTAAATCAATTGTAATTTGTTGACAAGCAAGTACGATATAATCTTTTTCATGTCTATCAAATTTTAGATCCAAGCTTGGTTTTCGAGTAGTCGGTCTGTGCGTCTGCGTGTCTGTGCGTCTGTGCTTCCATCTATACACATTTCCACTGCCTAAACGCTTGAACGGATTTTCTTCAAATTTGTTAGAGATGATTTTTATGTAACTTCGAAACTTTTTTTGTGTTTGAATATCTCATGTGGAACGAGGACCTCCCATACAACATTTTTGAGTTATTCGAGTTTTCTCAAAAATGGCTCTATCAATTTTGATTAAACTTTTTGACGGGATTTCTTGTATAACGATAAATTTTTAGATTTTTTTTCAAAAAATCTATAGAGCCGTTTTTGTTTAATAAAAATTTTTCAAACGATTTGTCAAAAAAAAACCAATCGTAAGCCATTTTTAAGATACCTATTATTTATCATCATCTAAAAATTAAATTTTGATAAAACAAAAATCATTGACCCAATATCCAAAAAACAAATAATTTTTCACAAAAAAAATCCAAAAAGTGTTCCCGTTTTAAAAAAAAACTATTTACTTTTGGTTATTTGTGCATATCTCTCAATAAAAACACACATCAGATAACCAAAAGCTAAAATTTTCAAGCTAAGTTAATATATTTAACAGCTTTGGACTACATGAGCAAGTTCGTTAAATCCCAGTGGTGCATTTTATCTTATATATGTATTTTTTTATCGTATTTTAATCGAATAAATCTTGGGCTCCGAGTATTATATGTATTTCAAATTTGAACGATTTTATTTTAAAGATCAGCCAGATTTGTAACTAAGTGACGATAGAAACTAGTTTACAAATGTTTAGAGTCAAAACTTAAACGGAGTCACTGGGGCGTATGAGTAACATTTTCTTCTTTTGAGCAATTATTACAAAATGTTCTATTGGTTAGAAATAAATAAATGTATACGTTTCTTAAATATTCAACGACTTTCAAATGAGATGCATATCGGACACGATAATAAGTTTTAGGATTTCGAGAAATTTAGGATGAAAAATCAAAAATCCAAAGATTTACATTAAAAATAAAACTAAGTGTTTTCTTAAATCTTAGATAGGTTATATCAACTTTGGAGATAGACCCTTACTGTAGAAATTTGTATTTCTAAGAATCACCTCTTTAATTTTCCTTGGCATAATTACGGGACACCTTGTATTTTCGAATGCATTTTATTTTATTTCTTTACGGTCATTTTTTTAAATAAAAAATAAAACTCTTCAAAAAAATAAATTAAACTAATTCTGCCTTTTGAACTTTGATTTAATTTTAAGTGATTCCATACTTTCACTATTCACTGTGATAAACTGAATCAAATGCTTACAAGAAACAGATAACAATGTTTTTTTCTTTTTGGTCTACACATATGGTTCTCAGGTAGGTATATGTTTTATCCCATTCTCTGATGGAGGTAGAACACTCACCTGTCACACGTTTACATTTTACTACTTCTTCCATGAAAATATTAAACACTACACTAAAGTACTACAAAAAACTATTTTTGGAATTCAATATAATTAAAATTAAATAAATCACCATCACACATGTCTATGCATTGTTTATCTCAAATTAAGCACTAAGAAAACTATTATTTAGTGTGCTTACTTATAATACAATATACGAAAGTAGGCACTTGCCATTGAACACTTAATTTCAGAACAAAGCATCATAAGAGATATACTTTTGAATAGCTTCAACTACACACACAAATATGGGAGATTTTACCACACAATGTCTTTTATATTAACCAACAGCAAGCAGTCCTCTACTGTACACAACAGAATTTTATTTTATCTTTTACTACCGAGGAACATATTTGCTTATTTCATGCCTGGTTGCACCAAACTTTTTTGTTGAGTTTTTATTCTCTTAAAAGGCTCAATTAATATGTAACTTTAAATACTTTTTGAATTTGGTTTGCAAGTACACATGTAGGTTTCTTTAAGTTGCATTAAAATATTCAAAACATTTCAAAAATTGGAACACCCTAATGTAAAATAAATATTTATTTTTTACTTCACGTTTAATAATAATATTATTATATTTTATGGCCACTAAAACTGTACACAAAAACCGTGCCGTTGCGACTCGCGTGTCACCCAGTGGTGCTTTTTATTAGTTTAGGCGACAAAATGTATTCTGTGGTAATTTCTTGATGAAAATTGATTTAATTTGGTTAACTGTTAATTATGAAGAATATACCAACTTTGAATCTACAAAATGGCGGCTAAAAACTCTATGTAAAATAAGTCTTTTAAAATTTTAATTGCAATGTGATAAAGCTGTAAAAGACTACAGTCAATCGGTAATGCAGCAAATTCAATCGCAGTTAAATGACTTTAATATTAACTGCAAGTTAGTACTGCTACTATATAGCTTAACTGCAAAACAAGCAGTTAGCAGTCAGTACAAAAATACTGACAGCACATTTAATAGAAATAGTTAATTAACTAAAAGGTAATCAACTGCAGTTCCTTTTGACTGGTTTAAGTATTTTATGAAAATTTTTTTTTGTACTGTTGTGTGACTAAAACCAATCAGAAAGTACTGCAGTTAATTAATTTTTAATCGAATTACTGCTTTCATTAAATGTACCTACAGTCAGTATTTTAGTACTCATTGCTGGCTGTAGCTTTACAGTCTAAGTACTTTTATAAGTTAAAAGACTTAAGAAATGAAATATTTTTAGTCAATGAACTGTAGTACCGAAAAGACTGTAGCGTTACCAACTCTGTAAAGTGATTATGCGTATTACAGTAATAAAAAGAACAAACAAATAACTAGTTCACAAAAACAAGTCCATTTTGTACACACACATACAACTATTTTGAACTGCTGGATTCGAATCTGAAGTTAAAAAAAAAATCATCTATGATGTCACGTTTTTAAGATACAGTGGTATTTTTGGGTAAAATTATCTCGAAAACGTGACTTCATAGATTTTTTCTGACTTCAGATTCGAATTTAGTAGTTCAAAAGAATGATTTGTTTTCAATTTAACATTTTCATTGCTTGTTCCGGCTGCCATTTTGGAGCCCAGTTTGCAAACAAAACAGTTGTCAGACTTTTTTTTTCTTCATAATTAAATCTCTCAGTGTACCGAATTCCATCAATTTTACTTAAAAAATAATCATGGAAATAAATTTTGTCGCTAGAACTCATTAAAAGCGCAACGGTGCATCAATCTGATTGGCCCTTATCAGTTCGATAACGTTCACACTCCGACAGATTTTGGGATTATCCCAGGAGTTCAAGATCGTTACATATCACGTCTTTATCGATTTTTAAAGTTGCGTTTGATAGCGGCGAATTTTATACAGAGCCATGTGGTATCTTGAAATCCCTCCAAACTCCAAGATGACTAAGAAATCTCGCCGCTCCGTCGAAGTCAACAAGAGCATCACTAAACGGTTTTTTTAATAAAGATCTTAATAATCAATTCCTGCTGTACAGGTAAAAGCATGGGATTTTAAAGACTCGAGTTAGAAGTTGGCTGGGTGCATTGAGAGAAAGTTTTTCGGACTTTGGGCGATCTTGGGGGCCTGACTTTATTGACGGCTTGTGGAGAATAACATTCAACGACGAGCTTTACGGATTTATACAGCTACGAAAAATGCTATAAGCACAGCGGCTTAGATGGCTGGGACGATTGGAGCGTATATGAATATCAACGCAACAGCCCAGCCTGACAAGTTTTTAAATTCAATATTGATGGTGTACGCAGCAGAGGAAGACAATACACAAACAGACATGAGCCATGGGCACAAGTCGAATATGATCTCAGCCAAATTGCTGTGCTTAACTGGAAGTGGCTAGCTAGGACAGAGCAGCTAACTAGAAAGGCATATGTTGGTTGTGGTTGAGGCGCTAGTCCATTCTGCATTGTAAGCATCATCAAAAATAAGTAAATGAAAGTGGGTACATTCACATAAGGTCTGCCTCTTGCTAGGAATTAAAAAACGGGGTTCGGTAAAGTATAACGGAACAGTAGCTGCACATTGATGACATGGGTTGGGTCTCGGAATGGGCGTACGCAAGGGGGCAGGAGGGGTTTTCTTATTTCTGTTCTATAAAATTCGTTTTAAAATGAGTTTGCTTCGAAAATATCAAAATTCTTTGACCTCTGTCTAGAAGGCTATAACTAGTTCTTATTTTACGAATTCTCTTCGGATATAGTGCGAATATGGTCGAATGCATTCGCTGGGCTTATCACTGAAGTAGTTACCCTGCTCTAAATTGCGATTAAGCTGGCAGTTTATCGTACGATACAAGAAGTTTGCGGCTTCATCCATGTACATGTTTCTTGCTGTTTCATCAACCTTGGAAATAAGTTGATACAAATCGGTTTTAAATTTTTTAAGATCATCAACATCGCAGTTCAAAACCATTTCACTTTTTTAAGCCAAATCAAGCTATACACTTTTTAAATTAATAGCCGAAAGAGCTGCCATTTTGGTTAAACGATAGTCTCCTAAACTCAAAGTTTTTAGTATCTAATCCACCTGCAGTTTAAGTGATTGCACAAAATGCGGAGAAATTCCCGTTTCCAGCATTATGATATAGTTTGGCGTGTCTCTCTTTTAACATAGAAGCTCAGAAGTTTCTCCACCATGTCATATTGCTTACTTCCCCAAGCTTGTGCGGTATAAAGCATAATTAATTCTGCAATGTAACTCCTAAGTACTTAAACTCTTTTACCACTTCAATCAAGTCTCCATTAAATCTCCATTTTTCATTTATGCAGATTCACCCTCCATGTTTTTTGAAGATCATCACTTTTGACATCTCTAAATTGAGAATTAAATTCCTGCAACCAGTCTACCAAATTATCAATGAAAAGTCCAAATAACAGCGGGCTTAGTGTGCATCCTTGCCTAACCCCTGAAGTAAATTGGAACCAATCAGATTTCCCTTTACCATTCGAGTGTCTTCATATAAGCATTCCATTAATCTGGCAAACTTCAGGGACATACCTTTACTGAACAGCTTATAGATTGGAGTTTTAAGATCCACTGTATCGAACGCTGCTTTGAAATCAATAAAAAATGCATAAAGTTTTATGTCTTGATCTAAGAATGAATCTGCAATACTCCTCAGCACATATAAATGGTCAACTGTTGCATATTCCTGTCTAAAGCCGGCTTGAAATTCTTTTAAGAATTTATTTTCTTTTATTCACGCTGCGGCACTATTGCGGTAAATATTTAGGAAAGAAATGCCTCGGTAGTTTTCTGGGTCTCTTGCACATTCTTTCTTGTATATAGAACAAATCAATGCTTCCTTGAACTGAAGAGGTATAACGCTAGACAATCAAAAAACTCGGTATTTGCATATTTGTAAAACTCAGCTGGAATTCTTAAGCTACCAGCTTAATCTATGACTAGAAAGCTTTAGCTGCTTAAAAAACAGCTTTAACTTTATTTTAATTCCCAAGGCCCATTGTCACGTCATTATAACAATCAGCAAATTCAAATAAATATGCACATTTCAGTAGAGCATGCATTTTGTTTGTGTGTTTTTTTTTTTCAAAATCCTCTAGGTCAACTATAAACAGCTTCCATCTTGCACTCTCTAAAGTTAATTTGTATGCAACCAGGCATAAGACTTGAAAACTGTATATTAATGTACAAAGTCTCTTCTTTACTTCATTTCACAGATAAAAGTGCTAGTATTTTTCCAAAGAATAACAAATTTTTCAATTGTTCGAAGGAAAAAGCTACTTAAAAATTTTGTGTTTGTTGGTTTTTTGTATCAAAAAACAACATACACAGAAATCACAAAATAACACACATAATTCTTCGGCAATAGCAAGGAAAACGTTATTTCACACTACACCGTAGGTAATAAAAAATTTTATGAGCTACAAAATTTTTAAGGAGGCAGTAAGAGTATTGTAAGCAATATTCTTTCCAAGTAGTACAAGATACTAGCATCAATACAACAACAACAATGATGATGAAATAGCAGCTTCTGTTCAAGTATTCTGTGCCACTTAGCTGACGATACCTATACGATACGATCGATACTCTTGTCCATATAGGCTGACTTCTCAACACGCCCGATATGCCTTTTGCTTGTTTAGATAATAAGTTCCGTGCTGCCCCAAAACCTCCGCCGGCCGCCGAAGATGCTATAACTCTCTATGCGTAATGAACTCAAGTCGGACAGTAGAATCTTAGAGTTTTTCATTTTATTTTGCTCTTTAAACAGCAATAATTTTACATTCGTTTGGTTTTTTTCGTTGTTGTCCAGCAAAGATGAGTTCTCCAGTATAAAAATATATTCGCAAATATCTCAATTTCTAGCTTTATTTAAGGGAGGCAATCAGGTAGATGATGTAGGAGTGAAATGAGATTTTTATACAAAACAAAATTAATCGATTTTAATTGATAAAAGAGAGCAAGATCAGGTGAAGCGAAAAAAAACGAAGACTTGAGTTACTCAGAAATGATTCAAAGTAATTACGGCGAATGATAAATATTCGGTGTAATCTAGTTCACGTACGTTCAAGTTTGAGTGACACGTGATGGAATGGACGAGAAGATGGGTCTTTGTGTGGTTCCTGGAATATTTTTAGTAATTGTAAATATTTTGGAATTTATATTTCAGTGTGATTGAAACATTTCATTTGGTAAAAGGTGGTTTTATTCTCATATTCATCACGTTCGTAGGTTTTTTTAAATGGCAATGATGAATTTCTGGAGGTAATTTTAAAAATAATCACCGAAATATTTTGGGGCTCTTTCTCAAGTTTTGGAACAAAATATTTGTTTTAAATAAAATAAATGTATTCTCTTGAATAAGTAGGGAGATAAAAAAGGCGGCTTCTAGAACGCCTGCTCACAAAGTCCAATTAGAGCCAGTGGGCGCAATTTTTATACAATAACTCTTGTGACTAAAATTTTTGGTAGAATGATTAAGTGTTGTTCTGATCAAGGAAGATAAGAAGTTTACCATCAGTGATCAGTGGGGTCGTAAAAGACTGTTTGTCTAAGCCTACCTTGGTAGATACTTGAATAAAATTGGTGTTGGGATGGTTTTTCTAGTGGCAGAAAAATTTCTAAATGTCTGCCATCAGCTAAGAAAGTCTAGTAAAGATATGTCACTTAAAGGGCCGCCATCTTTTATTCCGATTACCATTCAGCAACTCAGAGCCTAAAACGAGTTCGTCCAACAGAGACTGTGTACAAATTTCCTGTTCAAAAAGGTTACCAGGAGACTCACTCGCTTGTGGCCTTATTGCGAGTTCATCTGGCAGAATACCTGATGTGCAAGTCTTTTACTCTAAGGGGTAAATGTTGATATATTTTTTTTTATCTTAAGTTAATCCAACAAATCTCTCCAACCAGTCCGGTTCCTAGCTAGTTGCCAGTCAGTCTCGAACACCAAGTTGGTTGATGTCATTCACTACTTGATCGCGCCACCTAAAATGAGGCCTTCCCCTGTTTCATCGTCCATTAGGGTTGGATGCGGACTGGAGCGTTGCATTGGTGTCCATACGCTCTACTCCACCAGCCATCTCAATCGCTGTATTATCAGCTTTTTTGCCAAGGTCGATGTCACTGTAAGACCCGTAGAGTTCGTGGTTGTATCTTCTTCTTCATTCTCCATCGATGCACACTGGACCAAATATCACTCAAAGAATTTTTATCAAAAAAGCCCAGCTGGTTTTCATCCGAAAGTGCAAGTGTCACTGTCCATGCCTCTGCCCCATACAAATGGACTGGAATGATTAAGGTCACACCTGTAGAGAGTTTCTTCGGTTCTTTGAGAGAGGGATTTACTACTCAGAGGCCCTTTAAACCCTAAGAAATATCCGGCTTACAACTGTGAAGTGGATATCGCTCGCTTGTTATGTTCGCTCCTAGGTATACTATTAATAGCGTAGGGATGTTGAAATTGTTCGATAGATCAAGATAGCAGCTATCTACGTGACGTGACTGGCTAAACCTAGGGTGATAAACTCTTCTGTAATAAATGAGGAACTCAGCAACACAGGCCCTTTTTCTTCCAACAGAAGACCCAGTTTGTAAGGCTCTTACTCAAATCTGGATATAACTTGCTATTTCCATTGCTTGAAGTCAGAGTTTTGCTTAGAAAAATTTGTAAATTTTTAATTTTCTTATTATAAAGTTAAGGTTGACTAAAATGCAATGCATTTTATTTGAGTTTAAACTCTTTAAATAGGTACACAAAAAACTCCATTTTTTTTTCGAGATTTTTTTCGAGATATAAAATTTCGAGATTTTTGTTCATTCGAGATTTAAACATCCTTGGAATGATTCCATGGCACAGGCCAAGTATCTTTTAAGATCTTTTTCATTAAATTACAGAACTTTGTTGACAACTCTTTGTTGTAAGGCTATAAGATTAGTTCCCTACGATTCACATTATCAAAAGCTGCCTTGATTTCTGATTTCTTAAACTTTTTGTATAAAGCCGAAAACTAATAGTTATTATTTCAAAAATCGGGATTTTTCAACAGTTACATAATAGTACATGTCCTTTTAAATATCCTTTTCATAAAACAACCAAATACTTTAAGACTAAACATAAGTTTTCGTGTTTTTTTTCAAAGTGATAAAAAAAATCAGTTAGGCCACTATGGTTCTCACTGCCTGATATACACGGTACACTGTACCCCGACTTAAAATCCGCTTGATATACTCCTTCAGTTGATTTTTTGTGCTTATCCATGTTATCAACTTTCCTCTCAACATTGTTGCTGAACCTGATTTTTTACCTTTTTGAATTGTTGTGGTACTTCTCCTTTTCCAACACTCGGACAACACGTTGGACAATGTTGTTGTTTTTGTCTTATAAGTTCTATAGATCCTAATTTGTAGAATTCAGAAGGGATTCTATCGGGACCAGAAGCTTTTCCATCCTTTAGTCCATTGAATGCTAAGTTTACTACATCCCGCTCTTAAGAAAAATAAATAAATATTGTGACTAGATTTGCTCACAAAAAACCAAGACTTAGTGACTGGCTGTCTTAACCATTTCCTGCGTGCGTGTAGTTGACAGGAATGGAGGGACCTACAATTGTTTCGCCCATTCCGAACAACTATACTGATTTTTTGGGACGTACAGTACTCTTCGAGGTTTTGTCAATTTTTCGCAAGAGGTAGTACCCCAGACAAAACATATGGGTGGCATAGGCTTGGAATCGAAACTAGACTTCTTCCGGCATGACAGTCCATCGACTTACCATTACGCCAAGGGATATTACATCTTGCTCTGTATAATAATTCTGTCCAAAACACCGTTGTCGAATGCTGCAAATTGATTTGTAACTTTTTTCATTTTAGGGTTTAACAATTTAATATAATTTGCTAGTACCGAGTTAAAGCCTTTGCTAATGTTAAAGCTATGTTAAAAACGCTCCTTCTAGATAGGCCGTTTAACACTTTTAAGAAGCTTATAATTATCTTATAGTGCGCTTGAAAGAGGATTTTGTCATGCTATTGCTCTTAAAAATCAGTATTGCAAGACTCTTGGAGCATAGAAAATATGGTACTTGTGAATTAATCATTAATCATTCCACGAATAATTCGTATTATACAACTCTCTTTTCTTAAATACCTAAAAGTTTATTGTTAAACGTTCCTTATAAAATTAAAACAAAACAAATTTTAAATAATGTAATACAAAATATTGGACAAGAAATCTATTAACCAACTGAATTAAATTTGACAAGTTAGCTTTCTGCCATCAAACCACTTAATTTACTACATGAATGAGAATATCTTAATTTGCATCTTAAATGTATCTCCATGAATTAAATTTTTCTCTCAAATCCACTCAAAAAGTGGTAATCTATATATTAGATCAAGATAACAAAAAAAAAGCCTATACCCAACCACAGACGAAAAATAAATAAAAAAAATATCAACCAAAATTTTGAGTGAAAGAGAGCAATTTTTTTGGTGCTCGAAGATTTACATTCATAAAAATGAGTGAACACCTTCATTCACCTATCACCATCACGTAGTAGTATGTAAACGAATTAAAAAAAAATGAAAAAGCCAAGAAAAGAAAAAAAAAAATATAAAATAAAATAAAAATCTACAAAATTTTGAATATAAGAACTCAGAAACACACTTTTGTGTTGTCCGTTCGTATAGATGCCGCCGCCGCCGCCGTTCGTTGGTGCTTTTTTTTTATACTACTAAATGTATCTCAAGTTCTCAAGACCAAGACGTACCTATACTTTACGTTCTTATACACTTCTGGCAGTCGAATAAAAATGAAGAATACATCTTGTTCCCTTAGTTTCATTTAGTTCTGTGTGTTGTATAAAACGAACGAGAAGATACTCTCGCTGGCGGTTCTTCATGCGATTGTTAGTTTATTACAAAACAAAAACAAAAATAAAAAATAAAAAAAAAAAAAAAAACAAATAAAATAAAATACTAAGGAGAACAAAAAATAAATAAAACAAAAAATTCAAGACGAGAATATAAAAAAAAAAATTAAAAAAAAAAAAAAACGTAAAAAATCTGTGTGTATAGCATTTATGTATAGAATCGGAACACACTCTCTATACCATTAAGTGGCAAAGTGAAGCTCCAGCTCCAGTCCCAGTCTACAGCAGGTTGTTTTTCGCTATAGATAGAGGTACTCCACTCCTCCGTGCGGGCTGCAGAATCGCTCCAAAGAAATTTTCGTTCGTTCGTTTGTTCGTTTCGGATGAGAGACAAAATCGCTTTTATGTTTTGTACGCGCGCGATATAATTTTTCGCTCGTTTGTAGTGACGATACGCTCAACGGCGGCGGCCGTCTCCAAAAAGGAGATTAACTAAGATAAAACCGCTCAGAACAAAAGCACATCAGGCAACAAAAACAAAAACAAAAAAAAAAAAAAACAATAAAAATCGCTTCTAAAAAGCGGTCATTCTTTTTTTTTTTTCAAGTCCCGCTTAGAGAGAAATAAGTTAAACTCAGTGATGCTTGCTTCAGAAGAAGTTTAAGCAAATTGTAACACTTAAAGTCGGCGATAAAGTTGTAGGCTCGTCATGTGATCTATTTATGCTATAATTTGTTGCCATACACTGTTTTTTTTTTGTTGATTTTTTATTTCAAGGATACCTTCCGTGAAAAGTGTTGAGTGTGTCGATTATTTTGTGCCGGTAAATGCAGTTTTCGAATATTGAATAAACTTTATTTGATTTTTTTAAATGAAATAAGATAACTCTAAAAAAATTGTGTTTATTTTGTGTAAGTTTCGAGTGAGTTTTGATTAAACAAACGAACGTATCTCAAATCGCATCGATGTTAGAACGTGCGAGTGAAAGTTAAGATATGCGGCTACTTATGGTTATTGCAATTTTAATATTTGCAATGCCACTAACAGGCTTTGGATGGTATGTGATCAATTTTTTTTGTTTTTATTTTATTTTCGAGTGATGTGAAAAAGAAATGATATTTTTTATTATGTAAAATAAGTTTTTTTTTTTTTTTACGGTGTTGGGGATGTTATCAGTTCAATTTTTTTCTAGTTTTGAGTGAATGTTTATTTCTTATCTTGATAAGCATCTTAAAGATACATTTACTTATCATAGGTACATGTGAGGAGTTCTGATGAGAACAATGTCATGGTTAGAATAATTGTGATTGTTGTTGTTGTTGTTGTAGAAATTAAGAGATAACCATTTTTGTTTGTTAGTAAATTGAAACACATGTTGGAGTTGGAATTTAAAAGAAATACAAAATACAATTTGATGTTAATTAGTTTTTTGAATAACTAACAATCATTTTTTTTATTTAATTAGTTAATATTATTTTGTGATCCAGTTTTGTGCTTTGAGTTTAGTGTTAATTGTAGGTATTCATAGTTTTGCTTATTTGAAGTGTTTAAATGGTAAGTGAAATAAATGTTAAGTGAAATTGGTACAGAGTTTAAAATTTTTAACTTTTATATCTACAAAATGGTTGTTTTTGAACTTTTTCTTTAGATAAGGCAAGGCTTATTGCAGTGCAGTAGGATTAATTTACGTATTACAAACATTAAACCAAGCTGCAGGTAGTAAGAAAAGTTAAATCCATTAAGCATTTAACCTATGGTGTCAAAAAAGTATAGAGTGGCAGAATTAAGGATAAAAATAAAAAGCTCTTTATTTGGAAATTACTTACATTATACCTACTTAAAAAAACAGAAATCAAAGAGTGAATTTCATCGAGATTAAAAGTTGTATAAAGTTAATTTATTTAAGGGTTCCACAGGGATTTATTTTTGGGCCTATTATCTTTTTGATTTACATAAATTCATTGTTTAGATTGCTTTTTAAAGTTATATTGACTGCTTTTGCTGATGACATTAGTTTTAGCTTAAGTGCCAATAGTAGCTTCTAATCTTATAGCTTTAATGAACTGCAACTTATGATTTTAAAAGATTTGGTTTGTTAAGCACAATGTAGTAATCAGCTCGAAAACCAAGTTTAGGTTATTTTAATTTTTCAGAAACTAAAAATTTTGATGGTGATCTCTTTTTTCATTCTACAGAATTACAACAATTTAAATTTTTGAACTGTTGTTGCATGTCCTTTGCATTTGTTTTTATTTCTTCCATCTGCAGTGATATTTTCGTTAGTAGAATTAAAATGAATTTTAATACTTGAGGCTAATCATTGATTCAACAAGAGTTTCTCTAAGCACATAAATAATCTGAGGCAGTACTTTCGTGTCACTTCAAATTTATATTATGATCTAAGGAATTTTTGTTCATTTCAAATAATAATTGTAAAAATTTATTATGATATCTTTTAATTTTTAATAGAAATATGAGATTTCTTGCTTGGGAGGTACTAATTACAAAAAAAAACCCAACCTCATTTGGTCATTCAATAGTTTGTTCTGAAACAAATTTGCTGAAAGCCCCGTATGTACCTACCCAAGTTTTTTACGTTTTAAGGAATTGAAGGTTTTAAACGACATTTGTACTACTACAAAGTTGCTAACGCGATTCTCTAGAAGATCTGGAAATCTCAGTTTCATAATCATTTCAAATTAAAAGACAATCTATAAGAATTCTCTATGGTTTATATCAAGAAAGAGTATCTTCTTAATTTTAGTTAGGACACCTTATTGAAAAAAAAAAATCAAAAAAGAAAAAAAAAAGGTGGCACAATTATTCTTTGTGTACGTTGAAATTGTTTCGATCAAGTTTCGAAACCGGCTTTTTGTACCACTGCATTTCGGAACTTATATAATGTGGTTTCATGTCGTATTTAATATAATAACAAGCTTCCAGTCTCTATCAGAGTTCTTAATTCTCATTTGCTCTTTTAAAAAATATGTAAGAAAATGGTAGATATAGGAATTATCGAATATTTAATTTTATCTATTGTTTGATGAAACAGTATAATCTCACCTGATCCATTACATAGAAGTACCTATGCTAATTTTTTGCTTATAGTAGTGACAAAATAATACTATATTTATTATATTAAATATCATTGTCATTCATATTTCCGAAGTTATTTGTATTTGGATGTTAAGAAATAATATTAAATCAAATTTAAAAACTACTCATGAACCTGACGAATAAAACCGAACATTTTGAAAATTATCTTAAACGAATTTGAAAAGAAGCCTAATGCACTATGCATCCACTAACAAATAACAATGTATAAGGAAATTTTACATACAATGTAAAATAATTAACGAATTCAATGCAATCAATTTCTTAATGCATATGAAAAATTGCAAATTTGTTGAATTAAATAAAACTCAATATTGTGATTGTTATTTGTAGTTTGGTTTAATGAGCTACTTTAAATATTTTACCAACTACAAATTACAAGTAGGTACTCATGTACAAATTTGTGACTTGTAGATGAGTAATGTAAAACTTTGAAAAACTGTTTTACAAAATTAAAACGAAAAAAAAAAAAAATCTGAAAATTTTTGGAAAAAAATATGTAACGTATATCTACGTTACGTTTAGGTGCGAGTTTTGATGAAACAGATATTTATTTATTTTTTTTTCTCAAAATGGAAGTAACAATAAGTAAAATTTTGTAATGCAAGAAACCGTTGAAACAAATTATAGACTTTTCACAAATATAGTAAGGAAGTTATACAAATTTGTGACTTGTAGATGAGTGCATTATTTCATAATTAAATGTGCAAATCAAAGAAACAGACAGTAAATCCCCAATAAATAACCAAAAGTAATAGTTTCCGATCATTGGTAGCATTAAAAAAAAGTACACTGATTTTATATTCTTGAATTTTAAAAACTGTTCGTTTCATTTACATTTTTCGGAGGAGTTCCCATCCAGCCTCTTGTCTTTCAATGCAAAGCTAAGAAATATTCACTTGATTTTTTTCATATTGGAGTTTGTTAAAAGAAATTCAAAGCGACCTAGAATTTTAGTTTTTTTCCTATTTTACATTTCAGTTAAGGTCATGTATTAGGGCAGGAAAAATGTTTAAAAATAAAGCTAAACTGTTGAATTATTGCAAATCAAGATTTTAAAATTCAATTAAGTATTTATTTTTGCCTATGGAATAATAATGGTAAAATCCATATCTAGATCGTATACCTGCTCGTCAAAATTGTTTCAGTATTAAATGTCAATCGGTAATTATAATCTCTTAAGCGGTGCGTTTTATCAGAAAGTATTAGATGCAAAACTTTTAGAAAATATGATTTACTAAAGAAAAGAACTTTAAGCTTATATCCCTCCACCTGATCGAATAGAAGTTCCACCATTTCAAAAAAAACGTAAAATTATAATAAATGTCTGTTTTTGTTAGATGTATAACTCAAAAATGGTAAATTTTATCAAATTCAACTTCATCAAATGTTAAGCTTGATAGTTATTTTTTATTGGTAAGAGTTTTAAAAAAATTACGTCTGTTTATTTTTAAAATGTTGCTTTTTAATCTTATTGACGACATTGTCGAAAAAATGTACATATTCTCAAATTGTAAAGTCTAGTATTTTTTACAAAAAAAAATAATATATCTACTCAGTTATAAATACGACCTTCAAAATTGTGGAATGTCGAAAGTAAAATAAATGCACAAATTGTCATCGTTTATCGTTTTAATAGGTCGTTAACTCCTAACTGCAACTGGTGAAACGTTAAGATATAAAGTTATTCACTTTTAATTTTTTAGGTAGCAAATATAAGCAGAATAAGGTGCCATACGCTGCTAATCCAAAATGATGTGTGATCAGTTGCCACGATTTTTCTTCATTCATTTAAAATAGTTTAAAAATTTTGTACTATCGTGAAATTTCTACCAGATTTTATGTCCTACTGATTTATAATTTTTAGTTTACATTTTCAGTAAATATGTACAATATTTAATGTCAAAATCTAATAAAGTTTTTAACACACAGATATAATGTACATATGTAGGTTTGTTATGTTTAACGTAATTTTCATTATTATTTTTCTAATTTTTAAAATTTGTTTATAAGCTATCGCTTTGATTAAAGCCGCATATTAATTGAATTCTATTTAACAAATAATAAAAACAAAGATTTTCTTAGGAACTTATTAGCTTGCCTTTGAGATTGAGACATTTTTTTGGAATAAAGCTTCAAATGAATTTAAGAACAGTTAACAAATCATTTCGAGAAGTGAAGACAAATCAAAAGGAAATAAATAAATATTTACATACAAGTTTTCTCTTACAAAGCGGTACTTATAATTTTACAAAAGAAACAACATTCAATAGTATTAATTGATCGAAGAACACTATCAAGGTCACAAAGCAAAAGCACTGTTGGCTTTGATAGGTGAAAAATAAATCGATGTATTTGACTTACTAATTGATGTTTGCTGCGTGCATATTTCCTTCCCACATGCGGTTGTTGTTTGAAATTTACACTTGAGTTGCATAAGTATACATCAATATTCACATAATTTTTTGATTTAAAAACAAAAAAAAAAAAATAAAAAACTAATAATGAACGCGTATATATGTATATATAAGTGCTTTTGGCAACCGTTATAATTTGTTAACAGCAGTTAGGATACGAAAAGAAGATTTAAATAAAGAAACCTACGAACGAGGATTTTTATTTCTTTTAAAGTATACCTAATCA
Source organism: Meliscaeva auricollis (assembly GCA_948107695.1). NCBI lineage: Eukaryota > Metazoa > Arthropoda > Insecta > Diptera > Syrphidae > Meliscaeva > Meliscaeva auricollis. Next base: position 29,309,112 of record OX403618.1, read on the forward strand.
TAAGTCTAAATTAGGAAATTGTTGATATAAATCAGAATACGAAAATGTATTAGAGACAGGACTGAGCCCTGAGGCAAACCAGAAATGAAAAAAAAAACATAAAAATATTTTTGAATGTCGGGGATTTTAAATCAATTTGCAAAAAATAAAAATACAATCAAAAAATTAATTATTTTATAAATAAAATAAAAAGTGTCCAATATTTGAGATAATCGTGTTCTCAAGTGTTTGAGCAGTTTCAATCGTAATTGCAAGAATTTCATCCCCACTCTAAAAATTTTGAAGGATTTCATATTTTAGCCCAAAAAAGTTCCCGAACGGACCTATAGAGTGCAATTATTTTAGTTTTTGACGCAAATATTGGTTTGACCAGCGCTGCCGATGTGGCAAGATCGTGGTTTTTTCTCAAACAAAAATGTCCTCGTGGTACGTTGGCCAAATTTTGTTTTTAACTTTGATTATCGTTTTTTGAGCCAAGAAAAGTGTAAAATCTTTTTATTTTTGTCGGTTCGTTAAATAAATACAAATTTCGGTTAGCAAATTTATTGAGCTTTAGTTTTGTTTTTGACTGCGTTCTCTACCATTTTTTTCCGGTCCGATGCCCGTCTTCAAATAAACAGTAAAAATAAATTATTTTCTTAGACTTTTTTTAGTATTGGAAAACTTGGATTTTTGTATAGCCTTTTCATAAATTTGAACTTAATCTTTTGAAAAACTTTAAGTTATAATACTAAAAGCTTTAATAATATAGCGATTACAAGCACACATCATGACCTATTTTTGTATCTCTTTCTAGTTAAAATATAAAATTTAAATATATATTATACATATATAAAGTTCAGCACGTCCGTTTGTAGAAAGATAACTCAAGTTTTTAAAACTGAGCTGGATTTTTGTATACAACGAAGACGGATTTCGGACAGAAAAAAAAATTGTAGAGAAAACAAACAAAAACAAAACTAAAGCTTAATAAATTTGCTAACTGTGCCATGTATTAATTTAACCGAAAATCATTTTTTCACTTTTTTTGCTCAAAAAAACAAAAGCTACAATTTTAAAAAATATTGGTCTCTCGACATTTATTTTTGTTGTGTCATAATTGGAAGACCAAAAAAATTGTTTATAAAAAGTTTCGAAAAATTCAAAATTTAAGATTTTAAATGCATTTTAATTCATCCCAATGCGACCAAAAACAAGAAACTGTATTAATCTTTAAAACTTTCAACAGGACAAAAAAGTTCCGCATACGCCACAGTGACCAAAAAAGAATAATAAAAAGAGGCCAGTATAGGAAAAACTTTAACTCAATATTTTTAAATGCAATGTGTTTGTTTTAGTACAAGAATACGCAGAGAAAATAAATGTCAATTGACGAATCGTGTGCGCGTCGAAAGTTATTTAAGGTTTAATTCCGAAAATATTCGTTTTTTTCATATAACTTTTTAACGGTGAGAGTCGTTGAAAAGTATTTGATGCAAGACTTGTAGACCATATAGTTTCCTACACATAATAATAGAGTAAAGAATTAATAAGAAATACAGGTCAGTTGTTTTTGTTCTTATATCAATATAAAATGCACGACTTGCTCTAAGGGTCACAGTTGCTGTGGACGTTAAAGCTTCTTATATAAAGTTTTTGAAAATAAATAATTTTATAAGAAATAAAAAAAAAAAACTTAAATTCATTACTAAAATGACATTAACAACTTCTTTAATTGTTTTTTTAAGTTTCGAAATTACCTAAAAATCATCTGTACCAAATTTGAAGACAATCCGTTCACGCGTTTAGGCAATGGAAATGTGTACGGATGGAGGCACGGACGCACAGCCGGCATGACGAAAACCACTTTTTTGACTTTTCCGCGATCGTAATGTTAGTTTTGATTATAACCTAAAATTTTTTTTGACACGAAACCAATACTTGCGCTTTAGAGCAAGTAAAAAGGAGGAAGTTCTACTGTATGTTTTGTTTTTATGTTTGTTACCTCAGAACTTTTGACTGGGTGGATCGATATTGATGATTTTTCTTTTATTTGCAAGTTGGTGTTCTCCATTGGGTCCTATTTAAATTTGGTTCAGTTTTGAAAATGGCATCCATGAGAAAATATTAAATGTCTTAAAGTTGAAGTCGGTTGTATTTCTTTTGAAGAGTATTATGCTCCATAATTTTGACGATCGAATTTTTTTATGTTTAGTGGATGAAATTCGTTGAAATAGTTCTTGAAGTTTGTTTTTGTAGGAGCGGAGTCAAAAATATGCTGAACTGGGTATCTGTGCAGTGCAAAATGGGCCAGAGAACTAGAATGAACACAACTGTGCCCCTAGATTTTAGCGAAAGAATCCAATTTGATTTGATCCTTATGACTATTTTATACTAATCACACAGAAAGACAGATCATAAAACTTTTATTGGTCCACGACCATTTATTTTTAAGCTATACAATGCGGTAAAGTGCTAGTAAATGAAGGTTATAATAAGACCTTTTGAAGTTAAAACTTTTTCTTGGCTTCCGATTACCTTGCATCTAAAAACAAAACTACATTTTCAAAATTAATTCTCGCTCCCTTATCTGGCAAAAAAACATTTACAATAGCTACCATGTACCCATAAACTTATGTTTGCAAATACTTGCTAGACAAAAATATCACGTGAAGTAGTAAACAAAGTGTGTACTGTGTACTTACCAATTTTAATAATAATAATTCAACAACTTTCGTTGTGTTCCAAAAATAAAACAATAAATAAAAAAAAATATAAAAATACATTAAAAATTATTATTATTTGCCAAAAGATAAACGGATGTTATTTAATCTTAACCCTGTGTGCCGTGCAATCATTCAAATGTCATATGTATCACGCGACTTATCACACATTTGACATAATTATCATCATTCGGCAAACAGAAAATATCGCATACAAAATATAAATAAAAGAAAAAACTGATGTAGACACAGAGTCACAATAATTATTCACCTGTGTGTCTATAGGTACCAAGCTAAGAAAAAAATCTGGCAGCACAGCCGGCCAAGAAAGACATAATATCTAACACCTCCTACCACACCGGCTAGCCTCTATATGTACCTACTCTATCTCCCTTGCATCTCTTTGCTGCATCCTGTGTTTTTAATTCAATTCAGAAAGACCATTTGGCTGCAACATTTGCTATGACCATGAAATTTGCTACGCTTTTATGAATTGAAAAGATGTATTCATAGAAAATACTACGGACTGCGGACGGAACTACCGCCACCGCAATCGCAACGATAATCATAATAATAAGACACCCATTTGGCATGTGTCCATCCGATGACAGAATTCATCCGCTTATCTAATTTGGCGGCATAAGTGTGTGATGACTCGACTTGGGGCAAATTTGTGAGCTGCATGCATTTCATTTGAAACGAGAGCAACAAAATAATTAACTGTGAATGGATCTGCTACTTCAGCACAAGGAACAAAAACGCACAGCAATAAGTGATTAATACCACTTAATTGCAGCGAACCAAGCCAAAGGCGCAGTGATTTATGTCATCAGATGTCAATTCTGCGAAAAACGCGTAATAGTTCTAGATTTTTAGAGAAAATAATCAACATCATCGCCCATCCGACTGACATAACCAAAAACAATCTATGAGCTACTTGCAATTTGCAATACGGATGAATGAACAGAAACACTGCGCAATGAGATCATTTAATTAAAATCTAATTACAGATTCATTTATCAATGATCGCTTGCACGTCTATTATTATTTGAAGTTTGACTGCACCCTATGGCTGCAACTTGCTGCCACACAAATAAACCACCATCGAATTACGTTGAGATGTGAGGCGTTTTCGGAACTCAATCAACGGACTGCGAGAATGCAGTTAATTTTGATGAGATAAGGATCTAAAATAAAAGTGTTTTTTTTTTTCTATTTTTTGTCTTGTTGTTTTTTTAAGTGCTATGCGTTCTAGATTTTAATTTCAGTTTGCATCAGAGCTTTTGTTTTCCTTAAATGAGTTTTAGATTTCTGCGAATTTAAATATTATTAAAGCAAGAAAAAAAACAATCGTTTGGTTGTTAGATTAGACACAATTATGAACTTGAAAGATTTTCCAACTATCTTCCCGCTTAAAATTTATAGGCTGCGAATTACACTAGTTTACAAATTTCGTTCGGTTCATAGTGAGTACCTGTACAAAAAATTACTTTTTAAATAAATTTTGGGTCGCTGAACAAGAAAATGACATTCATTTATTTTTCCTAAGAAGCGTTCTCGAAGTATCAGTAAAAAAACATTTTTTTTGCTATAATTTCATATTTTAGCATAACTATTAATAACGGTAATTCTAATTTTTGAATTATTGAAGTTTTTGAAAAGATATTGTTTTCTTTCCTCTTTCCAACGATATATTGTTTGTGTAAATTGGACCACAAACCATCGAGTAACAGTAGCAGTGTACAAGAACATAATTTTTCGACCTTTTTGGAAAATTATTTTATTTCAATCGTTCCGTTAAGAGAGAAACAAAAATATTAAAAATACTTTTAAGGTTTTAGAATAAAGATAATGATTTTACAAAACTATAAAGTCTTACTGCATAAAAATCGCACAAAAAAGGTGAAGGTTGTAAGAAATTAAGTGAAGGCATACCATATCATATTTATCTTTTTTATACCAAAACAGGAGAAAAGTACAGTATTGTTCGTCGAAACCATATTTTTTTTGAAGAATCTGACGTAGTCTGCCTTCTTTTAATGTCTAATAACTTTCCATTTATAGTTTTGTAAGATCATTATCTTTATCCTGAAACCTTAAAAGTATTTTTAATATTTTTTTTCTCTCTTAACGGAACGATTGAAATAAAATAATTTTCCAAAAATGTCAAAAAATCATGTTTTTGTAAACTTCAAATGAATTTAAAAAATCCTTTTTGTACAGTTACTTTTTTCGTGTAAACTAGTGTTATAAACCTTGTACCTGGTAATGTAAATTCACATTCATAGGGTGTCTATTTTTGTTTCCTTGGAACTTTAGCACAAAAAACTGCTATTTTTCGTGCACAAGAAAATATGCTTTACAATTTTTGTTTGAATTTTTTTCTCCTTAAGTTTATATTAATACATAATATTCGAGTTTATTGACAAAAATAACCCAAGATAATGGGAAAAGATTATTGCTCATTTCTGCGTCAGAGTGAATAGAATACTAATGTGTTTGGTATCAAATGAAAGGTGGTGTTGGGTTCGTTGTATTACTAAAATATTTTTCACATCGTTAGTGGGAGAGTCGAGATATTTGAGCTTGAAGTTGCCCATATAAAAAAACAATTATTTTCAAAATAAACTGATAAATTTTTTTAAACTTCAAGCTCAGCTTTTATTTGATACCAAAAACGTTCATGTTTAATCTGGGCCAGAAATGAGCCATATCAAATGGCATCTCCAAATCATTTAAGAAGTTATTTCAGTCTTTTAAGTAGGTATTGAATTTTATATATTTCTTATATTTCTTATCAAATTATTTATTTTTAATGTAAACGGATTTAACGTCCACAGCGATTTTGACCATAAGAGCAAGCAGTTTTACTCCCAAAATTTTAATTTGTAACTTTTAGATAAAAAAAAAATGGCTAATTTATTTGTTGTAAAATAATTATATTAAGTCAAGACTTTATGTTGAATTATTATTATTAAATTTAAGGTAAAACTTTGGACTTTAAAAAAATCTAACCTATCGAAAATATTTCTGATTCATGTAAAAATCTTAAGAAAACTCTGGCATTTATTCATTTGATTGATTAAAAGTCATGAGATTTTTTTCAATAGTTTTATTAAAAAGTGGACGTTCAATATTAGACGAAAATTACAATAAACGATGCTTTTATGTCACAGCTATTTTAGCAAGTTAATAAAAATAGCAGTGGTATGAAGGCGTTGTATATTGATTATTACACAAAATGGACGATGGAGTTGTATAAATATTATTTAAATTAAAATATTATTTTAAATTGTTTAAATTAGTTTGCGAACAAAAAAAAAATATATTTGAATTATAACATAAAATGTATTGATTATCAAGTTTAAACAAAAATCATATTCTATTCCTCTTAACGTTTTTATTGAAATAAACAATAAATATACCTATTTAAAAATTTTAATGCGGGACTGGGTACTAAATAGATAAAGTAGATTATAGCAGTTTTCTTTTCAATAATGTGTATTTAGTTGGTGAAATTAATAAAATATGAAATTCGGGAAATCGGGATTCAAAAAAGCTTTAAATCCATACAAATATTAAAATTTATGCTATGATTTATTTTTGTGAGTCTAATTTGGACTCAATTTAATATTAGGTATTTTATGGATAAAATAAGAAACATATATAATAAACAAAATATTATTGTTAGGACAAAAAGAAACCCATATTATAAATCGGATATTATGTAAGAAAGAAAGCTGTTGTATTTTTTAATGACTCTTTTGAAGAATTTTTTGAAACAAATACAAATAAAATAGTTTAAAAAATGCTCTAAAACAAGAACAAGTTACTGACATCTTCGCAAATGGGCTGGATGTTTAATAACTTACTACTACTTAGGTCCTCGGACCTTAAAAAGTCCGTTGTGATCTCCTTAAGGGGCATAAGGCCTCCACTACTCCTACGCGCCATCTTATATGATTTCTGAAAATATAACGTAGTTCTCTTCAAATCTTCCCCAGCTGTGCAGATTCACTTTCGACTGTCCTGCGCCATGTGCTTCTCGGCCGACCCGACCCTCTACCTGCCTATGTGAGTGGGTTCCATTGCATCGCTCGGCCAGCAATGCAATTGTTGCCTTTTCGAAGCGTATGACCCATCCACTGTCACTTACGTCTGCGAATAGTACTGTCAATATATTCTTGACCCGTTCTTCTATGAAGTTCTTCATTAGAAATACGGTTGGGCCAAAAGATCCTTAAGATGTTTCGTAGACACCTATTCACGAACGATTGCAGCTTGCTTTTGACAGTTGCTAAGATTTTCCAAGTGCTGCACCCATACAGAAGCACGGATTCAACATGGGAGCGGAACAGTCTCAGCTTGGTCTTTAAGCTCATAGCGTTGTTTCTCCATATTTTGGACAGCATTCCGAAAGCAGCCTTTGCCTTTTTGATACGGCTGTCGACATCTTTTTTGGTTCCGCCCTTGGTAGAGACAAAACTCCCAAGATATTGAGAGTCGTCTACTTTCTCTACCGGTTGTCCAGAAATATTGACTTGAAAGGATGAGTTGCTTCCGAGGCTGAACATTTTTGTTTTTGCCGTGTTAATTTTCAGCCCTTCCACCCTTGTTGTCATTTGATGGTGATCAATGATCCTATGAGATAGTAAGCATAAGTCGTCCGCGTAGTCCAGATGTTTTAGTTGGGATGTCAGCCTCCATTGAATTCCACCATCTCCGTTTAACAGGGCTGCACGCAGCACATCACTTATCACTAACAGAAAAAGTATTGGCGACAGTAACGGTGGACCAAAATCCGCGAAATTATAGAACATTTTAGCATATAAATGCTAAAATGGGCATATCTTATAGAGAAAGTTACCATGCACCAGATGACAAAAGACTACAAAATTTGATATAATTTAAGTGCAACTTCAACTCTGTAGGTCCAATTTGTCTTAAAGTAGGTACAACTTTTTGAAAATTCATAATTTTTCCTGAAAAAATTGGAAGTTATAGTTTCTGTCGTCTTTCAGGCAGAGTGTCTACTAAAATACTAAAGACCAGTTGAAGAACATTTTGGGCTGAAACTCACATGTGGCCCATGATTTAAGAGTATGTATCTTATAATGAACAACAAAATGACTAATACCAATGATATCCGACTATGTAAAAAATGGTGGAAATTAAATCACTTTTATATCCTTACATCGGTACAAACGCCTTTTCATATTAAAACATTGGTACCTGTTTGTCTATTTGTCTTACTGTATAAGAAGCCACGGCCTGAACCAATGGGTGTGCATTAGGGTGATTCAAAAAAATGTACTGCCGGCACCAAGCTCAAAAGTTAAGTTAAGCTAAAAAATGAGTCTTGCAAAAAATCAGATCTTAAAATTAATGTTTAGTAAGCGCGCAATCCATTTATCGTTGCACTGGGATTTTTTTGTGTGTTTACACTAAGTGTTGTAATTCATGAACTGAACGTCATATACAGTAGGTAATTTTTTGTGTACAGTTTTTTAATATTTTAAAAACTCTACAAAACTGTTATAGGTATTCTTTTTTATAGAACTATTCTTTAAAAATATCTTTAAAGAAATCTCTTAAAAATTGTTTTATTTTTTTTTAAATCACATATTTTCAAAATAAAACAATCTTATAATTGCAATAAGAAACTGTGAATTTTGTTTAAATCACTCAGTCGAAAGCATAGCTCAGATAAAAAAATTGGTAGACATGTGTAAAATTATTTTGTATTTTTTATTTTGCAGTAACATTCAAATCAATAAAAATGAGGTTCCTGAAAATTTTTGGTGAATTATTTCTCAAACTTCTATTTGGTAATTTTGCACATTTCAAATGGTTATATCTTGAGCTGTTATTATATCTTCATTTATTCTATCTTTTATTTATCTAAAAACTATAGATTTCTATCGAACTAGCAATTATGCCTTTATCACCTTTCGTTAAGGAAGTAGGTTTCCGACCTTTTTCTAAGATCACCCAAATTTACCCTACTAAAACTACGAAGATTTTAAAAATTCTGTAATTTCAAATTTTTAAATTGAATATTCTTTAATATAATATATTTTTATATCTGTAATATCTGTAAGGGTTGCCATCAGCTAATTGAAAAAAAAAAAAAAAACAAAAATTGAACTTAAAAGCGTGGCAACCCTATTCTTTGTAGGGATTTTGTTAGTCAATCCTAGCGCAAAAGGTGTGTTTTAACACTAGCTAATTAATTGTGTACCTCTAATATGATTGGTCTATGCAGTTAGGTAACCCTATGGCCGGATACTAGACTATAATAATTAAAAAACAACAGATATGCAGTTTTTAAAAAATCAGTGGCTCGAAACCAAAGCTTAAAATTAAAATTTCGAAGATACGTGTCACATAATTTTGAATTTTCTTCCTAACAATATAAAATGTATTTAAAGAAAATGGTACCCTGATTTTTGGTTAATTATTTCTCAAACATTTATTTTGACATTTTTGACTTTTCAACGTCGCCCCTCTTTCCTCCAATCTACCATTTTTTCAACTTTTACCCTCTGAAAACTGGATCGGCACTGGTCTATTCGCATTTAAAGCAATTATGGAACTTGACAGGAGAAGAAATGGTAAATTAGTTCCTCGTAGCGATAATATAGTTCATACTGCATGTTTCATACTGCTTTTAAATGCAAATGCGTGTATTGCAAATCAAGCCGACTCCCCGGGAGTAGCATATTGCGTTTTCCATAATATTCATGTATTTGTATATTCATACTGTTTTTTTACAAAACCAAAACAAGAACATTGAACAATTCGAGACCACATTTAATTTGATTTTTCTCTAACGATCCTGCGGCAGATCGGCCGTGTGGGGTGAACTTTTCTTAACCAAAATTAAAAAAAAACAATACATGATTGTAAGTTTGTGTTTGAATTCTGTGTTGGAATGATATTTTTGCTAATGCACAGTGGGAGATCGGTAGTTCTTACTGGCTTGAAAAAACCTTCCTCATAAGGCATATTATACTGACAATTTTCGTTGGACAGAGTAAAATACGAAAAAATCCTGTGAAAAATGTTACAATTTAAAAATCTTCTGAGGATCATCTGTTTATCATGGAAACCAAATGTGTTCATGCAAATGTCTCTGATAATAGGTTTTTTTTTACGGTTTCTTCAGTTGAATTTTATTTCGAAGTAAATAACTAATGAAAATACCATATTATTTTCAAAATGGTCTAAGATAAAATTTCAATTGAACTTTTGTATTCGTCGAAAAAACATGGTTTCACTCGACGGTCACATTTAATTCTTCAAGCTTAGTACATATACCATTCTTCCGCAAGGTTTTCATGTACTAGTTCCACGCATTTCTTAATCTTAAAGAAAAACAACCTTCTCCTTTGAATGGTTTCTTCTGATTCTGATTCTTATGACAGTTGAAAACCTGGTACCAAGCCTTATTAGTGTACCATTATTAATTTTGTATTTTCCCTGTTAAATACAACAACACAAATCAATATAATATTATTAAAATAAAAAACTCTCTAAACGAAAGGCGATAAATGAAGCTCAAAATAAACTAAAGTGATCTCATAAACAAACAGTTTTCCATCAGAAAAATCCAGAACAAGTGCCATTCTCACATCGCACCCATCAAATGCATGAATGCTCATTGCTCAGCACTCTGAAAATTGAAATCCATCTCTCCAGTTTCTTCCAGCGGGATGGGAATCACCTACATCTTTCGTCTTTCGTGTATCTGTGTACTGTAAAATAACTGACCATCACCAACAACAATGAAACGAACAGTCCAAGTCAACAAGTGATGACTTCAGATTGATTGTTCAGTGCCAACTAAGTGATTCTCTGTTTACCAAACTTATTGATCATGAAGATGAGCCAATATCAACGGGAGCGACGCATGCGGCGGCGGGCGGTGTGGTGGTGTGGTGCGGTGCGATGCGGTGTGTTTCTATCAGTTCCATGAAAGCACAGAAACGTACAGCACACACAAAGTGGCCACCACGAATGCGGAAAACCACATTCGTGCCGCACAATATTATAGGTACCTCAGATGCCTCCTCCTCTCCTTTTTGGCTGGCTGACTATGGCTAGCTATACTAGAGCTGAAGCTGGCCAGATCAAAGGCTGCACAAGAAAACCTCGGATGAAGGAAATCTGTAAAAATACATATCACACAAAAGGCGCCGACAAACATCATAGAGAAGCAGCAAAGACGATGGGGCACGACGACGACGACCGACGACGTCCATGTCCGTTCATCCGTTCGTCCGTCCGTCCGTCCATCTGAGCTCTGTCCAAAGTCTTTATTAAAAAAAAATATACAAAAAATAATGTTCCGAGTGAAGAATCTATGCCAGGTCGAATGAAGTGAGCCCAGAAGATGTTGACTCGACTGTCGCTAAATCCGAAAAAAAAACTGTTGCTGTTTGATTTTTGATCATTTTCAAAAACCAAACTATTTATACAGAATGGTGGTAACTGTTTAACAAGTATTTTCATCAGTTTCGAATAGTGAGTTGCACGAGAATTGAATTAAGTTATACCTAACCTATGCCATGCCTTGATTACTGAGTGAGGGTTTGAAGGTAAACAGAAGCGTGTTGGGTATTGAGAAGACAGAAGATCCCAACAAGCTATAGGTACAAGAGAAGTGAAGATTCACTTGCTGCGATGACACATATCCCAAAGTGGTGAGGAAAATGTATAGAAAAGTGTTTGTTTGTTTGTTTGTGGTGATCTTGAGTTGTGCGGCCATGCAACACATTAGCTCTGCAGCATCAGTTAGCAGGATCAACATTGACAATTAAGACGAAAATAAGATACATCATCCGCATCAACGGCACATTTAAAATATAAAATTGTTTTTTTTGTGTTTTTAGAAATTTTCGTCTTTCAGCGGGTCGTCCTTTTCAATGGCACTTTCTCGATGATGATACGATGCGTCTTGGATAGAATATGCATTTGAAAAGCAAAAACAAAAAAAAAAAAACAAACGTGAAGGCAAATATAAAAAAAATATCCATTAATGTGTGTTTTTTTTTTCATTTTAAAAACACAACTGGCAGGCCACATTTGAAAAGAGTTAAAGAAGAAAACAATTTTTAATTTATTATTTTTCTTGACAAATATAACAGGAAAATACGTAAATTGGGAAACTTGTGTTTAAAATAAACGTTTTGATTGCGCTAATGCTTACAGCTGATCTGGTCAGCCCTCAATCTAAATTCATTTTGCATACATAGGTTATGTATGGCAAGTTTTGCATTCATAAAAATCGAGCATTGTTTGCATGCTTGACCAGACTGGCTAGCTATATCTTGAGCTACAGCTAAAACTATTGTCTGACATTAAGGGTAAATAGCTACAAACTTTATAAGGAAATTAGCAATAATATTTCTATCAAATTATATTCAAATTTTCATGATTTGTTTGTAGACAATTTTATAATTCATACTGCAGTCTTTTCGGTACTGCAGTTAATTGACTAAAACGCCTTAATTTCTTAAGTATTTTAACTTAAAGAAGTACTTTGACTGTAAGATTGCAGTCAGCAGTTACTAAAATACTGACTGTACAGGTAATGAAACCAGTAATTTGACTTAAAGTTAACTAACTGCAGTACTTTTGTATTGGTTTTAGTTACACAACAGTACAAGAAACTTTCTAATAAAATACTAATTCAATCGAAAAGTAGGTACTCCATTATATTTTGCAATTAAATTACTTTAATACTAGTACCTACTAACTTGCACTTTAAATTAAAGTTAATTAACTGCGACTGAACTGACTGTATTACCAATTGACTGCAGTCTTTTACAGCTCTGCCATATAATGAGCATGAATTTGTGGTTTAGGTGGTTTTGTACATTTGTATGTCAAAAAAAACACATACATTTTTGTGCTTACACAAATTATGTAATCATTAGGATCTTTTCTGTAGCAAAACTTTTGTGAAAATACTGAACGATTATCTTATATATGGCCATGTGTCATTTGGGAATATGCCCATGGTTAGAACGAATACCTCCCATATAACAGTTTCGAGTTATTGGATTTTTCTCGAAAACGGGTCTAATGATTTCGATTAAACTTGATATGTGTTATGTCATAAATGATTGTAACAATACTGCGTTTTTAATTTTTCTCAAAAAAATCGAATAACGAAAATATGATGAACACGCTTTTCAGGAAATTTTTCATAATTTTTAGTTTTTTTTCCGTATATATCAATACTTGCACAACTGATTTCGTTTAAGACTTTCGAACAGGTTGTTCTCATCATATTAAAAAGTATTGTGTATTTAGTTTTTCAAAAAAAAAGTTCTATTTTTTTCTTCAATATAACTACAAATAGATATAATAACTTTGAACTACAAGAGGAAGTTCGTACGATGCAGTAGTGCATTTTATTTAAAAACTGCTGTAACGATTTTCAATTTTTTTTTTATATAAATTCATCTTTATAAACGATGTGTTGTAGAAAAGGTTATTAAATGATAATCAGTTTTTTTCCAATATTATGAAAAAATAATATTTTATTATTAATAATAATGATTATTTTAAAAATATAAATTAATTGTTGAATTAAAAGGTAAATTCAATCTTAGTATTTATTGATTTGTTATATCTTAACATATCTCAATACGCATCTCGAAAAATATGCAACCATAAAGGAACATATTTTATTTTGTTGTTGATTCTAATTAATAATAAAAGCAAATTATTGTACAAATCACTGTGATATTTGTTCAGCAAACTTGATGTTGAAATCGGCGGTCAGCACGAGTAAAAATTCATGTAATTTTTCAGTAGTTGCTTAGGGAATTCAAACACTAGCCTACAAACTGAAGAGTTTTTCCTTATTCTAAAATGAATTATTAGTTTTTAACTTTTGAATTAGGAAAACACTTGTCAAAGTTTTATGGAACTATCAACATTCCAAATTTTCTGTGATGCCGTTTCATATGTACCTGACTAAATCTCCGGCTGTTGAAAAATCCTTTTAAGAATTAACTGATGTATAGTGATGTAGGTATGTAGCTTATGTTGACTAGTTACTCTTTGGTAGATTCCAGGAAATTTATCTTTCCTAGTTTTCCACTATTTTCTCACTCTTCGCACAAATTTTTGGATGGGGTTCTTCTAAATACGTTTCCAGTTGCTTCAAAGGGTTTCTGTCCGCCTGTTGTAAAATAAACTCGATATTGGAAAAACACCAATGTATTCCCTGATGTTCAAATCGTAATTTGTCAAAAGTACCTACAAATTTTAATTTTCTCTAGTTTTCAAATCATGGCATTTTTACATCACACTGTACAATATTTGTAAAAAAATCGGCCTATTCCCTAGTAGTATCTGTTGAATAATAAAATAAAAGCATCGTTTTTTTTATAATTATGTGCAATACTGAACCCAGATGCCGACCAAATATGGGCTAGGGCTTGATTTCTTCAAACTTTTTCTGGAATAGTTATAGCGCCGGATAGAAGGTGTTAGCACTTCAAATTTTTCCAAGGTAAATATACATAGGTATTGTCTGTGCTAAGATTGACTAAAATGAATGAAAAGGGCATGAAAACTTATAAGCTATCGCGAAAGAACTTAAAAATTCTTAAATTTTCCACATGTTTCCCAGGTTTCTATATAAATTTATTTACTTCTACCTGTTTAAGAATGCAGTCAAGTCAGGCATGCGTTCACTTGCCGCGGTCATCATCTGTCGGTACTTCAAGATCCCTGTCCAAATAATTTAAACATTTGAATTGGCCATCTTCCAAATCCCATACTTGACTGTTTTTTTATTTGTTTGTATTGCTTTGAAGCGAAAACTTCAAGAACATAAGAAAACAATACAGGTGTAAATATTGTCTTCATAGAGTTGTGACTATTTAGGTCCCTGCAAGAAGTGAGTGGGATCTTCATAATGCATCTTCACATCACATCAATTTATTGTACCTATATACAATTCTTAATATGGGCGGCGGAACTCTGGACCATCAATTGATCGTATACGAACTATGAGGGTTTCCCATTAGTTTTTGAATCGTGAGAGAGATGAGATATACAAATATTTGCATTTTGGATTTATCTTATCCGTCAACTCAATTGACGGTATCGATTGAGAGGAAACAAACAAAAATAAACAGAAACCACCAAGTGCGTGTAGCGATGCATATGGGTTACCAGATGGACAGGTAGAATAAAAATCTTTTTGACGTTTGGGCCGTCAGATGTAATACAGAATGTCAGTGTGGCTGGCTTATACTTCTGCTGATGGTGGAATGCTAAATCAACAACAGCAAATACCTGCTCCTGAGGGTTGAGAAGGTTAAAGGTTGTTTGGACTCTTTCCAAAGTTGAAGTTAATAAAGATTCTAAACATTTTCTTGTTTGTTAAATTTATAGTTCCGAAAAATATTGACGAAATAAATATATTAATGAAATCTTAAAGGATTTTTTTTTGTTTTATTAAAATAACTTTTGAGTTGAAATAGCTCTGTAATAGCAAGTCACGAATAAAACGTTTCTTAGCTCCCTTTCTTCCGTCAAAATGTATGTATGATCAAGGTCGTACGCAGGTGGTGGCTTACATTCAAGGATATAGCTCAAACAAGCTTTGATACTTTACTGGGGCCTGGCACTTTCACTAAACTATAGCTTGGAATCTAAGCTTGTACAAAACTCGGCTTTGGTTGTACAAAACCTGTGCGAAACTGCTTGTAATTAGGTTTGTATCCGGAAACAATATTAACAGCATTTTTTATTGGTTTCAATTTTTAGAAGCAACGCCCTCACTTTTATACCAAAAGTGATATCATCTGCACCTAATTCGAATGACACCAAATGATATACAAATCGTGTTTAAAATGTCATTTTCTATCATCTAATTTGTGGTTGAGATGGTTTTGTGCATATTTATGTAATAAAATGCACAAATTCTTACACGAATTTTGATGTTTACACAAATTGTGTGATACTAGCTTTATTCACCAAAATATTCAAACCAACATTTTATATTTCTTTCCTTTATTCTTGATTAAGAAATCTTTTTTACTTGCGATATGGGTACCATATATCAAGTTATGCATTCGTACAAAAAAAAAAAGTTGAGATAACAATCAAACATGACAATACGATGATAGAGAATGAGAAAAAAGTGTGTCCGACAATTCTGTCTGTCTGTCTGTCTGTATGTGTCAGAGACCACAGCCTAAGCCGATGAGTCGATTTACTTCAAACTTGGTATGTGGCGTTTTTTGGAGAATATCCCCAGACGTTTTTTTGAATTTTTTTTTTTTGCACCCAAATTACGGTACCTGTCATATACCGGTTTTAGAAAAACTCATTTTTCTAAAGAACTGTGCCTACGATTTTGATTAAAAAAATCATGGTCTGTTTTTTAAATAAGATCTATCTTTAAATGGAAACATTTTTTTTCAAAAACCGATATTAACGGTACCTGACATAGAACCGTTTTTGTAAATTCTGATCTTCTCCTTCATGACTCAATCAATTTCAACCATTTTTTTTACATGAATGCTTTTAAGTTGCCGTAATAATATTTAGTAAAAAAAAATCGAAAGTTATTTTTTTTTTGATTTTTAAAAAAAGTTTGAATTTTTTTTTTTGAAAAATCATTTTTTCGGTTACTACTTAATATTTTTTTTCAAAATTTAGTTTTTATATGTTGATAAATAATATCTTAAGTATGGCGTACCAATTTTTTTCTTATAAAAGTCCTTGCAAAAATTTATTTAGAAAAAATAGTTTTTTTTAAAAAACGGTTTCAACGATTTTCAATTTTTTTTTTCTAAAAATGTATTTTTATAAAAGAAATCAAATTGCATACTTAAATTTGAGGTAAAATTTATTTCAGAAGCTATTTTAGTCATTTGAAAACTGAATTTCATGTTTTTTTTTTTAAACTGCATTTATAAACTTTTTATTAAAAAGGCTTAGCATATATTCATGCGATCCAGTCGTAATTTTTTCATATAAACTCTCAAGTTTGGCAACTTCTACCTTTTCCAGGATTTTAAGAAAATCTAAGTTGCAAATATGCAGAACGGCGTAAGTCAATTTTATTCGTTTTGAGTCAATTACATTCTAATATTGGAAGAAGTTTTTTATAAGGAAGAAATATTTCGTTTTAAGCACATTGTAATAAATTATTGTTCTTCTTCCTATTGGCATTAAACAAAATTCCAGTAAAAAATACTTTTTTGGTGAAAAGATTTTTTACCTGAATAAATTGTGAAAATTTGGACTTATGTATGTTGCTATGAAGTGTGTTGATTACAACTCAACTTTAATGATTAAGTTCAAGTTAAGTAACTCATGAAAAAGAGTATCTACACTTTAAGGATTCATAATCTTTTAAAAACTCGTTTTTGCAAAAAATAGACTTATGTTGTTCTGCCTATCTGCCACAGATTTAAAGTTGATCAACTCGAAAGTTGAAAAGGTCAACTTTGATTGAATATAAACAAATTCACAAGTTGAAAATTAAAATCCTCAAGTTATGCTAAACTTTGAGTGCACAAAATCGGCATCTATTTATTAATATTTAGTTATGGGAATCCAAGCGAATCCAAACGTGGTTGATGCAGAACGAGTGAAAAAATACATACTTTTCCAAATTACTTCTAAACAGTGAAGACAAATAACTTTTATCTGTTTTTTTACCTAAGCGATGATGATTAAAAATTGTCCACCTTACCCCAAACAAGTTAGAACAGCGATATTGTTTTATGAAATATGGTAGACCTGCCAACAATATTGTTTAAGACCAAATGAGAGAGCTCTTTTTCGAGAAAAATTACTCAAGATTGGAAATATTACTCCAAAACATCGACAATATTTCACTTAAACCAAAGCTTTCTTAATTTTGTCGATTGTTTTGGGGGTTTTTCGTGGTAAAAACGATAGTTTAGAAATTCATTGATACACAGTCTTAAGCTTTAATCTGATGTAGGTACCTTCTTAAGAGACCTCTATTACTCATCGTAGATCTATTCTGTCATATTTTCCACCTCTCTGTTAGGACTTCTTTCCTCACTGGCTGTAATTTTTCTCAACCTACAAAAACAAAAACGTATTTCGATCACAAATCTAGCTACATCTCTAACTTCCAGTGTCCTATGGCCCAGTTTATCAGCAAAAATACCAGTTTATTTGTCCACAAACTATTCCGTTAGAAATTCCCACTGCTCCTGATCCAGAATCTTGGCAAAAGTAGTAACTTTTGATAATGTTAATTGTTAACAGTAGTTCTTTCCGCAAATTCACAACTTCTTCTCATTACATACGTTTCCTGTATTTTCCACACATACTTGATATCTGAATGTTTTTCATATGCCAATCAATAAGCAATACAACTAGCATTTTAACGATCGGATATATGAATTTAAAAACGGATGAGGTCCAATGTTTATAGCATAGGTTCCTCTAGTTACATTACTGAGAAAATTGCTCTTGATGATTAGGTATGCTTTTACATCATCAAACAAGTTCAGAAATTATTTGTTGATGCCCCATTCTGGTTGACTAGACAAAGTCTTGAGAAATCAACTTCCATTGATAATAAAACGAATAATTTTATTACCAAAGGCTTGAATCTTTGGTCTAGACTCTAGACTATATGATTTGATTATATTCCAGAGTTTAGTCTAAGTCTGGCAAAGCTATAAATCTATAAGATTATGATCTTACCTAAAAAATGTGCACACAATCTAAATCTAAATACATTTTTTTTTCAAATTTTCAATTTCAATTTAACGACCGAAACAGAACACAACAAATAATCGATACCAAATATCTATTTTTTTTTTTGTTTCAACAATTTAAACCCCAATCAAAAGATAATAAAACGGCGACGACTACGTCAGACATTGTTTGAAAAAAAAAACAACCATCCTACCCCATCTCCCCAAATCGATGATGGGTTGCAAACAAAATTTGGCTGCCTTTGAATCTAAACCTCAACTTCTTATTCTTAAGTAAGTGGTCTACAATATTGTATCTAGATACACCTCCACGAAAATCAAAATAAAATTCCCATCAGAGTTGATTGATTTGGTAAACAAAAAACCCGTATCGACTTGAAGGTGCCAAAATAACTAAGTCACTTGCTTCCTGCCGCGCCACCATGCCGCTTGCTGCCTCTATGATACTCGGATACTCCAGATGCCCGCAAGCACCTTCTTCTGTGTGTAGTGTAGAGTCAATTTATAATTTTATCAATTGCCCTGGATTCTGGAGCATGGGGAAAGGAAATCGGAAAATTCATGGAATATATGCTGCCGACGTGTGTTTTTATTACCACAGCAATTAAATATGAAATAAAATGCGTGCTTTAATATGAAATAGATGTGTGCTTAGGAACAGGATATCTAAAGAAGATTATGTTTGTATCTTTGAGATACTTTATGTATATGTGTACCTATGCAATGATTAAGGTATAAATTGTGATATAATTAGACCATATAATTATGTAGTCTTATAAAAATGTAAGATACTCAGTACATTGGAGTTAAGTGTGTGCAAAACAATGTTGTTCACAGTAATTATTATTATTAGCTATTCCCTTAGAGTTTAGAAGACCAAGATAAACGAAACGCCAGGGGCTACCGAAACAGCAGGTGTGCTAATTATTACCACAGAACAATTTTATAATCAGAAAAGATTCAAATAAATCGTTGGCAATAGAAATTCATAAATGCTTTTAATTAGATCTGTTGATTGCGGGGTGCATGAATGCTTTTTGATCGACCATTAGAGGAGAAGTTCAATGGTATTAATTGAAATTAATCGAAAAGCTTAATCGAATTAGTTTTTATTGAAAAAGTGATGATTCGCTGTGAATATGATTCAATTTCAAAATGTGCGGTGCTTTTTGGTTTTTTCTTTTTTTTTAAGTAAAAAAAAATAAAATGTACATAATTTTTTTTGTTGTTAATTTTAATGTAAGGGTAATTTTTAATTGGTTGCAAATGAAGACAAATTATTGAATATTTTCCTTCCGAAAACCCTAAAGCATTAAATAAATATTATTTTTGAGTAAATTCTGTTAAGTTTTGAATTGAAATTTTGTTCATCTTTGTTCTTTGATCAATTGTACATTGTTCACTTGTTCAGCATGAAGAAAATGGAAAATCTTATACCAAATGAGTTTGAAATAACTAGTGTACCTTCTGCTTCTACTCGTAGTTGTTATCCACACCAAGTACTCTGGCATTCTCATGACATGGTCCTTAGAACGTTAAAAGGTTCCTGGTTTAGTCTTGAACTTGTGGGCTGGCGTTTTGTATTTGTATAATAATAATTTTTGCAGGATGTGGATGTTTTAAAAATTTAGGACAAAGTGTACATGAGGGGGGAATACATTTTTCTACATACAGATGTGGGAAAAGGGCATGGGTGGATAAAAAAGTGGGGTGTGTGTCAAATAATGTGTCAAAAAGTCCATAATAAGTTCCATTGACTTATGTACATGGGCCGTCGAAAATCACGGACTTTTTCAAGAAGTAGCCTGCTATCGAACAAAATTTAATTATAAATTAAAAAATGCAATATTTATTAAGATGTTTTTTTTTTTACATAAATATTTATAATACTTTTTTTCATATATGTATATTGTATAATACTAGTTGATTCTGCAAACGTTCTCCTGCCCTGCACAATGATTTTTATTTTGTACCTACATTTAGTATTTAGTTAAGTTTAAAGTTTTTCTGACGCGTTAGCATGCCATATACAGTTGTGAGAATCATGGAACAACTCGGTGTTTCAAAGCTCTTAATTCACCCAGTATTCTTTTTTTCTGCGCATTTACGGGGTAGTCCGCAAAATTTTTGATATTTTCCGTAGCTTTCCAAGATTTTTTTGCGTTTTTTTTTTATTTTCTCGCGGTATTCTACGCATTTTTTATTTTTTTCATGACTTCGAATGCTATTTTCCACGATATTCCAAGGTCTTTTCCAGTATTACGCGCATTTTACCGTGATAGTCCGTGGTTTTTCGTATATTTTTCAACTCAATTCCGGTACTTCCACGCTTTTCTAGGTGACTTTATTCGCCTTTTCTACGGTATTTTAAGCTTTCTTTCCCGATGCTCTGTGCTTGTTTCATAACTTTCCATCTTATTTTCCGCAATATTCTACGATATTTTGAACAGTATTCCGAGCTTTTTTTTACGAAATTCCGCTCATATTTTCAGGGATTTTTTTGTTCTTTATTCCGAAATTTTTCACGCTATTTTCCCAAGTTTTGTTCACTTTTTACGCGTGTTTTTACGCTTTTTTCGCGATATGATATCCTTTCGTCGGTGGTACTTAACCCTTTTTTTTTCATTAACTTCCCATGCTATTTTCCGCAATTCCCACGATATTTTACCAGCATATTCTACGCTTTTTTCTACGGTATTCTGGGCATATTTTTTGTGACTTAACAATTTATTCCGCGATTTTCCACGCTCTATTAAATGGTATTTTACGCTTTCTACCTTGGTACCAAAGGGTTGTTTTATAATTTAGTATTCTATTTTCCGCGGTATTCCACGATCTTTCACCAGTATTTCCGTTTTTTTTAGCGGTCTTACTTGCATTTTAACCAAGCTATTCACGCTTTTTTCTCGCTAATAAACACTTTTTTCCGCAGTATAATATGCTTTTACGATAGTACTAAACCTATTTTCATCATTTCACATTTTTTTCACGATATTCACAATGCAATACCTAATCCAATTTCTAAAATTCGTTTCAGAATAATCGAATCAGAAATATATACATTCGAACTTGTTCATACAAAATTCCTATATAAAAAGCTTATTTAATTGTTTTTAGCATTGTTATTACTGTACTATTCGTACTAGAATGTCAGCTTATTAGACTTGACCATTCTTTATTCCGTCAATTTCATTGAATGTTTGAACAACAACAATATAATTTATGTTTTTGTTGTTGTTCAAACATTCAATGTAATTGTTTTTAATTTTCCTCTGCTAACTTTAGGATTTTCAAAAATAAACTTCTACCTAAACCACCCATGATTTAAGACAAACAAATCATGAAAGTAATCATGCCAATCGGTTCAGTCGTTCTTGAGCTTTTTCGAAACTAACGCAAGGCGATTGATTTGATAGATTGAGAAAACCATACACCTATTTTTTTTTTTTTTATCTTTAAAAAAAAAATAGTTAGATTTTAATGAAATTTGTTTTTTCACGTGCATTGGTGTGTTGTTCATACTAATAACAGCAGCAAAATATTAATCTTTGTGTCTTTAAGGAATTTATTTCGAAAAAATAACCCAATTTTCAATCAAAAAAGTTGGAGACAAAATTTTTATTTTTTGAAAATTCTGATATGGCATCTTTTGGAATAAATCTTTCTTTTTAAAATTGTATAGAAAAAAAACAGTTATAATGGAAAACGTTATCAAAAAATGAAAAAAACACCGCTTCTTTAAGACTGATTTTTTCCCAAATGACAGTAATATAAGCCAGCTAGGAGAGGCCATAGAAACCAAATTAATCTTGTGCAAAAGATTTTAACCCTCTGAATTCGAATCTAGAATTGCTCTAACATGCAAATATCGAAATATGAACTTCATTTTTGTGATGTTTTGGATAAATGTATGTTGGTTTCATTTTAAGAAACAATACCATGTTTTCGCAATGTTTTTTTAAGCCCGAATTATAAATTACACTTTAAAAAATATTCAAAATAGTTCATTCATCGCATCGAACGTTTTGCTAAATAAAGGGTGATTTTTTAAGAGGTTTAGAACTTAAAAAAAAAAACACAAAAAATTCGAAAAAATGAATGAAATATTTATTTAAATCGATAGTTTGAACCTTGCAATTTAATGTTTAAAGATAATTTCATGCAAATGTTGACCGCGGCTGCATCTCAGGTAGCCCATCCGCTGAGTCCAATTTTGGCATACTCTTTCACACATATCGGCCGGTATCTCACGAATGAATGCATGGATGTTGGCTTCCAGTGCGTCAATCGAAGCGGGCTTGTCCCTATAGACATTAGCCTTGACATACCCCCACAAAAAATAATCTAATGGTGTCAACTCCGCAAAATTTTCCACGTAGTGCTGTAACAAAGGCCTAACTGCTGGGAACGGCGCCGAATCGACATTTCGCGGTCTTCTGTCACACTAGCTGATACGGCCGCAATATTTTCTTCACTACGCACAGTACGTAAACGTGTTGGTGGTTTAATGTCCAACAAAGTAAATTTGGTGCGAAATTTGGTCACAATCTTCCGAATAGACTGCTCAGAAGGTCGAGAATGCCGACCATAAAATGGAAGCAGCGCGCGATGAACATTTCGAACCGAGCACGAATTTTGATAGTAAAATTCAATAATTTGCAAGCGCTGTTCATTTGTAAGACAATCCATGGTTAAATTGCAAACCAAACTGAAGCTGTTTGACAGTGACACAAGGTACTAAACACACGTCAGCTGTCAAAACCAGTGTTGCCAAAACCAAACCAGCTAAAAAATCACCCGTTATGTATATGGTCTTGTTTAAAATAAAATCCATCTTTTCCCAAAACATCACAGTGTTTTTGGGAAGTTCAAATTCAATTTTTCAAAAACTTTGTATGTTAGAGCTATTCTGATACTAGATTCACATTCAGATCTCTTTTTTTTAAATAAATTCGTGAAAGCACACAAAAAGTAATATTGTTGATGCAAACAAAATTGTTATGAGAAAAAAAAAATATTACATAGTTTCTGACATTTTTCTAATTATTTTTGAGATTATTGTAGAAAAAAATCCCTGAACAAAAGTTGTAGATCTTTTTGCCATCAACAACTTTTATTACAAAATTTTTCAACATAGCAGGTATACTTTTGATAGAAATCGTAAGAACCCACGACTTTTGACACCAACTTTCCAAACTACTTTTTAAATTTTATTTAACTGATCACTGTGGCGTATGTGTAATACTGACAATTTTAAAGGTTATAATAGCGTTTTTCTATCCCTTACCAATATGTATGTCAGACAAATTTGACCATTGTTCCCAAGTCTATGACTTTTATAAAAGTAACATTTCTCATGCGTCATCGTCCACGGAGCTTCGGTGTAAGAAAAAATGATGGACGGAAAAAACAGAGCATTTTTTTAAAAAAATTATTTTTTGCTTCCCTTTAAAAATGTTGATTTTTTTATTTTCTCTTTTAAAATTTTCCGAAAATTTTGAAGAAACCAAAATCGAAAAATTTCAAGTCTTTTTTATTTTATATTGTTCAAGTGCAAACCCCCTTCCAATAGTGGTACAGCTATAAAATTTGACATGGACGTTTCATTTGCAATGGGAACCAAGCACCAAAAGAGTGCATCGAAATGTTTTGTTTGAGAGGGTGTTGGTGATGGTGAAAAAACACCACACATCATGGTTGAAAGGCTACTTTTTTTCCAATTATATTGATTCTAAATTCAATTTTTCTTGAAATTTACAATGTTTTAGCAAAGACATTGTAAATTTCGGGAAATTGTCGAAGAAGTTTTTTTTAGTACCTAATTGACTGATTTTGACTTAGATATCAGGGAAATCCAAATGATGTCAAAATGAGATGATTTAACAATTAAAAAATTATTTATCTTTGCTTCTGGTTGTTTTAAGTATACATAAATGTGTGATCTTTTAAACATGAATACTTCAAACATATTTTATCATTCGCTAAAGCTTGAATCGTTTCTTATAAAATGTGTACTTTTTAAACAACATTAATTTGCCATACAATTTTATAAATTTTACTTGCAGGGCCGAAGGTTCCAACATTCTACTTGATCCAAATTTAATGTGCAAGAAGACACGACGTGTCCGCGGTAAATTGGCAGAAATATGTCGGCATGATTCTGTACTTCTGAAAGAGATCATCAATGGCATTAATCTGGGCTTCCGAGAATGTGAATTTCAATTCAAGAATCGGCGATGGAACTGCACATCACTGCGCAAAAGCATGAGAAAAATTTTAATGAAAGGTAAGTTTGAGCTCTGAAACTGACTGAAGTTTAAAACTCGAAGGTGCTTCTCGTCGCACACAATAAGATAGGTACACAAAATATACAAGAGTGCGCATCATGTGCGCATGCGCATCGCACTGCATAGCATTATGCGTAGCGTAGCGCAGCCGCAACATATATGTATGCGTATAATTGTGTTTAAAGTCCAAACCGTACAACAAACGTAGTCGTCGCATCACCACTGCGGGTACCGGTACACATATAAAATTATATATCGGTACAGTCTGTCTGTTTGTCTGCGTCTGTACTATTTCGTAAAATGCTGAAGTATACCTATGTGATTTGTGAAAACAATTTTCCAATTAAATTAATGAGATTTTTTGTTATGATAATTTCATCGCTCATGGAACATGTCGTTCCATGTCGCTGTTGTCTCTGCTGTTGACGCGCAGCTACTTTTCAAACGCAACTCAGGTGACATGCGCACATAGCTTTAAACGCGCAGTTTCCAACTCACATCCTGCCTGCCCGCGCATCTGGGATCGTACCCGTGCGCACTCGTACAACTTACAATATGGGGCACTACACTCTACACAAGATACAACAAAAATAAAAAGATACTACCTACTTTGTGATGTTGCACAGGTTGCTGCTCGCTGCTTGCGGCTTGCGGGGCAACTTATAGCACTCGTGTATATTTATGAGATCACGCTTTAGACCGTCGCATCGGTGTCTGTGTGTTGACAACAAGTGGAACTGTCTGTCAGGCTGTGTCTATCTGTCTGTCAGCGAGGCTGGCGGCGGCGGCGGCGAATGTCGCATAAAATATGTGTGTAGCTCAGCCTTCGGAAACTAAAGCGAGGTCGGCGAAATAAATTCCATTCAAAACGCATCGCATCGCATTGCAGTATAGACATCTATAGGAGGTACCTTCAACGAGAAGCTCCCTTAGCAATATCGTATAGGATACTCGAGGGGATTCACTTGCACCTCTCGCACAGGGTCCTGCACTTGACGGACACACACTTCTTGACCTCGCAACTAATCACCTTAGAGTTGCTTTGAAATGCGCATTATTTTCACTTCCGATGTAAGTTATAACAAGCTACAGGCCTCTATACAGAATCGACCAAAAGCGACGATCTCTCATTAAGTCATGTAATAAATTGCCCGTTCACATATATATTTTGCCGCGCAACACATCTCTCAGGACAAAGTCTCACGATATGAGGCGAATTACCTTTATCGCGATGTCATCTCAAAGCTAAGGGATACCACTTTGATTCGCATTAAAGTGTCCAGAGTATCAATTTAAGTGTCCAACTTAGTTAAGTTATTCGAAATTTATTGCGAAATTGAATGGAGGTTTATGTGCGTCATCAGCTGACGCATTTGTACATTTTTTTTTTTTGCAAAACGATTCCATAGAGTCTTAACTAAGATAGTTAGAAGGAATTGAGTTTTCATTATATTCTGTGCGACTTTAAGGCCTGGATTAATTTAGATAAATCTCGTCTCTAGACAATTACATCGGTTGAACTAAGTACGAGTGTATTTTCAGATTGCGATGCGTCAAGTTGACTTGACAAAATTTGAATTTGATGCAAAAGCCTGCGGTCAATTCAGTCGCAGTTAATTGATACTAATTTTAACTGCAAGTTAGTATACTGCTACTACTTACTTTACTTTAAATGAAAAATAAGCAGTTTCCAGTCAGTACTAAGAAACTGACTGTACAGTTAATGAAAGAAGCTAATAGTTTAAAAGTAAATTAAGTGCAGTACTTTTTGACTGATTTTAGTCTTTTAGTCAGTAGTAAGTTTTATGAAATTTAGTATTTTTAGTCAATTATAACTGCAGTATCGAAAGGACTGCAATTTCACAACTCTATCAATAAATCTTTTATCTATTTCTTGTCTGGAATTTACAGTTAATGTTAGTTAGCAACACACCCACGCTCTTCACAGTGGCATGCCTTTGTCTTTTCGTCGATAGAGTTGTAAAAATTGCAGTCTTTTTGGCACTGCAGTTAATTGACTAAAAAGACTAAATTTCTTAAGTCTTTTAACTTACAAAAGCACGTTGACTGTAAAAATACACTCAGCAGTCAGTACTAAAAAAACTGACTAAATAGTTAATGAAGTCAGTTAATTGACTTAAAATTAATTAACTGCAGTAATTTTTTACTGGTTTTAGTCTTTTTGTCAGTAGAAAGTTTTTGTATTGTTGTGTTTAAAGTTTTAGTAAAGAAGTTAATTGACTAAAGTCAATGAACTGTTGACAGGTTGCATGATGCATTTCACATGCCAAACTTCCATGACACGTTCTTAAAGGAACTAAGAAGACTAAGGCCATTCAAAAAGTACTGCAGTTAATAAGCTTTTATTCAATTATCTGCTTTCATTAACTGTACAGTCAGTATTTTAGTACTGACTGCTTACTGCTTATTCTGCGGTAGCTACCTACTTAGTAGAAGTAATAACATGTTTTCAAAATTAAAGTCGACTGCTTTCCGATACGGCTGTTGACTTTTGTTTAGTTTTGCCGCCGGTATAAAGACAATACTTCCAAAGTACTTTTAGAAAATTTTCTATTTTCTCTATATAATAGGTTAGCCTAAAATATTGGGTGGAGCAGGTAGTTAGTTCCGTACCAAGGCCGATAATCATTTGAGCAGACCTGCTGGCGTAGTCGCCGTTTACCAGAACATGAGGGCTGCCCGCAGAAAATCGCTTATCGCCGACAAAAATAATATTTTTCAGATTGGACTTCAAACTCAAACTGCAAACTCATCTTCATCTATGCCGTGAGATTGCATCCATGCCAACCGCTGGCACGTCATCAGACATCCTTTGCTTTGAAGTTTGACGGAGAAGAATTCAGAAGTTTGTAAATCTCTTTCATAAGCTTTTTTACACCTCTGACATGTGTCGGAGGTATTCTTAGTCCAAGATACAGATCTGGTTTGCACCAATATTCAATTTCTGTTTCTTCACTTGCTATTTTGCGCTCTGTGGTAAGCTTCCTCCATGCTCCACCATGAGACACGAAGAGCGTAACTCGTTTCACTCGGAGCGCAAGCTTTTAATTTGTTTTATTTCGACGATATTTGACCAATTGTTAGTTTTGTTTAAAATTTCTAAGCATTGTTTGTTTCCCTGTGCGTAACTATTCTGTCAGTATCATTATATAAAAACATTTTTCACATATCCCACCATTGGAGTTCGATTAACTCATATTGTTCAGTCCTTGAAAGAGGTAGTTAGCTTATTTTTGGCGCCCTGAGAGGTATTAAGCTATTGTGTTTTCATTTTTGCAACCGCAGCTTTGCATTTTCGTACGGAAACTGCCATCCGATGGTGGTTTCGCAAAACCGTTGCAGAAATCAACGAAACATGATTTGGAGGAAAATGGGTTGGGTAATGTATTGGCGGAAAAAGATTATCACACAGGCCTATTCCGGACATTTATTTGGATAGATCAGCTCTTCCAAAGTCCAAAAGCGCCATAAGCTAAAAAGAAAGCCTTACAGCGATTACATAAAAGGTCAAAATGTTGTAAATTGTACCAGCAACTAAGACGAAGATATTTCGGGTGGCAGCAGCAGTGAGAAAGCTAGAACAAATCATAACTTTCCTTCTCGTTGCCCACCTTTTTTTGATAAACGGACTTGAATAGTACCTACGTTCTTACTTGAAAGGTATCTATGCTATGATTTTCTGAAACTCGAGATGTGTTTTTCTTTCTGTTGCAAAATATCTAAATCCATACACAAAAACGCACTAAAAACATAACATCTTATAGAACAGTCATAAATTTATGTGTCTACCAACAAAAAAATTATAATATTTTTAAAACAAACCACCATACGACAGCTTCTTAATATAATTTGTCTTCAGTCCAGTCACCCGGCACATATTTGTTTAACCAGTTAAGACTTCTATTGTGAACTACTGAAAAGGGTCTTTTAACACCCAGCCAATTGTATTGTGGCAAAGGTATTTGCTATTTGTGACAATCAAATACTAAGATTCTTATGTTTCCTCTGTTAAATGTATCTTTAACGTGTCGTCGAAGCATTTACCAAATTTGAAACTCACTAATCACCGCTAATTGTTACTGTCTATTTGCCTTTCATGAAAAGTTAAAATAACACAAAATATGAATAACGTCACGCACTTTAACTAAGACGTAAGTATAAAAATGTAAGGTACGTGACGTGTTCTAAGGTAGAAGATGAATGACAGGGCAGTATGTCAACGTATTTGTTCTATATATATTCAACACCTCCTTCTGGATTTACGTGAAGGTAAACACTTTCTTCCTTCATTTGATATGAGTCTACACTACGTCAGAATTTTTTTTTTCGTTGTTAATTTTAACAATAGTCCGCTAATTACTTTGAAAATATTTAATATACTTATTTGTTTAGTTTGCAAAATAGGCTGTACAAGAACTAACAAAACAAAAAAAAAAAAGTAAAGCATGCAAACATAGGGAAGTTGAATGATGACAAAAAATGCTGGTTTCATTTGATTTCATGGGGTGATGAAATTTTACTATTACGAATAGTTAATGTTATCTTGTAAATTATTATTGACTAGCTGGACCGGCAGACGTTGTCCTGTCCTGAACTATAATTTTTATACTTATTTTTACACTACCATTTACCTATAAAAATTGATATTCACTGAATGGTAATGAACAATGCGAAAGCAAGTTAAGTTGCGAAAAATGAAAAAAAAGTCGAGGAAAACAAATGGATAATCGTTCAAAATGTGTGGATTACCTCAGATAAAAGGAAAACACTTTGAAATCGCTTTCTTTCAAAGTTTTTAAGTAATTCGTGGATTTTGCTGCAGTAGCCCGTAAAATCTCGCATATTTTCCTACAACCTAACACGCTTTTTCCCCGACTTTTTACGCTTTTCTCCGTGACTATCTTCCCTCTTCTTCATGGTATAATATGTTTTTCCCGTAGCACTAAGTCCGTTTTAATGACTTCCCATGCTATTTTCTGCGATATCTTACCAGTATTTCGCACTGTTTTCACGGTATTCTGGGCGGCAGCCCTCCTTTTTAACGGTTTATTTATATTTTCCGAAGTATTCCATGATTTTTCCCCAGTATTTCCACCGTTTTATGAGTTTTTTTTACCAAGGTAGTTCAATGGAATTTCCCATCATTTTCCTCAACTTTTTCTGGTTTCAGTTGCGACTTACCACAATTCTTTTCGCGATATACACGCTTCTTCTTCTCAGCCCTTTTTTCAATATTCCTATGCTATTTCCCGAGGTATTGAGCGATTATAAACGTTTTTTCTGTATTCCACGATATTCTACCATTGTTTCTGTGGTATGTATTTAACATTTTCTGTGCTGTTATTTTAACCATCTTCGAAAAAATAATCTATCATTTATTTTTTGATTTAATTATTTTGTCGGTAAACGCCATAAAATATTACAAATAACTTGACATTAGCACCACTTATTGCCTGCATTTGTTGCGCTAATTTTTTAAAAAGTTTGCCCAAGGGTTACCAAACGATTTTTCTTATACCAGAGATACTTTAACTACTTCAATATTTTTGTTTTTTTTCGAATTTTGGTTTAAAAAAAAATCAAATTTTTAACAAGAAAAGTTCAAGAGTTATTAAATTTTGTAACCAACTATGTTTTGGTACCAACAGTGTCGAAAATTGCTGCAAGTGAAATTTTATGGAATTCACCCATTTCTAGTGGTGGTACTAAAAAACGTAAAGTAAGTAAAATAAAAATACACTGGACGAAAAAATGCATTTATTTTGAGTACCCTTTGATGTAGCCCCTTTTTTCCGGATTCAGAGCAGTCACATCTCCAATGTTTACCGGACACTCTGTATATAAATTTAGAAATTTTGGAGCAAAAAGTACTCAATTCTGATTGGCTTTAAATTCTCTTAACTTGTATTCTTCTTTTCTAAATGTTTGCGTATTTTTTACTGGCAATAGTATTTTTTGGAATAAGTATAAAAGTAAAAAAAATTGTTGCACAAAGCGGACTACACTAATTTATATATTTTGTTTGCATTTATGCTTTTAGTTTTCCTGTTGGAATTGGTCTGACTCATAATTTTTTCTGGTATTTGTTGTTAAAATTATTGATTCACACTTCTTGGATTACACTAATTTCGTTTGAAGAACGCTCAGCATATCCAGGGAGTGGGGTGTGTTGAACATTTAGGCTGGGAATGAGAATCCACCAGTAGCATGAAATTCCTGCCTTGATATTTCAAAGTCGTTTTCCAAAAATACCAAATTATTACGTGGACTTCCAGTGAAACATTTTGTTTGGTGCGAAATTAAAGGTCACTTACCTGACTATTTGAACTATGAACTTTTCAAAAATTAAGAGAGCTTCTTCGAGGGAAGGACAGTTGTTATTCCTCGTTCGTCCAGATTGAAAATATTTGTATAGAGAAAAGACAATCGCTCAAAAGTTTTAAATTAAATTAGTAAAGAATTTTTCAACAGCTTTCCAAGTGAGTCAGACTGGTGGTATCAGGTATCCTAAAATTTAGATTTTGTGCATATATACCTAATTCCGGATATGCAGCGTACCTCCTAGTCGAGAAGAGACCATTGGCGCGGTTAAAACACTGAACAACAACAAGGTGAGAATTCGACTGTGACGGTACTCCCGAAAAGCTCTTACAGGCAGCGAGCGCCAACAACATCGATCAAGTTACTTCATCAACTCATTAAGAATTGATATTGTTGAAGCAATTTACGATTGATGCAAATGTCAAGTTCTGGATAAAGGAATTCAAAGTCCAATTTGGGGAAAGGCAGGGTTGCATACTATCACCAATACTATTCTTTTTAGTGATAAGCGATGTGCTGCATACAGTACTTTTGAAATTCAAGTTCCAATTTAAACAAGTTATTTCCAACCGGGTTTTCTTCGATTTTACATTGATTTGTCTCTGATTGGTGCTAAATAGGTGTATTATCGCACTTTAGCTATGGTCACTAAGTGGGGCTTTATTTTGTTTTATATTATCGAAAGCAATCCGTGATACTTATAGTCTAAGATTTTTACTGCGGTGGTTTAACCACTTTACTAAACATTTAAACTATAGTAACGTACGTCCTGATCAAGAATTTTAGTTTTTATAGAAATTTCCAAACTTTTTGGCAATTTGGTTGTGACTAACTCCTCTTCAAATTCTTCTTGCAGATACTAGAGAGACGGGCTTCATGAATGCCGTAACATCAGCCGGTGTGACATTTGCCATGACAAAAGCTTGCACAATGGGTCATTTGGTTCAGTGTTCCTGTGAGAAAAGTCATCCGCGTAAGAATCTCCTTTGGTCGATGGGTGGCAGCACATTCGAAACAGAGAATCAAGACCAATCCAAAAAGAAAAATCATCCACTAGTAGCGAAACAAAAGAGGAGAATATTCAAAAATATTCCCCTTCCCGATGGCGACTGGGAATGGGGTGGATGTGGTGACAATGTAAACTTTGGTCTTGGCCAAGCGAGAGCATTCCTCGATGCCAAGTACCGGAAACGTAGTGACTTAGGCAATCTAGTTAAACTTCATAACAATAATGCGGGACGATTGGTAAATTCAAATCAAATAAAATTTACAAAAAAAAGTTATTAATCCATTTCATTTATGTGTAGGCAATCCGCGATTTCATGCGACTAGAATGTAAGTGCCATGGCCTATCAGGCTCATGTACGGTCAAAACATGTTGGCTAAAGATGCCAACTTTGAGAGAAGTGGGAGCACGTCTCAAAGAGAGATTTGATGGTGCCTTTAAAGTTGTCGCACGGAATGATGGCAATAGCTTTATGCCCGAAAGTGAAACCATAAAAATGCCTAGCAAATACGACATTGTATACGCAGATGAGTCGCCAGACTTTTGTGAGGTCAACACAAAAACAGGCTCCATTGGAACCCATGGTAGGGAGTGTAATGCCACTTCACAAGGCGTCGACGGATGTGATTTGCTGTGCTGCAGTCGGGGCTATGACCACCGAATAGTTAAGGAAAATGTCAATTGTAAATGCGTTTTTAAGTGGTGTTGCGAAGTGACTTGCAGTACATGTCAGCAACGCAGAGATGTGAGCACATGCAGATAAAGATGACACACTGTTTTATTTTTTCGAAAAATAAATTTGAATTTTTTTTTTTTTTAATGTAATAGCTTATTTATTTTTTAGTTCTTTTTGTGATAAATTATAAAATATGATTTACTTAATTAATATAAAATTTAATAATAATTGTTATAAATAATTAATTGTTTGGCAAAATATTTACCGCACGCGTATTAATTGTAGGAATTAAGAGGAAATCTATCTTTTCTTTAAAATTTAAGTAGTGGATGGATGAAGAGTTTTAAAATATTTTTAATAATTTAAGTATATAAGAAGTGAATGCATTTGTTATTTCAGAAATAAATGTTTATTTTATTTTTTTTGTTTTAGTTTTTATTTGTATTATATACGAACGAAATATAATTTTTTAGTTTAATCATTTTTGTGATCCTTTTTTTTTTTTAATAAAGCTATTGTCTTTCTTAATCACAAAAATGTTTCACTTTTATTTGGAGCAGTGACGATTATAGCTTGAAGTAGTCGATTACTTTTATAATACAAATTCAGTATTGCAATTTCGACAGATGAGATAACAAGACTGAGATCGTAAGACTTTAAAACAATTTCGACCATGTTGAATTTTGAAATTCTTCACTACGTCGTCGTAGGAATTGAAAATATCAATTTTTCAATCATAAAATACACGGCTGTCTTAAATTCTTGTGAGCTAAACACTTAACGACTAAATAAGCGTAACATCGGTCATTGAACCTGTGACCCCTTGCTTTCGAAGCACGATTGTTGCCATTGCGCCACAAAATAGGTAACTTTTTTACAATGTACAATGTACAATGCATGTGAACACTACATGGTGTCAATTATAAAAAAAAAAAAATTGCCTGCAATCATTTGTTGCAAATGAATTATATATTTACACTGAAAGTGAAGTTCTTTGCAACAAACAACTGTCTGGGAAGATTCTTCGAGAACTATTCATTCGTTTGCGGCAAACAATAGAATTTCCTAGTAAACCAAAAGGTGTTTAGACGTGGAAAGCATTTCCGTTTGCCACAATCTCTTAATATACTTCTTATTTCTACTACTTTCTGTTATACATTTCTTATTGCGATATTTTGAAAAGCTGTGTCTTAAAACAAGCTGGTGCTACAAAATTGTACTAAGCTTAAATTATAGAGCATTTTGTACAGAGAAAAACGTGGATAATAGTTTATAGTCGAAAACTAGCCCTTCATATCTAAAAATGCCAAATATTGATAGAAACGCAAGAAATCGTAGTTTTTCTTGAATTTTTATTAATGTTGTTTAGTATCATAAACAACTCAGCAAACAAATCGAAACTACTGGATTTGACGAAACGAAAAAGTTACTGAAATAAATCGAATTTTATGCTTTTTTTTATATTTTTTTCTAAAACTGCGTTTACAAAACTTTGATTAAAAAGTTTTAGCAACCTAAGTGCTATCCGCTTATGCTTTTTATTTCTTTTAAGATCGATAATATCGCTTAAAAAAACGTGGGACGTGGCTACTTTCTGTAGAACTATGAGCTGCCACATGAAAACGTACTGCATGGCACTCAAAGGCTTAAAACTCAAAGGCTACAAAGTGGATTTATGTGGAGTTTGTTTTAAAAAAATCGACTTTATAGTAATTTTTTTCCGTAAATCTTTTTAATACAAAACGTAATTAATGATCATCAGTTAAGAGTCAAAAATAGCAGCTTTAAGAAGGAGTAAGAAAGGACATCTATCTTTTTTTCCTCAGTTCATCCACATAATTATTCTCGAGAAAATTATTCTACTATGTCAAGTTGTGAAAACAGAAAATATTAAAAAAATAAAACAGTGAATACTATTTTTTTTTAAATTTTCGCATCTTTCCAAGTCTTTAGATAAAAAAATTGAGTTATAAGATTTCGAATAAAAAAGACGATTTCAATTTAACACCTTTAAGTACCAACTTAACTACTGTTTGTTCTAAGTTTAAGCTTTCCAGGTTTTTAGTTAAGTTAGAAAATTGAGTTTCAACTTTAATTGGATTCATTTGTTCACAAAACGAGAATCGAATTCTTAAGTGAAAGAGTGACAAACTTTTCGATTCACTTTTTCACAGGACCAGAAATGACCCTAAGCACACATTAGCTTTCCATCGACCCAGCACTCGAAAATCGAGTGCCAATTCATTTTTTATTTTATTAATTTTTTTTTCAGAAAATCACCGATAGAATGTCTGAACTGAAATTTGTATGGTGTAAATTATACGCTCAGATGTCGCTAGTGCTAGTGCCGATTATAGTTAACGCTTAATGTTTCAAAATGTTATTGTAAAGGCTCAACTACTAAAAAAAACTCATAATAATTTGAGTTGATTCTTTTTTGAAGGGGGGAAACATTTAACGTTCATCAACTACTGTAGTGTTGGCGGATTAGTGTAATGTGAACAAACTTTAATGTGAATCCACCTTAATGTCATAATCAAGTTTTGGGAAGTTTTGATCCTTTTTACATCTTTCAACATTTCTTCGTAATTTAAAATTAATACTGTTTATTCTGAAGTAACACTAATCTTTGGATTAAATAATTATTTAGATTTCTTATTAAAAAGATAAAAAAAAAACTCTTCATTTCAAAAGTCTTGTCCTCTGTCGAGGTTGGAGAATCGAGACCAGATCAGATCAGAGACCTCCTACGGTTTACCTAAACTATACATACATTTGGTTTTATATGCATAATGGAAAAGAAAAAATGTCGTTCGAAAAAAATAATAGTGAATTAATTGACTCCCAGTCTTTGGTAGACATAAATAAACCGATTAAATTTTTATTCAGTGTTAACAGCAACGACTGCAGCCACGGTGGTCCTCCAAATCTGGTTTTTGAATTGATTACGCAGCAACAGCTTAACGTCACAAATTAATTAACGATTTAACAACTTATCTGGTCACTCTGGCAGCTCAATTCCACTTGGATATCACAGCAATTAATTTGCCGTTTTATGCGATGATTAGTTTCAGATTATGATCGTTCCATAAGTGTAGGTAATTTTGTTGCTATAGTGTGACACTTTTTCCAGTTTATTTATTTTTATTTATTTTTGAATTAAGAAAAAAAAATATGTTAATTACCATAATGATGTGTTACGTCATCAGCAGCCTGCTAGGATATTTTTAAAGTTATTTCTTGATGGCTTGCTGTGGGTCTACGAGTTATATGCAACACATTGTCTGATGTGCGAATCACTATTTCTATGGGAACTTTGTATTCAGCTGAAAGCAATAAAATTTCCATTTTGTGGTCAGGAGCAGAGTGTCCCAGAACAAATGCCACCTCATCATCATGGTCACCACCAACACTGCTGCCGTTGCCGCCGCCGCCACCAACATCAGCAGCACCACCTTGCCGCCGAAGAGTTAATTGACCAAAGCCTGGGTTGACTTTATGTCTGTATAGGATTCTTTGGAGCCATTGATGAAGACGCTGATGTGCGAGAGAAGGCCAGTTCAAGTCCAGACTCCAGAATTCGCTGGATGGTTGGAGGCTGTTCTTTGTTCGCTGAATGTAATCACGGATAATAATTATAGTGAATAGAGGTAGGTGCGCTTCGGACAGTGAATATATGCAAGAAACCACAAAAATGTGTTGGAAGGATTAAAATGTCAGGAAGACCATTCGTTATTCGCGATGCGAGATGATTAATAACTTTGCTGATACCGTTAAATCCATTTGGAATGCAGCTCATAATTAATATAAGATTTTTTTTTGTTAACTCAAGTGCTATTGTTCGAGAGTTGACGAGATTAATACTTTTAGTTATTTTTCTTTTGTTAATGTGTGAAGAAGATTTATTGTGTTTGGTTCGAGCAAATATTTATTTTTTTTCGAGACGAGTTTTTGCGATTTTAATTTAGTTAAATAAGAGGTTCCACTATAAAGGGTTATTCTAATTTTGATGTTTGACAAAGTTTGGTTTGGGTTACCTTTGGGCACTTTAGTGTCAATTTGACACTATAGTCGTTCAGACACCAGGGAACCTCTTATTAAAAATAATTACTTTTGGACACCTTTTAGAAATTTGGACACTTTTGGAAATAAAGATACAATTTGTTCGAACAAAAGCTAAATGATCCTTGGTTTGAAGATATTTTTAAAATAAAAAGTATAGAACAGTTCTGATTCAATGAGCGAAACTCAAAAAACAACTTCAATGAATTTCTTAAATCAACTTTGTACGAATTCGATAGTTAAACATTGACTATTTCCAAACAAAAATTCGATTGAATGCCGTTGCATTTTAATTAAAATCTGTATGGGACAATTCTATTCCTATCGGACACCTTTCGGCACTCTTCGAAAATTTCAAGATGAATTGTATCACGCCTTCGGCCGATGACTTTCGACTAGTGGATGAATGTTGCCATTCGTAGGGCCGGTTGACACTAGCTATCGGTATAGTTTTCGATGGAATCTGGATTATGGTGATGGCGGAAACGGCAGTGACGTCGGGGCAAAAACAACGGCAGTGCCACTGGAAACAATGACTGGCGATAACGGCGGTGGGGTGGTGGCAGCCGTTGCCGTGGAAGTGGCACCAATTGACTCTTTTGATAAGGTTTTGAAAGCTTTAGTTAATTCCACATTTTCACGAATAGCTGCAAGGGATGACAGCCTTTCGTCAAAAATATCTCGCTGGCCAGCAGCGGTTAAAAAGCGTACCGTGAGTGGCTTTACGAACGATATTGAAACAGCAAGGCCTGGCGGCGCAGTGGAGGGTTGTGTATAGCTCAACTCTCGTTGGTTAGATTGCGCTGTTTCCGTACTTGTTTCATCACTTCTGCTGGTGGTGGCTGAGAACGAATAGCTTGGGCGGTGATTCGGTCACTTACTGGTCACGAACACTAACCGGTCGCAATGCGGTGCTGCGTTTTGGTTAAAATGCCCTTTATCTAGTAACATTAAACGTAGTGGAGCTATCACTTTAGCGTTGGACGCCTAGTAGTAGGCCGGGTCCGACTTCGCACTGGCGCGGAAGAAAGGCTTATCTAAATCGAGTCTGGCCTCTAGAATTTCGACTGCGGACACATGCACGAATCAAATCAGCTTACTGAATTGTTGCTGGGAGAACTGCAGATTGAATGGGGTGAATTACTCTCAAAAGGAGGATAATCAGTGAAACCGGGCACTGAGAGATCGTTTTTCGTGTCCCCTGGGGCTACGACTCGACATTGAAGCTTGGTTCTGTTCAATCCTTTCCGAATCCATCGTCTTAACTCGGTGATGCCTACGTCTGCCCGGTTTGATGTTCAATGGATGATTGATAACTGGTGGAGGTCCACAATTGATTTCTACTGTATAGAGAAAGAAAGTGGCAACTACCCGGTTAGGTGGGTAAGCTAAGACAGATGCGTCCTATGTTGTGGTTGATGGCCTCTTGAAGAAATGCCCTTTTAATCTCTGAATCAGGGCTATTTCTTTCTTTAAACCGTTATTCTTATGCTTATCTCTGGCTAACAGAGAAAAATAAATCGAACGACCACGTATGGGCCTTGTGTCGGAACGAGGTGCAAGTTTATCAGCGAGAAGGCAGTACTCTTGCCTTTTCCATCCCAGGAGAAAACCGGTGGATTCGTGGTGGCTTGTAAATATTTCTGGCGTAGGTCAGCTTAAGCAAGTGCTCATCCCATGTTCGTTGTTTTTCTTGCACGAACTGTAAAATCATCCTTTTAAGCACTTTTTCGTGGCATTCGAAATGTTTTGCTAAAACCAGGAATTCTTCGTGGAAATTACAAGAACTATCAAACATTTTTCTGTGAGTCATTGCGAAGAAATCTCTTGCAGGAATTGAATCTGAATCACATATCACCACAGTTTTAAAATAGTCTACCTCAAATCTAGATAAAACAATCATTTGATGATGATTTTAATCCAAAAAAGGTACGATCAAGTTCTGTGTGTGTATCATCAAACCGATCCCACCCATGTGCTCTCAAAACATCAGTTAAGTGAGATGTGACTATATTTATATACTTTACTCAATCCATTAATTCCACAACGATTCAAACTATGAATTAAAAGTGATCTAACCTATTAAGATAGAAACTAAGTGTTATCCACATTTTTATGAAATGATGTGTCTCCCAGATTGATGAGTAATCGAGTCAATCTCTGGCTCTGCCAACAACTGCCAACTGCCACTGCTGCTTTACCTCGATCACACTCGCGCACCCTCACCAGAGCAGTATCCAATGGTAATGGGTCCATATACGAATATCGTAAGGGAGAAAACAGATATAAGATTTAAAGAGTATAACCTATCTGGTCCATAATGGTAGCATCGAGAAGATGAGATACGCATCTTCCAAATGGCTTACCGAACAAGCAAATCTCATTAAGGTGTCTGGGCTGTTTTGCCATCGATTAAAGTGAAGCTGCCGCATGTCTCTTGTGCATATGATTATCTAAGCCACACAAATTTAGCTATAAACATATTCGATGAGATGATGATGATGGCGATGCTGAATGTCTTGGTCTCTTCGACTTCTGCTCTGTAAGCTGAAACTCAAACTGAAGCTGCGGTGATGTCTAGAAGAGTAAGTCTTCGATTTCTTTGTGATCACTTTTATTCTCTTTTGTTTCTTTTTTTTTTTAAAGATATCAATAAAATTTGAAGATAATTTATTTAAGAAAAATGTAGGTAGGAATTTCAAGTCAATTTGGACGGGGCTTAGATTAGCTAATTGTGAGAATTTTTGATAGGTATCATGATTGGACATGTTATAGAATTTGGTTCACTGTTCACAATGCCTTTTGTCTTGTGATGAGGAGATGAGCCCTGGGAATAAATTTGATATGATAATGTTGCTATCATAAATTTAAAACTTTTGGATAAGAACTTTAAATATTGGCTTTAAAAATAGATCACGGGACATAGACGTCAATTTCTGATGAGAATTTGAATAAAATTGTTTTGGTAAATTAGGCTGTAATCGATGTCAATGGGACAAAAAGCAAATTGGTATTCATAATGGAAAGAAGTTTGGTAAGAATATTTTGGCGCTGACAAAAATTAATCCTCTAAATCGAGAGTTACGCATTTCACTAGAATGTCGCCGGATTAATCTATTCGACCAAAACCCGACATGAAGCTTTGGAAGAAAAGCTGTAGGTGGTAAGAATGTATCAATGCCAATGTGATATTCCAGCTCGATGGGAAGAACTCCTACCGATGCAAAGTATGATGTCTCCAAAGACAAAGAGGATGCTATGAGATTGATATTCAAGAAATGAAATATGTGTTGTTAATGTTAGTTAGTCTAAAGAAGCTTTTGAAGAGACAGCCATAGCTGATACCTTGCACCGAAATCTATATGCCTGGAACTTGGGAAAATTATTTAACTGATGAAACGGATAGTCTGGTTAGTAACTGGAAAAATTGTAAAAAAAATCCGGCGCTCAGTGCTGTCAAACATTCAAACATTCCTAGGCCATTGCTAGGGGACAATAACGTGTCGGGACATTGATTAAAATTCATCTTTTGTCCATTTAATATGTCCCAACTGATTTTTTTTATTGTTTTGAAGTTTTTGATTATAAACAAATTAATAAATAGGTAGTGGAACGTGGCCCAGAATGGTTCATCAAGGTAAAATCTAGAAATCGTTGAATTGAACAGAATTAAAAGGTTTTGTGATCAGAAATCTTTAGTTTATTTGACATCACCAACAAATACGAAATGTTAGCAACTTCAATATATTATTTGAAATTTGATACGTCAAAATGTGTTTACCTCATACCTGATACATTTTTGTGAAAATGTAATGAAAAAAAACTTAACAAAAAAAATTGCATTTTGGAAAAGGCAGTAAATGCATTCAAAAAAGAAGTATTTCTTTTTCATTTACTGAAATTATTTGTTCTTGAACTATCTCAGTTTTTTCGGTGTTAAAAGTTAAATAAAAATTCCCTAAACGGGCAAAATGATCCCCCTTGCACCCGGATAAAATAGCATAGTAAGCCATGTTTTACATACCCTTACATTTTTTAGTTTCTTTATAGGGAACATTTTTGGAAATATGAACGGTTTACTGACAGGCAGTCTTTTAGAAAGGGGTCATTATCAATTTCATAAACCACCCTACCTAACAAATATAAAATTTAAAATAACTACTTATAAATGATTTTTGGGGAGATTTATGGCCAGCCTTTCGAAGTTTTTAGTTTCTTTTTACTCTTGCTCGTGATTTGGAAACTTGCTTACCAGGTGGCTGAACAAAAACACACTTTGAGTGCCAGTATGCCATTTTACCCGGGCAATTTTGATCAGTGGAATTCGAAGACGTTTTAAAAATTTTTAAAAATTAGGTTACTTTTTTGAATTTTTTAAACTTGTAATGCTAAAAACTGTAAGCGTTATTGATTAAAATTTGAAAAGAATATAAATTTTTAAGTGAAATGTCATTTTTTTGCCGAGATATTTGACATTTACCTTAGAAGGGCCATACTAGGCCAATCTCCCCTACCACTTTGATTTTGGCAAAGAAGTCCCTATAACTTTTTCCCATCATGGGATACGGAGCTGTGGCCAACAAAATACAGTACCGAGCAAACCAAAAAAAAACCTAACGAAATAGAATAGAAAGTTAAATGTTTTGATTGATATTTATGGACGTAGCGCGATAGAGCTAAGCTAAATGTCTACAGCAAAAACAACGTTTACCTTGGTACTGCCATTATTGAATACTCCCTATACCACAACCGTCCACAGTTGTTGCATTCCTAGACAAAGAAGTCGCTTTAAACCATGTTGACAGCGATGCAATAGCAAAGGCGATACAGAATATCAACGTAGGTAGTTCAAAACCTGATAAATTTGATAATGAAATGCAGAATAAATGCAAAACTAGGTAGCTGTACTACAAGGTGGTAAGTCAACAGAGGTACTCCTAATGGTTGAGTCCTGTCCCCACTTCTATATAGAATATAGTGCTTAATGAACTGTTAATAAGCATAGAATAACAGCGATTCAAACCTCTCTCAAAAAGCTATATGGGCAGATCGTTGTGTAAAGTTCTGCTTTTGACTCGATTTCGGTTTCTAACAATACAAAAAAATACGCAAAGAACATTGACAACCGAACTCTTAAAAGTGATCTCCAACAACTTAAGGTGCAAAATTGAAGAAATCTTGCTTGGGACCTGTCTTGCTGGGAAGCAAGAAAACCATTTTACTAGCAGGTTTTCCAAGACATAATTTCAAATTCTAACAAATTCTGAAGAAAAAAGTATTTCTTCATCTGTTTTTTTTTTTCAAAAACCAATCTTGAAGATTGAACACAGAAACATCGAAATAGTCGTTTTTCTTCCATCCTCAGTAAACAAAATGCATCCCCTTTTTTGAATTTCTGTTACCGATGCGCAGCACACCTATCATCTGCAAATCTGACGTGCAATCATTTTTATTACGCAAAGGTGTGACCCTAAGGAAACGAAGGCCAAAAGATGAAACATATTCGCATGTATGTAATTTTGTTGTTGTTGTTGTTGTTGTTGTTTTTGTTGTTCCGAAAGACAGATAGGCCAAAG
Organism: Meliscaeva auricollis; assembly: GCA_948107695.1. Taxonomy (NCBI): domain Eukaryota; kingdom Metazoa; phylum Arthropoda; class Insecta; order Diptera; family Syrphidae; genus Meliscaeva; species Meliscaeva auricollis. The sequence goes on from OX403618.1 coordinate 29,351,503, forward strand.
ATGATATAGGAGGTGGTGGACCTTGACAGAGAGTGTGTGCATTAATACCTGGAGAGGATGGTGCATTAAAAATTTCGTATCCACCCATAGTTCATCTCATGCGAGAGGGATCGGATGCGTGTGCGATCCGAAAGAATCTTCACTTCTGATGGCGTTCGAGGGTCATCATTTTTCAATGAAGACCTCCGTGGTAGTCGGATGTCGTCATTGACGTTATTGTTTCACACTTGAGAAGCATAACAGAGCAAAGACGCCGATTTTTACTTTAAATGTTATGCACATGTGTGTATGTTTGTGTGTAAAATGATGAAGTGTATTTGTGTTGAATAACATTAACACCTGCTGGGACTCAAATTAGTTCACAGGTAAATCTTTTTTTTTTTTTTCTTTTCGGTTTGGTTTTTCATCTCTGATGGAGTCTGGACCAATTTACAAGAACGATGTTAATTAAGTCAACCAAGGTATGTTAATGGGATTGTGGTCAATTTATTGTATACTAATACACACAAGCGAGTTTTGTACTAAACTACCATGTTTTATAAAATGACATGACCTATTAAAAGACTGTCTTCTAAAGTTCTATACAAAAAGGTCGGACGTGTGCGAGAATTAAACAAAAAACACGAGACAGAAATGAAAAAAAAAAATCATCGACAATGATTGTCCAGCGTGAGCCCTAGACTGCCAAGCCCGGACTGTTTGTGTGTCTAATGAAAAAAATAACAAAGATTAACATCAATTTATTTTATTAAGACATAAATAGCGTTTCGTGCAGAAAGCATCGTAATTTGGCATTTACATGCACGCACCTCCTTCACCACTACAATATTTATACATCGATCACTACAAGCGCTATAGCAATAATGTAACCACGTACCCGGAGGAGTCAAGCTAATGATGCTATTAAAACGTCGACGCAATGTAGTTTACAGTGTGGTTTAAATAAATGTGTTTTTTTTTTTATATTCTTGACTTTATACTTATTTAGGAGTTAAAAATCAAATATAGTGGAGTATGCTAAGCGAATAATCTCGGAATTCCCTACTTAAAAACCAGCAGAAGCCCCAGACTACTGGAAGCAATAATATAAGTATGACCACCATCCAAGAAATTAAATGGAACTGACCGAGAAAATGAAAGATGAAGATCTAGAATCAAGTCTTTAGTTGGTGTGTCAGCGAAAGCCTTAAGACGATTAAGGCTGAATTCAACAACATGTGTTTCGGTCACTGCCGACTTCGCAGCAACACTTGAACTCCTCCTCGAGCATAGGGAAACAAAATTCGACAAGTAAGACTCATATGCGCATGCGCGCATGCCCCCACGGAGGAGAAAGACACCACACCCAGTTTCTGCAAGATCTTATAAAAAAGAAGCAGTTCTGTAGCGATGACATTCAGTTTATACTCAGTTTATACGATTTTAACGCTCAGCTGGAAAGATGAAGGTACCTATCCCTTCACGGCACAAACACCGACAACGGATTCAGGCTTAACGACTTTCGTGATGGTTGTCATATTCCACTTCTCAAGATTCAAGAAAGAACATGGAATAAATCTTAAGCGAAGCCCAGATAAACGGCAACTGTCAAGGACCTCGTACCGTCAATACAAGGGCTAAAGCCATTGGGCCTAAGTGATGTATGTAAATGTGGCCATTGGAGTAAAGGTTGCAGTCTTACTTAAGAACTTTGCTCAGGCTACAGGTATTGACGAGCTATCGAAATTAGATGAGGCCATTATTAATTAAGATTGGCTAAAAGAAAAATCATCTAAGCTGCAAAATTGGAGGAGTTATAAAATTAATGGCGAGCATAGGAAACAAAATCCTTAAAATGCATCGCATTACGGTATACAGGCCCAAAATGAAGGACTAGTTGGAAAATAAGGCTGGGGGTAAAAGGGCAACTGATGGTGATCTTCATCGATGCCATGCAGGCCGATGCTGTAGTAAAGACTAAACATGACTTGCCTACAAATTAGGGAAAGAGCGATTCTTTCCAGATACATAGAAACAACCTTCCTTGACGTTAAAACCATGGACAAACCCTTAACTTTGTAAAAAAAAACTATAATTAAATTAGTAGTTAAAGAGAAAAAGGGTAGGAGAATTCGACATCTACTCAATAAAAGAAAACACCATCAAATGGTACACAGACGAATCGGAAGTTACAAGTGAAGACCTAGTACCAAACTCTAGGTACCAATGGGTCCATCCCCAAATATCATTCAAGCTGAAATTGGATGTAAGTTAGAAGCAGAACCTAACCTCGAAGCTAATCACCGCAACAAAAACATCGCCATTATGTGGGACAGTGAAGCTGGTATTGGAGTGTATCGAAAAACCTAATAGCCTGTTTTCGCAAATTATCTCATTTCGGTTGACAGCTCTTTTGCTGTTTTGTGTAACTGACTCTTCTTTATTACACGTGTCTTTGTATCTGGGATGCTGTTTGTTTCCGTCCCTCCTTAACGGAAAAAATTTGTGGGGTGTGTTCATAAATATTTGGGTTATTTGGAAGCTCATTTGGCAAATTTGATCGAAATCAGCTTATTTGCTCTAGTATCTAGTCAAAACAGGCTATTAGAAACTTCTCAAGTTTAATATAGTCATTCTTTACTTGGTACCTTACCTGGGCACGTAGGGGTCCAGGAAGGTCTGGACATCTACAGAATGCCAGACTGGGAAAACTATATTAACTGAGGCAGGTCAAAATGTTTCTCAAGATCTACAACTAAGAATGTTTCAAGTCCTGTATCAACTTGAGTAGGAATAAGATCAGGACAATCGCAAGACTCCTCATGGGCGGTGGACCCCTGCAAACTGAGAAGACATATAACCGGTCTAAAGATTCTGGGCCTACTAGTCAATAGTGTCTTTTGCAGATTCTAAAATTAATACGATTCTGGGTGTTGCAATGCTGTATTTCGTTAATATTAGTACCGTCTACCCTATATCCATGATCGCTTTTGTCTTCGCCTGATCTGATTGAAATTCGTACCGTGTATCGTACCGGATTGACTGAAGTAGTTCAATTTCATCGGCCTGACCAGAAGGGCTGAACGGACCGTAGTTGGCAAGTTGAAATTTCAAATTTAACCAAAAGCTGTACGAAAACGCTTGGAAGTCACTGTCATCCGGACACTTACACGAAAAAAAAAATATTCACATCGGACATGGAACAATATACCAGCACCCTGCTGCACAATTGAAATAGCATACACAACAATCCTTTAACAGTTCTGCACTGAATTATGAATTTTTATGAAGGACACCAATTTTGCACTCCCATGCAGTTCCATGCAGCAGAAAGAATCTTCCTCTCCGATGATGGTCATCTTCGACCCCTGCGCCAATATTATAATGTAGGTACGTGCAGTTCACTGGACACCACATATCTATACCATTCAACAAAAGATGAAAATGTTTATATCAACACGAATGAAATATGGCACAGCGGACTCATGCTTGCGCAGTTAAAATTTTGGTACTGCATCATTTTCGACCATGACGAAGACCATATAGCCAACAAACAACCAACAACCAACAACCATCAGGACCCAGAGGAGAGTTGGTTTTCGATTTCGATCCGCGTGATGACCCGTGTGATTTTTTTATTTGATATACATGCGCCCAAATATATCCCGAAGGAATGGAATGGAGGTCCGAATCCGAACTGTGGCGCATAACCCAAGTCGAAGAGAGCCACCCTCGCAAATTGTTCCAAAATATTTTCACTTAACATGTTATTAACAACTCTTGGCCAGTAATTCATTTTCTGGGGAGCATTTGTTATGCTTTAACATCATTGGCCCTGACTCGGGCTTTGAGATGGTTTACTTAAAAGTCTGAGGTCGGTTTGGTTATGATGGTACCCCTGGGTTTCTTTTGTTGTTCGGTTTTTTTTATTTTTCCATTTTATATAATAAAATAATTTGCGCGTTCTATATTTTTTGAAGTGGAATAAATTCGAATCGTGATGCCGATGCCGGCCGGTGCCATTCTGCGGTGTATTGAGCGTCAAATGTCGCTTTCAGTCATTGTCGTGGGTCGTGGGACAGTTTGTGTTGTTGGTTTGATATGTGGTTTTGCTCTCTTGGGGGTGCTAGAACGTTTGTTACTGCTGACATTCAGTCGCGTTTCATTTTCATCACCATAATCAAATATGAGACCTGAGAGAATTTGTTTTATAGTTAGAGTAGAGGTGCTGATCAGAAATGTTTGTTTTTATATTTTTTTGTTAAGAAAATGTAATTTTGTTACTTAATGAGTTTAAAAATATTAACTTACATCAGCTTTAGGCTACAGAAGGAGAAGTTGATTGCATTTTGCGGTTTTGATTGAATAAAATCTAAGATACATTATAAATACAGACCATCTAACAAGCCCATATTTCATGACTTTTATGAGACCTTAGTTGTCACAAATATTTCTGGTATTTTAATGGATTTTTTTTAATCGAGCATTCTTGTTACATATTTAAATAAAATATTAACGTGCTACAAATTAACACCTTTTTATCTATACATATATGGGTGATTCGCATAAATTTTGAAAGAGGATAGAAAGTGTAGGTTAAGTTTAAACAAGAGAAAAATCGAATGGAAGGGGGAGGTCTATTTTCATACGATTTAAAAAAAAAAATACAAATAGAAACAAAATTATTCAAAAAACAGCAACAGTTATAATATCATGCTGTATGTCTCTTAAAATACAAAAAGTGATTCTATAATTTTTATATCAAACAATGTTATAAGCACAAAATTATTTTCGAACTCAAAATTTTCAACACATATTGAATAATTTCATTAAAAGCATTTATGACCGACTTAAATTATAAAGCTGCTAGATGTCTCAGAAAAGTCTACGACATCAACCAATACAAAACCCTGATTAAATAAAATGCACGACTGGGTCGCACGTGCTTGCTCTTGTAGATAAAGTTACTATTTATGCTAAGCCTTTTTAATTAAAAATTTGTAAATGCAGTTTTAGAAAAAAAAAATTAAAGAAGCATAAAATTAAATTTTCAAATGACTAAAACAGCTTCTTAAATGAATTTAACCTCAAAACAAAGTATGCAATTGATTTCTTCTATAATGATACATTTTTAGAAAAAAAAAAAATTTGAAAATCGTTAAAGCAGTTTTTTTTTTTAAAACTATTTTTTCCATATAAAATTTTGCAAAGACTTTTATAAAAAAAATTGGTACGCCATTTTTAAGATATTATTTATCAACATCTAAAAACTAAAATTTACAAAAAAAAATATTGAATAGTTTTCGAAAAAATGATTTTTCAAAAAAAAATTCCAACTTTTTTAAAAAAATCCAAAAAAATAATTTTCGATTTTTTTCTTACTAAATATTGTTACGGCAACTTAAAAGCATCCATGTAAAAGAATGGTTGAAATTGATTGAGTCATGAAGGAGAAAATCAGAATTTTTTTTTTGGGTTTTCAGGATTTTGGGTTTTCAGGATTCTGGATTTTCGGGATTCTAGGTGTTCTGGATTTTGGGTTTTCGGGATTCTGGGTTTTCTGGGTTTTCGGGATTTTGAGTTTTCTGGATTTCGGTTGTCGGGATTTTGACCCAAACTCTTTTTAAAAATATTCAAAATTATGATATTAAATGCATCGATATGGGTGTTTTTGGAATGCTGACGGACCCCATATAATTTTTGAACATTATCGAATATTAATTACACAATGGAGTCAGCTTTGAAGCCTCACAAAAACAAAAAAAAAATTGTGGTAGTATTGAGTAGTAGCCAGTAGCCAAAAAGTCAAATATACACCAAAATATTCGTGGTATTTTTTTGCACATAAGTGATATAAATTTTCAATATAAATAAAATGCGCAATTGGATCGCACTTCGAACGAACTTGCTCTTTGGGTTAAAATTGCTATAAACGTTAAAGCCTCTTAAATTAAATTTATAAAAATAAATAATTATGTTAGAAACTTAAAACATATAGGATTTTGCTTAAGTTATATATTTATTCACAAGAAAAGTGGATCACGTGTAAAAAGAATAAAACTAATATTAACTTTTCATTATTTTTTATTTTTTAATTAAGAAATAAATATTTTTTTTTTAAACTAGATTAGATTGTTAAAGGCTATATGAAATAACTCTTCAAAGTTTTAGTCAGAATCGTTTAAACCGTTTACGAGATACCTATTCACAAAAAAACAACAAAAAACAAATTGCATAAGAACGGTAACGCTGTTTCGTTATAATTCAAAACCGTTATAGAATTAGAATTAGAATTAGAATTGACTTTATTCATAACATTAAAAAAGTTTACATATAAATCGTACAAGTCTTTTCGAACTGATTTTGTAACTGTGTCGGTCAGATTGACAAATATAATGAAAATTTTAAAAACATGATAATAAATAAATCACAAAAAGAGAAAAAAAATAATAATAATAATTAAATGATGTAAGAAATGGAAACAAACAATTATGCGATGATAAAAGAAGTTGGTTATTTTAAATTTATGATGGCTTAAATAAAAAAAATTCAAAGTTCTCTGATAGAATTTGTTGCCTATAGATGGAAGCAGATTTAATGTAGTTGAACAGCTTTCCCCAGCCATTGGACCCGTTCAAGATGTTTAAAACTTCTTCACTTTCCAAATAATTGTTGCCAAACACAAGTCGTCTATGTTCCTGTAAGATAGGACACGAACCCAGGAAATGGAAAATATCTTCCCTTCTCCTCGTATTACACAATTCACATTGCAGAGGTAGGTCTGGTCTGTGTGGAATAAAATTTAATTGTAATATTTCTCCTCTCGCACGGAAAATTAATGATATATATTCTGAGGAGTTTTTGTCATGGAAGTAGTTTGCTGCACCAAGATAAAGATCAAGCTTACTGTAGTAGTCGCGGTATTGAGATGATTTAGCCTGATTTATACAGTCCTCGCGGTGCAACTTAGAACAACTGTTGGATTCTAAGATGAGTAATCTTGCAAAACAGTTATATGGGAGGTATTAGTTCTAGACGAGATATTTAAAAACACAAAAAAAAAACTTTCCAAAATTTGTAAAAAAAAAAACATTATATACCAAATTTGAAGAAAATCCTTTAAGGCATTTGGGCAGCGGAGATGTGTACAGCCGGACACACAGACGTACAGACGCACAGACCGACGGAAGGCAAGACGAAAACCACTTTTTTGGGATTCTCCATCATCGTAATGCTTGGTTTTGATTAAAACTCACATTTTTTTTTTAAACACGAAACCAATACTTGCCTTATAGAGCAAGTAAAAATTAACAACTAAAAGTGCAATTTTTGCACAGTTTGGTGTATACCGCTTTTTCGTTTTTAATTTACACGTCTATACATAAACTATACCAAAATTGGAATATAAATTGTGCCACCGGTGCACCGGTGCATAAATTGTTCTGGTTTCTAAGGTATCATATACTCCAGTGGTGTAAATTCGTATATTATATTTAAACCGAAGTTTTTTTTTTTCAATCCGAAACTATTTACAACTTTGGTTATTTTCTAATCGAAAGTGTATCTGCAAAAAATTTAATGGCCTAAAATAATTCTAAGTATTCATTAAATGGTCGCAAGAAAATCATGGATAAATTTGAATGTGAGTGCCTTATTTAAAAGCACATTCTGTCGATTGATTTTTAGTACTACCTTGTTTAAAAATTGAGCGACTCCAAAAATTTAAATAAATTTACAATTTTTGTGATGATGCGTATGCAGGAAAATTATTTTTTCGATATTTATAATTTCTTGCTTGTTCATTGCTACTGAAGTACTGTTAAAAACGAGTCAAAAATACCAAAAATGCACCATAACTAAGTCGACTTTACATAATATAATCATTATTAATTACTTTTATTCACAATATGGCTGCCATTTTTACCTTAATATTTTAAGAAAAATATGGCCGCCATCATATTCCTGAATTTTGGGAAAAAGTGCACCAATTAAATAAAAACAAGAAGAAAAGTACACAATAATTGTGTAAGGTATACGCAACATTCTGTTTTCGGAACACTTATTTTGCTGGAAAATGTGCAAAATATTCACCGATTTGTTAAATGGTGCACCTAATAGTGTATTAATTATTATATCTAATAGTGGGGACCAATAAGAAATTATTCTGATAAAGACATATAGGTGCAATGTAGGAGATGTTTAAATTTATGAAGCGGAGAGCTCATATTAAAATTTGACATATTTACTTTGTCAAGTATTGATAGCTTTATTTTTTGACTACGACATTAGATCATCCTCAATAGTAAAGGGTTTTCTAATAAGAGGTGTTATTTTGATATTCAAAGAAAAATGGCATTTTTGGAGATAAATGATCGGATGTTTATTTCATTATAAAGAGGAAGGTATGCCGTTAATAATGGAACACAACATCAGCCAAATGGCCGCCAAGACCACGCTTACAGGACCATATCCTTTTCATGAAATTTTCCATAACCAAATCACAAAGTGGCTGCCCTATGTCCTCGATAGCCTCACGAATTTCATCTTTGAGGTCTTGAATCGACGCTGGGCTGTTGGCGTAGACCTTATTTTTCACGTGGCCCCAAAGGAAGACGTCGAAAGGTGTTAAATCACAAGATCTCGGTGGCCAATTGTGATCACCTCTTCGAGAGATAACACGGTCCGGAAACTTTTCCCGTAAAAGATCGATGGTTTCATTGCTAGTGTGGCACGTAGCGCCGTCTTGTTGAAAGTTAACGTTGTCCAGATCAATACCATCCAATTCAGGCCATAAAAAATCATTAATCATCTCTCGATAGCGCAATCCATTGACCGTAACTGTTGCTCCAGCCTCATTTTCGAAAAAGTAAGGTCCAATGACCCCGCGGGTCCATAAACCGCACCATACAGTCACGCGTTGAGGATGGAGAGGCTTTTCAACAATAACTCTTGGGTTTTCCGAGCCCCAGATGCGACAGTTTTGCTTGTTGACGTAGTCTCCGAGGTGGAAATGGGCCTCATCAGTCAAGATGATTTTTCGATGAAATTCCGGTTCATTTTCATGCACTTCAAGGACCCAATCAGCAAAGAGACTACGTTGTTGATGATCAGCCGGCTTAAGTTCTTGTGTTAACTGAACTTTATAAGCCTTAAGAGCCAAGTCTTTATGCAAAATAAGGTGTAATGACGTTTGTGGAATGCCTAATTGCAAAGAACGACGAGGAATGGACAAACCTGGGTTTTCTTCAACACTTTGGGCTACAAGAGCAATATTCTCAGTTGTTCTTGAGCGACGTGCACGGGTTTTATTCTTCACATCACTAACTTGTCCCAACAGCTCGAATTTGTCCACCAATTTCTGTATTGCGGTCCGACAAGGTGCTTCACGACGACCCAAAAATGTTTTAGTTTTACGAACCGTCTCTGCCAAATTTTCACCATTTTTATAGTGAATTTTAATAATTTCAATGCGTTGTTGAAGCGTGTATCGTTGCATTTTTATTAATAACGTAGTTTCTACTTGTCAAATGTCAAAAAATGACAGCTTCAAAAGTGACAGCTACCGAAATAGCGGGCTATTCAAAATAAAACCTCTTATTGGAAAACCCTTTATATCAAAATGTTGACAATTTTGTGTTATTCACTTTTAAAACAATATCCACTATTGTCGTTAGTTTCTTCTGGATAAAGAAAAATAAAAAAAAAATTAAAGTTAAATAAATAAAAGACAAATATATTATCTACAGATTTTTAAGAAAATCAGTATTCCTGTATTTCTTTCTATAAAATGGGTATTTTTTGACAATCTTTCCTGAAGTAAGTTTGCTATAAAAGCAAAAGCTTATTAGTTTTTTTTTAAGGGTAGGTCAAAGGAATTTAATGATCCTTACATTACCAGAGCTATCTGTTGTTCCCTTGTTCGCTCTATCTTGGAGTATTGCTGGGTAGTGTGCTTACTTTCATACGCAGTTTATATTTATAAATTTGAATCCGTACAGATAGCATTTCTTTTGTTTGCGTACATAACATTTAAATATGAGCAAGGATACTTGCAAACAAAATAGTTTGTCAACCATTAAATGTCTTTATTTCAGAAATTATTTTTAGTTTAATTTTATTTTTGTTTATTTGAATAAAAATGTATTATTTACTTTTAAATTAATTTTCATTATCGAAATAGTGTCTAATGATTATGGGCAAAACAATTAAATAAACTAAACCAAAATTTTGAAAATTAAAAATCGGTTTGACGAAAAAACTAACAAGAGAAGGACTAAAAAACATTTATTGAAGAACACATACTCGTTTCTGGCCTTAGAAAAGTTGAACATTGTAACAATTGTGGTTGTTTCTTCTGTGCTATCAATTATTACCTTTTACGTTGTTAAAGCTTTCTACTTTTCTAGGTATACTTACTTTGGTTTTTAATTACTTAAAACTTGAAATTTTGAAGCACCCAAACAAAACACCCAAATTTTTGTACCTCGAAGACAAAATCGATTATCGTTAATTTTCAGGAATAAAGTCTTCGTTCGTTTTTTTTGAAACACGATTTAATTGAATATCCAAAATATACATCATATAAATATGTATCTGCCTTGGATAAGGTCCCAAACAACTTCGAATATAAAAAGGCCACCTACTTCGTAGCCTCACAGCTTCTTTGGTGAAGAACGCGCACGGTTCTTCGCCAGTGCAGCCCAGTGATGGGAACAAAAAATATTACAAAAATCAAGTGGTTATCCATTTTGCTCTGGGACTTGGGAGATACCACCATCACGCCACACGAAAGATAGAAGGAACATGATTGAGGGATGGAAAAATTAGCAAATTTAATGGCTTCATTTTTGATGCCCTTTTATAGCTCGAATGAGCCGGCCTGCCGGCCGGTCGGTTGGTCTCTCAAGTGCATATAGATGGCAGCGGGGACGCATGCCTGCAAATTGCGTGAACAGAAAACTAATCGAACGAACCCGAAATGTCCGTATTTCGTAATGTTTGGTGATCGTCGTCCTGGTTGATGCTGATGTTGGTCATTTTTTGGTTGATGCTGGTAGGTATAGGTAAAGTGGCGATGCGGCGGAACATGAATGTTGGACACGAAACCGTTGCGTAATTTCGAGGCGTGAAGAACACCAACGAAGGATATAATTATTGGTTTTATTGTATGAAGGCTTAGAGCGTCATCGTCGGATCGAAATGAAGCTTGAACAGCCTCAACAGTATAGAATTTTTTCGTTGTTGTATAAATCTTTGCTTTTGTTGAGGTATGGTCCTCGGGATGCCTTTAGAAATTTGCCGCAAAACGAAAAGAGCGCTAATTTAGGGTAAGATAGGCGTTTATTAAGGCACCTAATGCGGGAATCCGTGATTTTTTTTTGTTGTTGATTATATGATGGGTAAAGGAATTTCAAAATTTGACAAATACCTACATATAGAAATAATGTTTGCATGTACCTATGCATTGCATGTGAAACTGTGAGTATTATTAAGATTTTTGGTTGCTGTATCTATTTATCTATTAAGTGTGGCTTTAAAACAAAAACGATTGCTTTTAGATGCTTTATTTCTACAAAAGTAATATAACTAACTGAATTCATTATAAAGGCTGAGTCATGGTGGGGTTTGTTTTTAATGTAAAATTAAACATATACATAAATGTAAATTGGAAAGTAAAAGAACAACTCATGACATTTATTTTTTGAAAATTGTATCATGTTAATGTTGGCCACGATAACGTCTGAGGTTTTTCATTCGAAATGTCCAATTTTGGGCTACTCGTTTGAGCATAGTAACTCGTATCTCGCAAATAACACGAATTATGTTGGCTTCCAAAAGTACCTATCACGTCAGAATCTATCATTTTAATAAACTTTGTCTTTTGCTACTACCAAAATTTCGCAAGATATGGCTAAGGCCCGGAAATTTTTTTTGACACTAATTTCAACAATTCAACACGGAAGCCGCAAGTTTGGTTCATTCGAATTTTTTGCGTCCTGTAAATTAAGGTTGAGTTTTTAATATTTCGTCAACTAATTTGCAGACAACGGAATTTTCATAATTTGTGAGTTGAAAATGTGGTCATTAAGAGCTATGTATATCTATCATTGAAACGCATCATTGAAAATTTTGATTTCACATTTTAAGACATTAAAGCAAACAATTATTGAAAAAACTTAATTTTGATCCTTGCTTTTCCTTAAACGCATATTTGAAATGTGTCAATGATCAGTGAAATAATGAAAATTGATTAAAAGAAAAGTTTCAAGTATAATTCAGATGTTTTTTTTTTGCAAACTGACTGTATAATTCTTCATACTTCATTTTGATATAAATTAAATCCTTTAATTATTTTCTTCGATCTCTTTAAATTTGAAATACAAATTTTCAATGGCCCATTTCAATGAAAGCTATAACTGGCCCCGTAGCAGCATTCTATTACTAAATTCTATTACTAATAAAACAAAATAAACAACAACAATTGAGAGAATAGAAGTTATGAAGAGAAATTACAACAGTTTTACAGTTTTAATTTGATCTTGTACTTTAAGCTAAGATCATACCTACGACAATGGGCTTAGTCATTTATAGAAGTTCTTGTTGATCTGTGTAAAAATGTGTGAAGAATGTAACGTGCATTGCTTTCGGTATTAAATAAATTCATGGTCAAAGAAAAAATAGTGCGTTTTTGTTAACACCGGATAGTAAACAAAATTAATAGATTCAAATATAGATACTAGTGGCTTCATATATTATTATAAATTTTACCTACGTTAAAAATTGAAAGTCAACGGCTGTGGAAAAATCAGGAATTAATGAAATGAAGTTTGGTGATTGCGATACACTCCAATTCAGAACCTCCTAAATTTTTGAATTCAGTAAAAACTGCCAGGATGCTACCAGTAATTATGTGGAAAACGGAAAAATTCGAACGACCCTACTTGGTGTCAAATCGGCAATTCCTTGTTTTCTGTTCGCTTGTGGAATTCTATCCCTCTCTCCCTACGAACAATAGGTTGTATTAGGCTGTTTAGGACTGGGTTGAAGCAATACCTTGAAAGTCTTTGATAATGAAATGAATTTGTATGGTTTTATATTTGTATCTTTCTTTTATCGTTTCTTGTTCTTGTTGTTTTCTTTATTATTTAATAAACTTTGTTCTATATAATTTCATGTTATTTGTAAATTAGTTAATTAAATCCAAAATCAAAAATCAAATTATGTATAATTGTAAATACGCAACTAAAATCAATTAACTGCAATATATTTTGATGCTTGCACTTTATTAAAAGATATTGTATCTTAATGTGTTAAGCTATTGCCTTGATGAAATAAATTTGAATTTTAATTTGAATTTGACTCTATATAATATCATGTAAAACGTGCAACCAAATTCCATACATGATTTTGAACACATTTCTAGACTTATTATTGAGGAAAATATCATGAAAGATTTTGGAAAGTCAACGTTCGACCCTGATAGTACATTTTATGAAGAAATAGTTGTGCTCAAGACATGCATAACAGACCCAAAGTACATAAAGTGTATGAGGGCCGAAGAGAAACTCGCATTTTAGGAAAAAACGATCCGCTCTAGTACACATATCACTTCAGCACATAACACTTACAAGCAAACGTTTGAAAACCAATTTAGTACTGGTGAATATTTGTTCTTTATTTCGTTTTTTCCTATTCAACTAAGACTGTTATCGGATCCAACAAATATTTTATGGCAGAATCCTAATCCTTCATCTACACGCTTATGCCGTCCACTCAAATTTATCTTAGCCAAGGAAACAGAAGAAATAGCTATAAGAGAATTTAGTACAATTCGGAACCAAATTGTAAATATTGAGAAGCTTGAAATTTCAGTTTGCGGAGTATATATTAAAGTTAACTTTGAATTTGTTTTCACGATGATCGACGGTAAAATTGCTAATTTTAAACGGTCAACTCAATCCTGCTATATTTGTGGTGCCAACCCAAGCAAAATGAACCAAGTAGTTATAAATAGAACACCAAATTACAGTTTATCCAAATTACGGTTTATCAACTCTCCATGCTTGGATTAAAGCACTTGAAGGCTTTTTACATATAGCTAACAAACTCTGTGTACGAAAGTGGGCTATAAGAAATAAAAACGATAAACTTTTGGTGAAAATTCGAAAAAAAAAAATGTTCAGATTCATTTCAAATCTTTAACGGGTTTAATTATAGTTAAGCCAAAAACCAGCTTTGGTAATACAAATAATGGCAACAGGAGATTTTTTAAAAATCATATTAAAAGTGTCGAAATAACTGAAATTGATCCAAATGTCTTAAAACGGTTTTCTGTCATTTTGAGCTGTTTATCACCAGGCTATGAAATACATTCTAGTTTTTTTGAATAATACTTAGAATAAACAAAACTAGGCTATTTGGAATTCTATTAACAATTGGTATCCAATGCCTATCAGTATACAGAAATGGCTTTGTCATTCTGCTGAGGTTATAAAACAAAGCTTAGTTCCAATAAGACAATTATCTGAAGAAAGCCAAGAGGCTTGTAACAAAGATTGTAGACGTTTCAAAATGTCTCACACCAGAAAAAATTGTACGGTCAACACTAACAGAGACCTTTTGAACAAGTTTTTGATAACATCCGATCCTTTAATAGATTCTTTTCGAATAAAACCCTTAAAAACGTTAGTTCGATTGCATCAGAAGTCCTAAGATTTTTAGTAGAACCTCATTTGGTTTTAAACATAAGCCAGCAAACAAACAAAGAAGATGATAACTCGAATTCTCAATCTTCATTATCAAAGCATCGATTCAGATTGAACATAAAAATTCACTTTTTTTTAACTAATTAGGTATCTTTGAAATAAAATTTAAATTGAAAAATAAAATCAAAACATTTTTTTTTAATATTTTTTCATGAAAAATTTTGATTTTGCGTTGTAAATAAATAAAGTTAACGAAAATTGTTGCAATTTACAAGAAATGCTGTTTGAATGATATTTTTTGCTAGATGAACGTAAATAAAACCTTTCAGTCCAGCTGAACAATTTTTTATGTCTCCCATGTGTGAAACGGTCCACTGTGCGTCGCAAAATATATAAGTCACTATTTCCTCAGATGTTTAAAATCGGTATAAAATTTCAAAAATATTTGAATATTTTTAATATGCTGGAAGCTTATCAAGCTACTTGTTTATAATATTTATAAAATAAACATATAAAATACTTTTAAACTGTGATTCCTACCCTTTTTGAATATCTGGTATCGCTGAAGGTAATATAATTTAAATTTCAAGTGAAATGTTATATTATCCGTTAAAGAAAATTGACTATTTATGTTGTGTTTCTAGTTAATTGTTTATAATTAATTTACTTTTACTCTTTAAAAAAAAAAAATGTTATTCTAAAATATTAGATTTTGTTTTGTTTGCATATTTATATTTTATGTATGAAAAACTTAACTTGCTCAGTGTTCAACTCTTTGAATTCTAGTTTTGTCGAATATTACTTTTGTATTTGAAATTGTCAATCATATAAATTTTTAATTTAATTCCGAAACATTTCTACTTTCGAGTTCTTGATTATACTACATAGCTTCATAGCATGGATGGTAATTAATTAACTTATTCATATAAAACAGTTATAAATTGTTAAAATGTATTTTCTTATACCTAACAAATAAATAAAATCCTAACATTGAATATCATCTTAAAGATATTTCACTCTTAGCAAAACCTCAGATGTACCTAAACCTACCTTCTATACGTTGCACAGTGCTTAAGTTAAATATCTGGTTATTGTCAATCTTTAAGTGGAGACGACAGTTTTCATCATCATCAATTACCATGACGATCGCACCAACAACATTGTGGAATACCTATATTATCCTAATTGGGTTGAATGGGGCAATTACCTAACCTACCCGCAGCAGCTCTTAACTCAAGATCTCTTATACCATTGCTAAAGTATGCACAGCCAGTCGCAGTTCCAAGCTCCAATCCCAGTCCTGGGATGATGATGGTTCTTCAATGGCTATACCCATCTGCCTAGCTACAGTTGTTGTATGTTGAACTGAACTGTGTGAGCAAATAAGTTCAACTTGGCTCAGTTGAAAAAAAAACAACAAAAAGAAACAAAACCAACGAAGACACAACAACTTAAGAGGCCCATCAATATGCCGCAAGGATCTATTAGGCAATGAATCATGAAGAGTGGAGCATCCTCACACACAACCAACAGAATTCGAGGCCCGCCCGCAAGAATTCCGAAATTGAATTTTCGGACAAGATTTTCGGACTTTCTTATGCTGCTGATGGTTGTGGTTCATTACAAATTCTAGCAGAGTACATTACATATCTGAAGCCATATAGCCTCGGTATTATTTAAGTGCATCATATTGACTACGTTTGTTGGCTTGGCTCCACCTACTGCTCCTCTCTGGGTTTCCTCCTTTCTCCTCGAGCTAACGCAAGCGCACACAGAGGCAATTCAGATGTTCCTACCATGACACCATAATAAAGAAGATTCCCTTCTGGCAATAAATGGGGAAAAGCCAGTATCCCGCATGTATATTGTGACCATTTCCAGTCGAAAATGAGGGAACAATTTTTGGGGAACTTGCCACGCTAAAAGAAGTATCAACAGATAACCAAGAGCTTGTGGCTTCTTTAGAGTGCCTACGATGAAAAAGGAATGCAATCTCTGCTCAAGTAACGCCCTTTTCACACAGCATCACAACTCACAACGTCTATGACGATGACGAGTCCTTGATGCAGTCATTGTTGTTGAAGACTTAAAAAGTTCTGATGATGGTGAACAAACTTCGTCATCGTGTTCTCATTGTACACGACAGAAATGGCAGAAATTCCAATCTTCGAAGCTAAAGCCCCATTACATAAAATGAGGCATAGATAGATGAATGGTTAGATAGATGGATGGATGGATGGCTGGATGGATGGATGGACAGATGGGTGTCACTCATCACCGCGCCACCACCAGTTAAAATCAAGGTTCATATAAAATAAGGGGTATGATGAGGTGCACTTCCCATGGTTGAGGTTGAAACTGCTTCGAGCATTGCATTCTTCTCGTACTTTGTTCAACAATCCTTATTGTGGTTTCTCAACCGGAATGTTCTCTTTTTTTTTTGAACATTATATTGCGAGCGAAACGTTGTTGGACGGACATTCCAGGATGAAAATATTTTCCATGAAATTTCGAAGTTCACAGGGTAAATATTTTTTTGTTGTTTCCTTACAGAATCCTGAAGGAGAATTATTATGGGAAAAATAGCTAAATTCTACATTTTTTTTATATACTTGTCTTATTTATTGTCCCTAGAGCGCGGTAGCTAAATTATTTGAAAATGGTCAGAATGTCAAAAATGTTTTGAAGAAAACATAACTCCATCACTGGGTTTTTTGAATTCATGGAATTTAACATGTTTGTTTTAAAGAATAGCCTCACAATTCAGATGGAAGGAACTTACATTTTGTAAGTGGGTGGATACCTCACCAGAACGGTGAGTGTTATCAATTCTAAATATTTGTTTTCTAAAATATTCAAAACGTTTACTTATTTTATAGGTAGTTAGAAATTTAACTACTCGTAAGAATTTACAAAACAACTTAGAAAAACATATTTATCAATTCAAAAATAAATAAAGTAGATCCGGGGCCTATTTCAGCAAACACTTTTCACTTTGCAACTTTGCACATTTATTTTTCAAATATCGTTACACCAAACACCAATTAGCAAAGAGGATATTTATTGAAATAAAAAGCTGAAAAGCTTATTCTTTGCAAAATACGTTGTAGCAAACACAAATTTGCAAAGTGAAAAGTTCTTCTCTGCAAAGTACAATGATTGGTTCATTTACACAAATACTTTGTACTTTTTGTTTCACCAAACAGATAAACTCTGCAAATTATATTAATAATTTAGAAGAGCTTTTCAATAGGTAATATAAAAAGAGAATTTTTTTGTTTGCAAATAAGAGGTTGTTAAGAAAAGATGTCAAAAATCATAATAATAATTAATGAAGATTTCTTTGGAGTAAATAATAGTGACCAAAGAATGGTTCGCTTGGTAAGGCGCCGGCCGCTCCGATACTCAAATCGAATCTATATTTTTTGAGAAATCCAGAGCGGCAAGAAACCGTGTTTTTTTGGTTTCGTGCAAAGAAACAAATTTAGATTTTAATTTAATTTAATAGCACTATGGTCGAGAGGTCAAAAAATGTTCTTCTTTTTGTTGGTGCGGGGTGGTGCTACGCCCAAAATTCCCATTCGCATTTTGAATTTTCCGTGAATATTGTCTCAATAACACAAGGTGGTAATTGTTGGCAAAACTGCTTTCACCTGAGGAGGGCCCAGCACGGCAGTCGACATTACCAGAAACAAATAACCATAAATATTTGACATGACTCGAGTATGAACAATTAACTATACTAAAAGATCAACCATACAAAACTTTAGTTAATGCAGATGCATTGCTTATTATTTTCTATTCAGTTTTCGTTATTTTTATCAAACAAAAAAAAATGCCGCTCAAACAATTACCTTGCACAATGCGAATTCATATGCAAAGTTCTATTTTAAATTAATGAAGCGCTCTTACTTTTCATTTTTCAAAAATTGTTTGAAAAATTGAAACGGAAAAAGTCTTTTCACTTTGCAAATTTTGTGAAACACTTAGCACTTTTACTTTGCAGAAAATTATTTAGTTGCAAAGATGCAAAGTGAAAAGTGTTTGGTGAAATAGGCCCCTGAATTAAACAGATAGAAATGTCGGTTGATAGCTGCTTTTGATACCTCAAAAAATTTTCCAAGGTAAGCCAGCTTTAAAAATGAACCATGCAACTTTTCACTTTTACTTTGCAAACTTTGTTTAACCAAACGCAAATTTGCAAAGAGAAAATAATTGGACTGCCAAATTAAAAAGTATTAATCTTAGCAAAATACATTTCTTCACAGCACAAATTTGTAAAAATAAAAGTTCTTTTCTAGTAAATAGTGCTCATTTTACAGCCCCGATTTTCTGTGATTACCCAAAAAAAAAAAGAAAAAAAAATGCACGACTGGTTTGCATGAATTTTCTCTTGCAGTCCAAAGCTATTAAATGTATTAACTTAGCTTGAAAATGTTAGCTTTTGGTTATCTGATGTGTATAGGTATTGAAAATATACACAAATAAGCAAAAATAAATATTTATTTTTAAATTGAAATTTTTTCCATGTTTTTTTTTTTTTTTAAATAATTACATAGTTTGAAAAAATATGTTTTTTTTTAAAACGGCTCGATAAATTCAAAAAAAAAAATTCAGTTTAAAGTTATAGAAGAAATCATACCAAAAAGTTTAATCAAAATCGTTAGAGCCGTTTTCAAGAAAACTCGAATAACTCAAAATGTTGCATTTTAGGTACTCGCTCTAGATGAGATATTCAAAAACAAAAATAGGAAGTTTTGAAATTACATAAAAATCTTCTCTACAAAATTTGAAGACAATCCGTTCACGCGTTTGGGCAGTAGAAATATGTACAGATGGACGCACGGATCCACAGACGCACAGGCGCACAGACGCACGGACGCACAGACGCTTTCGGGAATCTAGGTTTTCGGTGTTTTCGGTATTTTGGTATTTCAGGATTTTAAATTTCGGGATTCTGTCCGTCTCCCATGCCTCTAACAGTTCTCTATTTTCATGCTCCAATGTCTCAGAACTGATTGATCCTATAGGGGGTCGCACCCATAGGAACTTTTGATCAGACCGTTTTGAAATCCGAGCTGCAAAATGGTAAAATTTGATTATATCTGACTGAAAACACTTTTTCCATTTTAGTAGTTTCTCGTCCTTCTTAAGGGCAAATGGAAATATGTAAACTAACTTTTTTTTATTAGCATAATTATTCCAAAAACTGCAATGTTATTGCACCTTTACTTCAAAACGCCCCAGCTATGGACTAGGACTACAGGAATTGGACATTTCATAAAAATAATTTTCAAACATTTCCAAAAAGAGCAATCATTTTATGCTATGACTGTTTTTTAATCAAGTGACACGGAGTGTATTTCAGCTAAGAATCAAAGCCTTATATCAAGGCTTTTTTATGTAATAAATGTTGTCTCTTTTTTCCTCAGTGTATGAAACTTTTACTTGCTAAATTTGTTGAAGTCATCATTCCATTGCTACCAGCTACCGCGTCTTTTTGAGGTAGGTATGCCTTTCCTAGATGGAAGGTGAATATTGATTCATATCAAAGATCAATTTAAACTCGAGCCCATTATGCATTAAATGCTGCCCGGATAGTGTTCATATCGGATTTTGGTATCTGCCCAGGAAAACGATGTTTTAATTTAATTATGGTGTTTGTTTTTTTAAACCATTCTGATTGAAGTTATTGATACTAGAGTATAATGATATGCAATTTTGTTTAGTGAATAACGCGCTGGCAAACTTACATATAAGAGACTTTCAATCAAAGCAAAAAGTTTTTGTTTTTGCAGAATTTGATGAAATCTTTGTGATATGGTTAAAAGTTTTTTTATTTTTGCAAATTGAAGGTTATTATTTGGTTTTATAAAAATATGTACATACTTTCTAAAATTCTAAAAGTTAAACCATAACGCCTTAGGACCCAAATATTTCTTTAACCCACACAGATTTATTTTAAGATGCAAAAACGGTTTTTTTTTACAAATAATTGTATGCCTCGTTATGAAATTTGAAATCAGTTTAAAAGATAAAATTTTACTTTTGATATGTACTTGCACTATATGCCAATGTTATCTTTCGTAAAATGAAAACTGGACTCGAGATGATAATCAAATATGACATTACGATGATATATTCAGAAAAGAGAAGGCGGAAAGAGTGTATGCCTTGTCTAGTGTCTATCAGTCTATCTATAATTGTGCAAAGTATCTACATATTTAAACCTGTATGTAGGTACCTGAGCTTTAACCAAAACTGCTGTCGAGATTTTCTTCAAACTTGATAAAGTCTTATTTTTAATATTAAAAATAAAAATAAAACAGAGCAGTACGGCATGTTTTAAATGGAAAATCACATCAAGAGTGAGTGTGTAAAAAATATACACAAAAAGCAAATGCCAATGCCAAAAAAATAAAAAAATAAGTATACTAGGTATCGATACCTTCCCGTAAAAATGTATTAAGCGACATTTCAAAAATCGAAGAGGACCCGAGAAAAACTTCTTGTTCATTATTTTATTTGCCTTCCGATAAAGTTTTTTTTTCTTCTAGTTTAGTTTGTATACATGCTAGGTGCTAGTGCACCCACACTCTGACCGAAACTTTACGCTCAGTTCAAAATATAAGTCAGTAAAGATCAAAAATTTATTTTCCAGAGCATTGTCACTTAATACATTCTTACGGGAATAAAATAAGCTTGAAGCCAGTATGATACTTCTTTTTTTTCTTATTTTTAATAGTTTAAAAAGGATACAGAATAGTACGGAATGCTTCAAATGGAAGATCAGATCACGAGAAAGTGTGTACAGCATCTAAACCAAAAATGAAAAATGTCAAAAAATAAGTACTAAAAATGTACTAAAAAAGAAAATAGTTTTTATTTTTTAAGTAATTTTTCTGATTTTTGTGACATTTCTCCTTTAAAACATGGCAGATCATGGCGTTTGGCATTTTTTTTTTTTTAATTTATGTTGATAAAAATAACTTTATCTGCACATATTTCTCCATTTTAAATCTTCCAATTGAATAAATTTAAATTTTTCTTCCCAACACAATTTCGACATTTTAGAATTTATTTGTTTGTTTTGTTTTTAATTTGTTTAATTGATTGTTTTGTTAAAAAAAACGTCCTGTCTTTCTCATACGACGCTAATTTAAAGTATTCAAAATAAGAAAAAAAGAAGTATAACACGGGCTTAAGCCCGTATGATTTTTTCTCTTATTTGTAATACATTAAAACAGCTTCGCGTGAAAAAGATAGGATGTTTTTTTAAACGAAACAGATACTGTCTGCTTACTTCCAAATAATAATTGTCAATCAATTAAAAAAATTTAAAAAGGAAACAAACAAATAAATTCTAAAATGTCGAAAAATATTTATGGATAAAAACCTTTTTTATAAAAAAAAAAAAAAAGACATGACGGGTTCCAACTTTCAGAGGAGAAATGTTAGAAAAATCTGAAAAACTGCTGAAAAAAGTAAAATTATTTTCTTTTTTAGTATAGTTTTAGTACTTATTTTTTTGACATTTTTGGCTTTTTCTGTATATTTTGTGTACTATCACTTTTGATGTGATTTTTCATTTCAAACGGCTCTGTTTAAAAAAAAAAAGAAGTATCATACGGGCTTTACTTTTTTCAGCCTTTCTTTAGAATTTTTTTTACATTTCTCCTTTGAAACTTGGCGTTCGTCGTTTTCACTTCAAAATTATTTTCTTTGTTTTTTATTTTTAAGTTTATTTTTGTAAAAAAAAGTCTATCTACAAAATTTATTTACACAACGTCATATGAGAGTACCCATTACAATTATGCGATAAAGCGGAAAGCGTTTTTAATATAAAAGCCTTTGTTGCCTTGTCGGATGAAAGTGCGACGCTTTGGTTGGGGCAAGCCTTTAAAGTATGTTTTGTTTCAAAAATAAGAAGAAAAAAAATAAGCATTATACGGGATTTATTAAAACTTTGGGGTAATTTTTTGGAAAGTGAAATTGAACATTTTTTTGGGCCAAAATGAAAGATAACTCACCTGCATACCCTTACCTAATTCATAATTAAAGTTTTAAACATAACCTTAGGAAAATCATGTTTATTGCAAAACCAGTAATTCCTAGCTACTTCGTATAGAGAATCAGTCCCATGAAAAATAAATGTTCAAAATTTCAAGCTGAGTATTTGTTTCATTTAAACTTATTTGTCCAATAAATAGAAATTCAATTAAATAGATTAAAAAATGAACAAGAAAATAAAGAAGTTTTGGGATAGATGCATACGCTACCTTTATATTATATTGTATCTATTCTTAGACTTCTAAGAACAATAACAATAAAAAAGGCTTTTAATATTGTTTGAGATGAACTCCCTATTTTTTGTTTTAATTTAACTCTACTAATGTACCAAATAGTTTGAAGGTCACTTGCTCCAAACGAGGTATTTTATTAGCTGGGGATGAGCTTCTAAGACGAAATAACTGCTTATTGTTTTAAATCAAAATAAAATTGATGTACATACGAATTGCTATGTTTTAATAATCGTACTTAAGTAGGATGTAAGAATTGCTTTAAAAATGTCCTTTTAAATCTAAGTGCTTTTTCTTAAAATTCGGATTTATAATTGAAAATGGCAAAAACGCAAAAGCTGTTGTTTTTTTTTCAAAGTGTGTTTAGCAAAAAGTATTATCTTGCTATCTTTTTTAAAGAAAATCTAGTTCTTCATAATAATTGCAAATACTGATAGAGCGAAAATATGATTTTTTTTTATTAAAACTAAGTGAAACAAACTACATAATTAGATTTGTTTTTTTAATTCTTTTTATTTATTAATTTTATATAATTCTTTAGATATTTTGGTTAAAGTTCATTAAAAAAAAAATTACGATATTAAAACATTTAGTTTTTACTAATTTTTTTTGCATGAGGTTGATATTACCTGCCTCACTTCATCATTTAAATTTACCAGCAGGTAAATAGAGTGAGAGCAAAATGAATGAAGTGAAAAGCCGCTATATAAAAATGCTGATGTTTATACATAAGATTATATTCACTGTTGTTCATGGTTGAACTTAAGAGCTCACTTATACCCTACTCGAATTTCGAAAAAAAATGTATAAAAAACTAAATAAATTTATCTATAACTCTACAAGTAATATTAATCAAACTATGAGTAAAATGAGTGAATCAAAAATGGCGAAATACAATATTTTTGAATGTAATTTTTATTAAAATCTTTTGTTCGTTTCAAAAAAAATTAAATTTTACATCGTTACATTTCTATGTTGACTATATTACTAAAGAAAATATGCATTTCTAAATCCTAAGGGTTTCCTATTTTTTCTTCTTAAATATTTTAATTTGCGCAATTCATTCATGTTAAGAAAGCCAATATCCGTGCAGAAGTCAAATCAGAATTAATGCGTCATCTACCTTTAAAACAGGTAATTAAAAGTGCAAAAATTTCCCACACTCCCAATATCAAAACGAAAGGAACTGATTTATGTAAGTTATAATATGGTGGTGGTAGGTACGAATTTTAATTTATCACAACCCAAACATAATAAGCAAAAATATACCTTTGTAGCAAAAAACATATAAATATGCACTCATATAATGTATTTTGCCAAATCATTATCCAATGGCGTACGCAGGAATTATTTTGGTGGGGGATATGCCACTTAGCTTGAATATTTCAATCATCAGTTAAGCTATTAGAAAATAAACCCAACTAAACTTAAACTCACTATGAAAACATTGGGGGTTAATAAACTAAAAACTTCCTCAAACGAATTAAACTAAGCTTCTTTTCTCGTTTCTGACAACATTTTCTTGTTGAACAATTTATTAGGTGTTCTCAGACTATTCTTTTTTGTGGCTTAAAGGGCACTATCTGACCCTTTAAGACCCCTTCAGCGAACGCTACTTAATACTCTCACTTATGTATAATCATCTTCATATATCATTTCATCATCTTCACACATATAGAAGTCCATGGTATAATATGCCAGCCACATTCAGACATTTTAGCCAATCAAAGAAGAGGATGGTTCTAAAAAAAAAAATACAAAAAAAAATCTCACCAAATAATGATGGTAGGGAATTTGTATTTTTTTTTATTAAACTCAAAATAAGGCTTTCTTATTCCCCCTTTAGATTCCTCCTTTTCGTACATAATCTTCCTATAACATTCTCACTTTGAAATTTCACGGTTTTTACCTCTTTTTGTTTTGATACTTTCCGAGTTTTTTTTTTTTTTTTGTGTTTCTTCTTTTATTTTTTTGTTTTTGTCTTGGAAACATGCATTTTGGTTATGAATTTTCTTCATTCAGTAAAATTGAAATTCCATTCACCGACATCACTGCTAATCAATCAACCGATCGTGGACATTGCAACTTCTTCATCGGCGAATAGGGAACCAAAACCAATGCAGAAATTACTGCATGCGGGATTCATGGATATAGGATTTCGAAAGAGTAGGTACATGTCCGTATTTAATTCATGTGTGAGAGAGAGGTGGATGGGAGGATAACGCGACTTTATATTATATGAAGTCATAAAAATTATGATCGATGTCGGTGGTCGATGGTGATCCTTTTAAACAAAAAAAAGTTGTTTACGCTGACAAAAACAATTGGGTCGCCTAATTTTGTGGTTGAGCTTCAATGAAAAACTTGTGGATTCAATGAAGCGATAATAATCAGTTGAAAACAGGAAAATAAAATGAAATAAATAAAATTGAAAAAAAAAACTCTTTATTGTGTCTTGAGAACCAAAATTTGGGTTAAATTGATCGAAAAATAAATGAAAAATAAGAAAACACAGCGAAATCATCTGGTTTCTGTCAATAAAACGTGCAATTTGATGCATTATCTTCTTTTGTTTGCTTACAGTTATAAAACGGTAAACAAAATGACATATACTCAAAATTTTTTTAATTAGTATTTTTCACACAACAAAATAAATGTATTTTACTAAAGTTTATAATATTTCATCCAACTCAACCATACAATTGTTTTTTTTTTTTATGTTTCGAAATGTCTAAGCTTTAAAAGCCTCAGGAGTAAAATCCCATATCTGCGCAATGGGGGCACAATTTATTTAATAAAAACCTAGGTTGTAGTGCTATCTACACGTTAAGAAAGAGTACGCCCCAGAAACCTATTCCTAACCGTGAATACTTATTCAAACACAAGATAGGGATATCACAAATACGATAGATTTTAGCACAACAATTTTTTAACAAAAAATCAAATATGGCGATGCTATAACTTAAGACAAAAAAAATTAACGATACAAAGTCAAATAAACGAAAGAGCTGAGCAACAAACTTGATTAACTAATTGAAATGGAAAAGTTGCAATCTTAAACTTCTTGATGTTAACAGTTATTAGTTTTGAAAAACATGGAAAGCCCTTAAATTAGCTCACTTAACATTTGAAAAAGTAATTGAAAATGGAATTTCGAAGGAGGCACACATCTGAAAATTTGATATGTGCAGGAATTAAAAATAAAGGTTCACTTCGACAAATCGCACCAATCACAATAACTTCCAATGATAAGTTAAAAATAGCTAAAATATCTAATAGCACAGTTAAACAAAACACTATGGATGTGTAATGTAGATCGCAAGAAATTGCACATCATTATATTGCTATACTTTTATTTTAAAAATAAGAATGTACCATTATTTGTATCAAAAAAAAAAAAAAAAGAAAAACTCAACTTGCTATACATTTTTAAAAAATTGTTTTTAATTTATTAGGTACTTTTAGGTCCCTTAAAAATTGTTTTTAAGGCTTTGGTCTTTAAAAAAAAGCAGATTTTTTTTTTTAAATTGCATTAACAGTTATGAAATTATTTTACGGAAGGGTTACACTGATGGAAACATAGGTTTTTATTGTTCTACCGGACCATGAAAGCTTTTAGAGACAATATGAATTTGAGAACAATTATTTTGGGGATTGTTAAAATGAATCTTCCTCTATTTAAAACAAAAAATATATAAATGAAAATAAACCCATTCAGCCCTTGATTGTCATTGACATCCGTTTGGTCGGCTTAATCAAAACAATTGTCATATTGTTTGATGTACATGTGTTTAATTTGTACCCAAATAGAAAAAAAATACACAAGTGTTTTTGGGGTTGATTTAAAGACAAGCTGATGAAATAACCATAGAATATGACATTGGGATCTGATTTTGCATAGCGAATAAAAAAAAAACTCTTTGAATTATCCTTTGTGTAAGAGCTGATTAGCTTTTAAAAGGAATCAAAGAAATGGGTTCAAGAGCCAATGTCGCATAACTTAGCTAATATTCTTGTTTGTCGTTGAAGGCTTGATATTAATTGCCCTTGAAAATGTAATCCAGATTTTGTGTACAAAAAATAAAAGTACCAAACCAACTTATCAGCATGCACACGAAATAACTCTTCACTTTCAAATTAGGTTTTTAAGGTTGCGTTTGTGAAATTTCAGTTGGCGGGATTCTTTTGAAGGTTATACTTTACTTGCATTTGTCATTTGGTGCATTGAAATTGCATCCCTTTTTTATTTATTCTTGTTCTTTTAGCTTACAGTGGAAACAGAGATAATGAACTTGTTCTATGGACCTGCGTGATCTTGTGGAAAAATTTAGCACATTTAGCACAAGGCACATTCACACCCAAAACTCGAAATTTCAAAACTCTAAGCATGCAGGATCTTGATGCTAATTTGTTGCAAAATTTCCGAATTTTGTGCTCCCATTCTTTCCTCTCAAAACCATGGCAGGGCTAACTTAAAGTGGTGTGTAGCACCATCATGTTACTAAGACAACTAAGAAACTCAAAAAAAAAAAAAAAAATAAGAAAGCAGGAATTTGTTGCTCACATGCTGCCCCAATATCGAATTTGGTGCCCCACGATTTGAATTTGGAAACGCATTTGCAAAGTTTTAGAAACAAAAATTTACTTTTTCAAGAAAAGTGTTAAAAAAAACAAGACTGCTCCTATTCATCAATTTGCTACCGGCACTGTAGAAACTGCAATTCACCATCTACACATACTCTTTGCAGCCATGCATTATGCAATTTGTCATTCGCATAATATTATACACAAATACATATAAATGACTAGAAAAAAGGAAGCCGCTGAAAAGAAAGGACAAACACTTGCTCTTCAAATGAAGGAAGAGCATCATGATTAAATGAAGGGCATTGTAAACTGCCTTTGTACTTTACGATTGACGCACAATTTAAATCCTTCATCCTCCCACAACACAAACCAAAGTGTGTTCGAGTGCATTTTGCCACCAGCCAAATGCGTGCAAATATCTTTTTCTTTTATAAGATTTCTTTGCTCTATACATAAATTAGGGTTGATATTTGCTTTTTAACGTATTGCCATCGTGTGGCATTGCAACAAGTGTACTTGCATTCGTATATAGGTGCAGTCGATGAGCCGATAATAAACCCCCCTTCCCCCTTGTTTTGAACCATCAGGACCGCATCCTTTTCAGTTGAAAGGATGTTTTGTGTTGAGTTTTGTGTATAAGAGTGTATTGAGGTTCACAACATATTTATTATGTACTTTTTTTTTATTACGATAAGGGATTAACGGAATTACATGCATATTACGTGTGCATAAAGTATAATATTGGGTTACGCTTCTTCAAAAGTGGGTAAATGTGTGATGAGAGAATTGTGAGTTCGCATATTTCCTTTGAGAAATGTTAATTACTTAATTGATAACACGTTTTAAATTGAGACAAGTAATGTTGTGCTATTTACTTGATGTAGGATGTAGGATTTATGATTTATGGGGGGAATATTTTTGAACTTGCAAAGGGGTCATATTTCATGAAGGATTTTATCGTTGGCAAGGGAGAATTGTTTAAAGTCAATGTTATGCATTAAAAGTGCAATTAACGGCGTTATATTTTTAAGTAAATCAAACAACATGTGGAAGTAGGAGAGAGTATAGTTTAGAAAGCATTTATTTAATTTATTTAAAACACCAAAAGATAAGTGGTGAAGTGTAAGGTTCTGCTAAAACTGAGTTTTTTTAAATTCCACCTGGATAAGATTTTTTTTATGAAAAATAAAATTTTTCTTTAAAAACGATGTTGGCAGATTTTTTTGAGAAAAATAAATTATACACATAATAATGAAAACAAAAACGGCTTTTATGAGCTTCAGAAAATACATAAGTTTTTAAACGTTTACTTGAAGAATCGATATGAAACGGAGAAAATTGGAATTAAAAATGACTTCAAATGAAGGTTTTTTAAAACAAATTCTATATACTACTAAAAAAAAATTAATAAATCAGCCAAGTAGAAGCGATAGCACTCGGCCTTCAAGTAAACTATATATTAAGTAAACCAATTATTTAACAAGTCCATTAAAAAGTGCTAAGTCATTAATTCGGTATATTAATTAATTTATTTCAGTAGTACATAGAATTTTTGTATTAAAAAAAAAAACTTAATTTATGGTAAAGCCTGGCCCTAGGCAAATTTCTCTCTCTTTTTACAAAATGGTATGTAATATTTTAGAATTTCATAAATTAATGTACTACGATATTGGTGCTACAAGTTTCCGTATAGGCAATAAATATTTTTAAACAAATAAATGCATATTGACAGATTTTAGAGAGAAAAATTAAAAAAAAAAATAAGTTGATTTTCATTGGATATTAAAATCTATAACTTTAGTTTTAGTTGCAGGATTTAAACAAATTTAACAGATTCTATTAGATAAAATGTTGGACTATAATTTTGCATTGAAATATTATACAAATATTTTAGTGAAAATTACCACAGAGTTCGTTAAGTGAAAATATGTTTTTAATGAATGCGTTAAAATGACAAAATTTAATAAAATTTGATAACTTTGAATATATTTTTAGCTCAATTTCAAGATGTATCTATTTTCTCAAACAATGCGATACATAGTTTATTGATTAAATTCAAAACAAAGACTGTAAATAATATATTACAGAAAAAACATCGAACAAAATGCACTTTTAATGCTCCTTTAACCAATTTTACCATTCATAACATCTGACTTTGTCTACTTAAATTATTTTAAATTTTTGTGAAACTAAACATAAAATGTCAACAATTAGTTTGATATACAATTTGTTTCATTAAGGCACTCTCAATCTTCGCAATATCATTAAATAATATCAAAAATGGTATAAATTTGATTTCTCACATAAATCTTTTAAGAAATTCAAAATAAAAATGATTTTCCATTTTTTTTTTTTTTTTCTAAAAATGTATCTTTCTTAATCAAGTCAAGTGTCATACTCAGTTTGGAGCTCAAAAGACTTAAAAAAGTTGTTTATATCATTTTAGTAGTGAAGTTTAGTTATTTTTACATTTATTTTTAAAAACCTTATGTAGGTAGCTTTAACATTCACAGCAACATTGACGCCAAGAGCAAGTACGTTCGACCCTGTCGTGCATTGTATTCCATTTTGAAATGAAGATGTAAAAGTCTGCATGAAACTTTTTCCATAGAACTCCAGCGTTTAAAAGAAACAAACGCATATCGTACAATTTTTGAGTGGTTTGTTAGGAAAACATTAGGTAAGTGAATAACAGATTGGGGTTTATAGTTCTTCAAACGATATCAATTGGTTTTTCTCCTCAAATATGGGGTTTCAGTCAAATTTGATCCCGATGTTAGTTCAATAAACTAGGTGAGTTATCTTCGGGATTGAATACAGAATTTTATTTAAAAAGGTGCATGTGAAAAATGTATTTAGCCTGTATTTAATGTAATTTTTATTAAAATCAAAAAGTATCTAAAATATCATACATTCGATTTCGTATGCAAAATTTAATAAATTATAGGGATTTGGTCGATAATATTTTAATTGATTTCACAAAAATGCACATAATCACTAACTCGGTATAAAGAACGCCATCGTAACTCAAAATTCTTCATCAAAATTGAGTTACTGCAACTACCAGAAAGTGTTCTTCATTATCTTAAAACTGTATCAATTTCGTGTCTATAATTTCAAAACTGTACTAAAAAAATGTTTTTTTCTTTTAAAGGTAACAGGTTCTTCTAAACGTTCTTTTATATGAGAATTAAAATCTTTTAAATCATTTTCCTGAGAATAAGGATTTTTGAGGTATGACAATGTTCTTTTTTCAATAAAAAAAAAAAATTGGTATTTAAAAAAATATTGATATGTGATAAGGAAGTATAACTTTTTTTCTCTGAGTTTAAATGCGAGATAATCATGTCTCTTTTTTAAATGACATTGGCACAAAACTATTATGTTACCTGCATTTAAAAATAGAACACACTCAATCTCGGATTAATAATCTAAACAGTTGTTTACATCTGAACCCCTTGTATTCTTTTACACAAAAAAGATTAGTAAAGAAAAAAAAATACAATACCTAATACCTCATAAGTAAACCATCCTAAATGACATCTAATGGTTGAATTGAATATCCCTATTTTATTCGCTTAGATTATTCAAACAAAAATGCCCACTATCAACCCCTCATCTAATTATTCTGATAATGAGACAAGGGTTGCATGTAAATTATCCCATCACCAACGGATTTTCAATTTTTAATTTCAAGTACCTCGCTATTTGCAGCAGCACATGCTCATTGTTCGTTCACAAAAGTCTGCGATATAAATCTGTATACATCATATGCATTAGCATTATACATCATCATCACATCTCACTGCTGCACAAAAACAACGAATATATCATCTCCATTCTGTATCTGAAAGATGAATGAATTTCGGAGTTACAACAACTCGAACTCCTAGCCAATGCTGCTTGTAAAGGATAATAATACATGGCTGGGTGCTGCTCTTGTTTTTTAGGGCTGCGCTTGCAGCGCAGACTCCTGTTTCGCTGCATCTATATTTCGAATGACGAGAGTTGAAGAACCCACAAAGCTCCTCAATGAGTATCCGAATAGCCTTGCATATTGAAAGTGTTATCGTGAGGATAAACATCGCGATCGCTGTTGCTCGGTTATAAAATAGTCAAAAATTTAAAATTAATTCACAATTCCTTTAAAAATAATTTATAAATATATGATCAAATAAATAAACTAATAATTTTTATAATCAAATTTTATAAAGAATATATAAGTGCCTTTGTCATTGAAATAATTTTTGATCTAACAATGAGCGCCACATTGCCGTTAGTGTCTCAAAAATCATTCGAAATTGATCATTAATCTCGCCGCTAGTCAGCGACTTTTTTCGCGGTGCTACTTCCAGTTCATTCAGTCCATTCCATCGACCAGTAATAAGTAGCGTTTCGTTTCTTATTTTGTCTTTTTCGCTGTGTGTTCTTTGGTTTTGCGATAATGTTTGGTTATTTTCTTAGATACAATCCGGAGGCCTTTTCTGCATCTAAAAGATACACAAAGATCACAATACACAGAAGAGAAGAAATCAACTCTACTCTACACCATCAACCAACAGGAGCAATATACTTATCAACTCCCCACATTATAATAAATTGAAACAATAATTGAATGCGGTGCGCGAACGGATACAGATACCTCACCCAATCGTGTCAGTAGGGATTGTTGTTCATACTCGAAATATAATAAAAGATACAACTTACAAGCGTTACGTTATAGGTGGTAAAAAAATATGTAACCACATTGTATATTCCGCGGTGAATTATTAATCTTGTTCGACGGGCCAAATTTTTTTTTTGTAATTTTTCGATAAATATGAATAATTTAAAATTTAATTAAAAATCAAAAATAAATAAAACGCATTTCGTAATGTTAATTATTTATGCAAAAGTTAAAAGTGCTGAAAATCGCTTAAGAGTGCAAAAATTCTGCAAGAAAAAATATCAACAAAATTTCATTAAAATATTTTTTCTATATGTTAAAAGTGAAATTGAATTTTTATGCAATACAAAAAATAAAGCAATTTATTTTCGATGTCAGTAATTTCATTGCAAACTCAAAAATGTTTACGCAAGTTTTTGATTTAACGCAAGCAATTAGAGTAAATCAAATTGAAGAAGAAAGTTTTTGTCGTCGGGATCAAAAATCAAAATTTGAAAAAAATAAAATATTACAAAAATTAATTTTAGTGATTCGTTCGTTGTTTCGCCGAAATGTCCTTCTTGAGGTGGAAATGTGATTTTCTCACTTTGCATTTTCGTAAAACAATTATTGTGATTATTATGCTGAATGTTAGTTGGTGAGTACCAGTTAACAAATCTTTATAATAAAATGAGAAAGGAGAGATAAATTATTTGTAAAATTTTATTTTCTATCGTCAAAAATCGTTTTATAATCATGATTCACTTTCAATTTAAATCTGGGACAAAATATTTTAATACCTGCAATAAAATTTATCAAACTCTATAAAGCTATTTAGCAAAATATTTAGATAAATTACTTAAAAATATGAGTAGTTTGTTTTCAATTTATTGAAAATAACTAAAAAACAGTAAATTTAGGCAAAATATCGTCATGAAATTGCACTTTTTGAGTTCGGGTTCGCGCAGCGATTTTAATGAGTTGTATGTTATTATTTTTGACACAAATGATTTAGATTTTGTAAATCAAAGAAAACATTAAAATGTAAACTTACTCGCATAAAATGATAAAAAAAATTTAATAAATACGTACAAATTTATTAATAAAATAGGAACAAAATTATATGGATTTTTTTTTAATTGCGGAATTTTTTAAACATTTTTGCAATTCATCCATTTTGATAGAAAATTGAATTTTTCAGCAAGAATTACTTGGGTATTTGTTTTCAAAATTCGAAATACTTTTTTTTCTGTTTGACTGGGACCTAAACTCTGCCAATTCACTGGCTCCACCCATTAGTTTGTCCGGTGAGAACTTTTCATATGAACCAAATATATGAGCAAATGAACGTTCTAGTGAGTTTTGATACATTTTTAAAATTAAGTTTTCAACTAAAACTTAACAAGATTTTTACAATGACTGTGAATTTATCGAGGTAATCATCGTATGTCAAAATGGAGTTAGTTCGGTATTTTGTGTCTCATAATTTCTTGCTAATTAATTACGGTAATTTGGATTTTAATCAGCAACAAATTAGCAACAAAATACCAAATCAATTGCAATTTGCTTTGCGATGGTTGCTTCACAGTCAAATTTTAACAAACTAACTTAAATTTATGTTATGTTAAGAAAAATTTTATATTTCTTGTTCAAATAATATACATTTTAGAAAAGATATTTCGTCCCGTTTCTGTGTGAACCGCGTATTTGCACAGATAATTTTGTTTCTTTTTTTTTAGGAAATTTTAGTTTTGAATGAAAAGAAATCGAATTACATGTAAAATGTATTGGTTGACGTTTGTTTCAAAATGTATACTTTTTCTTCTTCTTTTCCCATAGTTTTCCAGTTGAACAAAATCTTTGATGAATATGTAGTTACAAGGTTTACGTAGAAACGGGATGATATGAGTAGGATCAGCTGTATTTAGGGGGGTATTCCTCAGGAAGCTTAAAAGCTATTTGCTGCATAATTACTTACAAGTTAATATGCAACTTTCTCACTAGTACCGTACCGTTCCTAGTTCTAGGACTCGTGCAAAAGTCGGCTGATACTCCCTTTAATAATCTTGACAAAACAACTAATCTATAAAGTAGTGTTCTCTTTATAGCATTGTTAAGCTTGTCGATTTACTTCAAACTTGGTATGTGGCGTTTTTCGGAGACTATCCCCAGACGTTTTTTGAATTTTTTTTTTTTTTTGACCAAGAAAAAAAAATTAACGTTACAAATATGTTTGGATGTAAAGCACGTTACCGTTCTAAAAAAATATTTATGAAATTTATGAAATAGATGAAATGAAATGAAATAATAGCATCGGGAAGTTATAAACTGTTGTAGGCATGGTGCACTGGGAAAAAAAATCCGAGCCGAAATTTTATCTTGGTATCTCATAGTCCATCAGTTCATTAGCCAAAAACTGCATTTTTCACACCTCCACCTAGTATCATATAAACGCCACGCCGCGGAGTTTTGTTTTTAACGGTTATTTTGATTTTTTTACATAACTCGCGTGTTTTTGAATCCAGAGTATCAAGTTTTAAGACAAACTTATAGAAAATTAAATTTCCTAGAAAATATATTGAGCACTTTTTTTCGCTAATCGCTACTGTTTAAGAGTTAAGTTTATTTTCTTAAGAAAATAGTGATTCATTTTGTTTTATTGGCAATGAACTAGTTTTCTGCAAACTTATATGTGGGAAAAAAAAATTCTAGCCGAATTTTGGTATTGGTATTTGATAGAGTGTCAGTTCACAAACCAAATCCCTATTTTGAACAACTGCCCATGTTGTCATATAACCGCTATTTTGTATATGAACTTTATTTATATTCTTGAACATAGGTCGCGTGTTTTTCATCCTGGGAAATGAAGTTGTATAACAAAGTAAATCAAGTTCCCTGCAAAATATGCTAAGTACCTATTTTTTTTGCTAATAGCTATTGCTTAAAAGTTATAACATTTATCCATTTATAGTTATGGTCCATTTTGTAAAAAAAAATGTAGGAGTAGATATTTGTATCTTAAATTTTTTTTATCTTCGATTAGACTTAGCTGTGCCAGTCAGAAGATGAAGTTCTGGGAGGAAAAAACCTTGATTTCTTAAAACTTATAAAGTTTTTATATCGACTACTCCTACTATTATTAATCGATTGACTTGATTTTGGTGTCATTTTGTTGGTAGGGACTAGGGAAATGTTTGAATTGTACAAAACTTAAAATAAAATAATAAGTTAGGTTGATGTTTATGTATTTTTCTCTTATTTTCTATTATTTACTTTCAAAGCAGTTATAAATATACAGTTTATTTTGAATGAAGGTTTGGTGGTTTTGAAATTCTAATAATTATAAAAAATATTTCAAGCCAGAGCTTTTTGAAAAGTTAACAAATATAATTGTTAAAACAATTTAGGCCGAATATGTCCCATGATTGTGCAGTTTTTGAAAAATTTTACCATGAAGTAATAGTTTTTTGTAACAACTATGTCAAGGCCTTCCTTACCCTTTGGATGCTCCGGGCACTTTTCAAAAATGGGGTCCTGTATAATTATATAAAAATTTTATGTTGTGAAATAAAGGTATACAGATATATAGTTACTATGTACTTGAGTGTTCAAGAAAACTAAAAATAAACTAGATATTTATTTTCTGGGACAAAATAAAAAGGAACTGATTAACTATATTACTACATCCTACTAAACATTTTTGAGGTCTCAAATATTGATAAAGTTTGAAGAGGTGCAATT
The DNA here is from genome assembly GCA_948107695.1 of Meliscaeva auricollis. Classification (NCBI taxonomy): domain Eukaryota; kingdom Metazoa; phylum Arthropoda; class Insecta; order Diptera; family Syrphidae; genus Meliscaeva; species Meliscaeva auricollis. The sequence continues at coordinate 29,387,460 of OX403618.1, forward strand.
ATATGAAAATAATCTTGCACGGTAAAATTTAAAAAAAAACTGAAAAAGCGTTGAAAATATCTGTTTTTTTTTTTTTAATTTTTGACTATTTTGTGTCACGAAATATTGTTGACTTACCTCATATTCGGAATCAGCACCCCTAAAAACATTAAGTATAAATGAAATCAAAACTACCCCAAAACATTTCTGAATTAAAATTACATTACATATTGGCAGGCAATTGAATTGTTAGATTTTATTTCATCCATAAATAGATACATTATTTATATTAATATTTAAAATTAAGTTTATGTTCTTCGAGACTATGGCCTGGAATTAATTTTTTTTCAGCTAAAATAGCGAAAATTCCTCAATACCACATGAAAACTTTTAATCATACAAAAAGAAAAGAGAAGGACTTGTACATCTGAGTTCAATGCTTGACAAAGTTTCGTTTCTTCAAATTGGTCTTACCTAAAACATGTTGTTTACCTAAAAGCTAATTAAAAATCCAATATTTAATTGCACAACTCATTTGTATACGAAAACCCAATTTTTAAATTTCTAATTATTCAGGTTTCATATATGAAACCTAACTTTTCGGGCGATAATATGCTTCGCAGATGTTATAAGCAAGCTTAAAGGTTTTCGTGAGCATCGAAACCTGATTAATTTTTGTGCGAATATAATTTTCGTTTGATATGCAAATGATGGCATTTTAAGAACGGGGCACATAATGCAAAAACTGCATAATGCATTTGACATGTATCCGTAAGGAGAATATAATTATGTTTATCGTGTTTTTCAGTGTGATGTGTGCTGTGGCTATGGCATCAGCCTACAGCAGCTTCAAAGTCGTTGGTTGTTTTTTTTTTTTAATTTTAATTTTTTTTTTTCAACTCTGGGGTTTTATTTTTTTGTGCGCCCAGAACATGAGTGAAGACATCTTAACAAATACAAGTACATGTGCTGCAAGTAAGCATGTAAACAAATAAGTGTTATGACTTGGAAAGGATAAAATAATGCATCATGAACGAAACATGCCAATTCAAATGCATCACCCTCATTTCACACTCTCGAGTAGCTACCTAACCCCTTTTTACCATATCTAGAGGACGAGGATTGGCTGATGATGAGCTTGAGAAAGTGCATGTAGTTTTTCAGTGCACTGTGATGGAGTCTGAAGACATGCTGTTGCAGTTGACTGCAGTTTCCATTAGAGGTATAAGCTTATAAGCGCGTATACGATGCAATGGCGATGTTGAGGTTGATGTCGACGATGGATGCAACGCTGCGCTGCAACACAATAATAATTTTTAGCCACGAAAAGGATAATAATGAGGCACAAGAAGAAGAAGAACACCAGCACCAACGAACCTAGCCACATAAAAGTGGTCTCAATTCATTTTTGCTGAAGAGTGTTTGACGCTTAGTACATATTTCCGTGTCACCATAATGTAAAAATCAACGTACAGACAAAGTGTTCCGTCCTTATTCCAACAGTGTTTCCATATTACACCATTATACTGCTATAAGCGATCCTGGCTCTGGCTTGGATACTTGCAGAGAGGCTGGCGTTCATTTTATGAATGAAACGCGATGCTTCAGTTCATTAACTTTACCTACTCATCATACGTATAGTAATTGTATATGTATAATGGAGACATTTCCAATTAAGCGCAGAAAGAGAACGAAAGTTTTAATATAGGGGTAGGTTATGTTCACTTTATTGATATGTGACCTAAGGCAGGAGTATAATCTGAAGCATATTAAGTATATAGAAAATAATTTTACATAAAAATTTCTTTGATCAATCGATTGTGGTCTACATCAAAAGTGGCAAATGCTCAAATGTTCATTAAAAGGGAATTTACGTTCTCTTTTTTTATATACATATATTATATCCATCCTTATCTTACTGTTTAACTTTTATTTTTGTTCATAATGTTTTAATCTATTATTAATTTGCTGAATAAAAGACGCATCTTAAAATGATACGTAAGTAAAAATAAATTGCCAAAAATTAGGTTTAATATAGAAAAAACAGTGAAGTAATAAGTAAGAAGTAGGTACAGGAATGGGTCTTGATTCACTGAGGTAACAATGCAACGTAATATTAAATAGATCACATTTTATTCTAAGTTGCGACACCTTAGCTCTTACATACCTCATTGCATTTGATTTCTAACAGATAGATAGACTGATGCGTAGGGAAATTTACTGGTAATGGTGACAAAAGCGACTTTGGCCCTATTTCACTGTGGATGCGTTAAAATTGTCATCGTTGAAGCTAAACCATTACGAAAATAAGTTAAACTTAAGTGGTTTCCTTCCCTACAGTAGATTTGTGTGAATGGCTTCCTGTTTTTCGATTTGGTCAGACAAACATTAGCACCCTGATTTTGGTTCTTCGATCAATTTTGTTATAGAATCTACCTTAAAAACCCTTCCTACCGTACCGTACTAGCTATATTCCACGGAAAGTTCATTGAAAAAACTATGTGCGATCACCAGTTTTGTGATTACCGGCATTGGAGGAAACTTTGGACCACTTGTGCTATTCACAATCAATTTATGAGGAAATGCTTAAGTCTTTACTAGAGGATTACCACAATTGGCATTAATAACCAAAAGTTAACGAAGCGCTTTGGTTATCTTCACTCAAATAAAATAAAATCTCAAGTGTGGTCAAGCTTCAGGAGCTACCTTAAGCATTTGCTTATTACGTTGTGTCACTTGTGCCTTATTTTAAATCATGCAATTTATTTTTTCTCGTCACTAAAACTCACTTTTTTCGCCAAGGACATTTTTTCTTCTTTAATTTTTTTTTTGACAAACATCGTAGTTTATGTCTGACGGTTATCTTTAATGAGGGCTACAAATTTCGTTGTCAGTTTGATTTTTCTCGACAAAGCCCAATTTTGTCAATGAATGAATGGATTTTGCTTAAACAAATGCTTACTTCAAATCTCAACTTGAAGTAAGACTATGAATTATGCCCTTAATCTATCGATCCTTAATGTTTTCAAGGTTTTTTTGTGGCAGATGACAAAAACCAATTGCTTAACACGTGTTTAGATTAGATAAACGGCAATTTAAATTTAACTTTTTGTATGACAAATAAACTTATCTAAGGCATGCACATAGTTTTGGTTAATCTCATTAGATTTCTCACACAAATCGGGCTATATTGACATCCAAATGGCCTCTCAAAAGCAAATAGCTTCAATAATACTGAGATTTTTTTTAAATTGTATCCAAAGATCAAATGGAGTTCTTCAGAACTTTTGAGAAATGAAAAAACAGAGTTGCTTCCTACGATTTTTTTGAATAAAAATCCCGTTAAATGTATAGGCCGGGTCAAACCCTATTTGGATTTTCCTTTACTTTCTACGAAATGATAAGTCTGTGAGAAAAATTTGGGAAACTAATTTGAATTGTATCAAAATGTAGGTAAAATTTAATAGTGTAGCAATTTCAACAGAGCTCAGTTGAGCCAAATGTTATATAGCTTTACTTTTAACAACCTTTAGATTTTGTGGTGTTAAATATATTTTTTTCCAGTTTCAATTATTTTTATTTCAAATGTTGGTGTGCAAAAATACATTACCCCTTTTGGATTGAAAATTCTGGCTTTTGCCAGATCTTTTTCAAAACATTTAATTTTTTTTGAAAAAGAAAACATGTTTTTTGTAATGTTGCTGATATTTTATAAAATGAACTAAGTCGCCCATTTAATGTTTACTAATGAAAAGATTTATTTAAACAACGAAATTCTATTCAAGACCACGATTTATGTTTTTCTATATAGCCAGAAACCCCTTTCTTATTTAAATTTCAAATAATGTTAAATCAATCAATAGTTAAAAAAAAAAAAATAGTTTTAATTCCAAATTTTGAAGTTAATATCAACCAAAAATTTGAGCTGTTTTTTTGTACAAATTTTAAGTTACAAGCTACAACTTTGTTTTTTTTTTTTAATTCCATGGTCTTAATTCTTATCAATCGAACTCAGAAACTTAAAATTTATAAAAAAAATAAGACTATTCAAATTTGGAAGCTTCTTAAGATTTTGAAAAAAGTCAGTTGAAATTAAAAAAAAAAAAAAAAAAACAGAGAAATCGGAACTTTTTCAGCCGGTCCTATATAAATTGGCTAAATTACTATCCATTGTGTTGCTTTTTTATTTTATGTTTTATTCTTAATTTTTTAATTTTTACTGATTGTCTAAAGTGCTATCCTTAGTTCATAATAAAGCTAGTGGAGCGCCTTTATGCAAAAACAACTTGAAGTTTTAAATTGAATTTATATTCAGTCGCTCCGCTTAAAAATAAAAATAAAAAAAAAAATCATCTTCTGTTTCCGTTTCCGTTTCATTCGAAAAGCATCCTTGAAAAAAATAAATTTACTTATGAAGCACAAATCCAATTCAGAAGATCGCAGTGCGTAATGTAAAATTGAAGATTTTTAAAATTATTTGCAGAAGTCTCTGCACATTTAACACACACAATTTACTGTCCGACTCATTATTTTCGACGGAAAAGAATGGATTTTAGTTTCTTTATTGTTTGTTTTTACCATTTTTTATTTGTTTTTAGAAGATTTGTTATTATCCTTTTTTTTATTTGACAGATTATTTGAATATTATACTCGTTTTTGTTTTCGCTGTGGAAATGGAGACTACAGAAACATTTGGTTTCGCTTCAGCTGTGTACAAGGCTTTACCAAATAAAACTTATTTAAGTTATGTTAATAAGCTAAAATTTAGTAATTTATTTTACAGGAAAAAAATTTATTTATTTTATTTAAAAAAAAAGGATTATACTTCAATCGATTGTTAAGTCCCAAACACACAAAAAGTTGCATGTACGAAAAGATTATTAGCATTTTTTTTGCTTGATGTGATTGTTTATGTCCTTTTTTTCATTTATATTTGCATTTTGTATGTATACACAATTTTTTCACAATAAAATATTTAAGTTTAACCAAATGTTGTGCATTCTACAAACTCTGAAATTTTGAATTAAATGCACGGTTTAAAAATATGACTTAAGTTCTATTTTTACCAAACAACTACTGATTATTAATTTTTAATTAATTACATATTTTAATTTGAGATTTATATCAGAGAGATAAGATATATAAGTATAAACATTATATTTTTCAAGATGGTGGTGAAATGGAGGATTTTTCAACTCCAAAAATTGTGAAAAAACTTACCTTCTTCCTACAAATCAAATAAAATAAACCTTGTCCTACACAAGATATAAGCATTCAAAGCTTACAGATTTCAATGGACTCATAAATATTTGTTTTTTTCCTTGTCATGTTTTAAGAATCGTTGCTAACGTTACTTTTAAGTGATAAAATTTAACGGTAGCCCTTGGATTATTTTTTTAAATCAAATCCAGGAGCTGATATAAAATATGTTGAAGCCAAAGAGTAGAAAATAGAATCAAATTTGTTCCCATACTTCGATTTATTTGAGGCAGAAATATTTTGGTTCCTTTTTTCCATTGAATTCCAACCAACCTCATCATCATACAAAAAGGACGACGAACGAAGGAACAACAACGAGCAAATCGTTTTGTCTACTCTGGAATTTGTGACATTGGTTTCAAGAATTTCATTTGGGTTCGGAATTTAGCAGAGAAGTGAAGAATATCCACTTTTGTGCTCCATGGGAACATAGGTAACTTGAATTTCACAAATGTGTATCACAACCTACAAAAAACTTTGTGAATTTTGGATTGTGGTTCTAATTTGTTATAATTTTTTTTTGTTGCAGTTTTGTCTTTTTTTTTTAATGCGGAACCAATTTTGTCTCATGAAATGAAACTGTTAAGTGTGCCTTGTTGTCTGGTGGGAAAATTCTAGTCACTTCTATGAATAAAATAAGGACGAATGCAATCAAATCGGATTTATCTATAAAACAAACTCCTCGAAACATTCCTCTCAGAGTGTCGCCACATTTGGAGACTTGAATTGAATACAAAATATGTAAGAGGGCAAAACGCAGAAGAGACTTGCTTAGGGCACATTATAAAGGTATGAAGTGGACGCTTTCATACCAGATTCTGTACTTAATTGACACCATTCGAGATAAGATTATCAGCGAAATATTTTCAGAGAAAAACGAGAAATCATCCTGCCTCTTACCACTTACATCCTTAGCAATTAAACATTTTTTATTTTATTTCGTATTTGTGATGTTTTGTCTTTTTGCTCGCTTCAGTATAAATGTGTGTGTTGGTGAATGTATTTGTGTTGAAAGGATTCTTGCAAGAGTAAGGTTTTTTATCTCTTTAACGCTATTGCACCACCGACATTAACAGATTCCAGTGATTTGCTGCGCTCGGAATGGATGAGAGAATTCTGGAGCGACTACCGCGATGATGGGGTGGAAGGGTGCAGGAGCTGGGGCTCTGACTTTAGATTCAATGCATTGGCTGTGGCATTTCTCATCTTAAAAGACAAAGAAGAATTTTCACACGGACTCTGCAGAAGTAAGGTATTTTGCATTTAATTGGAATACATTTGCAATGCAACTGTATGGAACAAGATAAGATTATGAGGAAAGGTTATTTTGTTGAAACAAAATCGGATAAAATTGTGCTGGGTTTCGATTATATCATTTTTTTTATTTGTTTATTTTTGCGATATTATGAGATTTAATAATAAAAACACATAAATTAATGAGAATGTATAATATAAATGCAAGGAGAATGATACAATAATTTTATGAAAGGTAATATTGAGAATTTTAACCCGAAAATCAAAGAACAGTGAAATGCGTCGACTGATTAATAGTTTATTCTTAGCTTACTGTGTTTTTCATGTCCAATGCCGTTTTTTTATCGATATGCAGGGTTTTTCTTTAGCGTTTTATTATTAACATTGTTAACATGATGGAATTTTCAACCGCCATCAAAAACTGTACGGAATTTTGTCTCAGCATGAATATTTGCTCAACATACCAGTACAACAATTGTATGATAAAATAATTGCAGCGAAAGGGTTTAGCGACGTTTTAAAACATTTCAGTAATTAAGGTTTAAAGTTTTTCTTTCTCATACATAGCGTATGAAACCTCTGACTTAATGTGTCATCTCAAACCTAAGAGTGACAGAAAAAATTTACTGAGGACAGAAAAGGATCTTCTTTTCTGATAAAAAAGTCAATTTAAAAAAACACTAAACCTCCTTTTCCTTCCAACAACGCTTCAATTGAATGTGGCCAATTTAAGAAACGAAAGAGCTGATCAGCAAACTTGATTGTGCTCATGATTGTTTGTATAGATGTGAAAAAAGGCTAGTGTGTAGTTTAAGTCAAACAAAAAATATATGGAATGAGAAGAGTGAATTTTCCAGGTTTTAGGTATGCGGAGATAAATGTTGATTAGATTTTGTTTTAAATAAAGAAATATTGTGTTATTTTTTTCAAACTGATTTCTTAATGTTCTATTTTATAAATCACTTTTTTAAATTTAAAAACAAACTATAAATAGTGTTTCTAGTGGAGTTCCTAAAATTCAAAATAAGGCATTATCTCGTAGCCTAGCCAAACATTTTGGATAGTGATCTATTTTTACCCTTTCAGATGGGACAGGCAATTTTTCTAAAAGTTGACTTAAAACAGAAAAGAAATTATTGAAAAACAACGGAGTTAAATAAAAGATAAAATTAGCTGATTTTTTCAAAATTTTAAGTTATAAAACATGTTTTTTTTCCTCAATGGCCTTTTTTTAAATCTCAATTAACTAAGAAAAGTTAAAGGTCTATGTTTTTTTGTTTTTTTTTAAACTGAAATTTACAATTACAATTACTTTTTTGCGGTTCAGTTTTCTACTAAAACTTTATAATTTTATTTAATTTTAGTTTAATACAAAAAGGTAAATGTTAGAATATTTTGGAGTAATATAAAAAAATACATACATAAAAAAAAAAGTTTTTATTAACACACAATTTTTATCAAAATAAATGAAGATTCCAGGGGAAAAATTAAACTAATAAAAAGGTCTCGTAGTATTTATTGAGTACTGTCTGAGGGTATCCTAGCTTTTAGAAAACCAATTTAATTCTTTCTTAAAAAAATAAAATTAGATTTGTCTTACAAATTTTCTGTTCTAAGGTCTGTTAACATTTTATCTATTTATATTTCATATTTTTTGTTTAAGATTACTTAAACTTCTGTTATAGGGAAAACATTTCTGATTCTTGAAAGACATAACATTATGTCCAGTTTTTGAAGATTTTCGGGGTTTAATTTCAATTTTTACAGTGATCGTTCCACAATTCAGACTCTCGATTCATAGCTAGTAATAAATAGAAAAATGTTTAAGTTTTGATTTGAAATCTTGGACATTAATTTTCAACATATTAAATGGATCGGATGTAACAAAATCAATTAATGTAATTATCTGGTATATTTTCTTCTGGAAATCTACGTTCGAATGCCATTATCAATGAATAAAGAAACGGAATCAAGAGCGATTTCTTCCAGAATTCAACAACATTTAATGAAGTATGATTAAAGTTATGTTCAGAGATGCTCATTGTCATTGTTCATATAAAATTCAATTTTCTCTGCAATAGATTTCGATTAAGCATCATCTATTCTTAAAGTTACTTGTTTGCTAAATTTATGATTTTGTACACGTGCTTCGTACATGCAGAGATATCTTACTTTTATGAATGTGGAATATTTATACAACTAGGCGTTGGCTTGGCTCAAGGTAGGCAGAATATTTTGCTTTTAGAATGAGGCATGTTGTAAGCTTTATTTGAGTTCCAGCATAATTCAACTGGAAAGCTGTTGTTTTTGTCTGAAGATTACAACGTTTTTTTTTCGACATTAAGCTTTACAAAAGGCAGGAATGTTTGGAACATATTTTCTTCTTGTAAGGGAATCACTGTAGAAGTTTATAACATCCTTTACAGACCTATCGTCTTGCGGATTTCTGTTACGTCATTCAGATCATTAACAACTAAGACTTTAGAGTCATTCCATAAGAAAACGTATAATCGGCAAAAGCTGTATGATTTTTGATTTTGCTTAAACTTTGTGAGGATGTTCTCTAGGACTATAAGGAAGTAAATCCATGATGGTAGCGTTGTTTCCCCGCTACCCGCATTCAAACTTTTGGAAAACGTCATTTTTATATTAATCGTAGCGTTTGAACAAAGAAAAAAAGTCATAGATCAATTATACCTCCATCAAAAACAATTTCTGAAAATACGTTAATTTTACTGATTTTTGTGGTTTTTGACTGAGTGCAGAACATCGGCATTTATGTGAACGTGGCTAGTACCTACCGTGTCGTGTTCCGTCGTAGGTGCTAGTAACTCAAGGTATTCAAATACTAAGTAGTCGTAAATGGCTAAAATGACCAAAAATTGAAAAAAATAGTTCATTTTTTTAACATTTTTTTGTAATTTGTTATTGGCAACAAAAAAAATTGTCAAGTGGTGCAAGCAATTGACATTAACCCTTTTCGATCTATGAATACAATAACCCTTTTTGATCTATGAATACAATTGATAGTACCTCTACGTCTTAGAGACTCTTTTACTACGGTTAACTTGAATATTTCGCAATTTAGAAATTTTATTTCTCTATATGATTTGATTGAAATCATCTATCGGCTTTTACCAAATAATACGTAGAAACCTAAATTCCATAAATTATACGCCTTCACTATAAAGCTGAACAAGTTTTCAACACAAAACCAAAAAGCAAACAATAATCTTTTATCATAAATCAACAAGTCAATATTATAAGCTTATTAATTTACCTGCCTCAAATTTCTTGACCGCACATATCATTTCAATGTCAGTTTTTTAACTACCTTTACATAAAAACCATATATCAAAATTATCCAACTGACCCATCAAATAGCCCACGAACAGAACAAAAAATCACTGCCATAACCATTCACGTTTAAACTATAACCATCAACCTAGAAGCGTTTGGATTAGTCATTAAGACCCTCCCAGAGAGCAACATCAGCATCAGCTTCAGAAATCTTGCAAATTCAGGCCATAACCCAAACCCAGGCAAACAAATATAATAATGTACAACTGGAAGTTCAGCTTCCCATTGTGACTTGAATGCTTCTTCAGAAGTCCAGAAAAATAATTTAAACGGCGCCTGTTATAAAGACCCCACTCTGTTTTATATTTTTGAATGTGTTTCTTTTTTTATTATTATTTTCTTCACTTTTTAGATCTTCTTCTGTCCTAAGCAGTAAGCAGTAATAAAACGGACAGTTTTATCACATTCACATTCTTTAATAAGACACAAATAAAAAAAAAATTATGAAGAAGCAATACAAACACGCACAAGAGACCAAAATGTCATCACATGAAATTTATCTCCCTAAAAAGGTATCTTCGATTTCTGACAATATTGTGATAAATTATTTTTTTTACTTTTTGACTTGGCCCATTGGAGAATATTCTTCCATCAGAGACTAACTTTAGAATTAGGATAAGAAAAATAAAATTAAATCTCTTCGCCAGAAAAAAAACCCTTATAAAAATCTGATGACCATTCAGATATTAATCCCCCTGGCATATCTGAACTTGGTCAGATTTGTGACAAATGGATGTTTCTTTTGGGTTAAAAATCAAAAAAGAAAAAAAAAATTCAGTTTCAGCGATAGCAGAGAACGGTGTTTGGAGATTGTGTGCCCCAATCGTTGGATATCGTTTATTATTATTTAATTCATTAGGTAGTGATCCGAAAAATTGATTCGACAGAATGTTGGAGAACTTCTTGTACATTTTTTTTTGTGTGTTAACTTTGGTTCATTAAAGGGAAAATGACAGCTTGTGAAAGATTAAAAATTATAATTGAAAAGATGATGACAATATTTTCGTTCATTAATTGTCAACCATCAGTAGGTATTAGTAGTTAAGGGTCGAAATTCTATTAACCTATACATATGTACATATGTTACATGACAAACGATGAAACATCATATTCGTTTTGGCAATTGCTGTCAAAAATATTTGTATTTATAGGTATAGAATTCTTACGGTTCACATTGATTTATGAAAGCACAGGAAATTGGGTAAGATTGTAATATCCCGAGTGGCGTTACAATGATAGCTTTGGTTGTCTACAAACTAACTACTTATTGGTTTTTAGAAACAATATAGCAAAAATTCAGCTCACATGGAACTTTAATGTTTTGTGTATAGATAGGAAAAATAAAACGAACTGATAAACTGGGTGATACCCAGTGATACAATTTGTATATATTTTATTTGACACGTAGGTCCATGTTTTTATACCATAAATCGTGTAACCTCGGAGTGGTTGAAAGTACTTTAAAGTTATTATTTAAAAGTGAAAACGTTTAAATGATCAGAAAAGTTTCTTGATGCGGTCTAGAAGATGTTGGGACCTTTGTCCCGGATATTAGGCCACTCAGTGCATTGAAAGGATAAAACACTTCAATAACCATCTACACTTTCCAAACAAGGATCTCGTTGACTGCTGATGGAATGTAAGAAATAATCATGGAGGCACTCTTATAAAAAGGTCTTTTCAAAGACCGCAATGAATCTGTACGAGTCTAATTCAGAAGCAGTCAAGAATTAAACAAGTAACATGCAATCTAATAGTAAGAGGTTTCTGTAGGGAAATCGGTATTTTAAGGTAAATTTAATTATTAGTCCGGCCATGACTTTTCCTCCAGGGGTTGTAGCTCGAAGCATATATAGACCTAATAGTGCCACCAGGGGACTCACTAATACCTGCTGATGTACCAGAACTATTGCCTGCTGTTTCTAAGTTCCATCACCAAGAGCCTTACACGAACAACCTGCAGATCTATTCGAAATCCGATCATGCAAGCAGACTTACTCATTCCGAAGTCGTTTCCAATATATCAAGAGGACTAATTTGTAGCCCAGCATCAATTAAAATTAAATAAATTATAATACGTATTACTATTGTATTTGTTTTAAGAGTAGGTTTATTGCCACTAAAGTTTGATGTTATCCTTCAAAAACGACACTGACGAGCAAATCCTCTAGAAAGCAAAATACACCTCACAATCTCCGATGTAATCAATTACTTCTGCCAGCAGTAATTTCCATTAAAAATGATGTTGCATATTTGATGGTTTCGCAACGGTTAATAACTTCTTCATCGTTCTTGGAATACTGGTAGATAGGTATATTGAATATTAACTTCGATTCTTGCCAAAAAAAAATCATATTTACTAAAATGCTAACCTTTACATACAAAACCTATAGGTTAGAGCGTTTTTGTTAGTTTGAACCTTCTTTTTTAATACATAGGGATCTAGCACGTTACTTAATACAATCTAGCATTGGTTACACCTTATTTGGTTCAATCTAGTGTTTTCAATGGAAAATAATTGATTGAAAAATGATAAATGCTGCAAATTTTCGATTTTAACGACTTAACTCGATTGTTTGAAGTTACGCGCTACGCATGAATTAGTTTTGCCATTTTCCATGCCGGCCATCGTGGCTGTTGTTAAGATTGTCATTGGACATAATGTTAGCAGACAAATGGTTTGATTTGGTAACGTTTAAGTAAGAAAATTCAGCGTCGGCTTGTAAGATATTCTACTTATAATGATAGCAGTCCATTTTTTTTCAATAGAAAAGGATATTCCAGTTTAGGGATCTGTTGAATGATAAGCCCAACTGAACGTAGAGTATCGTCTGTGATATTCCCTTCTAAATTTTCAAATGTTTGATGGTGATGGTTTTTGTAAATGATGTAAATCCTGTTGTTTCAACGTTTGGTAGGTTACTGATGTTTGCTAAAACTACTCTGCATGTCCTTGATTTCCTATCGATGTCGACGTTCTTTCTGAGTACAAAAAAAAATGTTTTTTGCCCTGCAGGCCTGATTTTTTCCAAAATCGAATGTATATAAAGAATATCTGCGTGGCAGTTGTGAAAAGCCTCTTCTGCATTTTAAATATAATTTGATGAGTATTTTACATTTTGTCTACATCAAAATTTGGGCACCTACCTTCTTATTTAGTAAGTGAGTTGCTCGAGATCTTTAAGATAATAATACACTTTAATTCAGTTGAAATAAAGCTAAATGTTTGAGAGTAACGTAAGAAATGTTTAGTTTAATTTATGAATTTTTCTTACATTTTATCGTTTAATTATGCAAAAATTGCAGTCCATTGTCTTCTATATTATGAAAATATGTTAAAAATGTTATCTTTGAAAAATCTAGCAAAACGTTCTTGAAGTAAAATTACCATCATGAACAAATTATCCACTTTAAAGTAAAACCGTGTACACTATATTGAGCACGTCACATAATTTATTTTGCACACAGTGGTGTAAAATTAATTCTTACCTGGAACATGGTTAGATATAAAAATGTAGGGAATACATAGACCTTCTTGAAATGTATTAACTTCACTTAACATTTTTTTAGCTCTTACACTTATGGCACTCTAACTAAATCCCCCACTTTACTCCGCTGTAATATTATTTTTTTTTTTTTTAATTTTGGAGATTTTTTACTGACGAACAAGTTGAAATTAGTTTCCATAACTTTGGAAGAAATTTTGAAGTTAACTTGAGTTTTTTTTTTTTTCAAAGGTGCATTTGTTGCTTAATCCCATAATTCAATAATTGATGAAATACATTGTCATGAAGGATTTTCATTTAAAACAAAACATTTTTCTGAAATCTTTTATAAAATATTCCACTATGGACTGTTATCTCACATCTTGACAAGAGCTAAATCTGCCGCCTTATTGTCTCAAGTTCTATAATTGATGGTACGGCATCTTCGTTGATGTGAAGCAATACTGTTGTTGTGCTGTGGTAATTTAGAGCCTGACAAAAGTCATAAAAAGTTTGTCACGTCAATTGTTTTATTTTTTATCACACTAAGACTACAGTTGAGGAGTGACTTTTCGAAAGAGAATTAAATAAGTTTCATTTACAAAAAAAATGGCTTGGGAAATGGCTTGAAAAGTTTTGAAACCAAAACTAGTATATCACACGATTTGTGTACCTAAACAAAACAAAAGTCTATGTATTTTTGTAATAAATATAAACAAAAAATATCTGAACCATAAAATTCTAATGACAACAAATTATATACAAATCGCGTTTATATATCATTTTCTGATATTCAATGTGTGGTTCAGATTGTTTTGTACATTTTATGTTCCAAACATACACAAATTTTAACACAAATTTTAGTGTTTGCACAAATCTTTGTGATAGTAGATTTACAACTTAATCCAACTAACAATTCTGAAAGGTAGAATACTTTATTTTAAGACGCCTTCTACAGTACCGTTTATTAAAAAAAAAAAAACTGACAATGTAAGCGTCTACAAACAAAACGCTGGGCCAAAGTACCAGCCATAAGCATACGTATATAATATGGGGTATGTATGGAGGGTAAACGGCACATTTGCAACCCCCCTGTTTGGGCACACAATAAGATGTGGTGTAGGTGCGGCGTTAGGTGCAAAGCTTCTTTTGCATTGAAATAAACTTTGATTTTTTTAAACATAGGTACAAGCTTGTTTGCTGTAGTATACACATACAAATTTTAAATAAAATTATTAGAGCTGTTTTAAATGATGTTCAAAGGGTTGTAATGCGAAACACCAAGAGAACAAAAGTGCTAAAAGGTTTTTCTTAAAAACGACCTCTGAATTCCAACTCTTGAAATTGAAAAACTTTGATGGTTACCTTTTAACTACTTTAGATTCATTTTATTGATTGCATTTGGCAACTAATTGCCGAATTCTTTTGAAACTTTCAATTATATTTTTCAAAACGTTGATATAACATCATTTTCCGAAACATTGACAACGACTGCACTGATAATTCAAATACAGTGCTGTAGGTACACCATTTTTATCTTGATCGTCACGAAAGAGCGAATCATAAAAGACTAAAGACATTGAGTTTTAAGAGCTAGAACTTTGTCAAGAAATTGGCCGTTAATGAAAACAAATAACAATAAATTTCAAAATTCCATAGTTAATAAGGTATGGTTACAGAAGGCAGTAAGTAGAGAAAACCCAATAAAAAAGGATATTTTGTGCTTCTCAAAAGGACTGATTTTTATGGATTTTTCAACATTTTTTGGTGAAAAATCCAGAAGTCGTACAAATAATTGGTCAAGACATAAATTTGAAAATTTTGTCTACTTTTGTTTTCCATAAACGGTTTCAGCACAAAACACCAAAAATAATAATAAACAATTTTTTTTTTAGTTTTTCAAAGATATGTATCTCATGTTTTCCATGAAAAAAATTGTTGAATAACTTCAGATTGGTACTCACCATCCCGGAAAATATAAAGTTAGCCATTACAAATTATTAATTCAGAACTTTCTACCTCTAAAAACGCTTTAACGCTGAACTAAAGGGAGTATTTTGGACATTCTTTTTTTTTTGATATTCTTTTTTCAAAAAAATATTTAAATATTTTTTGTCAAGAAAATCTTTCAATACAAATTTTTTATAAACAATTTAAAAGAAATAAATTAAAAATTATAAGAAAAGAAAATGGTGGAAGTGAATGAACGCATCTAGAATTTTGTCTCAAATACGTTTTTTTGTCGAAAGTGGCTATACAAATTTATGTGATAAGGAACGTTCGAATGTTTTATTTTTATTCATATTTTGTGTAACGGGCGATTGTTTTATTTATGATGTTGCGATAGGTCATTTTTAGCTTTGCTGATAAATATTTTTTTGAAAAAAGAATTTGCTACAATCTGAAGATGAGAACTGAACTATTCTCGAAAACGTTCATATTAAATAAAACAATTCTTTGCACGAGTATAAGAAGTTTTTCATTTCACTAATTATAATTAATGATTAATAGTTTGTAATAAAGTGTTTACCATTAAAGAAATTCGACGTTAAATGTAACAAAATATCTCAAAACATGCCAGGGTAGTTTTAAATCTGAAAGATTCGGGTTCAGCGGGCCAAAATCCTTTAGAAGAGTAAAGTTTGGCTTGAAGGCGATTTTCGTTGCAGAACTATAATCTACAGTATACTTTTCTAGGTGTTACCGTTATCTTTGAATTGTTTTTTTATATACTGAAAGTCCATGACAACTTTATTCTTTTTTTTTTTTTTTTGCCCAATCAACACGTTCTACTTGTTTGCTTCATCTTATGGGAAACATTCTAAATTTCTTAATATAGTGTTAATTTCTACTACTTGTGTTATACATTTTTCCATCATTCTCACGGATGAAAGCTAATTATTTCATATAACATACCTATACCGGGTTTCTAACCAGTATCCATATTATCTTTAGTTTTAAAATTTAATAGGTTAAATGGTTATTTTCCAGAAAATAATATGACTAACAAAATTGCCAAAATAATTTTTATTATGACGTTAACCTTGAACTTGTCTACAATCTCAAAGATTTATCACTCCTGCTTTTATAAAGTAATCAAAAAGATAAATTCATCTAACAATGAAAGCTCACTCGTACCTAAACATAATCTATTCAGCTCATCAGACACATAGATAATTTTTGAGCAAATTAAAATTTTTGCGGTCCATTATAGCCATCGACCACACAACTTTCTCATGTGAGCAAGTTTGTCTTTGTAGACTAATTGATGGCTAAATTTTTATTGTTTGCGATCTCTATCATTAGTCGGGACACTGAATGCGGATAAAATAATAACAGATTTTTTTTTTGGGGGCATAAATAACAAAAACGATTTGCCAAAAACATCTGATTCCGTCTCTCATATGGATGTGTAACACGAACATAACACAATAATGCATATTTTCGAAGGGGACTCGCCGAAGGTCAGCGTTGCTAAAATCTTACCGAATTCCACGAAAACCGCAAAAGCTCACGTCAGGGAGTTGAAGAAATTATACTGCGCTTGTAAGTGCCAAATGTGATCTGATGGAAGTTTTTGTTGTTTTGTTGTTGTTGGTGGCGGTAAACGATTTCGTTTTGGAAGAGATTTGCCATTTTACAATCGCCAACGAATCGAAATAAATCATGTTGCAAGCATTAAATCAGATGAACTCTGTTCGTTTTAACATTTTCCACGCTCCGTGTGTGGCTGTATCTTCATCTTAATTCATGAATTTATGTGCCATTCAATGGTAAGACTCTGGGCTAGGGGGAACAACTTCTTATTGTATATAGAATACTTATATGAATCTTTATTCTTTTTTTTGTTATTTCTGTGAAAAGAACAAGTAAGAGGAACATAATATTATGCTTCCGGGCTAGAATAAGGAAGGCAAAGTGTTGTCTTTTTGTCTTCAAATAATTTCTGAGCTGAGCTTCAATTTGAATATTATTAAATAGAAGATGGAGAAAATGTTGATGCGATCTTATGCTTTCCATACACTGGTCAAGATATAGTTGTGATTTGATATAGGTTAGATATTAAATGCATAAAGTCTATATTTCACTTTTAGCTGTTATTGGAATGTATTATAGGCAAGGGGTGGGTAAATATAAAGGGCCATACAAATAACAGTGGTCTACAAAAATATTTTTTTTTGTCCTTTATATAATTTTTTTAAATTATGTAATGCTGACCTTACACGACACAATGTTATTGCGCAATACTCAGTATTGTGTAATAATATTGACCACGTAAGGGCTGTATTGCACAACATTTTCTGTTTGCGCAATATATTGAGTGATATTGAAAAAGTTTAATACTTTTTGAATTTGTACTCAATATTTTTCGTTTACACATCGATGCAGATACACGATAATCAAAGACACATATAAATATTGCGCAATTATATTGAGTCGTGTATGGACAACCCTTTTTCGCACAATATTTTTGGTCAGTATTATTGCGTGGTAATATTGTGTCGTGTTAGGCTGGCATTGGCGTTGGAGAAAGCAATCCGTGACTCTGGCACGGCAACAAGAGGGACCATCGTCAACAGGTCCATCCAGATACTGGCTTACGCAGACGACATCGACATCATCGGGAGAACCGAACAAGCTGTACACGATTCCTTCATCCAGATCGAGCAGGCGGCACAAAATCTGGGGCTGCACATTAGTGAAGGTAAAACAAAGTATATGGTGGCGTCGAATGCGAGAAGAACAATTGGTCAAACAATCAAGGTAGCGGAGCACGAATTTGAAGTGGTGCAATCCTTTAAATACCTTGGGTCAACAGCAGCAGCCGATAACAACATAGAAGAAGAAATACGCGGGCGACTTCTCAAATCCAACAGAGCCTACTACAGTCTGTCAAAGCTATTCAAATCCAGAAATCTAACCATAACTTCAAAACTGCTGCTGTACAGGACCATGGTCCTGCCAGTACTCATGTATGGATCCGAGACTTGGGTGCTTAGCAAAAGGCACTGTGACCTCTTAGCCGCGTTCGAGAGAAAAGTCTTACGGAGAATTGTTGGCCCCATATGTGAGGAAGGACGATTCCGGAGACGGTACAATCATGAGTTGTACGCAATCTACCTTGAAGCAGACATAGTGACAAAAATTAAGCTCGGTAGACTCCGGTGGGCAGGGCACCTAGCTCGTATGAGCGAAGAGGAACCTGCTCGGAAAGTCTTTTGCGGTACATTCTATGGTAGACGGCAGCGTGGTAGTGCCTGTACCACAACTGGATGGCGTCGGCTCGAGACCGGGATGGAGATGGAGAGACTTGTTGAAAGAGGCCAGGGCCGGACCCCGGTTGTCGAGCCGATGATGATGATGTAAGGCTGGCATAAGATTGAACTTTTATGAATCTAAGTCTTTTTTATCAGATTTTCTCAACGGATTTCGATTAAATTTAATATACTAAAGTTTTCAAGCACCTTTTATATTTAACTTTTAACTTGCGATATAGGAACTATATGGCAAGTTTAGGATTCGTTAAAAAAATCGAATTCGAGATAACAATCAGAAATGTCGATTTAAAATAGCTTTTTTACGGCCTTTAGTCCATACAAAAATTTGGCGTTTCGTCCAGGTGGGTCTCACTAGGACTCATCAGTTGACACTGTTAGTGAGGCACCTTGTCAATACGCAAATTTTGTTTATATTCAGTTCAGCTTACATAAACTTTTTAGCAAAAGTCTAATGTGAACTATATCCAACAAGATTAAAATTCTTAATCATTAAAATTGGAAAGGTTTGCCCAGGGCCAGGCTTTGTTTTGAATGAAGGTTTTATAATACAAATTCTATATACTACTGAAATAAATAAATAAATCAGCCAAGTAGAAGACTTAGCACTATTTAATTGGACTTGTTAAATTATTGATTTAAAATAGCTTTTTTACGGCATTTAGTCCATACAAAAATTTGGCGTTTCGTCCAGGTGGGTCTCACTAGGACTCATCAGTTGACACTGTTAGTGAGGCACCTTGTCAATATGAAATGTCATTACGGTGCAAGAGAATGCGAAAAACGTGGGTCTCGCAATTCTGTTTGTCTGTCCGTCTGCCTTAACCGCTGAAGCGATTATATTCAAATTTTTTGGTTAAGTATCGTTGGTGATTCTCTAGAGGGGAGATTGAATTTTTTTTCAACTAACTAACTAACGTACTAACGGTACCTGCCATATAACCATTGGAAAAGTTTACTTTTTACTTTCGATATGAGTATCATATATCAAGTTATGCATTCGTACAAAAAAAAAAAAAATACCATTTTTTTTTATAAAAGTCCTTGCTAAATTTTATATAGAAGAAAATGGTTTTTTTAAAAAAAACTCTAAAGATTTTCATTTTTTTTCTTGTAAAAATGTATCATTATAGAAGAAATCAAATTGCGTTTTTGAGGTTAAATTCATTTAAGAAGTTGTTTTAGTCATTTGAAAATCGAATTTTATTCTTTTTTAATTTTTTTTTCTAAAACTGCATTTACAAATTTTTAATTAAAAAGGCTTAGCATAAATATTAACTTTATCTATAAGAGCAAGTACGTTCGACCCAGTTGCATTTTATTTCAAAAAACGGCTCTAACGATTTTGATTGAAATTTTGGTGTCTGCTTTTGTTAGTTTAGGGACACACTTTTGAAATGAATGAAATGTTTGTAAAAATTCTATTCTATTCCCATGGAACCATTTTTTTCATTTTTGATGAATATCGACAGAACCGATATTGATGATTTTTTCAAACGAAAGCTCCTTAACAATTTTAAAATTATTAAGACTTATTTTAGCGGAAAATTTAATAACTCAAACAACGTTTGGTTTGCCCAACAAATCAAAATTTAACTAGCTATACAATTACTGAAATTAATACTTTTTTATTCCGCCACAAAGTGTCCGCCAAAGTACCTAAGGGACGTGAAAATTGAACCATTACACTGGTCAACACGGTTTTACTGCCCATGGTTTTTACTGATAACGGTTTCTAAAGGTTTTTCGACCAAAAAACTATACGAAAATTACTAATGATATGTGATAAAAAAGTAAAACTTTTGGTGCGCGTACATGAGTACACAAAACCTTTTTTTGTTAATGTTTGTTAGGTACCTCAGAACTTTTGACTGGGTGAACCATGTTTGATGATTCTATTTTTATTTAAAAGCTGGTGCTTCCCATGTGGTCCTATTTGAATTTGGTCCAGTTTTGACTCTGACATCCCTGAGAAAACCACATAAGTCTTAAATTTGAAGTAGTTTGTGTTTCTTTTTAAATGTATTATTTTTTGTGTTTGTGTTATTAACTAAAATGTATGAATGATGGTCCTCTCCTCTTACACGACTTTAATCTACTAATGTTGGATTAGGCCAACCAACTTGAAAAAAAAACGCTACTAATTATGTCGCTCTACGTTGTTAATTGTTTTATCAGTAGTAGCTAGTGATTGTTTTGCAAAAAGCTACAATCAGAAGTTGAACAAATATAGTCTACGATAAGATGGAATGAATCGTGCCCCAAACCACACCAATTTAGTGAAATAAATATTCTAAAATCTAACTATTCTGAAAGGATATAAATTTATTATTAAAATTAATTTGCTTATAACCAAATTGCTTGTGATTTTGTTAACTGTTTCATTGATGGTAATAAAAGTCCGTCTTCTTCCATCATTTTATCTCAAGTACGTCTAAGGACATCAAAAGAAGTTTCGAAGAATATTTTCACAGTCGAAAGAAATATTTCGTTAAATTCTTTGACCCGAGATGGGACGTTTGGCTGCTGCCACATTGTAGTTTTGAAATCGAAAGCAAAAATATATGTTCAATTTCATTTAAATATCCATTCATCCGTATAGTTAATAATTTAATTAATTCCTCTTGCATCCTTTTGCCAGGAGCCACATTAAAGGAAAAGTTTCCAGGCAACTGTAGGAAATCTACCCCCATCGACGACGATGTTGTAAAGTATTTCATAGTAGATTCGGTAGCATTCCATCAAAATACTGACCACCCACCCGAGCAAACATGCTTGGAATTTTTAAGGATAAAAAGGGTTGGTTTTAGGTTGTTGGTATTTTTCAATTGTGATGTTGGTTTTGCGGTGTGGAAATACTTGAGATGTTTTTAAGTTTAGCAAAGAAATTGGCTTTGATTGATTGAAATTTAATTTAATAGGATTTTTATGGCCCAGCTACTTCAGTTTTTCGTCGCATTAAAGTCAGCATTATAAACAAGAAACTCATTCATTCGATATTAATTAAATGCAATTTAATGCAACAAATATTTACAGCTGCTGCGTAAATGAACACCTGTTTTAGTACAGCCTCCGAGCCTGGCGCCAACACTAAACACCTTGCCTACACCCAAAGCATCACACTATACCACCATGATACCTCTACGATTGACGGATTCTGGAGATTATAATGCGGAGTCTATAGCTTTAGTTGGCACGAGTCGTATGGCATAGGTTGCTATTAATTTGCATTACCAATGTATGCACATGCATTAGCGAAATTTCCCCGCTTCAGCGACTCACTGGATCCTAAAGCCGGCTTTGACTTCGATTCCTTTCAGCGAGGCCAGATCTTTGGGTGTTAATTTGATTAAGCTGATGTCTGAATTCTTAGATTGAGTTCGAAGTAGAAAGAGAGCTAGCTGGCAATAAACGTGATTACCTAGTTGTTGGTAAAATAAATTGCTTCTGACAATTTGATGATGCTGATTTTGTTTGTCGGAAACGGAATGAGCATTGATGTTGCTTTGACAAACCAATTTGCATAGGAACATGACAGATAGTGGGTGGGATTGTTGTTAATAAAGAGTCAATTAAGATAATTTATTTCCATTTTATTTTCAATGGCGTCATAGAATTCACAGAATTTTGACGGATCAACGGATAACGGATATTGGAGTGGCTTCTTTAGTAACCGTATGCGGCCAGAATGTGCATTCTGATGACTGAATGCGCTCTATACCATGTTTTTGTAAAGAATAAATCACTTTACACTAAAATATAGCATTTCAAAATTTAGTAACAAAACATTTTGGTAGTATTTTGTACCAAAACATTTCGCATGAAAATTTGGCCTAGTTAATTTTCTCCACTTAATTCCTTTATTATTTTGTTTTGTAGTAAATCAAATTAATTTAAGATAATAATTTTATTTAATTTCAAGGTTAAATTGTGTGCCAGATGCAAGGGCTACTTGTCGCTCCGTACCCGGACTATCGAAAGATCAATTAGAGCTCTGTTACAAAGCAAGTGACGTTACATTAACGGCATTAGAAGGACTCGAGCTAGCAATACGTGAGTGCCAGGTTCAAGTGAGTGTAATATAACAATTTCGTGTATATATATTTTAATTTTTAAACTCCATTTTATTAAGTCATTATGTCATTAAAATTTAATAATTAACACTTGCAATTACAATAATGTTAAAATTATTTTATTTATAGTTTCAGTGGCATCGATGGAATTGCTCATCTTTAAGCACAAAAAGCGGCAATCCACATTCATCAAATCTGCTAACAAAAGGTAAGACAAAAGTGTACAGATCTTATCCTTTATCAATAAGTTTGCAAATCATCGAGTTAGGTAATAATATTTCCTTCAAATTTTACACGAGCTCGCTCAACAACATTCTGCAATTTTTTCGATTAAATCTGAATTCTTGAATATTATTCCACAAGAAGACTTCATAAAAAAAAATCTGGTTTTATTTTGTATTTTTAATGGAAAACCTTAAACACATAAATACATAAACCTTTAAAAAAAATTTCTATCGATAACAAAATAGTGAAACCAGTTGAAAATTTATTTGAAATTTTTAGTGACTGTCGGTAATCCAAATCTCAGTTAAAAGTGGTCCCATTGAGATAAATTAAAATGGATTTGAAAATTGTATTCTTTTAGTTTTTAAATCTTTAAAAAACTCAAGTTTTTGGAATTATGATTATAGTTTATAAAGCTTCTTAGTTACTGGACCACACCACAGTAGCTTCAGACCCGCAGGACTTTTTACTCTTTAATTTTGAGAGATTGGCTTTGAAATTTTAGTACTTTGAATGTGCTCTTGGGTACACAATATTTTTGTTTTTCTTCATTTGGAACATAGATAAATTAGTTTGAAGTTTCTGCGAGGCGTGAGCCAGGCACATACAGTTGTCCATGTGGGAATCATTGAACAACGTTAAAGATTGATGAAAAAACGTGTAAGGTTTTGAAAAAAAGTGTGGAAAGTCAAGAAATTAAACTTGAAAGTCACGGTTAAAGTGTGATCTACCTCAAAAAGAAACGTATGAGTTCTTGAATAAATAAGAAAAGGGTGGTGTTTGAATGTTCTTTCACCACAGCGGTATTATACGATTTTTCTCGTGGTACAAAGCGGCTTTTAAATTACCTCCCTTGCTGTTCTCCGCAGTATTTCCCGATTTTTCACCAGTTTTTTTCACAGTATTTCGCGTTTTTTACTGCAGTAGTTTGAGTATTTTACATATTTTTCCGCAGCTTTCACACTTTTTAACGTGACTTTCCACGCTTTTTTCTGTGACTTTCTTTGCTTTTCTCCCTGTTATTTTATGCTTTTTCTCTCGCCATCTTCGTGGTCTCTCTTGCTATTCTCGTAAGCATTTTTTCGTGGTATTTCGCAATCTTTCACGGATATTCATTTAAATTGAATTCAAATGAAAAAAATATCGAAAATTCGAAAAAATACTGATAAATTGTGGTCTCAACACTCAAAGAATAATACACACAACGCCATCTGCTGGAATTCCCGAGTCAGAATTCCTTCCGGGTTCTGTTTCTGTCATGTGTCAGAGATGGCGTTGTATAGAGATTTAATTCTTTTGTGATTTTCTTCTCTTTTTTTCAATGCATGAGAAAACTTTTCGAGACCATGATTTTCCGAAGTTCTAATAGTTATTCTGCTATTCGGAAGGGAGATAAATCCAACAAATTTGAGATCATTAAAATCCGGTCCACCTGTTCTTGGGTTATAAATGGTGTAACTAGCCCGACTTTGTTTTATATCTAGAAAATAGAAAAAATAAAGATAATTGGGTGTACCTGGATCCCACCCCGCCAGTTGAGTGCAAAAGGTATAAATTTTTTGGCTATAAACTGACTTATTTTCTCACCTAAATACTACTGGAGGCTTGACAGACTTCTAGACAAATACTAGGTAGCATTAGTGAAGTCAAAAAGTTGAAAAAAATTTCGTTATAAAATAACGTAACATTTTATGTTTCTGGCTCTCCTATAGACCAACAGTGGCCAATTTGGAATTTCCTGACCAGAATATTCACATGACTTGTAAAATTCTCGACCTTAAATCTTTGCACGATGTCATTACATTCACTTGTTGTCGGCACATATAAATAAAAAAAAAACTTATATAAAGACTAGTGGTCATGTCTGTCAGCTTTAAATGAAAATGTAACGCAAATTGAAAATATTGAATTACAAAGTTTGCGTTGGCACTACTAACATCAGTCTTAATACCTAGCACACGCGATAATTATTACAATGTTTGATGTACCTACCTAACTACGCTGCGCTGCCTGGAAAAAGAGTCTGAACTTTCTTGTACGTAGTAGCGTGTTCAGTGTCAGTTGCAAGAACGTTATAAAAGAGAAACCGTTAAAAGTAAATTAAAGGTAGATTAAAACGCATTAGCAACTGTACCATGACCTAAAGATGTTCTAATAAAGACCATTGTCCATTCGGCATAAAAGCCTCCCCAGTCTAGCAAAAAGTCTAAGAAGTATTGTTTTCATAAAAATAGACTTAGACATGGTAAGGAACAGTTGCATTCAAAGGAGTGTCAAATGGCAACGTGCTCTGGATTTCAACTACGCATTATTAAATTAATTAAAACGTTGTCTTGCAGTTGTTGTTTTGTTTAATAAGCTACTTTTATTGTAACAATATTTAAGTAAGTTTTTTTTTAGTGGAGCTGTAGGCGGTAATATTATGTTTCAAAGAAAAATTTACATGATCTTTTAACACCTTTGTCTGTTGAACAGATGTTGGATAAGTTTTGCTTTATTACTTTAAAATATAACAAAAGACAAAGAAAAGTAAGTATTGAAGAACAGTTGCCTTTGTCAGTTTTTTTTACTGACAATAATACTCATTACTCACAGGTTTTATGGTGAAGTAAAAATGGTAGCAAAAGAAGCATGACACATCTAAGTCTTATTTAGTTAGCATTAGTTCTTAAAATAAAGCTCTAAGAACTTAAGATGAACTAAAATGAATAAAGGACGACATACCCTCATCGCTGAACCAGTTCATACCTACACGGTAAGAAATTTTTACTTACTTTTTAATATAGAATTTGTATTACAGCCGTATGCAATACAGTGAATATTACTTTCCATTCTTATCATTTTCGTATTGAACATAACAATTTTATTACAAAACTTTTACAATGTAATACAAAATAGTTTAAAAAAAATTCTAATATTTACAGAATATTAAATGGTAATATTCACTGTATTGCATACGGCTGTAATACAAAGGCTATGTTAAAAAGTAAAACAAAATATGGTAAATAAGGATAAACTTAGTCAAAGATCGAAAAGCTGTTTTCTAAACAAGAAGCGATACCGACATAATTGAAATTAGAATTAGATAAACTTTCAAAATACAAGAAAATCTTGTTTCCAAATAAAAATTGTAAAAAATTCACAACTCGAGGTATCGGTGCACAATGGGGCAGAATGGCCAAATCATTTGTCATTTATTATCGAAATACAAAAAAGTGGGCGTTTTGGTGGGGGTGGTCACTGTTGGGTTTTGAAATATCAATATATTGATTCTATAAACAATTCCAGAAATTTTCAGGTTCCTAGCTCTTTTGACTGATTTATTGCCACCAATAGAGTTATTCTGCCCCAGTGTGCGGCGTTTAAAAAAATATCAGAATAGATTTTTGAGAATTAATTCACCAAAAATAGGGCAAGTATTGGTTTCGTATCAAACAAAAAATTTGAGGTCTTAATCAAAACCAACATTACGATAATGGAGAAAACTAAAAAAGTGGTTTTCGTCATGCCGTCCGTCGATCTGTGCATCTGTGAGTCCGTGGCGTTCATCTGTACACATTTCCACTGCCCAAACGTGTGAACAGATTGTCTCAAAATTTGGTAGAGATGATTTTTATGTAATTTTGAAAGTTTATTTTTTTTATTTTTGAATATCTCATCTAGAACGAGTACCTCCAAAACAACATTTTGGAGTTATTCGAGTTCTCTCAAAAACGGTTCTAACGATTTGACATGATTTCTTCTATAAAGATAAATGTTTAGACTTTTTTTGTGAAAAATCCATCGAGCCGTTTTAAAAAGAAAAAAATTATAATTATTATAATTAATTGAAGTTATCTTAAATAAAGGTCGAAAATCAATTTTTTCAACGAAAAGTGGTAGAAGCATAATATTAGAGGAAAACAAAAAAGGTACGTATATACAAGTAAAATAAAATGCACTACTGAATTACAAATACTTTCTCTTATAGATAAAGTTACTTAATATGCTAAACATTTTTAATGAAAGTTCTGTAAGTACAGTTTCAGAAAAAAAGCATAAACAGCTTCATTAATGAACTTGACCTAAAGATGAAATATATAATTTGATGTGTTATATGAAGATACATTTTGAGAAAAAAAATTGAAAATCTTTAAAAAAAAAACTATTTTTTCTATAAAAAAATTTAGAAAGGACTTTACAAAAAAATATATGTTCACCTATTTTAAGATATTATTCATGAAAATTTAAGAACTTAAAAAATTATTATGATTTTTATAGCCGAAATCATAGAAGCCATTTTCAGAAAAATAAGTTTTTTAAAAATCGATATATGGCAGGTACCGGTATTTTTGGTGCGAAAAAAATAACTCAAAAAACATCTGGGGATATGCTCCAAAAAAACGCTACATACCAAGTTTGAAGTAAATCGACTTATTTGTTCAGGCTGTGGCTTATGATAAATCCAGACAGACAGAATTGTCTGACCCACTTTTTCCGCATTCTCTTTCATTGTAATGTCATGGTTAATTATTGTTATCTCAACTTTCATTTGGTTCTTGATTCACATGAAAAATTAAACGTTTATGCCCAATTTGATAACTGTACCATTTATGGAAGGGAGTTCAGAAAAAATGGGCCTTTTGCCATGAAAACAGAAACTAAATAAAAAGAGTCGCATTACATTCGTTTTAATTCCAACAGATTCAACATACCATTGTTTTAACATTTCAATAATCTTTCAAAAAAAAAAAAAAAAAATACCTTAATAGAGATAACCAAACTGAAAAATTAAAACTGATGCAGTTATTTCAAGATGGCCAAATCCCAAATGAGATTCGACAGGATTTCAAGGATATTATTAAGGAAACTGATATCAAGCAAATTCCAGTGATAAAAATACCTATTTTACAATAGCAATGTAATGCAGATACTTAAAATTATTTACATGCATAAACGTAATTTTGAAATTCTTACAAAATAATAAATAGTTTCAATGTCAGCTATTTTGTTTCCTCAAATATTAACTCTTTTTTGATCAGTTTATCAGCAAGATTAAGCGTAGTAAGAAACAAACAGTATTATCTAACTTAACTACTGCAAGTCTATTATATTAACTGCTAATCTAATGATTTGCTTGCATATATACCAATAACACGGGAAGAATGGCACGTTTTTGAGTTTTTTTTTTTTTCTTAGAACTCATATAGAAAAATATGCTACCTCAAGTCAGATTCCTGAAAAAAGAGGCTGGATGCGACATACACCGGTAACTTCCCATTAGTACCCTTAGAAACTAGTTGCCCTTAGGAACTATAAAGATCTCAAATTCAAGATCTTCAGTCAGGCTTCAGTATTAAATGAAGCGAAGCCATTTGCTGTTGAGTTATTTGAATTTTGAACAGTTTTCGGGTTGGTACTCGACTCCGGTGCAAAGTTGCGATATGTTTGGGGGAGCATAACGCCCTCCTGCAACCCCAATGATTGGGATCGCTATAGAATTTGGATTAGGTGCGAGGTTGGGTGTATGCGAAGTTTTTTAATTTACCTTCACCTGAGTCGAGTTGTCGAGAGTCTGCCTATCTTGTCTTGACCCGTTGAATCTCATATCCTGATTCCATCTCGAGATATGGTGAACGAAAAAAAGTGTCACGAACGTACAAATGTACATTCACACACACACACAGATATCTTTCTAAAGACGACGGATTCAGACAATAGTGAACTCGGGAGATGTCAATTTTTGTACTTAGACAAATCGCAAAGAAATCCCTTCTCATTCACATTGCCGTGACCTACAAAAATTATCAATCAATCTAAATGACTCACTCAACATCTCTTAAAAGACCTCAACACCATAATCAAATGAACATATTGAACGAAATACAAAGAAACCCAATGAATG
Organism: Meliscaeva auricollis; assembly: GCA_948107695.1. Lineage (NCBI taxonomy): Eukaryota > Metazoa > Arthropoda > Insecta > Diptera > Syrphidae > Meliscaeva > Meliscaeva auricollis. The sequence continues at coordinate 29,416,255 of OX403618.1, forward strand.
CTTCCACATACATAGGAAAAAAAAAACACAAAATTTCAAGAGATCAATAAAAATCAACACTATTTCTTAGTGGCTATCAATTAAAAGACTCGCTGACAGATAAACGATTTAATGTCACACGGTGCTTAAGCCTTATAAGCGCCTCTCATAGTCACATTGCCCGACCAACCGACAGGACAGATCGAACCGATCAAATCGATCAATCATAAAACCTCAAGACTTTAACGATCCTCTTTGGGGTAAGTCTCTTTTCTTCTAATGCCACACGATGGGCAACTTTTTTTTTTTTAATTTAAAACTTGGCCCTAAGGCTATAAACGAATTTGCTTAAATTAAGGAGTCACACTCTAGATGTACGCAGTGCGCATTATGCTGTGATTATGCAGATAGTTTATCGCCGCATTTTGCCGCTGGTCGTTGATGGCAACTCGAATGTCATATGTCAATTACAACAGTAAATATATAGTCAAGTTGGCTGTCGTTCAATATCAGTTAGCCATTATTCAACGCAACGAGGCTTACCCCCCTGCGAGGCTTTTATTCCTAGAGCAGTGTTTTTGTTTTGTTGTTGTAAGGTTGATGGAGGAGCTAGTGCTGTTTGGTTGTTGTGTGTTGCTAGTAATGGTACAACGGAGCGCATTGTATGAATCTGTTTCGGCGTTGCCCACCCATTCGCTTTGCATGCGTTCCACAAATCGCAAATCGAGCAAAATAAATTTATCGACATCACAGATCATGTCACCAGATAAACGATCGATTGTATTCGACGATGACTTTGGTGAGGGTATCCGTAAATCCGGACTTGGTTATGCCTCAGCCATCAGCACAGCACAGCACACCACAGCTCTAGCTCCTCCAGCATCAGATTCAAGTCTCAGTCTCAGTCTGAGTTTCAGTATCAGCTTCTGTTGCAGTTGAAGAGATGCTGATGCTGATGCTAAATCTGAGGTTACATATATTTATAATATGGAAGACGTCCATCCTGTCCGTTGTCGTAGTCGTCGTCTGCGATGACTGTGGTTATTCTACAGTGACGTTTGGCTCGGTGATGGTCGTGGGTTGTAGTACGGTGGTGCAGTGTGTTGGTGAGGATCATCAGGCAGCACATTGTTGTGTGGTAGAACCAAGCACTTGGTTTTGAAATAATTTTAAACACTAATTGGTCACCGTTGACAGCGAATGTCAACAATAAAGAATTGTGTAAGCGACATAAGTCATTGGCTGTCGCAATAATCAGTCCACAGAGTGCCAGGTCAGATTCGTTATAGCTGTTGCATTTCGATAGATTTTCTTCTTTCTTCTTTTCTGATGGGCAACCAAAATGAGTTGAATGGATTTGGTTGTTTTTAGAAAAATTAAGTCTTCCACAAAATTAACCGATCAATTATTCAATAGTTAAGAAAAAGATTTTATTGATATCACATTTTGATGAACAAGCAACAAAAAGAAGCAAAACATTTTGTTCTATAAGAATATTTATCGCCTTTTATTTGTGAATTTAAAAGGTAAGCCTTTCCAAAAGGTTTTCATAAAACCACAATATTTTTAATGATAAAAGTACCTACATGTGCGTCTGCACGTGCATATAAAATGCTGATTTATTAGCTCTTGTCACTTCATGTTTATTAGATATTTGTGTCAATTTTATTTTATTTTTACTGGACACTGAGTCTTGCATGAATATTTTTCATAATACTGAACTTTGTGTGTGGTTCTTTATAATAACGACGACAACGATGGGGATGTCATGGGTTCTGTTGGATGGTGTTCAATCGAGTCAGTAAAATTGATATTGACATATTGTGTAGAATTTTCTGTTTTGTTTTTTTTTTTTGATTTTTTTCTTTGTTTGCTGCTATGCGATGGTTTGCAGTTTAAGTGAGAATGGATAAGTGAATAGTGAAAGTTGTTTTTTTTTTGTTATTATTTGAATGCTAAATATATCCTAGGAACTAAGACTGAAATTTAAAAACTAACTATAATGGTGTTCCTACAACAAAATTAAGTTTCGCCATCAGTACTTTAGAGCTCGTTTTGGTAAAATAACATTTTCTGAACTCCTCTACTCCTCTTTCCACAAAAAGCTAAGTAGTTTTTTTTATTAAATAAAATGAAGTTTCAACGCCAGCTTTTTTGTTTTCTCAAACATTATCTCCCTTTTAATCAGTTTAACAGCAACTTTAAGCTAAAAAAAAAAAACTATATTCCTAACTCACCACTGTAAAGCTATATTATATTAACTGTGATTTATTTCAATTAAAAAAATAACAAATAATAAATAAGGGGCTTGCAGGTGTATTGGTGATCTATCTCGCAGATTTACGTTGAGCTATGAGATGAATGCAATGCATTTTCATGCTGTGTTTGGGTTGCATTATTCTATTGTAATTAGTTATCACTTATCACTAACTCATGGACATTTTTCAAATAAGTAGTTGCATCAATATAATCTGCTAAGCTAGTCTTCAGAACTACATTTAAGAATTTCATTTGTTTGTATCGAACTTGTGGAGCTTTTCTGGGGCATGGTATCAAAATTGTGGCAAAGTGGAAAAGGAAAACATACTTTGTTCTTGACTTTCTTATAAAGCGCGTGTCCTTAAAATCGAAAAGAGTTTCGAATAATGAATTCGAAGCAATTGGCCATACTGTTTATATTAACACACATCAACCTGGTTAGGTTTTCTTTAGACGATCAAAGTATCAGCATCCAGCATTTTACACGTTTAAATGTTTCGGGTAGGAAACGCAAACTATGAAGTGGTCATAAACTTGTAATTGCTAAAGTAACATAACCCAACTGTACGATAAAAAAAATGATTTTCAAACAGCACAAAAGAAGAAATTTGATGGTAGTGCGTCTTAACTTACTTAAAATTGCTTGTGCGTACTCGTACAGTGATTTCCCGAGTAGGATACTTTCCGTTCTGCATTAATATTCTAAACAAACTAGCACGCTAGTATGTTCCAGTTTTAAACCATAATTATTGTAGAATGGTTAAATGGAGGTTGTGACCAATGTGAGCAAAGAGTCTTTTCTTTTGTTTTAGTGATTATTACATTCAAGTTGATCGTATGATAAACCCATCATTAAAACGTCTCTAAGATTATCTTACAGAACCTTGTGCATGTATGTACAAAGTAGGTGCCCCTTTTAAGATACAATTAATTGCTTGGTTAAACTGTAATAGTTCTTTCTTCTTCTTCGCCATGCACAATAGCAATAGCTAAATGCGCCATGATCTTGAATTCAATGTCTTCTTTCTCTGTCCAAACCTAAAATGTTATTTGACGCAGATCGCAGCTCATACTTGTCTTCATTTATTATGATTGCTTGAAATAACCATAACCAATCACATTAAAAATCCTCCACCTCCATTCATAAAACGTAAATCGTGATATTATATCCAAATCAATTCGAATCCCGTGTAGGTCAAGATGATTATCCAGCATTCAAATATCATCATCATCATCATCATACATATCATCAAATATAATGCTCATCGCAAAATGTCATCTTTGACATGCATCGTTCGTCCCATGGCCAAGGGAACTGACACATGGCTACACATTCGGAGACATCAGTCAATTGTCAACAGTTTCGCAGTCAATCCATGATCAGTGCATTCAATCAAGTCGTAATCAAATCACCCCGAAGATCAATCGAAGGTGCAACATATACTGCTTGCATATAGCAAAGCAAGTTGACAAGTGACATGCAGACGACGACGCTATAACAAATAATGTTGTATGCAAACCTGATGGAGTGGATTTGAATTAAGCCACAACGTCTATCACTCACATTGATGTGACAGATTGCTCCAACCTCTTTCCGATTGCAATGACGACGCAGAAGATGGCTGATGGCACCGATGCGATGACGAGTGCGGCGGCAGGCGACCCAGAGCACGGAACAAGAATTGTCGTCCCCATATCATTGACGGTGCAGCTAATGCTGGTGATGGTGGTTTGTTGGTGGCAAACCACTGAATGCTTGTTGCCATTTCGGTGATCATTGATTACGACAATGACAATTGATCACTAAACATATTGTTAAATCGCCATCAATCAAATCGATCCTCCACTCAAATCCAATTGACTACGTTTCTTCGACTTCGAGGCAAGTCATCGGCGATTCGGAATGCCCGTGTGTCGTCGTCGTCGTCGTCATCGTCATCATTGTCTGTCGTTTGCCTCTTTTCTTTTAAAAGAAGAGCAACTGCACAAGCGCAGCAATAGTAGGTAAGGTATACATATTATATGCGAGATGTATGCATGTGGAACGTGGAAGGAGATGATTGTCTGCATAAATTTATGCAGCGGCAACAACACCGCTGAACATAAATTACGATCTGTGGTTCCCTTGGGACCGACATAAAAGATTCATTGCGATCGTTGTTGATCCGTGAAACTTGCATGCTGTACACATTTCGATCGAACTTGAAGTCACCGGTCATCAATATACCGCAGCAGTCTTTCACCAACCAAGAACTTCTCTGGACAGTTGATATAGGTCGCGTTTTTCTGCTTCGCTTTGACTATAACCAATCACTTATAGAAACAATCTAAATCGAAAATCTGAAAAAAAAATAATGTGCGTATTCAAGTGGAAAAAAACGTCACCAAAACTGAGTGAGTTCGATTTGGAATGAAGCATTATAACAACAGGGAGAAAAGTAAAGGCATCTTCTACCACTTTTCGTATCTTCTATACCCAAAAGTTCAATTTTATCAAACATGTATGAGTCTAAAGCTAGTTGTACGTTTTCGATAAACTTGTGTATTAGGGTAGGAGGGCTGGTGAATAATGTGATACGGCTAAATTGTGGTTAACTTTAATAATAACTTAATGGTTTTTGTATGGTCTTATACCACTTTCACTTATAACGACTCATATTTTGATTTTCAGATGAAAGTAAAATATTTTTAGGTATGAGTTTAAAATTTTGCGTGAAATTTTAATCAATATTAGAGTGGAGTCGGCACCCTATGACAGCGGAGCACCTGCACAGTCCTTATTTTTGGTGTGTGCAGACCGTTAAAAATTTTCTTTACAAAATTGTGAACGTGCCCTTAGTGATGGTAAACATATTCCAATAAGTACAGCATTCTGCCAGCAAATGCCACCAATTTGGGATCAGAAAAAGATTTGAGACCGTTGTGTTTTGTTGTCAGGATAAAGCACAGTGCACATGAGAGCGACCAACGAATGAGTGAATGACGAATAAATGAGATTTGATACATTTGTAAAGTTTATTATTTTTATTTAAAACAAGTAAAAAAAAAATTCAAACCAAAAAGAACTTCTTTGAATAAAAATAAAAAAGAAAACAAAAATAAATGTACCTGGACATTGGGGGTTTGGAGATTTCAATGTCCAATGGTGATATTTTTATTTTTGAGATTTCGTACGACTCCCGTTTTAAAAAAAACTCAAACAATTTTTGAAATAATGTTTGAAAATTTAAAAAAAAGAACAAAAACATCGGAGCTATGCAACGTTAACGTGCGTCGGCTTAAGTTACGCCGGCACCCTTCGACACGTTAGGTGACAACTTATTTACCCTAAAAAAATATACTCATACATTTTCATCCTGCATTTTTATGCAGCATTGTTATCCTGCATTCTCTCTCTGCATTTTCATCCTACATTCTCATCATGTATTTTAATCCTCCAATCTCAGCCTACATTTTCATCCTGCATTGATGAAAATGCATTATGAGAATGCAGGATGAGAAGAAGGATGAAAATGCACGATGGAAATGCATTATGAGAATGCAGGATGAGAATTCAGGATGAACTTGCAGGATGAAAATGCATTATAAGAATGCAGGATGAGAATGAAGGATGAGAATACAGGGTTAGAATACAAGATGCGAAAAAGGGACAAAAAGATGTGTAAAAAAAAGGACAGTTCGAAAATAACAAATAAATAGTAACCAATTCCAATCTTGGACTCAAATTTTATTGGTTTGTATTGACTAAATGTCTGCTTTACGTTGTTCTTATAAATAATTTGCTTTTAAGATGTGTAACCACTAAAAACTGTAAAACGGGTTCATGTTCACATTTCGTCACCTCCCTAATTTTGAGAAAAATATTTTTAAAGTTTTTATTTGCAATATTTCAAGAGTCGTTAGTCGGACAGCTTTCAAAACATATTTTTATTTTTAATTTTTAGTTAACAAAAAAAAAAAATATTTAGCATAAAGCATGATTTTTCCAAATACCTAAATGTCAATTTGTATGGTTTAATGCTCTATATGCTTTTATACAAAAGTCAACAAGATTTGAATTTTAAAAAGCGACCGTTACTTTTACAACGCTGATATCTCTTGCAATAACAGAGTTAGGACATATCTAATTACAAAATATGGTTATTTTCCCTACGACCACATTTTTAACCTTAAAATTACGAAAATGTCGCTAATATCACTACAAAACTGGACTCACGATCTTATGTGTTTTTTTCATTATCTCAGCCAAAAAATCACAACAACCGGATCAGCAAGATTTAGGTGCTGGGCTAAAAGCTTTGAACACAAAGCATTTTAATCTTGTGTTGTCTTCAAAAGAGTATCACAAACGTGTACAATAGCGTCAGATTTCTACCAAAAACAAATCACTAATAGATTACAGTCTTGTAATAATTTCTATTAAATATCTGGAATATCTCTCCTCGACTAGTAAAATCGTTTCTTATTTATAAAAGATTTTCGAAGAGGTAGAAATTCTTTAACCACAGTGTAAACCAGAATGAGCAAAATTTAATATTAACCAGTTTACAACCGAATTTTTACTAATTTAATTAGAAATCGATTTAAAACTAACATGCATCGTAATTAAATTTAAATAACCTATATCCAATTAAAAAATTGATTAGACATAAGAACACTACTAAATCGTTATTAATTACAAAGCTAAAATCAAAATTTAAGAAGTAGTTCCCTCAGAGTATAGTGGACAGCTTACTCTGAGCTTAATCGTATCAAATCAGCGAAGGAATCCATTTTTCCATTTTCGATAAAAATAAAATAGTTAAACAAACATGTAAGTTAGTTACATCAAAAGACACATATCAAGATCGAGTGTAACTGATTTAAAAGTCTACTTTTAAATCACTGCAACTCTCTAGTTGATGCAAAGGTAACCGTGAGGAATGCTTGTATGGACTTGTGACCTTCAGGGAATCACTCGACCAAAATCCAATGCATTTCACATCCCCAAGAGATATGTCACCTTTTCAGGTTGTTTGTTTAGACGACAGATTTACGTATCGCAAGCGAGATGCTCCTCTCTAGTTGTTACGATGCCTCTGTAAACACTACCGATCAAAAGTTTCTTGAAAATATCAGATCAAAGTAAGAAAACAAAAAAGTAAGGACAAACCATGACTGCTTGCTGATCAAGACAGAAGTTGCCTGGTAAACCAAAAATGTTTGCATGCTATGGAATTCTGCTGATACTGAGCCAAGCACAATTTAACAATACCTGCAAGTCAGAAAAAGGACATCGACAAGTCAGCGAGGCGGCCGGCCGGCCGGAAAAGGGTAGGTGAGAGTCGTCGGGGGTGGACGACACACAGGAAGGTCGACAGGGCGATGGACAACTTAAAACAATGCCAATGTCACATTGAAGTAACGCAGAAGCCCTTTTGAAATTCGAATACTGATGTTTGACTTTTGTTGTTGTCTTGTCCGATCGTCCGTTCATTCGTTCATTCGTCTGATGGTTGATGCAAGGATATAAGGAGGGGAGGCAAAGCAATTGTGCACTACATATGCACCCACCTTAAGTTGGAAGTGATTTCATTGTTGCTACCGCGCTTCTCGCTCACTGCATGCAGTGCCGATCAATTTCACATTCCACAGGGGCAATTCGGAATATGGGTAGAAAGGGCACACAAACGGTACCAACATCATCAGCCCAGAACAACAACGATACGTAATTTATTTGCATTCATATTATAAATTATATTGTAACCGAATCTCTTCTTTCAATTTCAATTTAAATTGTTATCTTGACAGAGTAAGGACGGGATTTGAATAAATCGTTCACTCTTCTTCTGGGATCTTGGAACTGCGATCGGAGGGAAGGCATTTTGCTGGTGCTTCCACAATGGCTGTATGGTATGGGAAGAAGATGGGGAGTTCAGTTGAAGAAGAGTTGTCGTCGACATGTCTTCAAAGATTTAAACGACAGACGGACAATCGAGACAGCTATCGTCGGACATCGTCTCTATTGAAGATAGAAGTCAGTATATAGCAAAGCAATGACTTTTGCAGCACGAACAAAAAAAGGGAATTCAAAAACAACAACATCAGATCAGCAGAAGCATCCAACAACTTCAGTAACTTGCGGCTCTTTATAAAACGTAGGCATTTTATCGATGGCAGCAATAGATTCAATTTAAATTTTCACAAAAAAAAAAAAAAAAGAACCAGAGAATGGTGGTTTTTATGTTCCCATAATGGCGTGTTTGGTGATTAACTATCAAACACATTGTTGTTAAGAACTTGGAGTTAAGGGAAGCTAGATCATGTGGCTTTATAGGGTTTAAAAGTGTCATTTTGATGAGGGCAATTTGCAAGCAAGTTTGATGCCGTTATCAGTTCAAAGTGGACGATGGGAATAAACAACAAGCAAAAATGAAGTCGATCCGGTCAATTCGATCCGGAAATTACTTCAAAATACGCGTAAAATCGTGGAAAATTGAAAAAAAAATAGCATAAAAAGTCATCAAAAAAAGTATTCAATAGAACACTAAAAACTAAAACTAAAAACGAAAAAAGTTACACAAAGTATGTTCAAAATCCTTTGAAAAAAGCGCAAAATATTAGTGAAATATCGTGGAATATCCCGCAAAATAGCATGTAAAGTTATAAAAAGTACCGCTAAAGAAAGCGTGAAAGAGAATGGACAATAAAGAAAAAAGCCACATAGAACTATCGCACTATTGACTATCGGTGGAAAATCACGGAATACCGTGGAAAATAGCATGGTAAGTCCTGAAAAAACGTTAGGTACTAGTGCATTAAAGATTAACGCCCTATAAAGACATAAATGCGTTTTCCGCTCCTCAACCCGGTGATAATGTGCCGATAGACTTATGACGTCTGCAACATAACGAAGACAGACAACTGAATTAAGGTAACTTTTCGTAAGCGCAGCAACTAACGCAGGATGGGCACCTCACCCGAATATCAACAATGGCCACCCAATTGAACACCAACGTCAGTAAGTTGATAGCGCTTCTTATCCCGAAGACTGGTAAGATCCTCTTGGGGAAAGGGACACCAAAATAAACAAAACAGGCACATTGCCGACCACTGAACTATTAAACTCCTCTGCCAGACGTTGCAAGAAGCCACTTCACTGCCACAGGCCTGGTTGACGGAAAGAATTAAAAGAGATAGATGCGTTTCCTCTCTTCAACCAGGTGATAACCTGCCAACAGTCTTACAAACAAAAACAATTAAAAACGATAATGCTTATCGTAGGAGTAGCAATGTAGCAATGTGAGAATGGACACCTCTTTTTTTTTTCAAATAAGGCAGCAATAGAATTCGTATTTAAAGTAAGTGCGGTAAATGTGGCCTACATGGGTAATGTGGCCTATCACTGTAACTCCCAAACCCAAACAACAATATTCTATTTGTTCCTCGAAAAAAGCACCCTAGGCCATATTTAACACCAGGCGGGCCATAACCGCAATGTTTACGAAACTGAAATATTGAGTTCCCTTACGTTTTTGTTTTTAACTATTTGTTATGTTTTTTTTTAATTTTAGTTTATAAAGACTAAAATAAATATGATTTGTAAGACTGTTTAAGAAATAAATAAATTTAAAAGACTTAATTTTATGGTTTATTTAAAAAAATGTTAAGGGTGGGCTATATTTGCTGCACTTACTCCATACGTACTAATATAATAATTGTAGTGTTTTGGAAGAAATACTATGTTTATGTATACTAAAACACGATAATTCCAAAAATATTGTTTGATTTGGGTATTGTGAAAGAAGAGTTTTTTTTATTTTGTATATCTACTTTTAAGCAAAAAAATTTTTTAAGTTTTCGTTTTATGTTTTCAATGTTATTTCTCAAGTTTTTTTATTTCTCTTTTTCAGGTTATCGAGAAAGTGCATTTGCTTTTGCAATATCAGCTGCCGGTGTGGCACACAGCGTAGCAAGAGCTTGCAGCCAAGGACGTCTCATGTCCTGCGGCTGTGATCCATCAGTCAATCGAAAAACTCTCAACAAAAATCTCCGTCAGAGTCTGGACAAAGAGAAGAAAATGTTTCTTCAATATCTCGAGACAAATCAAATCCTCACACCCGAAGAGGAAAAAAAATATGAACGTTCGAAAATTGCCAGTCGATGGAAATGGGGTGGCTGCTCACACAACATGGACTTTGGTGTTGAATTCTCGAAATTATTTCTCGATTGTCGAGAAAAAGCCGGTGATATTCAATCGAAAATTAATTTACACAACAATCATGCTGGAAGAATGGTAAAATTAAGAAATTAAACTATTTTTTAATGGGCAAAGTATTATAATATTTTGTTTGTTTGTTTCATTTTATTTAAAGGCCGTTTCAAATAATATGGAGTTCCGTTGCAAGTGCCATGGCATGTCTGGCAGTTGTCAGTTGAAGACATGCTGGAAATCAGCACCAGATTTCCATGTTGTTGGAAGAGTCCTCAAACATCAATTCCGTCGTGCCATTTTAGTAGATCAATCGAATTTAGGTAATGGTGAACCAATAGTTGTACTGAAGCGATCACGAAATAAAAAATCCAATTCGGGTACTTCCAATGAGCGTAGTGAACGTCCACAAAGAAAATTACAACAAGACAAAAGTACTGTTAGGTCCCTTCGTAAATTAGAAACTGCGCTGTTTTACTATCAGCGTTCGCCAAATTTTTGTGAACGTGACCTAAGTGCTGATATTCAAGGTAAGAAAAATTCAACTTTGTGTTTACTTGATTTTGTATAGTTTTAATTTTTATAATTAAAATTGAAAATATTATGTCTAGTATAAACATAAGGAAAGGTTTTATTATTGAAGAACCCTACAACAATTTATATTAGAGGCAAATGGATCCCAAAATAGAGCAAAAGATCGGAAGGATCTACTGCGGTCCAACTTGGATATTTTTTTAGATTGTCGCTGTGCAAAAATACTCAATTTGTTGTTTGATGTGTTTTATTTATTTAAATTATGTTTTCTCAAACAAAATCTGTTTTTTTTTTTGCACAAAGTGTTTTCCCAACAAGTTAGGACATAAGTCCATAATTTAAGTATGGAGTTATTTCCCGCTATGGTAAATTTATGAACTTATGTCCCTGCGCCAGAAAAGAGATCCGAAATTTATTTAAATATATTTATATTTACTCATTTTGTTTATTGCATTTTTGCAATTTGAAAACTAAAAAGTATATTCACTAATTTTTTTTTGTTTCAGGTACGGTCGGGCGTAAGTGCAATCGCAATAGTACAACCAATGATGGCTGTACGTCACTCTGTTGCGGGCGAGGCTACAGTTTAGTTAAAGAAAAACGTTTGGAACGCTGCCATTGTAAATTCAACTGGTGTTGCAATGTCGAATGTGAAGAATGTCAAATTGAAGAATGGATAAGTGTTTGCAATTAATAAAAATCAGTGTGCAACAGTACATCGAATTTTATACGTAATTAATATAAAATTGGATAAGACGAAATAAAATTAATTGAAATTGAAACACAACCAAAATAAATAAATAAATTTATTCTTGCGATATTTTATTTTTAAAACTTTTTCAAAAAATCAAATACGAAATTACATTTTATTTTAACTTAATAAATAGACACAAAAAGGAAAATTAAAAAAAAAAATTAACACGAAATATCTTTGTTATGTATAGGTTATTCAAGAATGTTAAATTTTCGATAAGAATATTAAAATAAAAATTATCTTTCGATAAAATAAGACCGTAAGATTAAAATTAAATATTTAAAGGTAATTTAAACTTTATAACTTTTCAAATGTTTATTGTAATTTCATTCTTTTTTTTTATAAAATTCCACCATAAAATTAAAATACCACCAGATCAGTCGCAAATAGGTTAATATTTTTATTAAATAAAAACAAATTTAATAAGATAAAAATAAACTAATCAAAAATACAAAATAACAAAATATTATATTTGTATAGATTAATTTAAGAAAATCTACTTTATTTATTTATTACAATATGAAATGTAAATAAAAGAATTAGTAACCGTGGACCTTTGTTGTTTTTTTGTGCATTTGTACTTTAATAGTCTGAATTGATGAAACCACAAGTAAAGTTGGCATTGTTTTTGAAAACATTCCAAATCATCCTCCTTTCCTTTGAAGTTTAAAATGCAATAAGGCTTAGTTTCAGCAAAACGACATGAAATATGTTTTTTTTCTATTCCTCCTATTTCGGTTTAAGAACTTTCCATGAAAGTCTGGATCCAAGATATCAGGTTGACCCAACCCACAAGAAGGCCTGGTAAATCAAAGACGAAACTGGTAAATCACAGCAGTAAATAAGGTAAACAGCAGCAAAAGTAGTATGAATAGGTAATATCGGTGAGGGATCGGCACCACACCGCATGGGACCAACTGGTGCACAAGCCATGCAATTCTGATTAGGTTAGATTTGATTCTAATTAGGACATATATAGTTGATTGGATTGGGTGTCTAGATTGAAATTAAGTTCTCATTGGGCCATTTGATGACACAAAAAGATTCTTGATTTCTTTTTGTTTGTGCATATACCTTAAGAGGCCTCTGTGATAGAAAAAAACCGTCAGCCACATCACATCAGGATTCATACCAAATATGCTTCCATCTTGGACTGGAGTATCTTGTATCTGGAGCACTGTGGATATCTACGAGTATGATGCCGCAACAACGCCAAGCAGATGCTGTGAACATATTGGATGTCACGAAACTAAAAAATCATAAAAAGACTGCCAATGCTTTTTTATGAATGTTTTTTAAATACATTTCTGAAAATGTATTTAAAAGACAAAAGACATAAAAATCTATTTTCAAATGACAGAAATTTTTTTTTTTATGTATTTGACCCCAAATCGAATATAAAAAAAAATTGAAAATCGTTAGAGCCAAAAAAAATGTTGTTATGCTATTTTAATAATCCAAATTTAAAAAAAAATGGATTTTTTGAATCGAAATCGTGAAAAAAAGTACGTAGGTGTAATTGCAGGTACCGTTATTTTTGGTCTAAAAAAATTTAAACAAAAAAAAAAGCTAAATTTATAACCTCCTCTTTTTTCTTTTTTTGAAGTCGGTTAAAAATAAAATAAGTGCAAAGTCTAGATTCTAGAGCATACAAAGCTCTTAAAAGAAGGGTTGATTTTTTCCCCGTTGCTTTGCATTGATAAAAATGTAATAAAATACAGCCCAAAAGCGAGGGATAAAATCAGAGATATTTTAAATCAAGCATCAACGATTTTTTTTAAACAACAGAGAATTAATGAATTTTGTGTAAAGCGCTTCAGTTTTCATAAAACAGTAGTTTTTCCTTTGTACGTCTAGCATATCACCTTGCACTCGAAATGTTTTACGTTGTTGACGTTTGTAAACTCTCATAATTTAATAATACCTGAGCATTTTACTTAATCGGGATATAATGTGTTATGTCCATTAACACCCCCTCCCCCGAGAGGTGAAGTCTGGATCCGCGCCTGTTCTGCCAACTATACAGAGGAATTAGCCTCCTAAACGTTGTATTAAAAATCCTGTCGGCTATATTGTGCGATCGCCCAAAACATTTTGTCAATGATCTAAGTGGCCCCTATGAGTGTAGAGGTGTCAGGCAAAAATTGAATTGGCTGTCAATGAAGAAAAAAAAAACGAATGAATAGGCCATATCTTCGCTGTCTGGGACGGAACATGGATACTGCGATTAAAATTTAATAGCTTGGGTGCCTTAAGAGAAATATTATTCGATTGGTTTTTAATCCTGTGTCCCTGTGTGTATAGAAGGAGTGCGGAAAAGAAGATTTTTAGATGATTATGTTCAAAAAGCTGAAAATTCTGTGACTCAGTCATTTTGTCGTACGTAAGTGGAGTTCACTGGTAAATCACCGCCACGCACCACAGCTGGTAAACCATAGCCAAAACTGTTGAATCAAAGCCAAAACTAATAAATAGCAGCCAATATTCACAGAAACAGCCGAAGCGGGTATCACAGCTGGAACTGGTAAATCACCACCGTACTCTGCATATAAAGGGGCCAATCCATAGAATCCATCGCGTCCGTTCCGTCAACGAATCCGTTGTATATTAAGTCAAAAGTTCGGCTACTTCTTCCGTCGCATCCGTTCTTATGGGTCGCTTTTCATAAGAACGTGCGTATTTTATCGAGCAGTCAGTTGAAAACATCGACGTAACGCACGCAACAGATCTATGGGTTGGCCCCTTGACGCAACTGGCTAGCCACATGTACCTATGTATGTCTATTATGTTCTCTAATTACTACTTCTAAACTACTCATCATAATTTGACATCGGAATGGAAATGTCTTGCTCTTGATGCTCCACTGGTTATAGGCTATGTGACGCTACAATAAATTGGGAATACGTGTGTGTGCAGTGGATAGGTGTTTCAGTGTATAAAAACGTGAATGCAAGAATTCTTGAATGCGTCATTTTCTGTGTGCGTTTTTGCTGACATTATTAATATAATCTAATCTTAATACAATTAAGTGCGTGTTTATTTTAAAAAAAAAGGCAATTTCTGAGCCAAATTCTTGCAAAGTTTATAAAATATGAACAGCAATGCGAGACTCCTTTAGAATAGAGCAAGACTACAGCTGGAAACCCAATAGTATCCACAGCATATGAGTTTCCGTGAATGATTTAAACAAGAAAAGCAAGCAAAACAACACTAATAGGTACCTTGTTGTTATGTGAATTTGAATTATCTACATTGAAGACTGGTGTTTCTAAATTAATTCGAGTTATGTCACCCAACAACCCTTTTACAAGAAAAAAAACTAGTTTTCATATAGCAAATACACCAATCAAATAGTTCATTTCTTTTAAAATCGATTTCTCTTTTAAGGTGTCTGGAGAGCTTTCGGACACGTCACATACATATGTCAGTTCAATAAAATCAATAAAACCTTTTCCACTTAATGCTAGTTAAAAATGCCTGTATAAGGGTTTACTAATAACTGATGCACCAACCACCACAACCCTCCGCCAATTTAACTGTTTTTCATTCCACCAGGCCAACTAAACACAAAAGTGCAAAGTACCACTAAGTCTATGCTCTCTCTCAAACTACAAAAAGAATAAAAGGAAACACCAAAAAAAATAGACGATTTAATTACTAACACTATCTTGTGACCACCCTTACGCAGGTAAAAATAAAATTAACTAACATATTTGTATATGAAATAAACGACGTACACGAGCTTATAGAAGAAGGCTATCTGTTGTATGGTTTCCGCAGCAAAAGTAGACAACACTAGTTTATCGCTAATAGGATTTGGACCTTTATTGAATTACGCCAAGAATCTGCCTTACCACCGTATCCTCGTTTGCAAATTTCATTTCAATTTAGTGACTCGTGGTATGCAGTTTAGAAACAATTGCGTTCTTATCGTGGTCGATAGATATCTGTGAGTGAATTTTTGTGTCAATCCTTTCGGTTTTAGTTTTGTTCTTTCGTCCCGGAACGTCCTTGAGTAATCAGTGAGATTCAAGTTTATTTAGTGAGTGAAAAAAGGACAGCACCATCATGCATATGCCGTACGATCAACTCCCGGACGCAACGGATAAGTTCCAGATTTATGAAGAAATAGCTAGGGGTGTCAATGCAAGGGTTAGCCATATTCTTTGACAAAGGAATCCTTGAAAGGACACACAATAACAAAACTTAATCATTGTTGGTTTTTCAAGGTTTTTCGGGGTAAGGAACTGGCGAATGACCGAACTGTTGCTGTAAAAATTCAATCCTACGACAGTGAACATCAGGTTCACATTGAAGAGGAATATCGCACTCTACGGGATTATTCGAGCCACAAAAATCTTCCGGACTTTTATGGAGCATACAAAATGAAAAAGGCTAATGCACCTGACGAAATTTGGTTTATCATTGAAGTTAGTTTGTGAATGAATACTGATAAACTGTTTTAAGATACGATTAATTTCAGTATTGTGATGCTGGAAATGTTGTTCACTTGGTGCAAAGGCTTTTATATTTGAATCGAAAACTTAACGAGGAGCATATTGCTTATATCATCCGAGAAGTGTGTCGAGCAGCGGTGGAACTTCATAGCAATCATATTATGCATAGGGATATCAAAGGGAGTAATATTCTGTTGACGAAGAAAGGCATGGTTAAGCTATGTGATTTTGGATTAAGTCGAGCGGTTGATTCTACAGTTGGGAAGCGAGGAACGTGCGTTGGATCGCCATGCTGGATGGCTCCAGAACTTGTTACAGCGTTTGATTCAAGTAAGTTGTTGTTGTGTTGATTTCTGTAGGCTTTCGAAAGACACCTTCTAAACTTTGTTTGTAGAGTGTTCAAGTATATGTATATGAAGAATATTTCAGTGAACATGGTTGTGACTTAAAAAAATAGTTTTTTTTTTTTAAGTTTTTTGATAACATAAATCACTCAACAATCTTGTATTCAATATTTGAAAACACATTACTTTGAGCCAACTAAGTTGGGATTGTATAATACAATTACAAACTTTTGTACAAGTAAGCATAAGTTAAAATATTTTTTTTACAAGAGAAATACATATTTCAATTATTTCTCCTTGAAATTATTTTTAACATATCTTTTTAAAGAATCAATTCTTCGTTGTATAAAGGATAATGTAGATACTCTTTCAGGCCAAAACGATAAAACAATATCATGATCTGTTATCTAAAAAAAGTATACCTACTTCTACAATTGCAAAGAAAAATAACTTACGCAATCGGTGAGTTCTTATGAAAACCCAAATTCTCCGACCTAGAGGGCGAGTCGAAGATAATATTGAAAATAGCTCTAGTGTGAACATGAACATGATTTTGATAATCTTAAACACTTTTGTCTGTAGCAGATTTTAATTATCTTGACTCTAACAAAAGTTTAGTTTCAGATATACTTTCAACACAATCGACGACGGCACACGAACAAAAAAATATCTTAAAACATGTTTTCTTTGGGTTTCATGATAAAATAGAAAAATCAAAACTCATTTTTTTAATATTTTGTTTAACTCTCAATCTGTTGTCGTCAAAAATGCAATTCTTTATCACCACCTGAAAAAAATGATACATTCAAACAAGTTGTGGCAACAACCTATTGCATGTAATTTAAGGAGAAATTTGTGTAGGAGGGGGTACTAAATTTCCCGTTTAGGTGTAATTTGGGTAATTTGTAATAAAAAATGTTTTGAAATTGAAAAAAAAAGAAAGAATGTCAGCACTTTTTGTACCCAAAATTCATTCTTTAGTTTTTGTGTCAAATGTTTTTTTAAGAAACATAAAATTTTCGAACTCAAAATCTTTAAAAAAAATATTTTTTTTTCCAAACTTTTTGTGTTTAAAAACATTATATAATTCAACGCAATTATTAATTTTTAGTTAAACATTTAAAACCAGTCGCATAAATTTATAAAAGTTGTTGAAAAAAATTCCAAAAAGTAATAATTTAAATTATGAAAACTTTTAAATTATTTTCTTTTAAAATTTTTAATTCGCTTTAAAGGATCTATGCATTTTGTTAAGACTCAACAATTAAAAAGGTGGACATTGCAGCTGGCAGGTTAATAAACATCATTAAAAATGTCCAATTCAGACAAAAATGGATAGTTACTTATGTCAGTCTATATGAGTTAACTGAATGTTATAATTAAGCTAAATCAGATATATTTAGTTTCCGAATTAAAAAAAAAAGGATAAAGGAATATTATTTAGCAAATAAGTTATCTCAAAAGTTAGGTCAAAGAAAACGTAGAATACAACTCCGATATGAATGGCTAGAGCAAGCAAGTTGAGTCAAAAACAGATCAAAATAGTGTTTGTCTATCCCCCTTCCCCCTCCTTTAGAGAGGTAAAACATATAAGCAAAAATACTAATACTAAATACATACAAAATTACCCGCATTTCATTCGAAAAATATAGACCCATTATCTGGATACTTAAAATTAGATCTGTTTTTTTTACCCAAAGATTGATCCGGATTGGATTTTCTTTCAAGATTACATGTAAAACTGTTGTTTGACAACAATTATAACAATTTTGAGTGTTGTTTTTGTGATATACAAGTTATGTATTTGGAAACTAAATTTAATCCGAATGAGATCTGGGGGAAAATAAAACCCAGCTATTAGGTATGCATATGAAAATTTTTTTTGAAAAGATTTTAGTTTTTAAAAAAAAAGTTGCTTAGGTAAATAGTTTTTGGAAACATTTTTGTCAAATCAGCTCCAGTATTTCATTGCATGGAAAAGTACTCCATTTTTAAGGACTTTATAGCATAACTATAATGGGTAGTAGGCCTGCAACCAACCATGGAAAAGTTTGCCTAGAAAAATGGCAATTGAAAGATACCAAATTCTTTCAGACTTTTATTATTTCAAAATATATGGTATACAGTTCAAAATTACTCGAAATAATTACTGTGCCGGAACATCCTATCATAGTTATTTTCAAAATCATTTTTTTGCCCAGTAAAACTAGAAAAAAGACTGCATTAAGTAGAACCCTTATAGGTTTGTTTTTATTGTGAAAGTTATTTTTTTGTGGAAGTGGAGGGGGCAAAAGGTTTTCTTTAAGTTTAGTTCATGGAAGTAAATGGTCATGGAATTTTTTTTTCTATGGTTTCTAAGATAGAAGGTGATTTATACGCATCCAACTGTTCATAATTTTTGGACTAGATGGAAACTCCGAAATGAAAATATAAGAAACACAAAAGAATTCTTACTTTAAAGGTACCCACACACTTATATCGAAAATTAATTTAAAATGTCATCAATTAGAACAGGTTATATGTTTTTAGTAAAAACTAAGTATTGTCCAAAGAGAAGATGTTTGTAATTTTCGGTTCGTTGCTAGTTTCCTAGGGAAATGTTTTTTAAATAAAAATTTATGCAACATGCCAATTCAACTGTATAGAGCTGTTTTTGTAATTTGAATATGGCCGATGTAATTTTTTTTTTTTTTTTGAAAAACGAAAAATTAACGGTACCTTATTACTCATTTTTTTCATATTTTTTTTCAATCAACATTAACGCGGCTTTATATATTCAACAAAAATTGATAAATGCATAAAATATAAACAAATTAATACTAAAAATAAAATTTCAAAAATATTATTTGAGATTTGTAAACACGATTTTTTTATTAGAAATTTAGGTCAATTTTAGTTTATTCATTTTTTATGAACCATTTCCATCAAATTTTGTTTGTACTTTTCATACAAAAACCCCCCAAAAATTGAACTTTAATTAAGCTTTAATATCTGTTAAAAATGATACATTTTGATAAAGATTGCTTTATGGATGCCGTGTACTAATTCTCGTTTAAGAGATGCCCTCCGACTGTTTTAGATAGATAGAAAAGCCTTAGCTAAAATTTCCTTTTTTTTTAGATACCTAAATGAAATCGCAATTCGACATGTGGTGTATAATTTAGTTTTTAAGTCTTTCAAATATGATCCATTTTGACTGAAAAACAAAGGTTTACTGCATTTAAGCAGGGTTGCGTGTCTTACCTCCGGTTTATAGATGGCACCCGACTTTTTTTTTTTAAGATAGAAGAAATCTTAGGCTAGCTTAGGTGTAAGCTTTTAGCTCTACCAAAATTAATGTTTTTTTAATTAAATAAGAATTATTTCTGTGTGTTTTTCATTTGAACAGGGTTACCACATTCTCCGCCTTGCGCTGTTATTTTTTTTTTATTTAAATATGTAAGGACGTTTAGATCACTAACTTCGTGTTCAAAATAAAGAGGTGATTACAAAAAAATTTCACCTCTTTTTCAATAGAGTTTTTTAAGCAAAACTATCAATTTATTCCTGGGATGAAAAATGTTTCAGAGTTCAATTGTTCAGAGAGAATTTCATGTTAGGGATTTGCTGAGATTTAAGTTATCTGAGCTCGATAGCTGTTACAAAATGAAAACGGAAAAAATGTTATTGAAACATACTTACTCCTAACTTTATTTTTATGCTTAGCTGAACCCGAAGTATATGATAGCCGTGTTGACGTTTGGGCTCTTGGCATAACAACAATTGAATTGGCAGATGGCAAACCACCATTTAGTGATATGCATCCAACCAGAGCAATGTTCCAAATTGTTCGAAATCCACCACCAACATTATTCAAGCCCACAAATTGGTCTCAGACAATCAATGATTTTATCAGTGAATGTTTGGAAAAGAATCCCGAGAATCGTCCAATGATGATGGAGATGGTCGAACATCCATTCATGACGGAACTTTTCGACAACGAAAGTGATGTAGGTTTCTTTATTGTAGAACTCTCCTGATCAAAATAATGCAAGTATTATCTTTTTTTTTTATAGATGCAAGAAGAAATAAAGACACTCCTTTCAATGGCATCCGATGCACCTGATCCAGATAAAATTGAAGAAGTCTTAGTTGACCGTGGTTACATCAAGAAATTTGAAGCTGCACCTGAAAAAATGTACTCTGAGGATTTGGCTGGATTGGAGAATCCAGTTGATGCAGCTGTTCTCGATGCTGTTCAAAATCGATGCAAGGCTGGCAGTGGTTACAGTTTTATTGGAGACATTCTGTTGTCAATAAATACCAATGACTTGCCCCATGAGTTTCCGGAAGAGGTAAGTATGATATAAATTCTTCCTACACTTTACTCTTTTAATGAAATCTTTATTTTATTTAGTTTCATGCACGATACCGATTCAAATCACGTTCCGAGAATTCCCCTCATATATTTTCGGTTGCTGACATTGCCTATCAGGATATGATGCATCACAAGGAACCCCAACACGTGATGCTTTGTGGTGAAAGTTTTTCTGGTAAATCAACAAACGCACGTCTCTTAGTCAAACATTTTTGCTATTTGGGTAATGGCAATAGAGGGGCAACGGAACGTGTTGAAAATTCAACCAGAGCTGTCCAAATGCTCATCAATGCTGGAACTCCAATTAATAACAATTCGACAAGATGCATTATGCAGTATTTTCTTGCATTTGGTAATACTGGAAAGATGAGTGGCGCCGTCTACAATATGTATATGCTCGAGAAAATGCGGGTTTCGACAACAGATATGTAAGTGCATTTACTAAGCAGAAAATTTAACTAATTAGCTCAAAAGTAATGATGTGTGTGCTTGATTACTGTAGTTTTTGTTTAAGAAGTAAAAACCACCACCACAGTAATACTAAAAGATTTGACACAAATCAAGCCAAGTTATTGCAGTTAGGGCAAACACCAATAGTTGTTGTCTACACTAAGTAAATTACGCAACCATGTAGCTCAAACAGTTTGGGCATGTACCTTTTGTGTGCTCAGTTGATGTAGTTTAGTCATACACCTATTTATGTGCTCGGTTAAGGTAGTTTAGTCACAAACCTGTTTATGTGCTCAGTTTATTTAGTTAAGTCACAAACCTTTTAGTCAATTCTTGAACCGTATTTCCTGCATTTTATTGTAACTTTTTATCCAACAATTTCCTAGCTCTTCTATTACAAATCAGTTTTGAATTATATCGAATTTAAATTTCAAAAATTAAATAATGCTTGCTTACAGGAACCAACACAACTTCCATATTTTCTATTATCTCTACGATTTCATGAGTGCCGAGGGCAAATTAAAGGAATACCATTTGCAAGAGGAACGTAATCACCGCTACCTGCGCATACCACCAGAATCTCCACCCACCAAATTGAAATACGTACGCGATGACCCCACCGGAAATGTTGAAAAATTCCGCGATTTTGAGAGAATTCTAGGTGACTTGGATTTCAATCACAAACAAATTGAAACCATTCGAAAAATGTTGGCTGCAATTTTAAATATTGGCAATATTCGCTTCCAACAGAGTGGACGGCATGCCAGCATTGAGAATCCGGAAGTTGTGACCAGAATCGCAGATTTGTTGCGTGTTGATGAGAAGAAATTTGTTTGGTCCTTGACTAATTACATCAAAGTTAAGGGTGGCATTGCTGAGAGGAAGCAATATACCTCGGAGGAGGCTAGGGATTCGCGTGATGCTGTGGCTTCGACTATTTATAACCGATTGGTTGATTGGATTATCAATAAAATCAATATGAATATGGCATTCCCGAGGGCAGTTTTGTGAGTTTTACTTCATATAATTTTGGTTCAATGTATAGAAATGTTATGAGTATTGGAAAATTAATTGACATTTTTACTATTTTAGTGGGGATGCCAATACAATAGTAATCTATGATATGTATGGATTTGAGTGCTTCCATCGTAATGGCTTTGAACAGCTCATGATAAACACGATTAACGAACAAATGCAATATCATTACAATCAGAGGATATTCGTTAGTGAAATGCTTGAACAGGTAAGAACTTAATTATTTATTCTATAGATATTATGATTATTAGGTTTTCAAGCATTTAATGGTATAAATAAATGAAACCTATGGTATAATAAGGTTTAATCGGATGTTTACTAAAAAACAATTTTTTTTTCGCACAGAAGTTTTAAAAAAGAATGAAAGGGTTCTTTTTAAGCACATTATAATATTTAAAACTATTGTTTTTTTTTTCTAATTGGCAATAAATTAAAATACACGACTGGAAAACACATACTTGATTGCTTAGAATTTTGTAAATGCATGTAGGTAGCTACTAGCAAAAAATTAAAAAAAAAACACACAAAATTCAATTTTAAAATGGGAGTGGGGTCGAAATTCTGGTTTCAAAACTTTGCTTTTAAAAATTCATTTTAGGTGTTCAAAACTCAGTTCTTTAGTATTCTGACATATCATAATTTATGGGTTTAAATTCTGCTAATTCTGTTTTTTTTTAACAACAAAATCTTCGAAAAAAAATTATAATTTTAAAATATTTTTTAAAAATTTTCTCAATAAAAAAGAGAGGAATATTTCTACTTTAGTTTTATGGTTAATTTTTTGTTAAAACGAAAATAAGCCTTTTATTTATTTTGAAAGTTTAAATAAAAACTTGATCGATATAGGTAGTTAAATAAACTGCAACTGATTTTTTTTTATTTGTGTGGTCTTGATGAAGACAAGCCTTTAAATTTAAATTTTATTTACTTTATTTGTTTGAACTTACAAGATATATAAAAGGTATATTTTCGTTTAAAAAAAAAGGAACCATCAATCCAAACCAAAAATATTTCTTTCTTTTATAATTATTGAAAGAAGATTGTTTTAAAAATTTTTGCGAATATAAGAAAAAAGTGGAAAAATTTCTAAACCTTCATTCGCAGAATTTTGTAAGCCAGAATTTTGAAAAGCATAGTATGAAAAACAGCATTTTGTAAAGCATAGAATTTTGATAGCCGAAAATTGAAAAACTTTGGAGCCGTAATTTTTTATGTATAAAAATTGCAAGGTTTTCAAAAAAATATTTCAAACTTTCTTTAAAAAATTAAACAAATTTGGAAAATTTTGATACGAAACTTTAGCTTTCATGTTAAAAATTTTCGTTGAAATCAAGAATATGTAGAATCCAGAATTAAAAAATTACCTACTAAAATGACATAAACAACTTCTTAAATTGTTTTGAGCTCCAAACTTAGTATGCCATTTGATTTGATTAGAAAAGATAAATTTTTAGAAAAAAACCGTTATAGCCGTTTAAAAAAAATATTTTTTATAAGTTTATAGATATTCTCAAACATTGTTTTGAAAAATAGTTGGTATGACATTTTCAAAAAAATATAAATGTACATCTTAAACTAACCTTTTTAAAAAATACAGTGACCCGTTTTTGACCCGTGCATTAATATTTTCTCAAAAATGGCATACCATTTTTTTTAAACAAGGTTTGAGAATTTTATATATTTAGAAAAAAAATATTTTTTTTAAAACGGCTCTAACGATTTTCAATTTTTTTTTTTTTCTAAAAATTTCACCATACCTTATTTCGATAGACTACAATTCGTAGTATGTATCTAAGGGGGAGAGGTTGGAAGATCCGTAATGACTATTAAGTTAATATTATTGTTATTATTGTACTATTATTCGTACTAGAATGTCAGCTTTTTAGACTTCACCATTCTTTATTCCGTCAATTTCATTGAGTTTTTGAGCAACAACAACAAAAATTGGATTAAAGCTCAGCACCACAAAAAGGAGACTGATGAGTGCATAAGTGGCAAAGCACGAAATAGCTATATCTCCAGCCAAACAAGAGTGGTAGCGCCTTTAAGTTGTTGTTGTTCAAAAATTCAATGAAATTGAAGGAATGTCTTATAAGCTGACATTTTAGTACGAATAGTACAATAATAACTATAAATTTAACAAGTTGTTTATGTCATTTAAGTAATGAATTTCATTTTTTTATAGAATTACTTATTTCTTACAAATTTATATTAGAAGCTTTAACGTCCACAGCATTTTTGACCCCAAGAGCAAGTACCTACGTGCGACCAAGTCATGCATTTTATTTTTATCGAAATCGTAGGAGTCATTTTAGAGAAAAATAAGTGCTTTTAACGCCGCTATATGGCAAGAACCGTTTTATAAAATTCTAAGAACATTTCTAGATATTGTCACCAAGAAACTTGATAAAACAACTTTGAAGTTAATCGATCCATCCGTTTAATACTACTGGTCAATTATAAATATCTAAGTAAATAAACAAAATCCATCTACACCACTCATTTCGATATGTATTGAACCGACCAGCTATGATAATACATTTAATGGAATAAAATTCCATCAAAATAGGAAAACATTTAGTTTGAGGTTCAACATTACCACTGGTTTCTTAAATGTAGACTTGAGCAAGTCTTTTTTTCTTCAAAAAATAAATAAACTTTTATATTTGTACCGTTTTTTAGTAAATGTTCTTAATTTTACAGGAAGCTGATGGAATTCCCTCAATTCAATTAAATTTCTATGACAACAAGAGCGCCTTGGATAACTTGCTTACGAAGCCCGATGGACTTTTTTATATTATTGACGAAGCTTCTAGAACTAGTCAAGATCAAGATCAAATTATGGGTACAGACTAAAAAACCTATTTCCCTAAGCATTTATGTTACAATTGAAATTTTTAATTGAAAGATCGAGTTGCTGAGAAGAAAAGCCAGTTTGTAAAAAAACACTCAAATACTGAAGTGGCAGTATCTCACTATACTGGTCGCCTCCTGTACGATACAAGAGCTTTTGTCGATATCAATCGGGACTTCGTTCCCCCAGAAATGATTGAAGCACTTCGATCATCTTTGGATGAAAACACAGTTATGATGTTCACAAACATGTTAACAAAATCTGGCAATCTAACTATGCCTTTCGAAAACAAGGAACACAAACAAGCAGATGGAAAACGCAGAGCTTATGTAAGTTTTACGAAAATCTTCAATACCTGTGCAGTTGGTTTGAAAATGGCTCATTAATGTTTATAGGTCTTCAACACACTCTCACTTGGACACATATCACAAGTGAACAACTTACGCACTATGTCAGCTAACTTTAGATACACATGTTTGACAATTCTAAAGACGTTAAGTCAAAGCCAAGGCCTTGGCATGCATTTTGTGAGATGTGTTCGTGCTGATTTGGATTACGAGGTGCACGGTTTCCATCCAGAAATGGTGCAGCAGCAATTGAAAGCCTTGGGAATTTTAGATACAATTATTGCGAGACAACAAGGGTACTCGTGTCGTATTTCCTTCAATGAGTTTCTCAAAAGGTATTTTTGATGCTTCTGTTTGGGAATTTTTTAGAACAATTGACAAATTTTGTATTAATTTTAGATACCAATTTTTGGCTTTCGACTTTGATGAAACTGTCGATATAACAAAAGAAAACTGCCGATTGTTATTGATTCGTTTGAAAATGGAAGGATGGGCCATTGGCAAGTCAAAAGTATTTCTGCGTTATTATAATGATGAATTTTTGGCGAGGTAATTTTACAATTAAACATTTATAAATATGGACATTAGGGTACCATATCATAAGAGAAATTAGTTTTGAGGCCCCAAATTTTCATACAAAATAATTTGCGTATTATCTTTTTTTTTCTATTTACATGTTTACAGATTGTATGAAGTCCAAGTAAAAAAAATCATAAAAGTACAATCTATGATGAGAGCTCTAATAGCAAGGAAAAAAATGGCCAAAGGAGTACCGCCAGGTCAAGTTGGTAAGTCGACCAATTTTTCAATTTTTAAAAATATTATATCAAAAGCTTAGTGAATAAGACATAAAAAAAAGATCAGGGAATCAAAAATAATTATTACCATCATTAAATTTGGCAAAAACCTTGAATTGAATTGAAATTTATATTGAATCAAAAGATTCTATTAAAATAATATACATAATGTAAACGGTACCTACCTACTTTAAAAAAAAAATAGTATTATCGTGTCATTTGACATTATGAACAAGGAATCAATTTTTTTTTTGAGTGAAAGGGTGTTTTTTTAAGTGAAGGCAATATGAAGAATTAATGTTTAACATTACTTAAAAAATTGTCACCCAATTAAAATCTGTTAAAAATGATACATTTGGCCTGGACCATAAAATTATTTTGGGCGAAAGGTTATTTTTTCGATTAAAACCAAAAGGCACGAGTGCGATAACTTTGACACTGCAAAATAAATACGGATTCTTTTTGAAGGACCTAATAACAACGAAAACACTTACAACCAAGGTATTTAGTATTTGAAAGTCAAATACCTGGTCTTTATTTTAAATTTTTCAATGAATTTCCAGTAACGATTTTTGAAAAAAAAAAAATAATTACAAACTATAGAGAAAAAAATGTTAAAATTCTAATGAAATATTCATTTCAAGATAGATATTTTTTGAAATTATTTTTGTAGTCTAAAAATAATGGTACCTGATGCCCTAGACAGGTCTTAGAAAAACTTATTTTTCTCAAAAATTACTCCTATAATTTTTATAATACAAATTATAATCAAACAAGAGTGGTAGCGCCTTTAAGTTGTTGTTGTTGTTGTTCAAACATTTAATGAAATTGACGGAATAAAGAATGATCAACTCTAATAAGCTGACATTCTAGTATGAATAGTACAATAATAACAATAAAAATTATAATCATTTTCTTGGATCAGTTTTATTATTATATGAAAACAATTTTTTTTAAATTACCGTGAATTGATTTTTTGAAGTTTTAATAAAATTTTGAAAAACCGATTTTTTTTGAAAACGGCTCACTGTTTTTACTTACGATGTAGGTACTATACAGGGTGATTTGCATAAAGTGTGACAAAAAGATAGGGTGTGTAGACAAGCAAAAAATCGTATGGGAGGGGGGGTCCATTTTCCCCCGTTTAGGCGGGAGGGGCAATTTAAGAAAAAAATCACTTAAAACGGAAAAAATATTATTTAAAAATAACGGTTATATCTACAGAGTCGTGCTATAGCATTTTGAAAAGCCAAAAACCTATACATTAATTTAAGTTTTAAAGTAAGTTGTTCAAATGAATAGTTTTTGAAATAACTCAATCAATTTAAGTAATTTTTTTACATGAATGCTTTTAAGTTGCCGTAATAATATTTCATTAAGACAAATTTCGAAAATTATTTTTAAAATTTTCAAAACTTATATTTAGGTGTTGATAAATAATATCTTTAAAATGGCGTACCAATTTTTTTTTATAAAAGTCCTTGCAAAATTTTATATAAAAAGATTGTTTTTTTAGAAAACGGCTCTAAAAATTTTCAAATTTATTTTTTCTTAAAATGTATCATTATAGATGAAATCAGATTGCATACTTCGTTTTGAGGTTAAATTCATTTAAGAAGCTGTTTTAGTCATTTGAAAATCGAATTTCATGCTTTTTTAATTTTTTTTCTAAAACTACATTTACAATTTTTTTATTAAAAATTCTTAGCATAAATAATAACTTTATCTATAAGAGCAAGTACGTGCGACTTAGTCGTGCATTTTATTTTTAAGTCGTTTTATGTGCAGTCTAGTCCGTCTCGTCCGATATTATTTTTGTTCTAGTTTTCTTGGCCTGATATGTGTTTTTGTTTGCAGGCGAGGTTAGGTTTCGGGGGCAAGATCCCCCCCATCCGATGAGCTAATGCCGTGCATATGCAAGCAGGCCGCGTCCCCGGAACTTAACATTCCATCTACCTTATCCTTTTTCCTACCTATTCCTCTTACCGACACCTCCTCCGCTCCTCTTGCTCGCAACAAAATGGCAATCAATTTCAACCATTTTTTTTACATGAATGCTTTTAAGTTGCCGTAATAATATTTAGTAAAAAAAATTTCGAATATAATTTTTTTGGATTTTTAAAAAAAGTTTGAAATTTTTTTTTTGAAAAATCATTTTTTCGAGAACTACTCAATATTTTTTTCAAAATTTAGTTTTTAGATGTTGATAAATTTAGTTTTTAGATGTTGATAAATAATATCTTAAAAATGGCGCACCAATTTTTTTTTTATAAAAGTCCTTGCTAAATTTTATATAGAAAAAATATTTTTTTTAAAAAACGGCTCTAATGATTTTCAATTTTTTTTTCTTAAAATGTATCTTGTAGAAGAAATCAGATTGCATACTTCGTTTTGAGTTAACATTCATCAAAGAAGCTGTTTTAGTCATTTGAAAATCGAATTTTATGTTTTTTTTTCATTTTTTTTATAAACTGCATTTACAAATTTTTAATTAAAAAAGCTTAGCATATATAGTAACTTTATGTATGAGAGCAAGTACGTGCGACCCAGTCGTGCATTTTATGTTCTGTACAAATACATAACTTGATATCATGCTGTCAGAACCAGGGGCGTAATTGATTTTTTTTCACTTTTTTTAAAGACTTTTTTAAAGACAAAACATTATTTTTGTAACGATGAATATTAGTTTTCGGATTTATAAAAATCAGTTAGGCCACTATGGCTCTTACGGCCTCGCAAATAAATATAACTAAACCACTTGTTTTTAATCTGTATGGTTTAAGAGAAAATCAAGAAAAACTTCTGCCTTCAATAACAGTTTTTTTTTTGTTATTTACTTATTTAGTTTAATCTAAAGATTCATTTGTCTACAAAAAATGTGCACTTCATTTTTGTATCAATTGAAATAACGTTTTTTTAAAGATTATTGAATGCAGTATGTAACCATTATTTTTAATTTTAAAAAGTTTGGACTAAATCAACCCATTGGTTTAGGCTTAGCCTTCTAATTTGCAGAATGAATTGTGCATCATATTTTATTTGGATTTTCTTATCATATTTAAATGATGTCATAAGTTTGATTTCTAAAAGAATTCATAACTTGAGGTCTTCTATTATAATAGATAAAGTAAAATATAAACACAAAACTATTAATAAATAATTAGATCATTATTATTTTGGTATTATTAATCGCTATTTAATAAAAATGACTTAAATTGCTTATTTTCATTTCTAGCCGGAACAGGACCAGGAGGACCAAAAATGCCAAGTGGACCAGAGGCCGATATTGCAGCCGCTACAATTCAAAAAGGTATAGAATCTAAAAACACTCTTGATATTAAAGATGCCGAAGATGAAGAAGGTGTTTCTGACATTGAATATTTCGAAACAAGCGAAAATCCCTCAGACACTGAGGATTTATTTGAATTTCCAAGAAAACCAGTTGGTATTCCTGATGGTAAGAATGAAGAAAATGCAGTACCAGAACTGCCAGCTGATGATGAAGCTCTACCACCCGCAAATGAACCAGCTACATCAGAATCACAGCCAGAAGCTGAAACTGTAGCTACAGTAGTGGAAGGTGCTCCTGCAGCGGAATCTATTTCAGCGGAAGAACCTGCACCAACAACAGAATCTGCTCCAGAAGTAGAATCTACTCCGGCAGCGGAATCTGCTTCAACAGAAGAAACTGCTCCAGCAGCAGAATCCACTCCAGCAGCGGAAACTGCTCCTGCGGCAGAACCTGCCGCAACAGAAGAACCCGCTCCAGAAGCAGAATCGGCTCCAGCTGCAGAACCTGCCCCAGATGCAGAAGCTGCCCCAGAAGCGGAACCTACCCCTGCAGCGGAGCCTGCTCCAGCAAAAGAAACTGCTCCAACAGATTCAACTACAGAAACTGTACCAGCTGCTGCACCAGAAGGGGCTTCTTAAAATCATCCCTTAGATAGCCTTTGACCTTCAAAATGATAATCATCTCAATATCTCAACATGATTTACAGTCTAGTGTCATTGTATTAACAACACACCCTCCATTGTGGTGTGAGCATATAAAAACAGTATTTAGAAAGACTAGAGTTTAAAAAAAAAACTTAAAAATAGAAATAAAGTTTAAAAGAAAAAAGTTAATCTTAAACAACCATGTTTTCGCCTATCAATTTTGTTGCTGCATTTCGATACTCAATTTTAAGGCTTCACAGCCTATCTACATTGTGGTAATAAAGGGGACCCACATTGTCAACTTTGCGAAACAAAGTAATCCTCTTACGCAACATTTACATCGTCAATAATAATTGATACTGTCCAATAATAATACTGCAAAGTATTAAAATATATACACAAAAATATACGCCACCAAGTCGCCCACATAAAAGGCTTAAAAAGAATCTGAAACACACAGGTGTGGAAGCCGACAAAGCGACAGACAGATATAAACTTACATAAATGCAGATATGAAAAGGAAATAAATGAAATTTTAATTAAATTAAGGATACTCGATTGTATTTGTGATTGATTGTGGTGAGAATTTAAGTCTTCTGCTCGCATGGCCTACTTTTTGGTTATATAAGCTTCGCAACGTTCCAACGCAACGCTTCATATTCTCCCCTTACATTATAATCTTAAATTGTCAAGCCACCTCTTCTTTCTCTCTTGCCATTATTTTTTATTGACTCAATGTTTTTTTTTGTCTCTTTTTATTTTCAATTGATTTTCATCATTGCGTGCTGCGTTGCATGGGGCTGGTTTATTCATAACAGCATATCGAGGCTTCCGCGAAAGGCAAAAGTATGGACCTCTGTACAATGAGAAGACTGGCCAAATCAATGAAGCTACAGCGAATTTCGTGCGGAATTATGCAAAGAAATGGCGCGAGAAGTCGATATTCCAAGTTCTGCTGCATTACCGGGCAGCAAGGTTTCAGGATCTGGTCAACCTTTCGCAACAAGTGTGTACCTACTTTTTAATTTAGTTCGAGCCTCAGGGCCTGTCATCAAAAAAAATTAATAATACCTTTTGAAACTTTTAATTTGGCAGGGCTCTGTGACAAAAATGACACATATTCTTCTGATATCTTCTTACTCATCAATTTATTCTCTCTCATAGGTCCACATCTACAACCAACGTGTTGTTGCAGCCCTTTCCGTTGTAAGTAGACCAGTTCCCTTGGAAAAAGTCGATAGACGTCAAATTAATGCAGCAGCTTTGGGTCCAATGCCAATACCAACTAAAAAACTACCATTTCGTTTGGATCAAATACCATTTTATGATACCAGTTATATGTGTAATCCGGTAAGTTCGGTGGCTCGTACAACGTTGCCAGCAAGTTTTATAACAAATGATGAGGAAGAAGCCTGGGATAGTCCTCTGCAGCGGCAACCCTCTCTAACAACCCATTTAATGACATACAATGCATACAAGAAGGAGCAAGCATGCCAAACAAATTGGGATCGAATTGGTGATAGCGATGTTGTTTATAATCAATCGTTTTTGAGGGATCCGCATTTGATGAAGAAGTAAGTAAGAAGTTTACCAGGATTAAGATATATGCACACACAATACTTTTTTTTTGGTTTTAATTTATGGGAAGTTGAACTTAGCGAGGGAGGATAATGTGAATGTGTATACTGATGAGGGGAACAACAACATTAATTCGGACGTTGATTTTTTTGTTGTTGGTTTTTGGCAATTTGTTTCTTTGTGGAAAACCCTTTCTTTTGTTTGAAATTTGTAAGAACCACAGTACGTATGACCGTATGAGTCCGTATGAGTAGTACAATGGACATTATAGAGGGTGATTTTATTTTTGCACATTAAAGGTCAAGCTTTGTTTACTTCTAAGTTGTCTATCGTCTACAAACCGATAATAAAAGAGCAAAACTTTGTAGAATGGAAGTCAAATTTTATTGGGTAGAAAGTTTAGAAATAACAAATGTTGGACAGGTCTAATGTAGGCAGTGTCCATAAAGTTAATAGAGAGAAGAGAACATTGGAAAGTAATGGAAAAAAGACTGCTATTTAAAAGTCCTTTCTCCATTATTGCGGACTTTTATCCACCGTGATTCGCGTTTTTTACAGCGATATTCCCTGATATTGTGCATTTTTTCGTCTTTCTATGTTTTTTCATGATTTTCTTTGCTTTTCTTCACGTTATTTTTGAGCTTTTTCTCGAGGTACTTAGCACTTTTGTATGACATTCCGTGCTATTCTCCGCGGTATTTCGCGATCTTTCTCCAGTATTCCGTGCTTATAACCATTCCTCGCATTTTACCGTGGTAGTTCGCCGCCGTGTTTTGTATATTTTTTCGCGACTTTTCACGCTTTTCTTTGTGATTTTTTTTTTTTTAAATTTTAGTACGATTTTTATTATTTTTTTACCAACTTTTCACGCTTTTTTCCGGAGGTATACACCATTTTTCACTAATATTCATGTAAATCCAATTCAAATGAAATAACTGTCGAAAACTGAATGAAAATTTGGACAAAAACTAAGAACAAAAAATGCCAATAAATCGTCGTGAACGTCGTATCAGCTAGATTAATGGTATGCAATGAAAGGACTTTGCAATCGAATCAGCTGTCAAAGGATAATATCCACAACGCCATCTACTGGCGTTACCTGAGCTAGAATTCAGTTTTTTTTTTGTTAATGGAATAACTAAAGCTAAAAATAAGGCATTATCTCGGAACCGGGCAAAACCACTCCGATTAAGTTGATTTTTTTCAAAATGTTGGTATTCAAAACTACTTTAACAGTTATGGGATTAAAATTGCCAGTCTTATCGGATTTTTTTTTTCGAAACTTAACAACCAGATTTTTTTTAACAAACATTTTTTTTATAGAAAAAGTTGTTAAAATTTTGTAACATCTGGTAGGGGTCTATTTTCAGTCATTCAGATCCATTTAGTATAATGTAATAGGTAGTAATGAATAGGGCAACCGAAAATATGCTATAAAAAAATGTTAATATCGCTATAAATATGCTTTAAAAATATGCTCTAAGAACCATTAAAAAATAATAAAAACGAAAATATGTTTTTAAGATTAAAAGAAAAACAGATAAGAAATAAAAGGAAATTATGAAAAAAAAAAACAAAATTTATTATTTTTTTTTTTTTTAAATATTTTATAAGTATTGGCTTAGAATTAAATTCATCAATAAAAATTTTTAAAGAATTTTTCTTATATTTTAAAAATGGAAAGTTTTCATTCCTTCATTAAATTAAAATGGCATTATTTTGAACGCCGTATATTTAGTTACGGTGACATTTTCTTTAGATAAGCAATCTGAAATTTCTATAAAAATTTAAATCCGCAATTTTTTTCTAAAACAGTTAGCTTGGCATCGTTAACTATTTTCATGTATGATGAAAGTTGAATACCATTTGTATCCAACTTGGTTATGGATTTTGAAAAAATAAAACTTAAGATTTGATACCAACACCAGCTTTTATTTCACCTCTTCGCAGTGTATCCTTCGTTATTTTGATAGCAGCTGGATCATCCTTATCTATATGTAATTAATAAAAATAGTTACATTTTTTTCATAATTTTCGGCGTACCTACTATGTAACTGCTTCCATTCATGTACCCCATAGTGTTGTTATTGACGATGCGTAGCAATACTCCCAAAAATCCAGAATCGCCATCATACAAGATATTCGAAAAAAATAATTTCTATTCTCACAACATGTAATCGGAGTACCATTTTTATTTTTTTTTTTCACACGAGAAAAAATGTTTAAAAATACCCTAAAATCCTAAAATATACGAAAACTATCCTCTAAAGAGTGAAATATGCAAACATTTTGAATTATGCTTAAATATTCACAAATATGCCCTAACGAAAAGGACTCAAACTGCTTATTTTTGTATGTATCACATTTCTGTATAGCCAAATTTTCGATAGGACCTCCCAAAAAAAAAAAAACACCTAAAATTAATAAAAACTAAATAATTTCGGTTGCCCTTGTAATGGATAATGAATATTTTCAAAGTCAGAATTTAGAAAAAAAAAATTAACTAAAACTCTCAGCTGATTTTTTTTTCACAATTTCACGTTTCACTTTTTTCTCGCAAAATTAAATGGCTTTATTTTGAGTCAATTATTCAAAAAAAAGTTAAGGTTCTATGTTTTTTTTAGTTGATTTAATAACATAAATTTGGTACCTACTTTTTTGAGGTTCATTTTTCTACCAAAACCTTATGGTTTGTTTTTTTTTCTTCATTTTAGTTGAATACAAAAAAGGTTAATGGAGAAATTTATTGAAAACTTTCCTTAAAAATATATAATAAATAAGAACTTTTACTTTTCTGCGTTTGGGTGCCAAAAAAAAAGGCCGTTGAATTTCGGAATACAAAATTTATTTAAAATTAAAAAAAAAAAAAAAAATCAGCTAAACATTTTGATTGAATTTTTTTTTTTTGCAATATTCTAAGTTTGAAAATCATTTTCTCCTTAACTGTATTCATTGGATTACCTTAAACTCAGTTATATTTTTTTCTGCTGTGACAACTTTTGAGAAAATTCTCCCTCCCATCTAAACGCGTGAAAATAGACCAGACCCTATCTGTACTAGTATTGCAAACAGACTTGGCAATTTTTGGCATAGTTTATTTTATAAAATTTTAACAAAATTGTTTGTTAACAAAAATCTCATTGTACCAAAAGTTTGAAAAAATACCCGACAAGACTGGCAAATTGTAACCTATAACTTTTTGAATACCATCATTAAAAAAATCGCCAGGTTCCGAATATGTATGTATCAGAAATGGCGTTGTATAGGGATTTAGTTTTCTTGATATTTTCATTCAGGGCATAGAAACCTTCCGTAGTTTTAATAGTTATTCTACTATTCGGATGAGAAGCGAATCCAACTGATCAAAGATCATTAAAATCGGTCCACCAGTTCATGTTTTCAGTTACAGATAGTGTAACCAACCCAATTTTGTTTTATTAAAAAAAAAAAAAGAAAGAGAAAGAAGAAGAAGAAGAAGGTTCGAGAAAAAAACTAAATTTGACTTTGGATACATTTTATTATTTGACTTCATTTGATCACAAACGTTATTAAAATAACGCAAATGTGCATCGGATCTTAAAATTTTAGACATGGACTCAGAATTTCGCAATTAATTTTTAATAACTGAGCCTATTTCAAAAGTTCTTCGAGAATAAAAAAATATTTACTTTCTTTTTGAAGTCAATCCCGCTCACGAAACTTCGTTGAACCGCTTTAAATTTGTTAAGTCGCCAGATAGAGACACATGTCAACAGTTTTTTAATCAACATTATCCAGTTCTTATTAAAGATACGGGTATTCTCATTGTTAGCTAAGCTTACTAAAGAAAAATAAGCTTCTGCTTGTTTGATACGATTGAACAGTGCATCAGTGCAACGAATCAGAGTAGAGTGAGCGACACTGCTCCATAAAATGGAATTTAAATTCATTGAGCTCCATGGGATTCTAAATCATTTGTTAGCCATGTTTTTTTTTCCCAAAAACTACTTCTCACAAATAACACAAAATTCTAATTTCTATTTCTATTTTATAGCAGACATAATTATAACTTCCAATCCAACTATCCAAATCCACAACAACAATACAATCAAAGCTACTATGGCATGCCACCAAATCAACAATACAATAATTACCGTCCAAATTACACATCGACCGGCACTGGTTCCAGGCGAAATTCCCTCAAGAGCTACAAAGCCCCACCCCCACCGCCACCAATGCCTCCAATGAATATGATGCGCGACGATGCATCCCGCATGAATGCAAATCGCAATCAAAATTTTAATAACTACAATCGTACACAGCAATTCATTCCATCTCAATCGGATCCCGTGCGAGAGATGCAGTCACTCGGCAGACGATCAAGTATGGATGTAGGTTGTTAAAATTTGACATTTAAATATTGCTCAACCCTTGTCAAATATCCACCAGAGACCTTGCAATCAAATATGCCGGAGTAATGATTTCCATTTTTGTTGTTTCAGACTTCTGAAGATGAACCACCTTTTAACTTCAAAGCAATGCTACGCAAAACTAATTATTCAAGACCGGAAAACAACAATGTGGAATACGATAGTCGTACATTCAATAGTTCGACTCAAAATACCAGTTTTTCAAATAACATGCCCAAGCTCCGATCTACCCCTGGTCCAAAAAGTTTCGGAAACACTTCCAATTCAACTTCATACAACCGTCCCGATGCCAATTTCAACCGGCCAACAAAACCTGTGTCCAGTTCGGTTGGAAAGACTCTGGAGGAAGATAGCTCAGCTACCACATTTAAAGAGGCTGGCGAATATGTGGAGGAAGAAATCGCTCCTGGTGTTACATTGGCGGGATATGCAATTGACATTTAAAATTTTAAAAATTATATGATTTTGAAATAAATTACAAAAGTCATTTGCTTTGGAGTCCTAATCTAAGTTAAATATTTAATTTATAGGATTTGTAACACTTTAAATTATAAGATTATAAATAAAAGAAGTTGACTCTTCGTTAAATAAAAATATTTTTAAGAAAACAAGAAAAATAACTATAAAGTAGACTTTGAATGATAAAATTAATTAAAGAGCAATTAGGTTATGACATAAAATTTTGTTTGGCAAATTTTAAGAGCAACAAGTGGTAGATTCGTTCGACTGTTGTAAAGACGGCCGTTCCTACAATGTATAGTGTTTCCGCGTAGAAAATTGGGGTTGGTAGTTCGGTTGTTCGATTTATTTATTTAGAATTTGAAGAGTTTTGGACTTATTGAACACACATTTTTTTACAATTTGTCTCCGTTAAAATTGTATTCAAGATTTCTGGCAGGTATAGGGAGGTAGGCACCTACTTAAGTTTGGGAAGTCAGTCCTGCGTGGTACTCCTTCCCATAAGCTGGTTGTGATGTTTTTGAGTGTTCAAAAAAGATTCATTGTCGATTTCACAAAAAAACTATTCCATTTATGGCTTCTTCGAAGACTCGCTTGTAACTGAAGTCATTATGTCGTTGTCAATCGAATGTCGTTACCGGATCAGGATTTATTCCCTTGACAGCATCCGGTCATGCTTGGAGCCTCTTTTGGAATTAATAGATTATTGTGGAACACTGTTGACACATTGTGCTTCGCTTGAGTTTTCCAAGATGTATCCAGTACGTTTCTTCAGCCGTTGGTTGTGCGAATCGTTCAATAACATATACAGGGAGGTGCTCATATCTATCCTTTGGTGTTTTGGGCAATTTCTGATTCTTCAGAGTATATGAAACGACTAGTTTCATCCACTATTAATTTGCATGCTCTGGAGATTCATGTTTGTTGGAGGGATGATATTGTTGAAGATATTCAACATATCATTTGTGTTCGCTGAACTAACTTACCGGACGACCAACTGTCAAACTCACCGAATCGACCTCGGCCGGTGCCGGATGGTTTTCATATAATTTTGATATTGGAGAAATAAGAGAGCTGTCCCTGTCAGTTGGTCATCCGTTAAGTTAGTCAATGTGAACCCCCATAGTGTCAAGTCTTCCACAATTATTGATTTAGTCAGGTGGTTTTTTGGCAGACGAAGAAGGCTTAGATTTATGATGAGTTGAGATGAGTCACATTATGAGTCGTTACTGTTTTATACGTAGATATAAAGGCTAGTTGGGCGGACAATACTGGAAATAAATGAATCAGAATACAGTGTGTACTCTTGACAAGCAGTACCTAACTACTCCTCGAGCATTTATTAAAACTCCTAGACAATTCAAGTTAGCATAGGCTGGGAATTGGGCCGAGACCTTCTACGGCGTGATATTCCATCGAACTAACCATTACTTCAGAGGTATTACGCGCGTTTTATGCCCGTTTTTACAGTCAT
This sequence comes from Meliscaeva auricollis, assembly GCA_948107695.1. Lineage (NCBI taxonomy): Eukaryota > Metazoa > Arthropoda > Insecta > Diptera > Syrphidae > Meliscaeva > Meliscaeva auricollis. The sequence goes on from OX403618.1 coordinate 29,454,469, forward strand.
TTTACGAATTTTTACGATAGAGGTTGTAATAAATTACAATCTTAGGGCTGACTTCAAGTGCGTTGAAAGTCATTTTTATTATGCTTACCATTGTTTTTGAGTTATTTTTTTATGAAAAAAGAAAACAAAATGTGTAGAAACAATCCTTTTCTGTACTGCATGGGTGAAAAAATGAATAGGTACAAATGATGCACTAGTTGTATTTTTCGAAGCAATTGGAAAACAATGAATATAGCTCCTTGTTCTATAACGCGGTAGTTAGATTTTTCCGTCAAAATTATCTAAATAATCTCGATGCAACGCGTAGTTAAAAACGTTTATTAAGTTAATTGTATTGAAAAGCAGCAAGCGAACACCTGATTCATAAAAGCTTCAAGTTTTCTTTCCAGAATAGAGTAGTAGGTACAGTGTTGTGTTACGGGTTGAGGATTTATATTGACCTGAGATCAACCCAGGTACATGACAATGTTCATTTTATATTTTACGCACTCATACTCTAATTGACCTTAACTTTTAGTATTGGTTGCTGAACTTATAAGTACCAGTATTGGGCAGTGGAAAACGGTGATGACTTTTAACTTTGAAATGTGTCCTTAAACTCGTACACTAAATTTTTGTATATGGGTACAGTAATAAAAAGTCTTTACCGTTTAATTAGTTCCCATCCCAAGCGTAGTGTTGTTCTTTAGCGAAATAAATTTCAGGTACTCCCAGAAGGGTAGGAGACTCCGTTCAACTCATAAGTTTAGCAAGTAATAAACTGCAATTTTTCATACCCATTTCTTGAAATGCTGTACGCTGCCTCATAGAGATTTTTGGCCATTGCTAATTGCTTGATCAGTCGTAGATTAGTGAGGGAATTTAAATTTCACACACGGATCCGCATTTTTGTCTCCTTAGTTTCTTTTTTTGCTTTTGACGAAAGATGCTCCTCCTGGGGTAAAAGGAAGAATTCCAAATCTGTTCTTTACGGATACCTTTACCCATTTCCTATAACGACAAACAAAGACCAAAGCAGAGTTAAGTGGCCAAACCATAGAATCCGTACGCACGTTCTTATGAGAAGCGACCCATAACGACGGACGCGACGGAAAAAGTAGCTGAACTTTTAAATTCATCGACAACGGATTCGTTGACGGAACGGACGCGACGGATTCTATGGGTTGGCCCCTTTAGGTATTTTTTATCCAACATACAACTTCTACCAGAAGCAATTGCCTTTTAATCGCTTCTAATAGAAAATATGTATGTATCACATTAAAACTTGTCAAACCGAAACAAAATAATGATATTAAGTCAGAATTTTTATATCATTCCAGAGTTTAACAGAAAATTTGTGTTGCTTTTAAATAAATTTAAGTTTTATTTGAAAACGATTTCAGTTTGACTGCACTTATTTTACATTTCAAGTTTGTATTTTGCCTTTACTAAAAATTGCATACAAAACAAAAAAAAAAAATAAAAAATCCTGACAATTGTTTTGCACATTCCAGAGCTCTAAATTGTCTTCAAACAATTTGTGTGTTGCTTCCTCTATAGTTGACATTAATAAACTGTATGGTATCTTTCATTGCTTCCAAAAAAATCGAACTCTTGTCTTCTACAAAGCAAATAACATTTAAATTATTAACTGGCAAATTCTATGTACGAAAATAGAATGTTGGTACTTTCGTACATATATACTTCTGGTTAACATTTTTATACCAAAGTTCCATCTTATAGTGTCCTTTTTCTGACAATGAATTCACGCCAAACAAAGTCGATTTATGTCGGTACAGAAATTTGTCTGAATTAGATGTGTGTGTGTGGGTAGGGAGGTACCATTCTTGAATCCGTTGTGTATTGTGTTATTCTTTTAGTTTTAGTTATTGTTTCTGAAAGGTTTATTCCTCCGAAAATCTGTTACAAGATAAACGGATACACTTGAGGAATTTTAAATACGATTTCTTCTATTAATGTGATGGAAGGAAGCGATGCTAATGATGCATAGAAAAGGGCTTCGTTTGAGAGTAAATGATGGTCAAATACGTTCCATATATTCTATGGGGGTTAATTTTGATTGTAATAGGATTTGGTATTTAATCGATAAGGGTAGTTTGGTAGGTCAAAGGCAGCATCTGTGACTAATGTGTTTCAGTTAATATAAGATATCTCTCTGTAAGTGAGTTTTGGAAGGCAAATGTATGTCTTTGGAACCGAGATAATAATAATTCACAATAAACATATTCGAAACATTGATAAAATCTGTGTGCCCTAATTAATTTCAAGGAAGTTTCAAAAGATTACTCTATTGTGTCGATCAATAATGTCTTTTGTCATTATCTAAGCTACCGTCCATCAGGTTTTGCTTCTTCTGACGTTTAATCTTTACGAATCTAAGTGTGTACCTGATCGCGGTAAACAAGGCTGACCAAAAGAAACATTTAACTACAGTTTACAATTTAACTTAACATCATTATAATGTAATAGTCCAGTCGATAAAGCCATTTAACTCCGCACAAATTTTGGGGAACGCTGAATTTTAAAATATGGCTTTCTCATGGAAAAGAGGTAGGTAAGTTATAGGATGGCAAAACAAAGTCTTTGATAAAAAAAAACTGTACGTTAGCAATCCATTTCGTATAAATTACCCCGTTTTTTGTACTTATTTGATTGGACCAATTACAAGAAAGTGTTTTTTTTAGCAAATATGTTTTAATGCATGCATACAAAATACTAGCATTAATATTAGCCATCAAACCACGAAATGGAAAAGAAAAATAGCTATTTAACCTTTTTTTTTGAGACTTTTTGCGTTTTGGTTTGGAGACTACCTATCCAGGTAGTTATAACTGTATAACTGCCATAGACCTACCGGTAAGGAAAACTTATTTTTGCCAAAAATGACTCCTTCAATAATCCTTTATTTATAATTTAAGAGTATTGGGAATGAATTTTCATTAAAAACTGTTGCAAAGAAATAAAACGACACAGCGTATCGTTTGGAAGTAGAAAACATTTTTCTTGTAGGTAATTGATTTTATTTATTTAAAAACATGACAAGTTCTTAAGGTGGATGTAGGATACATCAAAATTTTCATTTCAAAATGGAATTATCGCTTGCTTGTAACCAAGTTGTCTATTTGTTGTTTTTACTTTTAAATCCAAAGTCTTATATTCTATTGTTTTTTTATGTCTAAAGATTTTGAAGAAGTTATTTTTTAACAATCTACACACATTTATACTCGTAACTTCCAAAAACTTCATATATTAAAAGACCCAAGGATAATATTCACGATGTATGTATACATTATTATATCATACAGAAAATGCAACTACTGTCTATGAAACATTTAACCAAATGTCAGCCATAAACTTTGATAACTTTTTAAAAAGTTCACCTGCAAATTTGACATTAGTGGGGAAAATATGTTTCATAGTTTTTGCAACAAAAATGTTTTCGAAAGTTTTTTTCATTACGTCAGTAGGTCTGATACAAAACTTCACTTACGATATGGTGCAAAAAAGTTCATGGAATGGATTACATGGATATATTTTTTTTAGTTGTGTGATTTTGTTGTTACTGTTATCCATGATATTAAAAAAAAAGATAAAAGAGTTGTGAAATTAAAATAAATTAAAAAGAAGACTGTAGGTGAACCAAACTTACAATTATTTTTATATTTTGTTTTGGAAATTGCTGCAAGACGTTCATTGAAACTAAAAAAAAACCCTTTCACCCTAAGCATTTGAAAATGAAGTCTTTTGATCCTACATTTGCATAAAAATTGAAAACTTCAAATCAAATTTTATCAGCGTAGGTACCATTAATACCATAACTTTAAAAGAGGCTTGCCGCTTACGTAATTATTTTACTTCTTGTACCGAAATATATATGCATGTTTTTATGCATATATATTTATAATAACTTTTCTTAAAGTTATTTTTATTGTCATAAGTTCCACCTTCCATCATCAATAGCTTGATAAACTTTCAAGCCCTCCCTCACTGTTGTCCCAAGAACTTTTCAGTGTTGTAAGATTGTAAAATAATAGTTGTTCACTCAACAAAAGGATCTTGCAGCAACAACTAATTCTTAATTTTTAAGGAACCAAAGTGTTATTTTTACAATCAAGTTCTTGAAAGAACAATTTTTACACTGTTCATCATTTTCAAGAATGGAAAATCGTTAGCCCAACAGTAGCATTCTTGTGTCAACTATTTCTACTGTCAAAAAATTATTTCAAGAATGACATTGCCGGCCCACCAACTCGTTGACATAAGAATAAGTTCTTGGGCCAAGGCATAGAAATATATTTTCTTGGAAGAAGCCATATTGAATTATGAGCGAAATGTCAAATTTATAAATTTAGGATCAAAATAATCTGGAAAAAATTTATACTTGTCGAAGTTAAATTGAAAATAAATAATAATAATGAAGGGGCTTTCTATTTTTCCGAGATAAAATGTGTTATTTAGTAGATAGAATTTAAATCGCAATAAGATTTTGCTTACAACATTATGTAAAAAAAAAATAGATAATAATGCAGCCATTGCAAAAGTATGAATAATAAAAGCAAAAGACATTTTTTGTGTGTGTTTATATCAGGAGAGAAAGAAAAAAGAAATAATAATAAAGCGAAAGCAGGAAAGTATAATAATAAATTGGAATTTGTTAACATTTATGATTATACTTTTCTGCTTTCTCTTTATTATTCTAGTATATTTTCTCATTTTCTTGTGGAAACAAAAGTCATTATGACAACATTCTATAATGTTAACATTTGACGTTGTTGAGTTAAGAATTTTAAGTACTTGAGTTCATTTTAACCTACAAAAGTTCTTGACAATTTTCAACATTACAATTTTTTTTTCTGAGTGTAGAAATATTATTTAAAAAGTTCTAAAAAGAGAAGATATTATTCGACTATTGAAATAATTATTCCAACGAATACTTATTCTCTGACTTTTGACATTAATAAATTTTTGCTCCATCTATACCTAAATAATAATTAGGTAGATACTAACTGACTGCTTAACTGACTATTGAAAAAATTGCCTTAGATCTTAGATAATATACATATGTTAATTGTTGAGTAATACGGTAGAGTTATACCTAGCTCAGACAGTGTTAAATATTGTGAAGTAAAGTTTTTTTAAAAGAAAAAAATGAGGATATACTTAATTCAATTGAAATATTAATAAAAACTTAACATATGGATTGAATAAAAAAAACGAGTGATCTTTTTAACATTTTCCAAACCTTCATTCTATCCAAAACGGAATTTTGAAAAGCTGAATTCTGAAATACAGTATTTGAAAACTGAATTTTGAAAGACAGAATTTTTAATGAATATTTTTATCAAAAGATTTTCTTACCAGACAGAATTTTTTTCCCTAACTTGTAATTAACTGACTGTACAACCCAGTTCCTTTTTTGTGTAATCCCCCCCAACTTTTGTTTTTCAATTTCTTCTAAGAATTCATATGGTTCCCGTGTGCGTTTATAAGAAATATCTTTTGTCCACACACAAGAACAACCCAATGGATGAGCTCATTGTTGTTCAACGGTAAAACGCATTTGGTTACTTATTTTAAAAGATATTTATTTCATTGATACCAAAATAAACTTCAAACCGAACAATAACATTAGAGATCCATAATATTTTATTGATACAAAATATAATACGGGATGAAATCGTAACAAACAAAAATAAACTGAATTAACCTTTATAAATCCTGACTTAAACCCCTATATTTCTCTGTATCTGAGTATTCCATGTGGGTGACATTAAAATTTATTCACACCTATTGGTTGGGTTAACATAAATTCTTTCCTTCCACACTTTCCTTCCAATCTATAGTAAAATATTGCTTGCCTAGTATTGTACTTGATGATGACAAAATTACTTAATGTAGTTTCATAAAATAAAATTGTAAACTATCTTGAGGAATTTCAATTATAAATAAATCAAATTCCTAACACCAACATTAAATAAACAGCTGAATATACAGACAGAAATCATCCCCTTTCCTATGAAGTACACCAACCACTTCCTATAGAAAAGGAGATTTTAGTTTCTCCGTGTAAAAAGAATAACTTTCGTTGAATTTTCATCTGCAAAATCATCAACATTTCCACCCCCTTCTGCTACATGCATCCGCAGCATCCCTCATGTATCTGAAACTTGCAAACCAGAAAGCTCTTTTTCTTCCTATAATTTCACATTTCACAACAATCCACTCCCTTCCATATAGTCTTCAGCCTATCGCTCTCTCAACTGTCTATCTATCCTTCCTGCTGCCTTCATGTGAATCCAAATCGATATAAAAAGCCAAATAGAAAGGAAAGCTTTTCCCATCCAAAAGGACCGAAGGACAACACGATGAGCAATTTCTGGTAAAATGATTCCATCACACAGCATCCAACAAACGATGAGTCAGTTCTTGTGGAATTTCTGAACGTGACAGTAAAATAACGGTCTCGTATAAGATCCTGCATTGTCGATTTTATGAAAACAGTGAAAATAAAAAAATAAGGTGTTTAATCAAAAAAATTCAAATAAAATAAAATAGCACACGGGCTTTGCCCACTTTTGTATGCAAAGTTAAAAAAAAAAATAAATAAATACAAATATTTTAAGTGAATTAATTTATTACAAAAATAACAACAACAAAAATATATAAAAATTATATTTATTGAAAAATATTCTAAAAGTGAAAAGAATAATTATTGTTTTGTGAATAAAAAATAATATTGAAAAAGAAAAAAAAAAACAAATTCAAGGATATTTCCTCAACACAAAATAATACAAACAAAAAATCAATACTCATATTAAAGAAGAAGAAACAAATTTATTGGGATAATTTTTCGCCTGAACGCATAATAAATAAGGATTACCGCACGTTTCGCAAACAACATAAACCGCTGAACACAAACGGCATTGCTGCTATTGTGTCACGTTTGAATGTAAGTTTGCATCCCTTTCGTATTTGTGTGGGTTGGGGGGAGCTATTTAAGATTCCGATGGTATATTAAATAGGTACCGTTTGAATTCCAAAGTTAAAGCCAAAATAAACAAGAATTTTGTTCTCTTGTTGTTGTTGTTGATGTGTCGAAGATAAATGGGATTATTATTATTTTTTTTTTTGTTTTTTTATTGAAAACATAACTCGATAATTTATCGTCTCACATAATTATTGCATAATTTTATGCCATAATTTATGCGATAGTAATATATCTGATAGATTTATAATACTGCATGTCAGATTAATGGTCGGTTTTGGGGATTTCATTTGATTTAGATGGGTCATATCGAAGAGTTATGTTAGTTATGAGTTCAAAGGAAAACTAACTTACTCACATTTTCATATCATTTTTTTTTTTAAATTAATTTGTTATATCCCAGTTCTGAGTACCTACTTTGTTATTTTGAAAGGAAGAAATTCAGATTAAAAAGAAACATAATAAAAACAAGATGAATAAAGAAGAGCCCTTAATGATGTTTAAAGATAATGAAAAAGCTTAAATAGGGAAATCCTTGGAGAGATTACAAAATGTATGATAACACAAAAACACAAGGATTTGCCTTCTATATAGATAATGAAGTTTAAAAATTATGAAGAAGCTTTTCTTTTAAGATAGTGATGTGGTTAAAATTAAGTTCAATGGTTGCTTAAGAGGCAACATATACTCATCCTGTGTTCTTCCTTCGGCTTTGTTTCTTCCGTTTTTTTTTGTACGACCGACTGACATGACACGGCATAGGTCTCCTACAACTTATCTACTTTGCCATGATTGAGGAAGGGTGATGTTGTAGATGTTTCACAGAATTTATATACATTTTTAGCACAGCAGCTGGTTTTGCTTTTATACTTTTCGAATTGTGTGTGCAAAATTGAAGAAGATTCGGATTAAGGATAAGATGAATGCCTTATTTTTGTTTTTTTTTCTTGTTTCGTTTTATAGTATTTTTTTTGTTATTTTTTCAATTCGATTGGATTGTGAATTGATAAGAATGAAGCGCGAAGGAAACTGTTTTCTTGTGTTTTGTTTGATTACATATAAAGAAAACTGACAGTAAAAATGAGATTTAAAGAAAATGCTTCGACTTTGATGGCATTGGGGGAAGGGGGGGGGGGGGGGGAATAAATTATTTTAATCAGACTTAAACATTTTCTTCAATGTCGACGTAGGTAATAAAAAAAAAGAAGACATTTCAGTTGAAAGGAGGATGTAAAATTGAATGAAAAGAAAAGCATGAGATTGTGATGTTGAGTGACAAAGTCGTCTTTCTTTCACTTTGGGTTATTGCTAATTTAAGTAACTCACTTTGAGATTATGTAAAATGCTATGCAAAAAATGAAACTTTATTACTTTCTGGGGTTTTTTTTTTTTATTAATATTTTTGTTGTAATGAAATTTGACATTTATTTGTAAATTTATATTTTTGATAGTAATTATGTGGACATTCGATTTTACATTTAGATACTGAATGCCAAATGGCTTCTACGTCTTATACACGCATAAAATAGTACAGAGCATATAGGTATTTAATATTTTTCTATACAAATTTGTTAGCTCAGTCGATTTAGTCAAAATATAGCCAAAAATTGCATGTTTTGCGGGACAATTTATTTTTCATGAAATGACACCTTTTTACCTACATATAAAACGACATTTGTTGGGGTGACAGAATGATGGGAGGAGGGAGGAGCTTAAAAGAGATATTGGTCTTATTTTTGTTTAATAACTGCATTATCTGTCATTTTAACACAAAAGCAAACTTATTTGATATTTTTTTTTTTATTTAATGTTATTTTAATTTTATTTAAAACCAGCTGACCCGGCGGACTTCATTCCGTCTTTTCCAGTATTAATTTAAAACTTTCTGCTAGCTGACGTGGCAGAAATTTTCCTGTCCTGCACAACGATTTAAATGTTGTGTTTACATTTACCTATAGCCTTATTCATTAAAATCCGCTCTGAACAGAAATGAATAGTTATTAAATGCATAAGGATTTATTTCGCCACTATCTATATTCAACGTTTGCAAAAATTCTTATGCATAAAAAACTTTTCAATCCATTACAGTTATGTATAATAAGCTTGTATAAAAAGTAAAATGCACGACTGGATCGCACGACCTTGCTAACCTAGTCGAAAAGGCTATTATGTATGTAGGTATTAACTTAGATTGAAAACTTTTTCCTTTTTTCTTATTTTTAACATTTAGAAAAAGAAAACTGAGCAGTACGGCATGTTTCAAATAGAAATACACATCAAGAGTGAGTGTGTAAGAAATATACACAAAAAGCCAAAAACGTCAAAAAATAAGTACTAAAAATGCACTAAAAAAGAAAATAAATTTACTTTTTCCATCCATTTTTCAGATTTTTCTGACATTTTTGCTTTGAAACTTGGCAGATCATGTAATTTGTCTTATTCACTTCAAAATTGATTTTTTTATATTTCTTTTTATAAAAAAAGGGTTTATTTACACTTATTTTTCGTTTCAAGCAATTGAAGTAAATTTTTCTTCCCCGCACCATTTCGAAATTAAAAAAATTGTTTGTTTGTTTTGCTTTTAATTTTTTTAATGATTAACAAATATTAATATTTGAGAGTACGCAGACTGTTCGTTTCGTTCAAATAAAACTTTCTGTCTTTTTCACACGAATCTGATTTAAAGTATTAAAAATAAGAACAAAAAAAGAGGTGTCATCCGGGCTTTAGCTATTGATTTTTTTTTTTTTAATTTTTTTCGATAATGAGTAAATGATTTTTATTCAAAATTTAGTTTTTAGATATTGATAAATTATATTATAAAAATGACATACCAATTTTTTTATGAAGAATCGTTTGAAATTTTTTTTATTAAAAAAATATTTTTTTTTTTTAAACGGCTCGAACGATAAAAAAAAACATTTGAATTTATCTTTGTAGAGGAAATCATATCAAAAGTTTAATGAAAATCGTTGGAGCCGTTTTGAAAAAAAAACTCGAATAGCTCAAAAATGTTGCATCGGAGGTACCTGCTCGAGATGAGATATCCAAAAACAAAACACAAAATAACTTTCGAAATTACATAAAAACAATCTGTTATTAATTTGAAGACAATTTGTTCACTCGTTTGAGAAGTAGATATGTATACAGATGGACACACAGACGTACAGACTCACAGACGCACAGACGCACAGACCGACACGGATGGAATGACGAAAACCACTTTTTTCGACATTCCATCCACTTAAAGATGATTTCTCATTAGGCCCAGGTTGTTTACCTGCCATTGTATTAAAGAATTGTTTAGCCATTTTCACCCAGCCTCTTGCTACTCTTTTCCAAAAATCTCTTTCGCAAGGATTTTTTTCATCCATGTGGAATCCTTCCTTCCTTTGATAATCCCGATTCACAAAAAGTTTTGTAAAGCAGAAAAAAAATATCTTTGTAGCGGTAAACTTCCATTGTAAATCTATATTTTCCGCCAAACAACATGGGTTCCTAAAAACGACAACTAACTTAACCGAATTTATCTCTTATACGCTAAATTCAATTGAAAATAAAAAAGAAGTTGATGTTATAGCGACGGATTTTAAGCAAGGCTTTTGATAAAATCTCACACAAAATTATTTATTTCTTGAAACCCTCTTGGTTTCTTTCAATGGATGGAATCATACATATCTGGCCGTAAATATCGTGTCTTTAGATCTTCAATACCAGAACAATTTACTGCCAAATCTGGTGTCCCTCAAGGCAGCCATATCGGTCCTAATATTTTTATTCTGTCAATCAACGATGTAGAATCTGTGATTGAGCATTCGGAAGTTTCAACATTGATAATATGAACATTTTTCTTCACCTGACGATGCTTTACTTTTGCAAATCGATCTAAGCAATTGTTTTAGTTGGTGTTAAAAAAAAAAAAAAAAAATTAGAACTTAATGTTGCTAACTGCCAAACTATAACATATTCCCGCCAGCGTGCTTGCCCGCTACAACGAGACTATTATATCAATGAAGGTATTGTTTCCAGACTAACAACTTAAGTGTTATTTAGAGTGTGAGAGCTTAACTTCAGGTCTCACTACGACAATATAGTAACCCAGAGCTAATTCTGCTTTGGGTTTCATCAAGCGTTGGTCTAAGGAGTTTTCTGATCCCTACGTTACGCAATCTCTTTATACCACGTTTGTAACGGACTCTACTAGAATATGCTAGCCAAGTATGGCCCCCCTACCACCAAACACATATAAAGAGAATTGAAGCAATACAACGTAAACTCCTCCTTTTCGCCTTAAGGGGACTTCCCTGGGTTGATAATTTCAACTTGCCTTATTAACTTACAATCTCTTGAAAAACGTCGTGAAGTTATTTTTGTCCAGCAAATTATATTTCGCGTAACAGAATCACCATCCGTCCATTAGGCTTTGAGTATGAACGTTAATTCTCACTCTCTTAGATCAGTACTCAAATTTCATCACTCACGGAACTGATTACAGTAGAAATGAACCAGTGACGAGGATGTTAAAATTGGTAAATGATAATTCAAATATTTTTGATTACAGTCGTAGTAAGATCACACAAAAAAATCTTTTATACAGTAATTCCTAGCCTACCTAAATAAGAAACAAAACAACATAGAAAAAAAAAACGAGAAAAAAAGAGAAACTGAAGCTGAAGCTGAAACTTTTTGTTTTTTACCAACTTAACAAGAGTCTTGACATGAACATGCTTATTTAATTATTTTGTTATTTATGTTTTAATTTTACATTTTTTTTTAACTTTTTTAATTTTTTTGCCGTTTTTTTGTTAAATAGTGATGTGCATGATCCTGTTTACAAATTTGTGATAATTTTTTTTTCCCTTATTTAAATACTTTATTTTTACTACTACTTACTTTTTGTAACTGCTTGTATTAAGCAGTCCCAAACTCTTATCTTCGAATGATATTTGCATATCGCCATAACTTTTTTACTTGCGGTGTAGGTACTTTAGGGAAAGTTTAGGATTCGTGAATAAAATCGAACTCGACATGTCATTACGATGATAGTCTGTTTGTCTGTCTGCGTATACCTTGAGCTACAGCCTATGCCACTAAAGCGATTTTCTTCAAATTTGGTGGTTAAGGATCTTTAGTGATTCCCTAGAGGAGAAATTGAATTTTTTTTTTAGGACCAAAAGTAAACGGCACCTGCCATATAACCATTAAGGAAAAGTTAACTTTTTGTAAAAATGGCTCTAACTATTTTGATCAAAATTATTGTGTTTGCCTTTTTTATATGGGTCATTCTTTTGAAATGAATGTATAATGTTTGTAAAATTCAACTAACGGTACCTCCCATAGAACCGTTTTTTATGATTTGATGAATTTTCTTCTTCGTCTTCCACCGTAATATTGGTTTTGATTAAAATCTCAATTTTTTATCTGTCACGAAACCAATGCTTGCCATTATAGAGCAAGTAAAAAGAACAAAAAACTCTATTAAAAATAACTTAGCTTTCATCTACATTCCACGGAAATAATTAACTCTATTCAACATTGCATAAGTTTTATGACTACCGTTGAGAGACCTTTTAAAATTGACTTTCACAAGACGCCTGAACTTCACTTCCTATGGTGGATATCGTCGCATGCCACTTGGCGATGTATCGATTCATTAAAATGGGCATTCTATAACTTGGTCAAAAGTAACAAACCTCTCATAATAATGTATTTTCAATTTTTAAAGCCAATCTTTCTGTTATTTTAGATTTACATCGCGACTTATATTAGCCAGTTTTGTTGAAGCAAAATAGTTTTGGGAAGCTGTAAATATCTTTTAAAACGTTTCCGAAGTACTTTTTAAGTAAGTATGTATTGTATATGATTATATGACGATCTTTGTTTTAATTTTGGAATAGAAATTTTCTTGAACCTTTCAAATTCAATATTTTAAAAGCTATATGAAATATATTATTTGATTTTGTAACTAAACCCTGCCTATTTTGGAACTTCTGTAAGCCCAAAAATCTTTCTCAATAACTTAGATCTATTCTTTCGGTGAGTTATTACAGTAAAACATTGAATTTTTCATAAATTTACTGAATAAATAAGCCCTTAATCAACCAATTTCGGGTCACCAACCCGTACAATTTGACCACTTTACTATGTAGCTGTTAAATTTATAATGGCAGGTTTTATTCTCTGGAGAATTGACTAGGGGAGCTTTTATTTTCATAATCGTTCCTGTCCCTGTCAATCAAAAGATCAAAAAAGAAAGTGCCAAATAAACAAAGCTCACTTTTCCACCCTCCAAAAACATCACAAAAGGGTTTAACACACAATATTCAGATTCAAAGTACAAAACGAAGTGTACGAGGCATCAACAAAAATGACATCACCCTCTCTGACTCCTATCTACGTAGCTCCTCCTGAGAATAAGAAGAAGAAAAGTGGATGGTAATTCCCAAATTGATTAGGTACAAATTTTCAACTGTAAATGTGCTAATGTTGTTTGTTAAATGGGTGTGAGTTTGTGCATAATAAGAGAGAAACGAGGACATTAATTAATTATAATTTCGGACTGTTTAAAACACTCTTGGTAGGTCGTATACCGTATACCAATGGCATGCTAAGAAATGAAGGGATTCTTATGGTACACGCTTAGTTGACGTGACAGTCTATGACGGGTAGTGTTTTACTTAAGATCCTTTTATATTTATTTGTTTTAGAGAAAAGTATTTACATTTTTTTGTTTACATTTTTGAATTTCGGTTCTATGCTATTAATGAGGGTTAAACATTTTATTTATTCAACGATTTCAAAATAGAGACAAATAAATATTTACCCTTATTCTTTTATCATAAATTCTTAAAACACACTACCAAGGTCGTTACAAATTTGTATGAATCATACACCATCTCCTACAATTAAGTTTATGAGTAGGGGATGTTTATGTACCCATCAAGTTTATTTTTCACATAGTTAAGTGCACAGTGGATGTGGCAGGGAGTCATAATAATAATAATTATGAATCACTTTAGTTTCCTATTCCGATTTGTATGTGTATGTACTTACATAGTGTGTTACAAAAATGATATTTATATAGGAATACGAGACCTATTTTTTTTTTGTCTTTTTCAAAGTTTAAAATATTGTTTGTTTGTGTTGACTGTTAAGGATATTTGAGAACCTTTAAAAATATATAATATCCATTAATTAAGTTAGTTAGTTTAGCTTTTTTTTTTAATCAAATTAAGTTCACAATTGAGTCGCAAGTACTTGCTCGTGCAGAGCATCAGAAAAATGTTGAACTTTCAATAAAATTATTAAGAATGTATTATGTAATTTTATAAAAAAATCTAGAAAAGGATAAAATTCGTTCTTGAAATGACTAAAACAACTTCAAGAATGGTTTCGAGTTCCAAACAACGCAAGCAATGTATGCGATTTGATGAATTTAAAAAAAAAAATATTTGAACGGCCGTTTGTATTTAAGTATAAGAATTCCGTAAAATTTGTCTGAATAAAAATTTTGCTATGCAATTATAATTAAGCTTCTGGGAAAAAAATCGTTAAAACGTTTAATAGAATTACAGAAGAAAACACTTTTGTTGGGAGGAAGCGGTCAAACGGTAAGAAAATTGTTTTCTACGATCATTTAAATACAATAGCATACAACATTTAATGTTCGGAAATGTATGTAAGGAAACTGAGTAAAACAAAAGAAAGCATTTTTACTAAATACTCGATTTAATTGACTGAAAATTGTTACGCAACGGTGTTGAAAGTTTAATTGGACTATTCCACCAGTAATTTTCATTCGTAACACAATGATTTTTTTCGATTTTTAGATCACTTCTTTATGGGACTTTGTCTATTCCATAACACATTGAGACAGGGTTTTCCAATGAGAACTTGACAATCTTTTTTTGAAAAAAAAAGCAAACCATTTGAGATATTTCAAAAATTTTATTCTTGGCTTGAATGGAATTGGACCCAATATTCGATGACTCGGCCACACATTTCGGCCGAAACGGCCGCTATTTCGCATTCAATGTTGGCTCCGAGCTCTTTCAATGTCGTCAGCCTGTTGGCAGAAACCAATGACTTAACGTAGCCGCAAATAAAATAGTCTAGAGGCGTTAAATCGCACGAACTGGACTGATCGATTTCTTGAAATAACACGCTCATCAAACTTACTCTTCAATAATTCGATTGTAAGGTGTGCTGTGTGGCTCGTGGCACCATCCTGTTGAAACCACATGTCGTCCAAGTCCATATCTTCCAGTTCGTGCCAAAAATAATCGGTTATCATGGCGCGATAACGCTGGCCATTCGAAGTAACGTGACGGTCGTTATCGTCGACGAAAAAATATGGCCCAATAACGCCGCCGGTATGCAAACCGTACCAAACAGTTATTTTTTGTAGATGAAGTGGTGTTTCTTGAAGCAAATGTGGATTTTCAACAGACCAACAATGCATATTTTGTTTAATGAAAAACCCATTGAGCCAAAAATGAGCTTCGTCGCTGAAGATGATTTTGCGATGAAATTCATCATCTTGGCGCATCTTCTCTAGAGCCCAATCGGAGAACGTACGTCGCTTCAAATGATCCATCGACTTCAATTCTTGAGTCAGCTTGATCTTGTGGTCTGAGCGATACTTGAGAATGCCTTGAAATTGACTGTTTTGGGTCGTTTTCTACGGACGCCTGAACGGCAGCGATATTTTCGACACTTCGACCAACCCGTTTGTAAAAATTCTACTAACGGTACCTCTAACAGAACCGTTTTTTTCATTTTTGACTTTTTCTTAAACGACTGAATGGATTTTGATGTTTTTTTTTTATATGGAAGCTTCTTTGCAAACTTAAAATTATTTGATATCAAAATTTTTAAAAGAATATTTTTGGATTTTTAAAAAATCTTTCGATGGGTCACTGTATTTTTTTGAAATTTTTGTTTTTAATATGCAATAATATTATCTTAAAAATATCATACCAACTTTATTTTTAAACAAGCTTTGAGAATTTTTATGTATAAAAAATTATTTATTTTTTAAAACGGCTCTAACGATTTTCAATTTTTTTTGCACAACCGGCCATATATGGGAAAAGTAAATTTTCTTTGATAATATGTAACTGCACAAGTAGCCATATATGGCAAAATTTAATAACTTTTAATAAAAATTGTATAAACAATTCTTTGTTGTTGTAGTCTCTTAATTCTACAAAGTTAATTAAAATATATTTTTTTCATGGTGTAAGAAAATGAGAACAAAAACTCTCGATTAACATAAATTCGAATTGTGCTACGATCTTTTTTACCACGTTCAAATGCAGGTAGCAGTGTTTGGTTGCTCCGATTATGTGGGTTCAGCTTTTCTAGAATTCTTTTTAGGATTTCATGACATAATAACCATCTTAATCACAATCCTCCGTTCCGCTTAAATTTGCAGAAAATTGGTTTCAACTAAGCGAAGTTCTCATTTAAATGAACATCGGATAACTATGAAATAAGTTTCACATAAGCTGAGTTTTATACAAAAAAAGTTCGAGAATGAAGAAATAAGGACACTTTTAACATATGGATATCGTCGAATCGTCGAATCTGAGCTTAATGGATAGCATAACAGAGGATTACTTTATCTAAGTTAGCACGATCAAGTATTGAGAACTATCTCAACCAACTTCAATTTGGATGCCTAAATGGAAATATTTACTTACGGAACATGCTCTCTTAAGGATCTCCAGCCAGAAACTTAAAAGTTGAGGTCGATATCCACATTTAATTATTGAAAGTTTATCTGCGGTAATTAAGCTAAAAAAATACTTTTAATAAGTCCCTATAATGTGGATACGTGGGGACCAACTGGCTAAATCAACATCTTAAAAAGGTTTAATGTCAACACCTACATAATAAAAAACTGAAGCTCTTGAAAATGTTTGTACCTTTTAATGCAGAAAAACTAAATAGGATAGTCTTCTAATGTACCAGCATTCTTCATACAACAAAACCTTACAATGTACACAGCCAATGTTTGTTTATTTGCAGCAATTATATAAAATCCATTCAAACTATGATGTTTGCTAAAAGCGTAGGTAGGTAGGTACCACCTTTCCTCTAAGGATTACAACTTTCCTTTACTTAAAACTGTTATAGCTCTATACGAACGAGTTGAAATAAGCTTCATTCGATAATGTGTTTTCCATTAGCTCTCCATCTATTATTGATTTTGTATTAAGAAAGATGTACATGTGTTAAAACATTTATCCCTGCATATTATGTTTGTACTCGTATGTATAGCTTAGTTGGAAAAGACTCCAATTTCATTGAACGAATTTTTATAAAAATATTCTCCGGGGATATTATTTTATGGGAATTCCTGAGTAGTTCTTATACCTCCTGGCAATAATCACGTATTCCCATATAAAATATTAATATTTCTTTTGAAATGAAGATAAACGGACGCGTTGTTGTAGGATCATATAGGTTTTTATTTTTTTTTTTATATATATTCAGGACAAAATAATGGATTTTGTATATAATCCTGTCACACCACAAAACTAAAAGAAATGTATGTTGGAGGATGAGAATGTTGCAAAAATCACCTCTCAAGTGAAAAAGCTTATAAAAGTGTGGGATGATGATATTGACAGCCATATCGCAGCGTCACGTCGTGTCGGTGGCGGCGGCGGCGGCGTCGGCAACGGTGATCCGCATACGAGTATATCCGGGTATATCAGCAAGAAAATATTTTTCTCGGTTCAATTTTGTCAAGTAATCAATTATTTGGATATCCTGCTTAAAATAAAAAAAAAAATGAATATGAAGGAGCCCCCGGATAAATGTATATAAAAAAGGACACTCATGGGAAGGAAATTTAAAAAATATAAACGGATAATATTTTAACACATTTGATTTATGGTGAGTGGGTATATTCGGAGTATCCTTCCTTCTTTGGAAAACGCTTTGTATAAATTATAGGAAAAATGGAAAAGGACATAAACAACAAACTATGTACGCATAATGATGATCATATTTGACTGACAAAATACAAGGATGAAGGTTGAGTAAGGTTTTTCTTGAAAAATTCGAAATAACCATACCTACTCTTCACATTCAAGTGCTATACATAGAAATAAAGTAGCATCAAGATAATTCCAGGTCGATACACATTGACTCCTTGGTGGCCTTATTTTATTTATAAGTTATAATTATGTATATTATAAAGTTTCTGGCAAATATGTAGAAAGCTACATTTGTGTTTTTTTTTTTTTGTTGAATGTCAATGAAAATGTTGACCGTGTTTTTTTTTTGTTGCTTTCATAACCAAGAGTATTTCGGGAAGTCAATTTTAACTTATTTTTCTTCACTACTTGCCAACGGTTATGTATAATGTTAAATATTTCGTTGTTTTTCATTTCAATTGTTCATCAGGTAAAAAATATTTACAAAAGGCTTTTCAACATAAAAATGAACATTAACATCAGTTAATATTTAATTACATGTAGGTACTTGCATTGCAGAAAATAATGAACTTTATTATTATAAAAGCAACAATACAAAATAAATTGGATCCATATATTATGTAGGTTGTACAGGATGGTATATTCCAATTGAAAATGGAAGAGAAATGTTTTCATTTGATGCATTTTTAATTGATCATTAAACTTTTACTACATTTAAGGAACTTTAATAATTCTGTAATTTCAATGTAAAATTTCAAGTGAACTCTACTCCAAAATGCGTTTCGGGCACAGGTACAATAGTGGACGTAACGCATTTTTGAGCAGAGGTCACTTAAACATTAAAATTGAAATTATATTCAACCGCTCCACTTGTAAATACAAATTATTTTACATATTTTTTTTTTTTTATTTTATAATTCCATAATTTTTTAAGCCTTAATTTAAGATTAAATTTCAACTTTTTTTTGCTTTCATATAAATTTAATTTGTTTTTTTTTTTTTTTAATTTCAAATCAGTATATGAAGTCGTTTCTTCGTCTAGGTACTAATAAAGCTCTAGTACTGTTACTAGTATCTTAGGACTCCGTACTAACTATGTCTTCAAAATCAGCTAAGTATATAATACCAATTGACAATACTTCAATGCTTAAGAATTAGATTATTTGTTCACTAAAGTACAAAATCGTAGCAGATGCTGTTAAATTAGTACCTAGTGTTAGTTACGACATTAATACCTAAAAAGAACAATTTTGTTCATTATAAAATTGCAAATAAGTTTAGATATGAGTACATTTTTGTTGATTTGTTGATTGGATCTGCTTTTTTTTGTAATTTTCTTTTAATTGAAAGAAACAATCTTGACTCAAATGAATATTTTCACCTATTCAACTCCACATAAATATATATATCACTGAACGCTGCTCCTTGCTCTGTAGAGTGTTTGAAATAACTTATATCGACGTAAGCAATGATTTC
The DNA here is from genome assembly GCA_948107695.1 of Meliscaeva auricollis. Taxonomy (NCBI): domain Eukaryota; kingdom Metazoa; phylum Arthropoda; class Insecta; order Diptera; family Syrphidae; genus Meliscaeva; species Meliscaeva auricollis. The sequence goes on from OX403618.1 coordinate 29,473,879, forward strand.
ATTTGATTTTCAAAAGTAATAAGAACTTATCTTACGGCATAACACATTACAAAAAAAAACATGTTCTTTTATATTTTTGCCAATTTGGAAAACGGCAAGACATAAGCCTTTATGGAAATGCCTTTTTTGTCCAAATACACATAAGCTTCTTTGGTTTTTTTGTAAATTTAACGACAGTTTTTTTTCTCGTAGAGCATGGGACCTAGGCTAAAATATAAATAAACAAACTGCAAAACATGTGAACACACAAAAACAGTTTTCGGTTATCCGAATCTTAAGCTCTTTTAACTTATTAGAAAAGTTAGTAACCAAGAATTATTAATATATTTTTTTTTATGAACATTTGAACCTTTATTTAATCATATAATTTGGTCCTTTCACTTAATTAAAAAAAAAAAAGAAAACATTCATTGACCTCATAGCAAAGTCGTCAGCACGTTTCTAGCAGTGGGTGGTGTTAAACGAAAAAAGGAACCCAGTGTTTCTCCGCTCGAGTTAATTCAAATGTTGGTACCTAAAATTGTTTGTAAAGGCATCTTGAATGTCCCTTAATGTAAAAGGTACACAACAACTATTTTAGCAAAACCACCACCATAATAACAACATCACCCTCTATTTTTTTTATATATCAATTAGTCTAGCCAAAAACCATTAATTTTCATACATAAACTTTTTATTTTAGCATAACATACCAACATACCAACATATTCATGAATGCACATAATTATACATACATATACGTAGAATTTAAGTACTTTTGTGTAAGAGAAACACATCCTTTTTTTTATCTACAACTCTGGTATATGTGTAGGTTTACCTGTACAAACACGAAAAAAAGTTAAGATTTAAGTACGGATCGGTGAACCGTTACATTAAAAGGGTTTTTAATTAGCATTAAATGAATGATCAAAGGCAGGTTAGTGGGCAGTAGCGACATCTAAAAAGCTTTGTTTCATGATATTCTTTAAAAGAGAGCAAATAGAAAGGGAACATTATATAAGAGGATGGGAGATGAATGAGTGGTGTCTATTATGAAACCTAAACAAATTCCGCGAGTTGGAGAGGTGTATTCTGTCTAAAAGGGTGGTTGCTTGCCTTTTATAAATCTATGCTATGATTAAATCACTTTGTTATTTCTTTTTTTTTAATAATGGTATGGGCGTTTTATGAGTAGATGATAGGTAGGGAAGGAAGTTTGAATCTACATTAACGTTGGTTCATTGAATTGTGGAACAAGAAAGGAAAGCAAATTTTATTAAAAAGGGTCTTAAATGACCATACCTGTATGCTGTGTGTTTCAACCAACGTATTTTACAAGATTATTTATGTTTAAAGTTTTGCCTAACATTTTTAATATTTTTATAACAACAAAGGAGAGGAGGTGGGTGCTAGTGCTAGGTGCATCATTGGAATTTAAATATTATTTTTGTGCGTTTAATGGAACGTCGATTTTATATAAACTGCCAAATATGCACCACCTTCGATCGATTCCCAATTACAAGTTAATATTTTATCTATAATCTATGCAAATATAACAATTAATTGTTACGATATCAGATGGTGTCAAGATATCCCAACTCACGACATCTCGACTCCGGTGAGCGTAGTTTTGTTTTTTTTTTTTTTTTTGTCAACCCAACCTCGCACTACCCAAATCCTATAGTGATAACAGGGAGTTTGCACTGGGCAGCATGATCACCCAAACACTTTAGTCGAGTTTTCGTGAGTCGGGCTATACTCAATACTCACCATGCAATTAAGTTTCACTTCGAAATTACAAAAAATTCTTGAAATTTTTATTTTAATAACATGCAGTTTTGTGTATAGCACAAGGTCATAATTTTTAGCCAAAAGATATAAAAACCTTTTCCAATTAATGAAAAAAACATAAGTATTAAGATGAGAATACAAAAATGGGTTTTTCTTATTAGAAAAATTCATTTTTATTTAGCAAGCATATACTTTTAATTATTTTCTTTTTGGGTTTTTTTTCTCTTACTTTCAAATAATTTAAATGGCCACCACTAGCTTATCAAACCAGATACATGGAGAGACTGCAAAAAGATGAAAAATGAAAAACTAAGGTCCCTATACTCTTTTTCTTATTCAAATTGAAACTAGTAGAGTAAGAGAAAATGACTGTTAAATTTGAGAAAAGGTGTGAATAAAATTATACAAATACCATTAAAAAAACGTTTTTCTTTTTTCCTTTTCAACTGCTGAAATTTTATTAATTTAGGTTAATGGGGGGAAAAAACCAAGTGTCATATACGGGCACAATTAATTTCCACGAACTATTTCCAAAAAGGGTAAATTTTGTTTGTTTTTTCATCCTCTATGACCGCTTCTAGAGTTATATTAAAATAAACATTTATGATTACATACAGAGCGATAACATAAAATGTGTAAAAATATAAATGTAGTTTCAAACCGGACAAAAAAAAAATACACGATTGGGTCGCACGTACTTGCTCTGAGGGTCAAAGTTGAATGTTTAAGCTTCTTAAATAAAGTTTCTTAAAAATAAATAATTTCATAAGAAATGCAAAAAAAAGGAGACTAAAAATGATATTTGATTTATCAAGTAAAATAAATTACAAAAAAAAAAAAAAAAAACCTTAGAGACGTTTTTTAAAAAAAAATAATTTTTTATAATAATAAAAATTCTCAAACCTTGTTTAAAAAATAAGTTGGTATGCCATTTTAAGGGAAATATTAATGCACATCTAAGACCAAAACTTAAAAAAAATACGGTGACCCGTTTTCGAAAAATTTAATTAAAAAAAAAAAAATTAAAGATTTCTTAAAAATCTAAAAATTATTTTTTTGAAAATTTGTATACTAATAATTTTAAAATTGATAAGGAGCTTTTGTATAGAAAAAATTCATCAAAATTTTGTGTACAACACAATAAATTTATTAAACTACAGAAGTCAACCTTTGTTATTGATATTCTGACTGATTCATTTTCTACGCTATAAGTGATAGGAAAAAACTATGTAAATACACCAAAAGATAATGTCAGGTTCTGATACAACGGGATTTTTCGAAATTAAACCGGAAAATATGGTAAATGGGACAAAAAACAAAAAACCTTTTTATACATCTCGAAAAATATAAGGGTAAAAATCATGAAATATATTTAATTGAATAGATAAATTGAAATAATGATGAGTTCTTATTAAAAAAAAAACTAAAAATTGAATTTTCCAAGTTAATAATTATTTTGCAATATCAGATATTTTTTTTTGACATTTTAAAATGATGTTATTGTGGATAAAGTTGATAGTTTCTTGAGAAACTAATAATGCACATTAAAAGATAGTTAATAAAAAAAAAAATTAAAATTGCATTACATTCAAAAATTTTTTGAGCTTTAAAAAACCCATACGTTTTTGAAAGTTTAAGTGGGTGGTTTAATTGATTTTAAAAATCAGGGAATAAAGGTAAAAAATATTTTTCAAAAAATTACTTTTAGACTTATGTGTTGTTTATGCACGTGTGAAGAAATTAGATTTTTAAACATTTTTTTTCAATGAATAAAAGTAAAAATAAAATTGTTCAGTCCAAATTTTTTTACCGTTTCCAAACGGTAGTAATTTTTTTTCAAGAGAAAATTTTTTTCAAATGTTTTTCCTTTTGGAAAAAAAAGAGTAATATATAAATCTTTAATAATAAAATAATAAAAATAAAAAAAAAATAAAAATATTCTGCCTTATGATTGCATGTATAACAGAAATGTAAAATTATTGCTTTTAGTTCACTGTGGTGTATGCGTAACCTTTTTCACAATAATGTGTAGTAGTTTTGAGGATGGGAGTGATAATTACAATTTGAGAATGCAGTTTTATAGGTATAAGTGTCCTGATTTAAAATTCAAAAGTTTGATAGGTTTCTTTTGTTGTATTCTATAGTTTATGAGGGGTTAATAAATGCCAATACATGTGAGAAAGATAAATCCAAATCAATTCAATTTAAGTCTGTAGACCTCAAACTTAAATATCCAATAGAAAGAACTCATGATTATGCCATTTCTGTTTGTTTTTTTTATTTGTATTTCTCATCTGAAAACTATCCATAAAAAATTCCCGACATGTTGGCTTAAAAAGATTATATCTGGATTTCTAATAATCGCAATATCACACGATTGAGGTTTCCAGAATGAGGACAGAGCTTCAATTCCAATATGAAAAATTAAGCCCGATGATGGATGAATAAATATCCAAAACGCGTCGCTTAATTAGAATATAAAATATATATGTTGTGATAATTTTTTTTTTTTATTTAAAAATTTAATCCTAAATAAATAAAAATAATTTGTTTCAAAAGTTTTTTTAAAAATTTCAATTGAAGTGGATTTATTTTATTTATTTTTTAACCCCCCGAAAATCATAAAATGTCGAAAGACAAATCTATCAGACTTTCAAATTTGAAGAAACTGGATACTTAGATTTTGTTTATCACTCCTCTCATAAAAAATTGTTTTTGGCTTTGTTTCTCTAGCCAAAAATTAAATAGTATCCCAATCCCATGACAGCAACCAACAAATAAAATACTTTATATCAGAGGTTTTTGAAAGGTTGATTTCAAGTTTAAATTGTTCTAAAACAACTTTGTGGGCTGACAATGATAATCATCTTTCAGAATAAATTTCAGATGGACCTTTATTTGCAATCAGCTGTAGAAGGCAAGTTTCCGTGAGTTTTGAAAATTAGTTGTTTTATATATTCGATGTGCTCTATATGAACTTAAACTTTTCCATCGTGTATCTTAAAACAAAACGTAAAAAAGCTTCTATCGTTCAAAAGAAAACAAAAATCAAGCAAATCGATCAGTTCCAGTATTCTCTATGATCGCCTAGCACAGAAGCTAGTCAGTAACCGCCAATTCTTCACATTCAATGAAGTAAATGATGAAGTTATCTACCTGTTTCCTTCTCCACGAAATTACCTACACCTACACTTTTAAATACATTTTTTATTACTTCTTTTTAATAATGACAAAAAACTTACATTTAAGAGTTTATATCACAGATTCAATGCAAGAATTCCGAACAAGGTAAATGTACAGTCCACTTTTTAAATCAAAAATAAAATTAACAAACATTTTGCATTCGTGAATTATTGAACAGTTTTTGAGAACATTTTAAAATATTCAAAGCAGCATAAAGGTCTTAATCAGAAAATGTTTGTTATTTTTTGTTCAAGTTAAAAACAGATTAAAAGCTTATTTTCTTTTAATATTTCAAATAAGGGATCGAATAAGCTTCCTTGCTGAAACACAAACATATCTAAGGGAAAAAAAATATATGTTAGTCTTTTTACGCAAGGTGTCCCTCTTCGTATGTATTCGTTTAATACTTTGATACTCTGCAAAGTTTTCCATTTAAGTCTTATCTCCTATTTTTTTAAAAATATTATAATTATGCCAATTTGTTTGTATATTATATGCAACCCAGGCATTTATTCACCGAGTAGACAAAAAATTTAATCCTCTGGGATTTATTTTAATCTTTTGCCCAATTGGTTTGATTTTTTTTTTTTTTTAATTATTTATGAATTATCTGTACACCACATGTATACAGCAAAGACATCATCAGGCAAACTGCAAAAAAAAAAGAAAAAGAAAACAACTCACAGAAGCACGAGTGCCTTATTAAATTAAATCCCAGAGATCCTTATACACAAACCTTCAATCAGGATAATCATAATGAATTAATTATCTAATTATACGCACAGTGGTTATTTATTGATTAATTGGTAGCCTTCTCATTGGCGGATACTTAAGTTAAGATACAAAACATAAATATGCAATACATACGAGTCGAATATACAAACCGGAAGCCATGAAATGTGGAAATGGGGGTTGGCGCATATACGAACAGGACGAAGAAAAAAACACGCTGAAAAAAATAATGAAAGGGATGGCAAATGGCAGGGCAATGGACGGGGAAGTACTGGTGGATATCTATAGCATAGGTATAGATATTTGCCCCCGTTCAGAAAGGAACCTTTGGTAATGATAACTTTTCTTACAAAATCCCCACTATTAATGGCGCCATGAACGGAACGGGGTTTCGTTTCTCTCTATACTATAGTGGTTTGTGGTGTTGGTGGTTTCTTTCATTGCTGTTTGTCGTCTAGTTGAATTATGACTACAAAGAAGAAAAGCCTTTTTGGAGCCATTAAGCTGCTATCTTTTAGATTCAGATATACACTACGAATGCATATAGGTATAAGTTTATATAGATAAATCTGCTACCTATCCATTAATTTATGTGACTCCTTGTGCTTATCTATTTCATGTTTAGAATTTCTCATCTGAAGTCTGTAATTTGAGAGTTAATATAAAAGATGAGTGAACGTTTTGGGTTTTAAAACCATTCATCAGCTGAGCTGTATATTATATGGCTCTTAGGAGTTTAATTTTGTTACTTTCTATCTTCTATGTATGTATGTGTGGGGTTTTGTACGTGTTAATAGTTCGTTGGATGCTTTTAAACCTACACGATGGGTAATTAAACTTCATGTAAGCTGTCATTAATAATTCTTAAAAATGAATTGAGACAAGTGAAAATGTATATATTTGTGTGTGTGTGTGTGTGTGTTTTTTTTGCAACGTTGCGTTGGTTGGAGCTAATTAGAGATCCTTCGCCTTAGGAAGGAAATGATAGAAAGATGAGGGATATAATTTTTTTTTCAAGCTGATGAATGAGTTTCTGTAGAGCAAATGTTGCGTAAAGGAAAAGCGATATTATAATGAAAAGATGTTTTTTTTTGTAGAATAGTTTTTTTTCCCAGTTCATTCCTTATACCTCATTACTCTTAGGTTATTCAATTGAGGGTGTTTATTCACTACAGAATGTATATTTACGTACACAGGAAGCTTATTAAAAAAAAAAATTGTGTACTCATGTACGCTCATCAGAATTTATACTTCCTTATCACATAGCATTATTTATTTTGGTATAGTTTTTTTTGGAAATTTAAAATTATTATTTAAGAAACATAGTCAAATGTTATGATATGAATATTGGTTCAATTGTTCAAAAGAGAATTTAAATTGTATTTTGTTCTATAAATTAATCTGTAATATACATATATGACGTTTTTCAGAGGAAAAAAACATATTTCAGTGAAAGACCTCTGTTTCATTGTTTTGTACAATTATAGTCTTACATTCTATCTAATAGAATCTATCTCAAACATAAAAGTCCTGCAACTAAAACTAAAGCTACAGATTTTAATATGCAATGAAATCGACTTTTTTGAAACTTTTTTAAACATTTTTATGTATATTAGATATAAAAATGTTTATTGACTATCAAGAACACTTGTACCAACAATACTGTAGTTCATTATTTTATGAAATTCAAAACAAATTTTATACTATTTTGTAAAAAGAAAAAAAAATATATTTTGTCCTTCCTTTACATTTTACTCATTTTTGTAATGTGGTCGAATTGACCACGTTGTAGTCTGATATTTAAGCTAAATTTTAACACCTCAATCTCTAAAATTGGACACATAGAAAAAAATGTATTTATTTATTTCAGCCAATCATCTCGATCCATTTGTCAGCCAACGGTACCGTTTTCCACTAGTGTTTGGTTGAGCTCCAATGACCAAAGCAGACATTCTTGCTAGATTTTGATGAAGCTCAATTTAAGACTGTTAAAATTTTATAGCACTAGCGTTAGTTTTGATATACTAATTTAAAGGTAATTTGATTGTGATGTTGAATAATTTTTATCATAATTTTATATGGCTTTGATAAGAAATTATGAAGCTCCGTTTAAAAAAAAACTCTTTTTAACGCTATCTTCCCTGACAGACTACGGAAAATTCTGCAATTTTGTACAAAAATGTATTTACTTAATATTTAATGGCTTTTAATTACAAGTTTGAAATAATTACAAAATTAAAAAATAAAAAGCTAAACATAAAAGAAACCGTTACAAAATGGTAAAGAAACTTGGAACAAAAAAATGTTGTTTTTACCGGCAACTCGTTCATCAAATTCTTTCACACATGGGTAGAAAGACAATACATAAATCTTTAGGCAATTTTCACTTTACATTTTTTCCTTTATTCCCCGATTTTTAAAATCAAAAAAAAAAAACACTCAAGTAAACATTTATAAAAAATCCGTAGTAAATGCCTATTTTTTTTTTTTGTCATTGCCTATCGCTATGAATCATTTATTTTTCTAAAAAAAATCTGCTTTACCCACACCAGCATCCTTTTCAAAGGTCTGTTAAAATATTTGATTTTACAAAAAAAATGCATGTGTAAACGTGTTTTTTTTTTAATTCTTTGTTAAGGAATCAATTTTAATCGTTTCGATTGATTTATTCACAAAAATTTATTTCATTATTCTTTCCCTCATACTTTTCGAGATATACAAAAACTTGTATTTTTGACCCATTTTACCCTAACTTTCTAAAAATTTATGGTTATAGAAGAAATCACGTCAAAAAGTTTAATCAAAATCGTTAGAGCCGTTTTCGAGACTGTGTGCGTGATGTTTGCTTTGCGTTCTCGAAACATGTGTTTTTAAAAAATTGTATGTAGTTCATATTTTCATGGTATGGACCCAGGGAAGGGGCATTAGAAAGTTGTCTATATTCTCATTATCGTATCAAACTGAAATATTCTACATAGTATATGTAGTTCAGGTTACAGCACGATATTTGGTTTAGTGGTTAAAACACCCTAAATATATTTAAGCCTCCTTCTAATTATCGTATCACACTGAGACATATATAGAGTAACATGACAACACTATAATTTAGCGGTCATTATTATAAAAAAAAAACAAAAAAAAAACGATTTGGTCGTTTTTTTAAACTTTCCAAGATCACGTAGCTAAACCATTGCTCAAGACCAGGAATCGCCGCTGTAGTAGAGTCAACATTTTCATCATGGTTAAGTACTTGCTTAACACCTGCAAATCATAAAAAATTTATACCGAAATTCGGAGTCTGTGACTGCGGTTTAAAGAACGTTAACTCCAATTTCCGGTTGTAATTCTCAGCCTAGTAGATAGGCAATAACAAGTTTAGTGCAAAAATTTGAGGCTACAAATTCATTGTGTGATATTGCCTTGTCAGTGAGACAGCGGGTTGGTTGAAGTGTTGAAAATATCACTGGTATTCAGGCGTACTTAGCAAACCATCCAAATCAGTCAATTCTACAGCGGTTTTAAGAATTGGGCATCGCTCAGACTATTTTTGACCAGAGTTGGAAGATATGGACTTGGACGACATGTGGTTTCAACAGGATGGCACCACAAGCCACACAGCAAACCTTACAATTGATTTATTGAAGTGCATGTTTGATGAGCGTGTTATCTCGAGATATGGGCCAGCCGGTTGGCCGCCTCGTTCGAACGATTTAACGCATCTAGACTATTTTCTTTGGAGCTACGTTTCATTGGTTTATGCTAACAAGCCGACGACGCACGTTGGAATAGCTCAAAGTCAAAATTAATAGCGGCTGTTTCGGCCGAAAAGTGTGGCCGAGTCATTGAAAATTGGGTCCAACGAATCGACCGCTGCAAACGTGCCCGAGGGGGCTACATGAACGAAGTCGAGTTTCATTCATGAATGTTTTTATTGTACTTCAATTTTTAAAACATCTCGAATGGTTTGCGTTTATTTCAAAAATAGGTTGTCAAGTCTTTATTGGATAGCCCTATAACCAAATCTACTATAACTGCATCTTTGAAGATAGATCAAACAAGTTAGTGCAACTGAGAATATTTTGAACTCAATACTCAGAAGAATTTGACCTTCCTGGGTTAACTTTCTCATCTGCACCGTTGAAAATGTACATTTTCTTCTCCGATTTCGTATTTGTTGTTCTGGTTTCCAGAACCGTTGATGTCCAATTCACAATCCCTTACTTGGACGTTCAATCCCTTTGGATGAAAGTAGCCAAAAAAGAAGCGCATAACGGTGTTAGTCCAAATAAATTTAATTTCAATTAATAATACTTGTACTGTTGGAAGAAAGAGTTTTCTTATATCTAGATTAAGACCCAAAAGGAAACAAATTGAAACTAAATCAAATTTTTAGTAAAATGAAGACATCATCCGCCTCACAATCAACAATAATTTTTCCATTTATCCACGCAGTCCTGTTTGGCTTGTCGAAATAAAATAAGATTATAATCCCAAGGCAAACGAAATTAAAATTATATCTAATGAAAAAAAAAAAAAAAATGAAAACAAAAAAAGTTAAAAGGGTTGACCCAAAGGGTAAATGAGGCAATTCAGAGCTTAAGTTCAACTTTTAGTTCAGTCCATACTTTGGTCGAATTAAAAATCTCTGTATTTATTATTTTTTTTTTCTTGTTTCTTTCCTGACAGTGGAAAATGTCATTTCCATTAAAAGGAAACTGATTGCAAATGAACGATAACAAAGGGTCGGTCGTTTAGACGAAGAGAAAGTAGAAAAAAAAAATTGATTTAAACCATTTCCTTATCCATTGTAGAAAATTGGATAATGTTTACGTCACCAGAGATCAATTAACGGAAATGATGAATCCATGGGAATATAAATTTGATTGTTATCTTTTTTTTTGTGTTTTGATGACATCAGCACTAAATTAATATTTTTCCCCATTTTCAAAGTTTTTTGAAAGCTTTCCTTTAATAAATTCAATTAAAATTTAAAAGATTATATTAATTCTATTAGAATTTAAATTAATATCTTCTTCAATATAAAATTTAAAGTTAAAAAATTCACTAGAAATGGAAAATGGGTAGGTGTTTCGGTCAGAACTCAAAAATTCATCCGAAAAGTACCACAGTCTAGACAAAGGATTGATTTTTTTGTTTTTTAACTTTATACCCTTACCTGATATTTAATCGTTTTTGATTTTAAATGAAAATATTGGGTGGCCTTACAAAAAGTTGGCACCATCTGAGATTGCCTGCATTTAAGATACTAATTAGTTTGCAGTAAGTTTAGAAAATATACCTCATATATTACTGAATCCATTTTGGTTTTAATTGAAAGAGCACTCAATCTCCTATCCATGTTATTAACCAACTTAGGGCCAGGTTTTAGAGTTCCACGATAAAATGGGCTTACTGTTTTACATTCCAAAGGATGGGTATGGCAACACTAATGACGGCAACACCTCGCGCAGATTTTTTAATAGCCAAGAAAAAGCAGCTTCCATTACAAGCGTGGATTTATCATTAATACAAACATTCAAAATTATATTAGAGGTGATATCCTCTGGCAAAACTTACCATGGCAACCTATGTCTCCAACAGTGCATAAGACTTTAATTCACTCTACCAATGTCATATCCCATGCATTGTTGCCAATCGGCCAGTTGTCCGAAGGAGCTGCTGAAGCTAGAAATAAGCATTTCCGCCAATACAGGGAACACTTTTCACGAATATTCTCCAGGACTGCATGCAACAAGGATGTGCTTAACCGGCTTCTATTGACGTCAGACTCATATCTCAGTTGTTTAAGGACAAGCAAAATAGAAAACAATCATTTTCAAAAGAGGTTCTCGAATTTTTGATTGCAAATACCAATGATGAAGATGTTAGTTATGATGTTTCTGATGAAAGATGAAGAATAAATAATAAAATAAAAACTATAAAATTAAATTAATCCTGGTCATTTTTTTTTACTTGCTATAAAACAAAAGTTATGGAAGGACAAAAAAGGATTTATCTGTTCATTCAATAACTGACCTGTACTCATAAAATATACAACTAATCCACATCTCGAATTCTTCGTATTTTGGATTAAGAGGGTCGCAGGTATTTTAGACTTGGTTACCTGCATACTGGGACATACAATTTTGGAATGAAATTTCAAGATTAAGAAAATTTCACTCATAAAAAAAGGAAAAAAGGGATTTTCTAGGAAAAAGTATCTTTTAGTTTTTTTTTTTAATTTCTTATAAACTATGACATTTATCGGAATGAGTTTTTTAGTATTTGACTAAAAATATATCAGGCCATTGAATATTGACAAAAAAAATGTCTTTGATAAACAAATTTTTTTTTTAAATAAATTATACACCGAAAAAAATTTCAACTTTAAAACTTAATTTCTCAAAAACTATTTTATTAAACAACTTGAATCAAAAATCAAAACGAAGACTAAAATATTAGCTTTAAAAAAAATTATAGCGCAGTATTGTACATGCTTTTTTTTGATTTTTAATAATTTTTTTTCTTTCGCCTAATCGGGATTGGCATTTAAGTCGGCTTTACTGTACCTAAAAAACGAAAATTTATCCTTCCAAATAACATTTTAGTCATTTGGTACCTATTTGATATGAAAAATGTGCCCAAATATTTTTGGCCAGGTTTTCGACCAAAATACCGCACTGTGAGACGTCTTAAACTATTCTTTCGAAATTTTCAGGAAAATTTGCCTATTTTTGAATACTTACCTTTATTTCAAGGCCCACTGATTCCATAGAGCTCCGGTTGCACTAAGATTGTAGCAAATTGTGTGTTCTTCAATTAATGCCTTGTAGCTTTTTCTAGATGAAATGACATAAATTATGGACGAAGTGTTTAATTGTTAAAAGAAATAATTTATATAACAACAAAATAAAAGGATAGGAAATCTTGTAAATTGTATCTCCCACCACAATATATTGCACAAAATGACCGTCATAGTAAATATTTTTGGATCGTGAGATACATTGGGCCACCGTTCAACAATGACCAAAACCAAAAAGAGAATAATATGAAACTTTGATTTCAAAAAAAAATATAATCTGTATCCAAAGATCCTGCAAATCTCAAACTTTTACGTTTTGCCTATTAGTGACTACACTGAGAGAAATAATATTTTTGTCGTTTGCGGCTAATGATTAATCTTTTGCATTAAATGAAAATCATTTGCGGATAAGTTAATACAATCCCCGTAAAAGTTTTTAATTCGTAGCAACTGTATTATATTTGATACAAATTTTAATTCTATTACAGCAAACATAATGCAAAACTACTCATTTGCTTGGAGCTCATTTTCATGAGTTGATTGCAGCATACGAAAATGCTCTCTGCATCTAAACACCTTTTTTCGTTTCCTAGAAAATTCTATTGTTTGCAGCAAATGAAATTATAGTTGGTGAAGAACGTCTAAAGACAGTAGTTTGTGGCAAAGAGCTTTGCTTTTCGTGAAAATATACAATTAATTTACAACAAATTACTACCACAGGTATGTTTGTGGTGTTCATATGCATGGTACACAAAAGTTATTTATTTCGTGGCGCAATAGCAACAGCCTTGGTCTAAAATCGAGTGTTCAAAGGGTCAATCACAGGTGTTACGCTAAACTTTGTTTTTTTATTTAGTCGTTAGCAATTTATTTCACCGAAACTAATTTAAGAGTTTGCTGCAAACGAAGTTGAATTCGAAAAATTACTGTCCAAAAAACAAAAAGTCGTTTGTCGCAAACGATTCGTTCTCTCATTTTATTCATATGCCAATCATAATATTAACAGTCCGTGGCGGAATCACAAGATACTCGCTTCAAGGTCACTGATGGTTCAATTGCAGGTATTACACAAATCTTTTTTTATCATTCTCAAAAATTGTTTAATACAAACGAGTTTATCAAATTCCAAAATGAATAAAACCAAAAAAATGCCCAGCAAACGAAAAAGTCGTTTGGGCAATTTTTTTGTTTGCCGCAATCGATTTGTTCTCTCAGTGTAAAGGTCTGTTGAAAAAATAGAACTGTATCTCACATCTCCAACATTTTGTTAAAAACTGCCGGAAGTCAATGCAGTAACTTCAAGACTGTTTGTAGCGTTTTTTAATAACGAGACCTAATGTTTAATAAAAACGTAATTTCTTTAATAATCGAACAGAATGCAGAAATTCGTCGTAAAGTACGAGCTACAAACTACAGCCACAGCTTAATCACTCTGTTTCACCAGTTAATCTCAATTCATAAGTCATATTAACATTAAATTGTTTCCAAACCTCTGTGATGATTCTATTGGCGTTTTTCTATCTAACATCTTAGCTAGCTCAGAGATAAATCGATGTGCTGAAAATAAAACGAAAATGCTGGGCTTATTGTTTATAGTGATTTGAAAGACGAAAAAAGAATAAGAAATCAGAAATGAGTTCGAAGGACAGTCGCTAATCTACTTGAAAACAAAAATGTATTATTATTGAACAAATATTGTTGCTTAGTGCGAACAAATAATGGCTGGAATAAGTTCAGCGATCGAGTGTGTTAAATAATTAAATCTGAGGTCTCTGACATAATCTGCTCAGAGCTCTCCTCTGATCGCTCAGCCTATGCTCAGAAATTTCCTCAGAGCCAAACAAATAACCCCCACAGTACTAAGCCCACAATAAGACGAAAAGTCTGTTTCTTCATTCTGAATCGCTGATAAAATGCCAATTGTCCCGACCGTCTACACTTTTACACGGCTTTGCAGTGTGTGAAGGGCTGCCACAAAATAAGTCTATTGTAAAGTTACAAACCAAACAAAATGTTGCACCATTTTGTTAACTTTTGCCAAGATTTCATGCATTCGACCTTGTGTGTGGGCTCCCGAAAACTCAAACTAAAGCTTATCTAATAGCATACTTTCATATATGAAAAAGTCATCATCAATTTTGGATTTTTTACGAACCTTTAGTAATGTACTCCTGTACTAATTTCTGTAAAATTGTCTTCCTTCCAAATCATAAATATGTATACCTATCTGTTGCTTTTTTATCATTTTACTTTTAGCTTCAACCATCATCATAATGATAACAAAGTGCTATCGATTAAGCCATCTGACTGTGGAGTCTCTCCTCAATGTGAAGTTACAATAACTCATTCTTATGAAACCAAAACTCAGAACGATATGGTATATAAAATATATCACTGACTATAAACTTCTATTGAAAACTACACAAAAAAATAAGCACCCAACGCACAAAGTAAAGGGTTTATCTTGGTCGATAATTTTAAAGTATACGAAGAAGAACTATAATAGCAAAGACGATAGAAACGTGTTAACATGGGACTTTTAGTTAAGTTTCTTTATTGTTCGTATAGTGTGCTAGTAAGTTGCTTAAAACTTCTTGAAAATGCTACAAGCTGGTCTGAACTCTAAAGAGGAGAAAGTTAATAATAATAATTCAGTCGAACAGAACAAAAATGAAAAACTTTCAACGCTCAATTAATGTAAAGAGAAATCTTTTTTTTCTTTTTTTTTTTTTTGGTCAAATATCAGACTAATAGAGTATAGGAAATTTTGAAAACTTTGTTCGGACTTGCACTTGACTTGCAGTGTGTGCAAAGTGCAGTAAATTTTGAACAAGGTGGGTGAAGTGGAACGCTCTGTGGGGTTTTCAAATATTTTATTATTACCAGTATCATTATTTGACTTTATTCTCTGTACCGCTTAAACTTGTAGGATAAAGGTATTTTGAGTTGTATCTATTTTTAGTTGTTTGTATGAATATATCTCGAAATTATGAAACAAATTTTGGTAAATAAATAATAACTGTATTCAGAGCATTAAAAACCTACGAAACCATTAACCACATTTAAATACAACAACTTAAGTTGTCAAAAGTGTGCGCTAATGTTTCTTTTAATATTCAAGAGAAGGGTACTTAATAAATCATTTAAATTTAAGTTGCCTAAGCCTTTTCCAAAAATTTAATTAAAACAATGACAACAAGCTTATTGTGTGTGTGTGTGTGGCAGAGTGCTTTTCATTTGAAATATAAAAGCTTTACAAACCTGTCATTTGAGGGATTTTCAACAAAAAAACATGACCTTCTCATGTTTTTTTTTTTTTTTGTTTATTTAATAAATTGAAATGCAAATTCAGCGACACCTGTCCACAAAATATTTTAATCTTTCCGAAAACAATTGCTCGAGCTCTGAATTTTAATCAATTCATGTATCGAATGTGCAAAGCTCTTTTATGTACATAGATGATTTAATGAGTGCGATTGAGTCAGGGAAGGATTTAAAAACACAATTTATGACATTTCATAGTGATTTTGAGTTTGAAAAGAACAAAACTAAATTTAAAATAAGCACGAAGTGGCCATACAATTTATATTCCTTTTATTTATTTATATAAATAAATTTCCATTTATTTAAACTAAACTATAAGAGATCACGGACCGTATTAAAAAAGGTCTTCAGTCAATTGGTCCAATATAATTTCAATATAATAATGACATATTCCAAAAATGTACTTTAGCATGTTTGAAACTCGCAGGCTTGACGACATAAAATGGACTTTTCATCATCATTGGAAAACCCATACTATAAATACACTGCCGTCTTAAGACAAATAAACGTACATAGCTACAACTTTTGCATTTTTTAGTTAAAATCAGTTTTGACATCTTGGATATATACGTCAAGTATTTTATTCTTTATCTTTCAATCAAGAAATTTAACTCATCTACAAGAAGTATGCTTTTATTTATTTATCGCCACTTTACAAAAAAAAATATCAAAACTACACTACAAAGTATAGGTATTCTATAGAAAAATAAATATTTTTAGTTAAAAAATTAATAATTTGTGTACATGTATTATTTTTTTGAAAATGAAATTTTTTTATCTAAAAACAAACAAAAAAAAAACCAAAAGTCGAATTGCTCCAAATGTTGGCACCTACGGTTATTTGTATTAACACGGCAGTACACATCTCAAAATTTCGAAATCAATCTTGAATATACCAGCCTTGTACAGTTTTTAATATTTTGTCCATTAGAAATAATTTAACTTTTCTGAAAAACGAAACATAAAAATGTGTGTTTATACTCTTGTTAGTAAAATCGTAATTTTAAAAGCAAAGACATATTTTCAAAAATGTTACTAATGGTGGTATACCAATTGAAGGTTTTTTTTTCATTTTTGACTTTCTCTCAAACGACTAATATTATAACTAATATTAAATTTTTTCATGCGGAAGCTTCTAAATAGACTTAAGATCATTTTAAAAAAAAAAAAACAAACTTTAAATAAAAACTTTCAAAATTTTTGTTTGAAAGATCAATTTTTCAAAAACGAATAACTGATTTTTTTTAAATAGATGTCCTTTAATATTTTATTAAAAATGGCGTATTAACTCTTTTTTTAGACATATGGTTTGGACATTTTTAATTATTAAAAAAAATATTTTTTTTTAAAACCTCTCTAATGATTTTCAATTTTTTTTTCTTAACTGAAATCAAATGGCTTACTTAATATGGAGCTCCAAATCATTTAAGAAGTTATTTTCGTAATTTCTTTATGGATCTTACAGTTTTTTTACATTTCTTATAAAATATATTTATTAAAAAAAAAGAAGGGGGTAACGTCCACAGCAACTTTGAACACAAGAACAAGTATTCGGTGCAGCCCAGTAGTGCATT
Source organism: Meliscaeva auricollis (assembly GCA_948107695.1). Taxonomy (NCBI): domain Eukaryota; kingdom Metazoa; phylum Arthropoda; class Insecta; order Diptera; family Syrphidae; genus Meliscaeva; species Meliscaeva auricollis. The sequence continues at coordinate 29,491,264 of OX403618.1, forward strand.
TAATTTTTAACTTGCGTAGGGGTGTTCGGGAACGGAAAAGAGAATCAAAAGAAAGTTCAACAGAAAAAGTTAAAACTCATGAAGGATGGAAATTTCAAAGTCCGAGTTCTTACAAAAACAAGCCATAATTTCAGTGTTTTCTGATTTAAAAAACCAAAACTTTACAGGCATTATGTATATATATGTCGAGAATAATGTTTAAAATTATTTATAGCCCTAGGGCAGAAATAACTTTGCCAAAATGATGGTTAAATTATTGTTAAATGTTTAACGATATACTTTTTTTGTGGTCCAATATGATTGTACAAATACGATTGTATTGTAGTGATGGTCTAAATGTTGCATTAAAATGTCAACAAAAAAATAACATTTTAATATTATTTTGATCCAAAAACAGGGGTTTTCGTTTCCGGAATGACAAGACGATGATTTCATCATAAAACGCAAACATATGCTGATTTTGAGACATTTTTATATATGGTGGCAGTTGAATTCTAAACACACACGATAACTTATATTTCACGAGAAGCTTTACGTTATAGACAGTACACTACTCAAACACAATACTGATAATTAATTGTGTTGCATGGTGTTGTTATAAGAAGACAGTCTTTGTTTTTTTTCTGTTCACCCTTAAGTATGGAATAGTACTTATAGGTTGTTATACCTTTCCTCCTTTTTTTTATAATCTCAAACTTAAAAAAATATGAATTACATAATAATAATCCCAAACTTTGTTTTTTTTTACAAAAAAGTGTAAAATATTGATTATTACCTAAACTTTTGAGAATTGAGTTTTCCGGTTTTTGGATACCTCCATTATTTTGAAAATCAGTTCCATTGTTCATTGGAGCATTTAAAAAACAAAAATGAAAATTTTTAGTACGTTCCACTCATCACACAAAAGCTAAATTTTTGTAAGTTTTTTTATGAAAAATACAAGAAGTTTTTATTCAAAATGGCTGAATTTTAAACTTAACCTAAGTTATTTTGCGTTTACAGATTCCAATTATCTTGATACTAACAAAAGTTATAGTGTTTACAAATTTCCAACGACACCGACACTGACGACGAAAACGGCGCACTCACATAAAAATGTCTCGAAAACGTGTTTTCTTTACGTTTCACGATGTTTCGTGATGCATTAGACAAATTCTGAAAAAAAAACATTGTGCCAATCGCTATACTTATCCTTTTCAATACGTGCACAGAAATGTTAAACTAGTAGTAAGTGAATAAAATATGAATTTTAAAGTAAATTATCAATAAATTTATAAATTACTTTGACTTAACTTTGATGTTTACTCATAATCTTTCTTAGACATTTACGGCTAATTTCTTGACAAAGTTCTAGCTCTTAAAACTCGGTTTAAGAAAAATTAAAATTGTTTCATTTTTATTTTTTTTTTCTTCAGAAAAACTGAGAGCTAAAAATAATACATAGTTTTAAACTGATTTTAGAACTTTGTCAAGAAATTGGCCGTTAAAGAAATAAAAAAAACTCCTAAAATATACCGATACTCTTAGTAAAAATGGCCTTTTTATTCTTTTAAAAGTCCGACTCTGAAGTATTTATATTTATGCGGTCATTCTATAAGAGAAAACGGTTCTAAACACAAGCAAAGCACTTATAATGGAAATCCCAAAATGGGTCGTCGATTAATTTGGTGGGAAATTAATTGACATTCGAACGACAGAATGATAAATGAACCAAATTTTCGCATAATTAATGAAAACACAAATGAGTTTCTGCAGATTTGAAAACAAATTAGTGGTTAATGGATTTTGGCCTTTCTGCCGGAACTAGAATAACCCTTATTATACACCAAACTGAATAAAGTAGCAGCTTCACGTATTGTTATATTGTGTAGTGTAGATGTATTGTTATTTAATACACAATTTTTTGTTTTTTAACATTTAGTTTCAGCAAAATCAATGTTATTTTCGCCTATTCCGGAAAGCAAAAAAAAGGATTAAATATGATTTTCTCTATTGAACCCTTCCAACCCAAAGGGCCTTTTTGGAAACTTTTGCCATTAAGATTTTGCTTGCACTTTCTTATCTGAAAAATAATTTAAGGTTAGGTACTACTGGTTTGTATGTTATAGGTTTAATATTGAATGAAAGTTGTAAGGATATTGTTTTAGTTGTTATCAGGGGAAACTTTGAGTTTTAAAATAAATTCGCCACAGAACTAGAGCCACTTTTTGGGAGCAAAGGAATGGAAGAAGTGAAAGCAATGCTTGTCAGCGAGTAATGAAAACCATTTATTCGATTCACTTTTAAACGAATCACAATCAGTCTACAAAGGGCAAAATTTAAAGAATACCAGATTTTTTTTGTTCGAATGTTCTTCGCAAAAGAAACCATAGTACCTCTTGGCGTAGGTAATGTTTAGTATTTGGGTACTGCTACTACCTCTTGTGACAAAAGGCGATAAGAATAAAAATGAGCCACCCAGTCAAATCTCCAATTGGTATGAATAAAATTCTTGAACACGTACATTTTCATGAGCAATTACTCACTTTATTAAGAGTACGTATACTTGTGGTCGAAAAAGTGAACACCAGCTTGCCGTTCGAAGCCAGAAAAAAATGTAGCAACGGCATGCAGCACTCAAATCCCTCTCCAGTTTCCAAACTGTATCAAATCTCCTTGACGATCGAGAAAGCTCTCGTAGTTTCAAGCCCTCTCTCTTTGATAGCATGCATAAGGTCGATTGTACTGCTTGTAAGAGCTTTGTGGGAATACCGTGATGTCCTACCGACCGTTTTGTTACTCAGTGTTTTTTTTTTATCTTGGAAAGTGTCTCTTCTCTGCTGGGAGATACGGTGCGTGTTTTGGCATTTGTTACTTTGGACGAGTCATCAGGTATTGGATAATTGCCTAGTGACCGCACGATTCAAGACTGAAGTGTTTCTTCTAAGCAGGTCTTCATCCGAAAGGAGAAGAGAACTGATAAAATCTTTCACCGGATGTTATTTTAAGCTTTGTACAACTGTGACCTCCCATAAATAGTTCTGCTGATGCAACGATTTGCGGTCTTCTTTGCTTCTTCAGCTATTGCTTTCATCTTTTTAAGCTTATCACTAAACTTCGCACACTGCGGTATTCTTTTTTTTATCTTCCTCTAACTCATTTCTCTGTGTTTTGAGTAGGTGCAATGCGAGCTTTAAATTGTTTCCTTACAACGACATTAGCACAAGTTTTTTTTCGTACAGCCAAGCACTATTTCTGTCCTGTGTGATTACTTTTTGATGGAGGCAGGTTCAGTACTTTCGGTTGTTCTTAATTCGATTGTCCCATCCGATCTTAAGCAAACACTCAAATGCCAAGGTTTAATAAGTGGGCATTCGACTGTTCGCTTAAGATCTCCAAACTGCAGCTGTGGGTAATATTACGGAAGCATCCATCACATGGTGGCAGTGGGTCTTCTATTAATTAGCAGAAAAGGAATTTGTTTGACTGGAGCACTGTATGATGGGGACGCAACTTACCCGAAACCTTGCTTGCCGGATTCAGTCCCCTAGAAGTTTTCACGAAATTAGACCTCTGAATGCATGTTCGGCAAATTTCCATTAACTTCCATCTGCTTTTCTGGAAAAGAGTAGTACGGTTTTGAGTGTCGGGGATTTATATGTAGGTATATACCCGATCAAATTAATTCAATAATTTCTACCTATCTTATTTCTATAACATTTAGCCCACTTTTTGGGTTTCAGTGTATTTAATTGAGTATCTGGCAGCTCTAGGCTAAGTTTTATAGTAACGTAAGTCATCCAAAAGGGCTAAAGAATTTATAATTTTGCACTGGACAAAATATGATGTTATGTACTATACCTACATAAATTAACTATTTTTACATTCATACAAATAACCCTTATTCCATTTTTCATTTCAGATTCAAAAATCAGCAGAAACACTCATTCTCCTCTGTCAAACTCCATCAAAATAATGAATCAAAAATTCATTTACAGATAAAGTTGTGAAGCAATTGCCTTGAAAACAACAATTTTCAGCCGAATGATAAGACATCCCAATATAACCATGAAGTCAAAAATTATAAAAAGAAGTAAAGCTCTACCGTTGGTACTTCTTTTCTTCGTAAGTTGCCCCATTGGGCTAAGTGAATCAAATACAACTCCCTCAACTAGTTATCACAGCATTAGTCCCGCGTATTCTTCATCAACTACAGAAAATGAAGAAATTCAACATTTCACGGACGTGCCTCAAAAAAATTACAACCCTAAATCACTTTCGGTTGATGTAACAAGCAAACCAACTGTAATTGGTGCTTCCCAAATCAAACTGTCAAATGAAGTGACTACTTCTTATTCTTCTTCTGCTTCTTCAACGACGACGCCGACGGATGCCTCATACCCATCTACAACTTTAACTTCTTCATCTTCATTACCATCTTCGGAGGCAGCAGCATCATCCTCTTCATCATCATCAGTCGAAAACACAAACAGTATGCTCCGACCCACAATTGTGGTGTCTACATCGACTGACCCTTTGGAAATACGTGAACCTATTTCCAATCAGCCCGAAACTGATCAAGAAAACACAGATGAGCGTCCACCAGCCTCATCTACCGTAGTTTCTGGGATAACAACAACAACTACTACAACAACAAGTAAGGCAGCAAACCCAACACTAAAACCTGTGCCTGATGTAACATCAATCCCTGCCCGAACAATGAATAAAACAAATGACCCATTATCCATGACCACGACCCACGAAACTCTGATTAATGACATACACGTGGAAAAGAAACTCGGAAACGGTCTGTATCGAATTAAATTAGCAGAAATTATAACGGACCAATTTAATGGGGGAATTAATCAGCATCTGGACAGTCCCAATGAGAACTATATTTCTTCTCCGCCAAAGACTCCATCAGCTGATACAATCGAATCGCCAGCAAGTGGCGGAAAAATCAATATCGTTGACTTGTACCCCCTCAAGCTGGAGGACTTCAACCCAATTATTAGAAATTCAAATGAAAAAATTATTCGAGAGAAAAATATTTACTTTAAGGACTCGCCAACAAAATGGACTCAGCATCAGCATCCGGATGAGGAGGATGATCGGAATATGTTTCCGAATTCATTGGACATAAATACACCAATTGAGGCTGTCAATTCTCACATTGGGCGCCATCATGATGCCGCCGTCGCCGTCACCGCCACCGCTACCAACATCCTAAGAATTCCATCAGTCAATCGGCAGAAGGGTGGTGATATAACCGATTTCACTGGTAAGCTGCTGCAGGAGAAGGATGGTATTATAACGGAAATTGAGAAGAAATTCCGGTTCGATGAGTTCGAACAATCAACAACAAAATCGACACCAATTTTGTCGACCACTTCCAAGTCGTTAGTGAATCCAAGGCCGAGACTGATGGTGAATCATCAAATTCAGTTCATCGACAGAAGGGTAAAGAAAAGTTTCGATTTTCCTTTGCATCATGAGGTGATGGCCTCTAGGGTTGGCTTCTCAAACACAAAGTTTAAAACTGACAATGGAAAGGCAGCAGCAGCAGCATCAGCTGATACCGTGGAGAACCATCTAGCCGATGCACATCCAGAGTTTTCCACTACGAAATTCTACAACAGCAAAGAGCTGTACAATGAAATGCTTCAGCGGAGGAAAATATCTGCTGCTGTAGCTCATACAACAACAGATACCACTGCTACAACAGCGGCTGTTCATGTAGATACAACAACAACACCGACAACAACAACAACTGAAGCAACTGCAGGCGATTTACACTCGACAACGGCTTCAGCTCAGCTAATTGCCGTATCCAACAAATACACCAGCGTCCCCAGTAGTACTATGGATCTTGAATCTGATGCAATTGCAACGAGAACACGTTCAAAGACATTAAAACGTGTTAAAATTGCATTGCAAAAAACCATCGGTACTCAGGTGATGGCAATTCCGTTTGAACGTGAGACAAATACGCCTAAGGATACTCCTCGGACTAATGAGCAAAAACCATCATCCTCATCCTCCATGCCATCCCTGTCTTCATCATCACCAGTGCCAGATTTATCTTCGACCTATAACAAAATCGAAATACAATCCACAACCACAACGGATGTGTCATTAACACCAACTCCATCAAATAAAGTTAACAATGAGAGAACCATCGATGCAAGTTTGTTCAGAAAATCTTCTACCCCTAGCCTCAATTTGAGCGCGAAAGCGACTGTGAATCCCAGCCCGACCCCTATGCCATTTTCAACTGTGGATAGCCAGTCAACTACTACAACGGGTCCAACAAAAGCTTCCAAGTCGAAACCCATTTCCAGGCCACGTATCCTTTCGCGTCTGCAGGAGAAAATCAATTCCCTGGAGTGTGATATACAAACTCTGCCGTCGGAGTCTCACATATGGCGCGGCAATGAGACGCACGAGCTGATGCTGCCAGTTGTGGTGAGTACGTTGTATGTTTGTAAAGCATTTCTTTTTATTTATTTTTTTTTTTGGGTAAATCCGGCGGAGCAGGTTAATATTGAAAATAAAAAAAAAATCAACAAAAAAATCTTTCTTTTCTTCCATAAGTTACCGTGACGAAAAAGGGTTATCTTTGCCTTATGTTTGGTTTCGCCTTTAATTTTTGTATGTTCCCTCTTAAGGTCATATATTTGATTTGGTAAGAAAGCATTGAATTTAACTATACGCTAACAACTACAAAAAATAAAGTTAAGAGTTTCTAGCGGAGAATGTCTTAGCTCTCTTCTATCTAAAAAAATGTTGGCTGCCAACACTATAGTATAAGTATGCAGCAACCCTATTTGAATATTTTTCAGTCAAATTTGGTACATTTTGACTGATAAATGAATGTTTTAAGTGTATTTTGTATTAAATTAGGTTTGTCGTATATTTATACCCATTTTAGAGATTGCACCCGACATTTTTTTAAATAGAAAAAAAAAACGATCTAAAATTTGTTATGGTTTAAGCTTTTAATTCTGTAAAATATGACAAATTTTGACTGAAAAAATATTGTTCTTAATAATTGTTTGCCGTATAATAAAACTGACTTAAGAATTTGCACACTATATTGTTTTAGATTTTAACTTTACCAAAATTGATACTATTTGGTTGAAATAAAAATTATTTTAATGTGTTTTTCAGTTGAACGGGGCTACCACATTCTCAGCCTTACGCTTTTAATTTTATTTTTTGAATTTTTGACATATTTTTTGGCTTTTTTGTTTGACAATATTAATGTTTTTCTCTTTTATTAAACTAAAAAGTTATTATTAATACAGTGATGTAGTTTTTTTCGTTCAGACAGAGTTGCCACGTTGATGTGCCTATTTTTAAAGTGGGAACCTTATGTTTTTGTTTTGAGTATCTATTCATCTCTCATTTAACAGCAATTTAAATCTCCAACCTCATGAGCAAAGAAGCGATACCACTTTTCTACAATTGTAGTAGATTTGCTACATTTTTTCAAAAAGTTTAAAAATGTACTCCCTACTACGCAACATCATTAAAATATCAAAATCTACTACGTTTTAAAAATCTCTACCTCTAAATTTAATTTTCTAAAAATAGTCAAAAATCTACTCCTTTTTTCTCTAGTTCACTCTACATACTGTTTGTAACCCCAGAATTTCCATAAAAAATTGATAGAATAAAATAAATTTAGTCTTAAAACAATCTTTTTTTTTCTTAAATTTATTTAAAAATGGTTATTTAACAATAGAATAATTATTTTCAAATATTTATGTAAAAATAGTTAGTTTTGCAATCTACTCAGATATTCCTCAATCTACTACATTTTTCTTCAGATCTATTACATGCACCACATCTATGTGGTAATGCTGGAGCAAAGTAATCCTATGGTCACCGCTGCGACTATTAGATATTCTTTTCTTGAAAACATTTTGTAGCCATTTTTTTTTCTTAAGAGCAAATACATACAACCAAGTGGTGTATTTTAGGTTTTTGTCGCATGTGCTCCACAATAGACTTGATTGATTTAGATGATGTAGGTGTTTATCCCTTTATTTTGGGAGACTCAATTCGGAATAAAGACTTTTGCTAAGCTTGCGGGATATATATATTCTTTTTGTTATTTATGATATTTTTGTTCTATTGCCGTAAAGAATTTACCACGTTAAGGCGTAACGTCGCTTCCCGTCCTTATAATGTTGAGAATATGTTTTAGATTATTTTTTTATTCTTTTGCTGGATGAGTCTATAATCGCTGTGTACTTCTGGCATAAAGGATGAACATCTGTCATTTAAGAAAAACTGTTTATTTCCACAAAAAAAAATCAAGCTTAACCTGAGGATTTATTTATTTCCAAGAAAGTGGGTGGAATATTTAAGGCAAGAAATTTAGTGTATGTTGGCTGTCAGTGTGATGCTGTTGGCATTTGAGAAGATAATTACAAGAGAGAGGTTTTGATTAGTGAGTTACAAGTCAAACGTAATAATATGACTGCATAGTAGCTATAGTAGTGTTTATTGTTGTACATAAATGATTGAGTTTAATAAATAATTAGTAATTAAAAACAGTATCTTCATTAACCTAGAATATTATTTAATTCACGTATTTACATATTCACAGGTCTACTGAATCTTGTTTATCTTACTTCTTTTGTGCCAGACTAAATGAGAGTTTTTCCACTGTTGTACTTTTGGTCTCTTTTGGTTTTTGTTCTGATTTTATTGTACTTTTGTAAATTTATGATCAAAAAGGTTCTTAGATGGAAAATTTTCGGGTAGCTTTGATTTCTTTCATGCTTAATCTTTTCGAGAGTGCAGAATCTTTATCTCAGGTTTGTCAAAAAACGTTTTGTAACGCGACATGGTCAAAAATAAAAAAAAACGTAAAATTTTCAATGTTTTCGGAAAATTTTACCATAAGGATTAGTTTTTGGTTACAACTTCGTAGATACCTAAGTCTTTAAGAAAAATTAATTTTCCAACATTTAATCAATTTCTGAGACATCTAAAATGATTCATTGCAATTTTCTTTTGACTAAAAACATTTTTTTTTTCAATCTAAAATTTTCTTAAAATGTTCACAACAATGCCTTTGCGTACATTTGAAAAGTAGCTCCGTAGAGGCAAAATCTCGAACTCAAAATTTGTTCAGGAAAAACTTGTTTCACATTTCACATTCTATTTCTTCTTCATGTTTTGTCAAGCTTAGTTCAAAAGTTTTAACAAAATAAACTTTTCAGAATAGCAACCACTTAAAATTCGATATTTGCTTTTGAACTATGCGTGGGCTAACGAAAAACGAGATTGGAATTTCGTTTAAAAATGTAAATTTGTACACCGAAAAAAAATATTTCCATTTACTGTTCTGAAAAAACAAGTTTTTTGTTTTAACTTTTGAACTGTGGATTGGTTAACGAATTTTGGAAAAAGGGTGAATTAACTAATCATTACATTGCACTATCCTGGGCCTATTGTGGACAAACGAAGCACACAGCCTTAAAATTACGAATTGTACACTGAACAAAAAAAAATCTTTATTTTAATGTTTTCTAGAAAAAGTTGGTATGCGCCTAATTTATCACAAAATGATCTCTGGAAAACCTAATTAATAAATATTCATGGTATGTTTTTCTGTACCTACTTGATCATCATGGCATCAGGATTATCCCTAAGTTATGTCCTCAATTAGGTTTGTTTTTCAATCAAATATGATCTCAGGATAAACCTTTTACCAGATCTCTTGACTTAGTAGAAAATAATAACTCTGGGATTAAGAAAGGGAACCTTTTGACCCTTTCCGTATAAAACAAAAACTTAAACATGAATTCTTTTGCTCCATTTTTGAGTTACTAACCGGAAACTACTGCAGTTCAATTTTTATATATGTACCTATAATATATGTGTTTCTATTATATATGATTCTGCGGTCAAATTTTGAGCGCTCGGGCGGTACTTGTACCCATAAATAAAATACCCATTTTATATTATTTCTTTCTATATATTTTAAAAAAAAAAAAAACGGCTTAATAGATTTTTTTCAAAAAATAAATCAATATAAAATATAAAATAAATCACGTCAAAAAGTTTAATCAAAATCGTTAAAGCCGTTTTCGATAAAACTCAAATAACTCAAAAATGTTGTATGGAAGGTACTCGTTCCAGATGAGATACACAAAAACAAAAAAAAGTAAGTAAGTTTCGAAATTACATAAAAATCGTCTCCACCAAATTTGAAGAAAATCTGTTCAAGCGTTCAGGCAGTGGAAATGTGTACAGATGGACGCACAGACGCACTGACCGACTTTTTTGGACTTCTCCATTATCGTAATGTTGGTTTTGATTAAAACCTCATTTTTTTTTTTTTTGACACGAAACCTATACTTGTAAAAACGAAAAAAACACGTTTTCACTAGTAAGTAATCTTTTTCAATTTTATTTGTTACGGTTTATGAAAGAAATAGTTTTTTTCTTAGTTTCAATTTATTTAATATTTTTTTATTGTCCGAGATATACACTAGCCCAAACAATTAATAAAATTTAGTGATTTTCGATAGACTGTATCTCAGCGAAAAATAGTCGCATCGGGTTAAATTAAAAAGAATTTAAAGGCCTTATTGGGTAATTTGTAAAAAATACCTATTTTTGTATCTTTTAATAATTAAAATAAAATGTAAAAGTAAATTTTGTTCATCAAAGCTTACCATATTTGTTTCTACAAAATTAACTGAAGTTTTCAAATTTGTACGACGAAAGGTTATAAGACAAAAGTGTTATTTGAAGACAAATATCGGACCGACAAAAAAATCGTAGAGAAAACAAACAAAAACAAAAAAATTTGTATTTTGAATTTTGTATTCATTTAACTGAAAAAAATGTGTTCACTTTTTTGGCACAAAAAACCAAAACTAAAATTTAAAAAAAAAAAAAAAATAATTAGTCAGCATTTCGTATGGTTACGCTATTATGGAAGCTCAAGAAAATTATTTTGTTAAAGATTCAAAAACTTAAAGAATAAGGTTTTTAAATGCTTTTTAATTTAACCCGGTGTGACCATTTTTCGCTGAGATACCTACAGTCTTTTGAAAATCACTCAAAAAAATCAGAAAAAAATCTTGTTCCTTTAATTGTTTGGGTTAGTGTATTTGAAGTTTAAATTTAAAAGTTTGACATATTACATCATCATAATTCAACTAATCCAAAAAAAACTTCACATTTATTTGTCCCAGGAACAGAATTTGAATCCAAATTCAAGAATTTTCTATCAACTCTCGTTTTTGAGATATTTTACTAGTTTTGTAATTTGTCAAAAAAAATATATATTTCTGTTATTACCCTTTTTCCGTAATTAAAGATATATATTAAGTTAAAAACATTTTCAGACCCAGCACAATACATACAACTGCGGGATTATATGGTCAAATTTCTACCACTACACAAACCCTAGTTTTTAATTAATTAAGCATTATTATTTCTCACTAAATCTTTTGAAATTCTTTGTTCCAAAAATAACTAAATAGTAAGATAGTCCTCATGAAAAATTAAAAATGGCGAGAAAAATCTTAACCCAATAACAACTTTCTTCCTTAGGTTGAGTGCCCTGGCCTAACCTTATGTTTAGAATGAAAAACATTCTGGACAGAAAAATAATAATTTTTTTTTTCTCTTTTGAATGAATGAATTTCCTTTTATAAGTTTAAATTATAAGCTCCTTACAAACTTCGACCTAGATAGAAAAAAAATAAATTATAAAGAAGTGTTTTTTTTATCAAGCAGCATCATTAATTCATTTAAGTTATGAAAACTCATGCAAACTCACTTCATTTTATATACACAGTACCTACACAGAAAATACAATCACCCAACCATGTATTGAGAATCTAGTGAGTACTGAGTACCTACTTACATATTAAATGGCTTTGTGCGTGCCTCACCTCATTCTATTCCTTTTTGAATATTTTTTTTTTTTTTTTCAAAGCATAATATGCACAGTACAAAGTTTCTACATACAACATATATAATGTACTTCTTGTTATAAAATATTACAAGCTGAATGCATGTGTAGACTGTAGAGCTTGGAATCCTGAAACGTGCTAGAGTGGCATTAGCTAAAGTAAAAAGAAATCATTTCAATTTATGAACCAACACACAACACAATGGCATCAGAATATTAAATGGAAGTGATTCTGGGAACACTCCATGATAAACTACGTTAAGTTATTCTTGCTTTTAGAAGACAAATTATATAGAAATCAAGGAATATCAATCATTATAATTTTCTTTTATTTTCGTTTTGTAGATTAAAGTATTCTTATTCTTTTTCTTACTAAATGGCAGTTCTCTCTTAGAATTCACAAGAATCTAAAATTTTTGAAAATGTTCCCTTGTCTTGTCGGCTTAAGAGAATTGAGTTTTGTGGGTTTAAAATCAAAGAAACAGAAAGATGTTAGACTTGGTTTCAAGTTTAAATGTCAGGGTAGAATTCTAATTAGATGAGGCATTTTTATTTCCATTGAAGGCCACTGCTACAGCATTATGAAAAAGCAAAAGCAGTTTAAGATACGAGTATTTAAATAACAAAATTTCTCATGCATGAGACATGCATGAAATATACCTAATAATATCTTAATTCTTTATTCTGTGTTATTATTGAAGAGCTTAAGAGCATTCATATAAATTTTTGCAGAACCACTTCATTTGTCCCTCTATTATCCCAAACAATCCAAATTTTGATTTGATTTAGGTTATTTTCTTGATAATCAAGGTTTTAACCGTCTTATCGTTTAAATTCCTTTTTTTGTACTGCTGTTTTAGATTTGGAATTTGTATTTACACTGAATTTCTCTTAAAAGCCAATGATTATGGATTCAGAGGGATACCAATCGTGTCTTTTATAGCAACCGAAAGAGCACTTTTTACTTTATTTTGAGGCCAACATGATAAGTGACAAGTACATGCTTCATGTCTCATGTTGTGAGAGTTGAAATAATTCTTTTTAATCTTCTCTTTAGTATAATTTCGGAAATAAGGTACCTACCTAAATATTTTCACTCGCTGACATTCTGGACAGCCTATTATCCATTCCGCATTGTCGTATAGGTTAGGTATGTCTCCGTTTTAAGTAAAGTCCCAGACATTTTTTCAGACTTTAGAACTTTCGAGTAATCAGAATGTCAGAACCACTCTGATGCTACTCACACATTCATTTCAGTAACAGTTCATGGGTGTGATTACAACAAGGCATTAGGCAATCGTTTAAGAGAGAGTCAAAAACAAAAACAAAAAACACAAATTAAAACGATTCTATGGGAACATCCGCAAAATAATTTTAAAGCTATTCCTTCTTTAAGTTTGCGTAATAGCTTTTGAGTAGCGTTGAGTAGCTTTTAATTAAAATTTTTCAAGTGCTATTTTTTTAACTTAAATTTTTTTTTGAAAAATCGTTCTCACGAAAACAGCTCATTTTTTGCAAAATTTTGTTTTGAGATATTGATAAGCAATATCATTAAAACGGCATACAATTTTTTAAAGTACTTTAAAAATAAAATAAAAATTGTTTAAAAAATTGGGTCTGACTGTTTTCAAAATTCTTTTATTAAAAATTCCTTTTTATAGACGAAATCAAATTGCTTACTTCGTTTTGAGACCAAGTTAATTAAGGAAGATGTATAGGTAATTTGAAAGTAGAATTTTATGTTTAAACATGCTCCTAGGGCAAGTATTGGTTTCGTGTCGAAACAAAAAAATTGAGTTTGTAATCGAAACCAACATTATGATGATGATGGAGAAATTAAAATGCACGACTGATTAAAAATATGTAAATGCAGTTTTCGAAAAAAATTAAAAAAGCATAAAATTCGATTTGAAAAAAAAATCAAATCTTCCTTTTTAATCTGATTTTTTTTTTTTTATTTCAAAATTTGTTTTCCTAATAATTTGTAGGTTTTTACACCAACGCATTTATTAATTTTTAGTAAAAATGTAAAAACTAGATGTTTCAATGTTTTTCAGATTTAAAAAAATCCAAAAATTATAGTATTATTTTTAATGTATTATTTTTAATAACCGAACAACAACTTTTTCAAACTGATTTTTTTTTTCAAAGTTATATAATAATGTACTATTTTTTTTGTTTTAATAAAAGACAAAAATGGATGTCAGTTTTGTGAAACCAGACATAAATTGCTTTAGTTACATAAAACTTTGGAGAAAATCAAAATACCACATTATTATTTCTGTGTTTTTCCAAGAACTATAAACAATACATCTAGTTTTTACATTTTGACTAAAAATGACCCACAACAACCCGTACAAAATCAGTTTTGTGTACAACATCTCTATAGCAACGGAATGGAAAATTTTGGAATAACCTACCAATAAGATTCTTAATTATTTTAGAATTTATACTTCGTATAAAACGCAAAGAAAACACTGTTTTAAAACATTTTACAATTCGTGCCATTGCCTGCTTGCGTCGTTGGCGTTGTAAATTTAGTTTTAAGGTTTAAATCTCAGCCATTTAAAATAAAATCTTCTTGTACCTACTTTTCATATAAAAACCTACCAAAAAATCCAGAGAATGGAATACTGGATTATCAAAACGTATATTATGCTAAAAGTCAATATTTTAAGTTTTTTTTTTTCATAGGAACCCTCAAAAATTCCCAGCCAACTGTACGGAAAATTTTCGAATTCCTATATAAATTTTTTTTATTTATTTTTTTCTTAAACTTTCTATCCAGACTAGAAAAATCTAATTGCAATGTTCCATTGTTATTGATACCCATTCAATCTGTACTCATTATTTCAAAAAGTAAGTATTTAGAAAAAAATTGATGTGAATTTGATGCTAATTTAATGTTCCAAACTGAGTTTGTTGCCCTATTTTTTGATATTCAAATGCGAAAGTTGAAGAAAACAAGCGAACATGCTCGAAAAAGATTTAAATTAAGAACAATGAACAGATATCGAATTTAATGCGTTTCTATAAATTTTTAGGTACAAAATTTAAAATAATCTTTGGAATATTTAAACCAAAATTAAAAATTTGTGGTACCCTCCATACAAAAGTGTCATTTTCTATGAAAAGTACAAGAAGATTTTATTGGAAATGTTTCAAACTTTAACTAGTTTTCCTAATCCTACATTTCTTCTTGCTTTTATAGATCCAATTATCTTGACAGAAGTGATCATGAAAATTTCCAAAGGAAAATATCTCAAAAACGTGTTTTCTTTGCGTTTTATGATTTTTTATAGTAAAATCAAATAATTAAAAAAAAAACAAAACCATATTTCCTTCTTGGCCACCTATAAAAATCAAGAAGTAAAGCTGTAAAAGCCCCTGGTAGGGGCACATTAGTCGTACAATATTATTATTTTTAATCCCATTAATAAATATGTATAACTTATAACATTTTCTTATATTATTTTTTTTTTTTTTTTCATTGCAGACTCCAGAAAGTTGTAAAGGATTCAATGATTGCAATCCAATGCTTGTATCGTGGGAAGGTGATGCCGAAATTCAATCAGGAGATGTACTTCTAGTAGAAATTAATGATGCAAGTCTATATCCTAATTACGACATCAAAATGGGCAGGTATGCATAATTTTAAAATCAATCGATGAACAACAATGATGCTCTCCTTTTTCTCTCTCTTCGTCCAATGATTTACATTCAAAAGTGTCTACGAATAAATCTTTCCATATCACCAATTTTAATTGATTTATGTAAAGTTAATTCAAAGTTTTTGTAAGCACCGTTTATTCGATTAGCCTCTTAAATCTTTGCAAAGTTAACTGTTTCTTTCAAAATCTGAATATAGAAAATGAACACCAGCGCCAGCACTTCAATTACTACACTATGACTACATATACAAATTCTTTCGACAGAGGAAGAGAAGATAAGTACGCTTCATTTGATGCATTACCTAAACCAACTCACTCATAACGAAATTTCCAACTCATTATGCCATCGATCTATTGGTTTTCTTCTTATACATTGTATAAGAGCTAAACTTAAACAATAGCACCCAATTATTATTATGATATTCTCCCTACGGTATAACCTAGTCTAAGGCAAAGTTTATAACAGCTGCTGCTGTAGGGATTTTGGATGGGAACAGTAAAGGATTTGAATTGAGCACACACACACACATACCACACCGACACGTGTCAGAATAAAAAAAGTAAAAAAAAAAAAAGTTTAAATTGAGAAATTCTATCCATTCATTGATGTGTTTAGAATTTTTAATGGAGCTTGTGGCAGTCATAAATTGTGTGATCAGTATTCACACATGAGTCTCTTTTATATAATATGCAAAAAGGATGTTATTTTTTTTGGGATACAAATCCTCTGTCTCTGACAAAAAAAATTATTTAAAACATATTTATGTTACATTGCATGCACATTTATGAGGGTGTACAGAAATCCTTCAAATATGAATTGTTAAATGGAAATTGAAGTTTTGTAAACCATCAAGTTAACTGCGAACTTTGTATCCATAGCTACATAAGTCTAGTACCTACTTAATGTAAAAAAACGTAAAATACTAAGCACCATCATGGCTTAGCGAAGCTGCTTTATATGGGTTAATTGGTGGTGTCAGCTTTATTAGCACCTAAAAAACTTGAAAAATAAGTCCAATTTGCTGAAAAATTTGGCTCCGCGAAATTATGCTCCAGGAAATAAGGTCCTAAAATGAAATGCCATTTAATATTTTTGTGCTTTATTTAATTTTGTTAGACATAATGTCATTATTAAATAAGGCCCCAATGAAATAAAACCACAACACTATAGTTTTGGGGATTCATTTTATTTTATTTTAAAAACAATTTGAGGTTTCATTTCTTTTTTTTTTATAATTATTCAAAAAATCCTAAAATTACATCTTTCAAAAAATACCGCTGATCGGAGACCCAGATCTGGTATAAGTTTAGGATTCGTAACAAAAATCGAACAAATTTTTTTTTTGATTTTTAAGAAAAGTTTCAATTTTTTTTTTTTTTCAAAAATCAATATTTCGAAAACGCGTAAATGTTTTTTTTTTTCTGAATTTTTGGTTTTAGATGTTCATTAAAATTTTCTTGAAATTGGTATTTAAACTTTTTTTTTTAAACTAGTATTGAGAATTTTTATGTATACATATCGCCTCCAAATTTTTTTTTTATTTTTAAGAAAAGTTACAATTTTTTTTTTTTTTTCAAAAATCAATATTTCGAAAACGCGTAAATGATTTTTTTTCTGAATTTTTGGTTTTAGATGTTCATTAAAATTTTCTTGAAATTGATATTTAAACTTTTTTTTTTAAACTAGTATTGAGAATTTTTATGTATACATATCGCCTCTAAAAATGTATCTTCCTTAGCGAAACCAAATGGTTTACTTCTGTTACTTTCTGATGGTTTGCAGCATGATTTTTACATTTGACCATTAAAAGTGAATTTTACCTCGTCAAAATATTTTATGTTGATAAAAGAGAGAGCCAAAAATTTCAAGCGAAGATGTTAATTTTGGTCTAAGTGAATATTCAACTAATTTCTCAAAAACGGCTCCGACGATTTTGAGATGAAAGATAACAGTTTTGAAATTAAAAAAAAAAAGAAAATGTATAGGCTAACGAACCTTTTTTGTTTTTATGATTCTCGTAAGCAAATTAACGGGTTTCTACATAACTTTCAAAACAAAAAGTTCTTGAATTTTCAAAAAAAAAAATTGAATTTTGAATAACTTTTCTGAAAAAATAAAGTTTTTTTTTTGTCCTGTATATAATTTTTTGGAATTATGTAAGATTGGATTTTGTTGAATCTAAATCTGGTTTCAGAATAATTCTATCACGTAATTTTTTTATTATTGATTTAAGAAATAATATGTGATTGTTTTGAAGAAAAGAGACCTCTTAGATTCGGTTGACCTGGTAACGGGTGATTTTTTAGCTGGTTTGGTTTTGGCAACACTATTTTTGACAGCTGACGTGTGTTTAGTACCTTGTGTCACTGTCAAACAGCTTCAGTTTGGTTTGCAATTTAACCATGGATCGTCTTACAAATGAACAGCGCTTGCAAATTATTGAATTTTACTATCAAAATTCGTGCTCGGTTCGAAATGTTCATCGCGCGCTGCTTCCATTTTATGGTCGGCATTCTCGACCTTCTGAACAGTCTATTCGGAAGATTTTGACCAAATTTCGCACCAAATTTACTTTGTTGGACATTAAACCACCAACACGTTTACGTACTGTGCGTAGTGAAGAAAATATTGCGGCCGTATCAGCTAGTGTGACAGAAGACCGCGAAATGTCGATTCGGCGCCGTTCCCAGCAGTTAGGCCTTTGTTACAGCACTACGTGGAAAATTTTGCGGAAGGATTTGGGCGTAAAGCCTTTTAAGATACAGCTGGTGCAAGAACTAAAGCCAGCCGACCTACCACAACGCCGAATTTTTGGTGAATGGGCTCTTGGAAAGCTGGCCGAGGATCCGCTTTTTTATCGAAAAATTGTGTTCAGCGATGAGGCTCATTTTTGGATGAATGGGTACGTAAATAAGCAAAATTGCCGCATTTGGAGTGAAGATCAGCCAGAAGCATTGCAACAGCTACCAATGCATCCCGAAAAAGCCACTGTTTGGTGCGGTTTATGGGCCGGCGGCATTATTGAGCCATATGTCTTCAAAGATGATGCGAATCGCAGCGTTACTGTCAATGGTGAACGCTACCGAGCGATGATAACAAACTTTTTTTTGCCCGAAATGGAAGTTCTTGACTTGCATGATATGTGGTTTCAACAAGACGGTTTCACGTTTCGGGCCGGTCAATTGGTCGCCTAGATCGTGCGATTTGACACCATTAGAATATTTTTTGTGGGGGTATGTCAAGGTTAATGTCTATAGGGAGAAGCCCGCTTCGATTGACGCACTGGAAGCCAACATCCATGCATTCATTCGTGAGATACCGGCCGATATGTGTGAAAGAGTATGCCAAAATTGGACTCAGCGGATGGGCTACCTGAGACGCAGCCGCGGTCAACATTTGCATGAAATTATCTTTAAACATTAAATTGCAAGGTTCAAACTATCGATTCAAATAAATATTTCATTAATTTTTTCGAATTTTTTGTGTTTTTTTTTTTTTTAAGTTCTAAACCTCTTAAAAGATCACCCTTTATAATATCAAAAATATTAAGCTGATTCGGTTGATATTTGGAGGACTTGTTTTTATTCATTAATGCATGTTCGCATTTTGAACCGTTATTATAATAAAATCACCATACATTCAAAAATTGAGTGGTTTTTGAGGTGTACATTGTACACTGCAAAAAAATCTAATTAAGAGGATAGTATGGAATTTCTATACCTGCTCTTGATGTTTTGTGCTTTTCAAAAGGACTGATTTTTATGGATGTTTCAACATTTTTGTGTGAAGTAGTACACAAAATTGTTCAAAACAAATATTTGTTAATTTTCTCTACATTATTTGTTCAACATAAACGGTTTTGGCCAAAAATTATTTTAATTATGAACCAAAAAAAAATAAAAAAAAAACAATTTTTTGTTAGTTTTTCAATGGTTTCTCATGTTTCATGTTATAAATTTTCTTAGATAACTTCAGATTCAGGCTCAGCTTCCCAAAAAAAACATTAATTTAGCCATTAAAAATCATTACTGCAGAACTTTCCACCTCAATTGCACTAGAGGGAGTGTTTTGGACAAATCATACATTTAACTTTGCAATATCTTTGCACCGAAAGCGAATTTTGAAATGATTTAAATTGATTAAGACAGATAATATGCGCTTCATTGACATCTTATTAATAGTTTTGTAATAAAAAAGTATTTACCAGTAAAGAAATTCGATGTTCAATGTACCTAAAAAAATGTTTTTTTTGACATGTTCAATGTTCATGTTAGCATTATCTCAAAAAGGTGACGTTCTACAGTAGTTTTGATCTCAGATTTAACTTGGGCGTGGCAAAATCCTTTAGAAAAGTATAGTTTGGTTTGAAAGCGATTATTGTGATAAAGCGGATTTAAATAGCATTCTAGCCCATAATGTGGCGCCTGAAAGTTCATCACAATTTTTCCGAGTAATATAAAATAAACTCCTACTGACCCCCATGTACTTTTTATCATTGGTGGTAATATGAGTTCCTCCAAGAGATCCATTGTTTCGAGATATTGAGAGTAGGGATACCTTGGTAGACCTACGACAAAAAAAAAGCATTTAATGCTGCACTAACATTACAACTCTAAATAACCTTATGCTTGTCTTACAAAAGTATTATTTAATAGAAATCAATTATAAAAGGAACACACATATTATTCTTTAAACTCCTTCAACAAAATCGATATATTTTTTTCATGAAACAAAAGTAATTCAACAACAAAACAATGTAGAGGACGACAAAATAATAATAAATAAAAATGCCACTAATGAGATGGAGAGTATCATTCAATTGTTTCTTTTAATGATGTGATGACATTACCACACAAATCCTCTCTTTTGTACCAGCTGCAGGTAGTATCATTTATTAAACTATTTAATTATATCTTTTCATATTGTGCTTGTGCACCACAACCTGATGTGGACCAACCAACAATGGAATCCTTGAAATACTTGTGGGGAATACATTAAACAAAATAAAATTAATAATACCCGTACACAAATTAAGCGGTCACACAACGCAAGTATATCAAGTAACCCGATCCGGTCATGAACATTGTGATGTCACCGAAGGTATCCTCTTGGACATAACTCCACTTGTGGTCGACGGCAGAAAGCTCGTTACACTCTACGATAAAGATCTCACCGAGGGAATAAACTTGCTAATTGGTAAGTGCCAACTTATACAATGCACACATTGGTTTCGGTTGGTTGCGCCCTCTGGTGTAGACTATTATTTTACATGACAACAAAGCCATACCTCCTTTTCATTTTCATCACACACTTTGTATTACACATTGCCATCACAGTGCCCACCCATTTTTATGTACGAGTACATATAGGTATGCCTTACACATTACACAATTCTTGTTTCCGGCTTTGAGGTCGGCCATATTAAATTTGTATACATTCAACATAAATTACTTATCGATAATAATGTTGATACGGTGTGTGCTATGTATATGAACATCCGGACATGCATTTAAAACATCATTTTTGAAATCCCCCTTCTTTCAGTTGTGTCTGAGCTGTGGGGACCCCAATGTATTCGATTGAAGGTCACCATGAAGTCAGATAACTGTGGAGAGAATGCCGATTGCTCGGGCAAAGGCATTTGCTATTCCAATGACTCTATGGAAGGATATGAATGCCAGTGCTGTGGCGGATTTGCCGGTCCCCATTGCGAGGAAATTGATGCTTGCTCACCCAGTCCTTGTACGAACAATGGCATTTGTGTGGATTTATCTCAGGGGCATGAGGGGAACGCCTATCAATGCCTTTGTCCATATGGTAAGTAGAATTTAAATAAAATAAATCGTTTGTTCAGTATGGTCTCTATTTAGTATAAGGATTTAATGTAGGGGTCACTTCAATATTATGGTGAAAGAAAATTCCACAGACGAGAGACTACAAAAACTTAATTAAAGTGTAACCGATTTTAGGAAAAAAAAACACCAAGAGCTTTATATTATGGGAAATAAATGTGTTTACCAAATTGGACTTGTCAAATATTAGCATAGTAACGGTTATAGCGCTGTATAAGCTCGTACATATTGAAAATTATCATAAAACGCTAAAATAGTTTATGAGGTCAGAGATTTTCTGAAATCAGATCAGATGAACTTATTCAAGCGAAGTGACATTTGCTGACATTTATTAGCATAACAGTGATTTTTATTTAAAACCGATTAATCCTTATTTTGATTTTCTAATTTCATACTAGAATATTTAAAGCTGTTAAAAAATATTTAAAAAAAAATTATAAATGGGTTATTCTCTACTAATTTTCATTTTACTGTAATGTACGAGCAAACACACCCAAACAATATAACCTAATGTAAACGGACCCTTAACAACCCTAATGACTAACACCCTGAACTCTTTCAAAGAAAGCGTTCAGCGAATTGAAGGAAATAGAATAAAGCTTTATTGTCTCTTTCTTTTTTAACGAAACTGGATACCTGAGAAATACCTGGATAAATATGAGATTGGTGAGGGGTGGCACTTTAGGACTAAACATGCTTCGAGCTACGATATTGCAATATTTTCGACCTGAAATAGTTCTTATTTTTCTAGTGAGACCCCTTTTAACTGGTGGGGGAAGCTTCACTTAAGAAAAACCTAAACACTCCCGACGATAGTCATATCGCGACTGACTTGATGCCCGATCTTATATTTATTATTTATTAAAATAAATATTTCCGGATACCGAACATGTATTTCTTCGCTCAAATTCCATTTTCATATGTTATTTTGCCTAACGACAGTGTGTAAATCATATTAAAATAAAATAACAAAATTACTATATAGCAGTGTTTTATTCATTTTAATTTTACTTGTAAAACAAAAAAATGCTGAGTAGTGTTTGTTTTTTGTTTTGCGAATAAAATGAAACACTGAGTGTTAAAATCTTCAAATAGCGGATGAACTAGTAGGTAAACACTTATATTGATATATCCAATATGATAGCTGCTCTCTCCTATCCCAGCTTGGAGATCAAAAGTAGTAGTAGACGAACAAAACAATGTGCTCGAACGACTCGAAGAACAATGAAACGAGCAGAAGAATTTTATCGAATGCTTTGAAGAACCAAAGAACCATTTAGAAGAAAGGAACAATGCTTTAGGAGGAAAGCTTGTTGAATTTGAGCAGAAGTTCAACGGTCTTTACGAACGTATCGAAGGTTTTGAAAAACAATTTTCCAAACATGAGAAAGCTCAAGATCAGATCGAGAACAGAATTTTAAATATTGCTAAAGACTTAGACATGTTTCGGAAAATTAAGGTTCGAGAATGTTCTGGTGAATAACGATGATAAAATGCTTTTTAAGCTCGAAGAAAATGTGATTGGCTAGAGTAATTCTCCGTTTGATCTCTCAACTGATGGTATTGTTTGTGTTTTTGTGGATGGGTGCACTATGCCAAGGTTCTATTTATCAGAATGTAGCCAAATCTTACAGATAAGTTGATGCATACTCAATACCAGACTATCTCCTGCTGCATTAAGCAATTCGGCTGATACATCATTATCCCCACCACCAGCCCTATATGATTTTAGTTTTTCAATTGCTAACAGAACTCCATCTAGATCAGATGTGAGGGAGTTTTTGATCACCATTGTCCAAAATGGTGGAATAACACTAGAATGTGGCTATCTTCACCATTCAGAAGTTAAGAAAAATGTAACTTCCAGATGCTTAGCACTTACATAGTCGTGTGTGGTGTATCTACTTCCATTTCCTTCTCTCGTCTTGGCAGCCTTCCGTATTGGCCTAGTAGCCTTGGGTAGATCTTCTTTCCCTTTGATAGAATTTTCGAGCATTTGCCGGCCGCTGAAACCCTCAGTAGACTTGACTGCCCGCTTCTCGTGCTCCGTCTTTAATTCTTTCCCCTCTCATCTTGGCAGGCTTCCATTCTGGCCGATACAACCCTCAATAGACTCCAAGGCCCGCTTCTTGGGTTCCCCCTTTTTTCTTTCTGATTATTAAGGATTCCTCTCTTCTTTTTGTGCCCGGAGATCTATTTCGGGCTGCTATCTTAGCGGCTTTGGTTCTTGCTTGCAGCATTGCCTCATTAAGCTTCATGCGCTAGCTGCCATTCTTCGTCGAACCGGGAGTTTCGTTGTGGTCGCCTATAGTGAAACTTAGCACATCAGTGGCGGCAATTCTTTTTTTGCTCGCCTGTAATAATTCTAGGTAATTTATTATATTCTTGCGATACAAGCAAGTACGTTGGAGTCGTGCGCTTAAATTTATATCGTCAAAAGTAAAACTAAACATTTTTTTGCCTTATACTCTTAAATGAAGAAATTTTCAAATTCAGGAAATTACCAATACCCGTCGTTATTGTTTACAATGTTGTTTTATTTTTAGATTTTCAACATTCCGATGTACATACATTATAAGTGTTTTCCTAAATTACCTAGTCCTTGCTTACAAACTAGAACTTATAACTTCCAAGTTCCAATGAATGTAATCTCTTCTTTGTAAAAAATACCGAACTATAAAACAAAATGCAAAATTTAATGAGTATTTCTCAGTACTTATTATCATGCCAGTTGTGTAAAACAGAAAACAGAGAAATAGTGCCCTGGGGATATTTCATTCGCAAGCAGTACACATGAAGTTGGAACTCCTTTTGTCTTGGTCTCTATCAAAAGCTGCATGACAACGAAATCAAATAACCTCTGGTAAAGAACTGCACTTGCACATGGATGAACTGTCTCAATTAGTTATTTTTTTCTTATATTTTTTTTCTTCTTATTGTATAATATAGTAGTAGTATTCTTTCTGTATCGCAGATCAGTGCTGTCGAAGGAAGTTCTTAAAAGGCATTTTCATTGAAATGCATTTAATTTCTTAGAAAATCCACACATTTAACTATAATGTTCTTGAATGTTTAAGGTTCTGGATTCAAGTAGATATAAGGTCCAAGACCACACCTTAGAGTTTTAGGACAGATTGTTATGTCTGATATATTTAAGGTTTGACATTAGTACTATAATGTACTTTATGAGTTCCCTTATGAGTTTCTTAAACGACATCACTGTTAAGGTTAAGACTGAATTTAAAAGTTCTTTGAGCTTTTTGGTTTGGCCTTACTCATTTCATCTCTTTGTTTTCTTTATTAGGTATACCTACCTTCAGTTAGAGGACTTTGCACTGCCTTAATCAACAAGAATGCCTCTGGACATTCAAATAAAGAGTGTTTATTTTGTACTTTTCAAGCGAAAACATGTGGGTGGCTGGACCATGAAAGTGTAATTAGCGAGTATTCAAAATTTTTGAACAAAAAAAAACAAAATAAATTTGTTTCCATCCCGAGGGAATTGGTTTTTGTTTTTTTTCTTTGATATATTTTTTAGCAAACTCTGGAAAATACTTTGCAATGCGGCTAAGTATGGAAACTTTTGTTTTGTTTATGTTACTAATTATTACGTAAAACAGCGGTTTGTGAACTAATCGTCGACTTTGGCTTAAGAAAAAACAATTTGGTAATGTTAATTATGGAAGTACTACAGCCAAGAGGGTTTCTCAAATATAAAAAAAAAATTGCAGGACTGGATCGCCTTTTTGATTAAAAATTTGTAAATGCAGTTTTAGAAAAAAAAGCATAAAATTCGATTTTCAAATGACTAAAACAGCTTAATAAATTTAACCTCAAAACGAAGTATGCAATTTATTTCTGACAAAAGTCCAAAGTTTTATTTTTAAATTTATTTTGATGACTTTAAATTTTTTGGCCAACACTTTTTATCCAAGACGATTAAAGAAAAAATTAAAAAATATAGCCGGTAAAAAATATCCACCTAAAAATATCCACTCACAGACAACAGAAAATTCTGTTCATAAGTGTATCTATCCAATATCTATAATACTTGTGTAAACTTAAAGTTCCATAGTTAAAAAATTGAAAAAAATGTAGAATTAAAAAAAAAATGTTGGAAAAGCTCAAAAAATTCTGACCGAAAAACGTATTTTTACCACAAAAAATTTTTTTTTCTTAAATTTAATTTGCTTACACTTACCTTTGTTGACTCGTTGACGTTACTCGTCTATTTCAAAAATCAAAAAAAAAAAAAAACAATCAACTTTCAAAAATATATAATACTCTTCTAAAACACCGTTTTTTAACATTAAAAAAAATATATATAAATTACCTTGATTTTTATGAATTTTATGGTCATATACAAATTTTTATCATTTCGAATAATCTATCTACAAACATTTACTATAAAGGGTGATTTTTTAAGAGGTTTAAAACTTTAAAAAAAAAATTCGAAAAAATGAATGAAATATTTATTTGAATAGATAGTTTGAACCTTGCAATTTAATGTTTAAAGATAATTTCATGCAAATGTTGACCGCGGCTGCGTCTCAGGTAGCCCATCCGCTGAGTCCAATTTTGGCATACTCTTTCACACATATCGGCCGGTATCTCACGAATGAATGCATGGATGTTGGCTTCCAGTGCTTCAATCGAAGCGGGCTTGTCCCTATAGACATTAGCCTTGACATACCCCCACAAAAAATAATCTAATGGTGTCACACCACATATCATGCAAGTCAAGAACTTCCATTTCGGGCAAAAAAAAGTTTGTTATCATCGCTCGGTAGCGTTCACCATTGACAGTAACGCTGCGATTCGCATCATCTTTAAAGAAATAGGGCCCAATAATTCCGCCGGCCCATAAAAAGCACCAAACAGTGGCTTTTTCGGGATGCATTGGTAGCTGTTGCAATGCTTCTGGCTGATCTTCACTCCAAATGCGGCAATTTTGCTTATTTACGTACCCATTCAACCAAAAATGAGCCTCATCGCTGAACACAATTTTTCGATAAAAAAGCGGATCCTCGGCCAGCTTTCCAAGAGCCCATTCACCAAAAATACGGCGTTGTGGTAGGTCGGCTGGCTTTAGTTCTTGCACCAGCTGTATCTTAAAAGGCTTTACGCCCAAATCCTTCCGCAAAATTTTCCACGTAGTGCTGTGACAAAGGCCTAACTGCTGGGAACGGCGCCGAATCGACATTTCGCGGTCTTCTGTCACACTAGCTGATACGGCCGCTATATTTTCTTCACTACGCACAGTACGTAAACGTGTTGGTGGTTTAATGTCCAACAAAGTAAATTTGGTGCGAAATTCGGTCACAATCTTCCGAATAGACTGCTCAGAAGGTCGAGAATGCCGACCATAAAATGGAAGCAGCGCGCGATGAACATTTCGAACCGAGCACGAATTTTGATAGTAAAATTCAATAATTTGCAAGCGCTGTTCATTTGTAAGACGATCCATGGTTAAATTGCAAACCAAACTGAAGCTGTTTGACAGTGACACAAGGTACTAAACACACGTCAGCTGTCAAAACCAGTGTTGCCAAAACCAAACCAGCTAAAAAATCACCCGTTATTTATCATTCCTACTTTTCGAGATGTACCAAAACTTTTTTTTTTCACACTACCCCACTTTACTCTAAGTTCCTTATCGAATTTTAAAAAATTCCTTCGTTGTGCTCATTTTCAAAGTATTCCCAATCTTTTGAGGGGTGAAGTTCTTTTCTATCTATAATAACATTAACTGAATGGGTCAGTCAAAGCATATCCTGATGATTGCATTATGTTTCTTCCAGACCTAATCAACTTGCAGTAAGGAACTTCGTTGTAAAAAAAATTTATGAGTTTTTGAAAACCAGAAAATAGCATCAATATGAAAAAAAAGACATCTATGTCTATACTTATTACCTATGTTCAAAAACAAATAATGTAACCATTATAAAAAATTGTATTCACATTAATAATATCTCCATTATGTATTCATCTCCTTGATGTATGTAGATAAGTTTTAATTTTAGAGCAAAAACTGAATACCTTTTTCTACATAACATCCTTTGGTTCTTAACATGAACATGAAAGAGTTTGCAGTGATAGAACCAAGTACATAAAACCGACTTGTGTCCCTTATTTTCACTATCAATATCATATCATCGGTATCGTGTCCTATGGCTTGCGCTTACCTCACCCTACAGAGAAGAGCTCCCGTTATTATTAAATTATTTGTTCCTTGTTCTTGATAACCTCATTATAAAGTGAATATAATAATACAATTTGTGAAAAGATATATTTTATGAATATATTAATTTTTAAAAATGCTCCATTTATGTATTAAGTTTTTCACTCACACTATGAACGTGTAGGTTGAAATAATAATAATATGCTGGTCACAAAAATAATATAGAAGCAAACTTTCTCGTGCCCTTGCTCTATTCTCTCAGAGAATCTATCTCTTTTACAAATTCTAGTCATCTTATTTTAATTTATTGCATAAACTTGAATTAAGTGTGCGGAAATTTGGCTCCTTTTTTCGTTTCCTAGTGCAGGATGTTTCACAATTCAAATTTATTCTGCTTTTTGGAAATGCCGGGTCATAAAAAGGGATTCTGTTTCTATTTTTTTTTGTTGTTGTTGTATAATTTAGTGGATAGAATATGAAACATTAGGGGGAAAGTAAAGATATTGTTTATGGTTTTTCCCAGATAAAGTCATAAAACGATCAAGAAACAAAATGTTTTTTTAAGGAAGAATTTCCCTTAAGCTCTGAATACTGAATGTGTTTGGTGCTTGATGTTGTGGATACAATTTATCATCTTCGAAGGCACTTTTGTTAGAGCGAAAAAAAAAATGTTAAGTGATTAGTTAACAAAAAAAAAAATATTATCGAGAAAAAAGGGCATCGCGAAGTTGATTTTTAATATAAGCATTTATTTCAAATTTTGAAATATTCAGTACTTAAGTTTTTATTACAATACTGATCGGTATACAATTTCTATAGTTGCAACCTACTCTGGCTTTAAAAAAAAAGATAATAAACAGAAAATCCATATGTGTGTATTTATTTTTCATGGCACTGACCTTATTTTATAAAGAGATTTTTCATAACGTTATTCCCTTTAATGGAATTATGTTCTTTTGTTAACTTCCCATTAAAGCAATATTCTGTGCACATGAGTCGTTACGATTATTTTATGTCTATTATCAATTCGAGGGACCCAGCAACACTGTTTTTAAAAATGCAGTAATAAAAAGTTTAAAACCTGATCCGAACAAAATTGCTTTTTTGTCCTGAATTAGTCCTTACAGAATACTTGACGTTTTGTGCGGGTGGGGCTCACTTGGACTCATCAGTTGACTTAGCGTGAGGCTCCTTGTCAATACGCAAATTTTAATTCTATTGTTATTTGTATACAAATATTGTACATCTACAATGTACCTACAAGCTTAAATACAAAATTATTTTGCTCAGATAGTCTTTTTATAAGTGCATATAATAATAAAGTCAATTTGTGATCAAAAATGTTCCTTGAAGGAACGTTTTGGGGTAGTTTTGATTTCTTTCATATATGTATTTGGGGGTGCTGAATCTGAAAGTTTTCTAAGAACTGCAAAAACATGGAAAATCTAACGGGATTCTGTATTTTTGGCCATATTGCGTCACCAAAACCATAAAGTATGAATGAAATCATAACTATAACTATACCAAAACATTAATAGTAACAACAAAATTTGCAGATTAATAATTTGTTGAAGTAATAATTGAATTGATGATTAAATTATATTATTTTAAATTATATTTTTGTATAAATTTTCATTTAGAATAAAAAAAAAAAATATGCAAAAATAGAAAACACGAATGACTCACATGAACTTGTTTTTCATAGCACGGGAGGCAGCGTTATTTTGTGACAGCTCAAACTTGTACAGCACTTCCTTACATCCAACAGGTTTCAAAAAAGTCAGCTGTAAAGCCAGTGGTGAAATCAAAAGTACTTTTTTCCATATATTCATGGTTGGTCTTTTTGAAACTTTGGTTGCTAAGGATCATTCTTTTAACTTATCATAATATTTGTATTAAATACACTTCAAGCTCCAAGCCACTCGAACGCACCAAAAATATTTTGGATGATTTTGATCTTCGAAGTACACAATTTTCTTTCGTTAAAATTAATTTTTTGTAGTTTTTTTTTAACGCTTGAACTGTTTTTTTTTTTATTTTTGTTTCTCCAGTTTTAGAAAAAAATTAAAATTATCAAATCATAAAATTGGATTTTCAAATGTCTAAAATAGCTTCATGAATGAATTTAAACTCAAAATGAGTTCTTCTATAAAAATGAATTTTAAGAAAAAAAAAATTGAAAATCGTTAGTCGTACTATGAAAAAAGAAATATTTTTTTATATCTAAAATTTTGAAACGACTTTCCGAAAAAAATATTGTTATGCCATTTTTATTTATATTATCTCTAAACTTAATTATGAAAAAATTGAGTGGGTCATGTGAGTTTTGTTTATAAATACGTAAAACAAGCCTCAGAAACAGCTCTGAAAATTTTATTTCTTAATTTTTCTTTTTATATTATTTAAAGTAAGAAACATTCTGGCCGACGACGGTTATCACTCTTTATATTGCAATCAATATGCATAATTTGTTGCAAAAGAAAACAATGAAAAAAAATACCTTCAATACAACGGCAATGTATTTTTTTCTTAATTAAGATATCTATTTTTGAGTTTTGGTGACAAATAAAGTAGCTTTTGCCAATAGTAGTTGTGTAAAAACATAAAGCCAAAATTTTGAAAAAAATAAATGCAACATTTCCTTTTTAGTAGGATTTTTTTATAAATTTGTGTTGCTAAACACTAATTTTGTTTTAAATATTTAATGCAGTTATTAATTTTTAGTCAAAATCTTAAAAGCATTAAAAGCAGATGCTTAAATGTTTTTCAGTTTTTTTTTTAAATATCAATTTTTTTTTTGTAAATAAATGAAATATTTTTTACTTCATAATTTAACGCACAAAAACATTTAAACAAATTTTTTCCATACATATTATTTTTTTGTTGCACCGCTTGACATCCGAATAAATCGATTTTGATTTGTATACAAATATAACACCTTGTAATGATTTCACAAATTAAAATTTATGAGTTTAAAATTTATTGTAAAATTAACTCTGTTTCACATTGGGTTTTATGAGAGTTATGGGTTTTATGAGAGTTGCCATCAATAACTGTTAGAAAAATACTTATTTTTAAAAAGTACGACGTGGTTGCTACATAGTTCACATATATACATATATGACTTTTTTTTTCTTTTGAAAATTTTAAAGATCAATATTATTAAAAGAAATTCTGAAAAAATGTATCCTTTAAAAAAAAATTGTTCGCAGAATCCAGGGGAGAAATAGAATATGTACCTTTTAAAAATATATGTCTGCAATTAACTGCTTATTTAAAATTGACAATTATATAAACTGAATTAAATTTAAGCGACTTAAAACATCTAACTTAAAACTACGCAGAATCTTAAAAAAATGTGATTTTTAATTGTTTTTTCATCTTGACCTTTATAATTTTATTTGTTGATTATTTTTTTAAACGACGACGCAACGCCTCTAATAATTTTCTAAAAACTAATCATTTGGAGTAAAAATCACATAGTTTAGACTTTAGAGGTTAAAAAAAGTTTAGACTTTAGAGGTTAATATTTTCATATTTTCTAAAGCCCTACTATGCATTTAAAAAATTTAAATAATTTATTTTTATTTCGAATATAGGGAATATAAGATTAAGTATGTACATAAAATCTAGTCATTAATTTTATTTTCTATACGTTAACTGTCACAAAAAGCCTTATATGTTGAATTATTATGGTTAAGTTTGGTAACAGTAAACATGGATCCCAAAGATTTAAAACTTTCACAAAATAATAAATCAAAATGTGATGAATTTATTGATATTTTCGATTAATAACGTCTTAAGTGGAGAACACTAAAAGATAAAACAAAGATGTTACGACAAACTTGCTTTGAGACATCTGGTATCCATAACCAAAAGATAAATCTCACTCATATTTTAACCACATTTAAGCTCAAACAAGTACTATTGAGTTTTATATACCTTTTAAAACATAAACAACAAAAGACAACATTTTAAGACTTTTACGTTAAAAGTTTAAATGTACCTATACACCATTATCATAACACATCCAAAGTGAGGACTTCTTTGATGAAATCGCTTTCCACTGTGATATTGAGAAGAACGTTATGCTTACACACCCTCACTGCATTAAAGTTCCCATCTCTTTAAATTGATTTTGTTTTGTGTTTCCTTTGAAAATTTTACATTCCATTGCATCTTGTTTGCTTTATCAAAATTTGTTCATGTGTCTGAAAGAACAAAATGTTATCCTTGACAAAGAAAAATATTTGCCACACATAAAAAAAAGAGAACAACATCCACTAGGTATACAAATATAGGCAGATAGAGATACTATATCTTGTCATAAAATCAAAAGAAGAAAAAAAAGGACAGTATTTTCGCCTGAGAGCACTCTTGGAATCCAAGCAGTTGGTTTTTGGGTTTAGGTATATTAAATGAAATTGTTCATCGAAGAAAATCAATTTTCTTTCATAAAAACGGTAACAGCTTAGCAAATTCGGTTGCTTAATGAATTTTTTTTTTCTTTATTATTTGTCCTGCTGCTTCATCACAAATAGAGACAAATATTGGTAGGTATGAGTTTTGTATATAAGAAGTAGGTATATACATGAGAAATTCCCAATTCGATATTAATACGCAAATCGAATTGCGACTGAAGTGTCTTAAGGGCACGTTTTATTCTCATTTCAATATGGCTGTTGGCGCATATTGTTAAATTATATTTTACTAACGATTAAATTTCTTTTTCTTTTTATTTATTCGCAGTGAATATTGCTGCAAGCTATTTGTTTTTTTATGGAAATTTACTTTTAAATTGTATTTTATGAGGAAAAGTAGAGCTTCGGTTTGTCTGACCAAAAATTTGATTTACTAATATAAAAAATTGCTAATCTGATAGATTCAAAAATTAAATGCTTATAAGTAAATGATTCTTCAATTTAGATACACAAATACAAATTTTCATAACAAATACCAACTGTTTTTGGTGGATAATGGTGCGTAATGTTATTTTATTTAGATAATTTTACTATTAGGAGTGATAGCCTAAAGCTTTATTATAAAAGTATTTTTTCGTGAAAAAAAAAACAAAAAGTACAGCAGTAAGAAAATGTTATTATAGATCAAAAAATGCTGAACCTGAATGTTTTTCTTTTAAACAAATAAAGGAAAAATGGTTTTAAGTTCTTTTAGGTGCCTAATTCTATTGTAAAGATTATAGTATATATATCGTTGGCGGTAAACAAAATTTTAAGCCTTTTATAACTCTTGTGGGATGCAAGTTTTGTTCTTCAATTGAAACTAAATTAAATGAAAACCAAGCTATGCATTTCCGAATGATTTAGCTGTGTTTGAAACTCTTTAGTTTTTATTTTATTTCATCGAATGGGTTTATCTACCCGAAAAATCATTGTGAACAGTTTTCCATAACTCAATAATGTAATTCGAGTGGACACAAAATATTTTTACTTAAATTGTCTAAACTACGTTCTGTAACTCTCACATAGAGATAAAATGTCGAGAATTATGTTGAATCAGAATACAGTGTTTCTCAAAAAAAAAATTTAGGCACTGTATTTTTACCACTACTTACAGAAGTGAGCATAAATAATGCTGAGTTTCAAATATCACAGAAAGCTTAATAAAAGCTCATAACAATTTCGATTTTTAAAACTCTGGGTAATTTTAGCTCTTTCGTTAACAATTCCACATCTTCCCCTCCTGGAAGCAAGCGACAATACACGAATAAATTACACGTTTCTACCCAGGGAAAACTAATAATTTTACGACCTAATAAAGGAAAAAATGCATTTCCATATGCGACACAGATAAAGAAGTGGTGTGGGTATGGGTATTAATAAGTTTATTAGCCCTTAATTTTTAAAACTCAAAATTACCGTGAGCTTTAAAAATCAAAACTGTAATAACCTCTTCCTTTATATAATATTTTCCAAAGCTTTCAGAATCCCTTCACTTATTCTTGCGGGCAAAGTAAATTTATCAATTTATAGAATTTGACCTATTTAATTCTGGACCAATACATTTCTTTTAGCCAAAACTGCAGATTTTATTATGTCTTGAATAAATCACCAAATTTGGGGTTTGATAATTTTTAAAACGACCAAATCGTGAAATGGCATTTCACAAATAACCCAACCCAAAATTCTTGAAAAGGGATCGTTACGTTTTGCTGTGGCTGAGTTACCCGAATAATGTTTGCCTGCGGAATTTGGTAGTCCGTCACTTTGATTTCTATCAATTTTTGTATACTTTTAGATCGGTACTAATTTATTCTTATGATTTCTAGTGACCTTATATAGTTTTGAACGTTTTTTGTGATTTGCTTATGGAAAGAAATTTCAATCAAGAATTGCATACACCCAACCCCGCACCTACCCTAAATCCTATTGTGAGCTCAAGCAAGGGAGTTGCATGGGGGCAACTGGCCCGCTTAAATATATCTCAACTTTTGCATATCAAAGATCTTCAAAGCGCTAAAATTTCAAATGAAAAATCATTCCAACGAAAAATAAACTATCCTTAAAAGTCTCTTAAATATATGTTGTAGACTCTCCAATATTTAAATTTAATACTGAACTCTATGCTGTCAAATTGTCTATTGTACTGAATTCCACGAGAAAACGTACCCTGTGCAACGTACCATGGGCACGGTAAAACGTTTGCTTGAAAACTTTTCTGCAGCTTTTCAAGTTTTTTTCCACCCTTTTTTTTGTTACTTTCTTCACTTTTTCGCTATATTTTTCGTCCTTCTCTGTGATACTAAGCGCTTTTTCCTTGATTTTCTCCACCGAATTCCGCATTTTTTTTCGCTACTTTTCACACTATTTTCCACGATTCTCCAAGTTTCTCTCTGTGACGTTCTTTGTATTACTTCAAAGTAATATATGCTTTTCCCACGGTTGTCAACCCTTTTTTAACCGAACTCAAATGAAATAACTGTTAAAAACTGAATAAAAATTAATCGAAAACTCTCAAAAATGCTAATCAATTGTAGTGAAAGTGTTAACAGCTAGCTTAGTGGTATGCAATGAAATACCTTCGCAATTGAATCAGCTGGCAAATAACAATACAGACATCACCGACATCTACTGATATTAATGGAACCAATATTTCGTGCTCTTGTTCCAAGAAAAAAAATTCTTGTACCGGTGTTGACAATAGCAGGTAGTACATTTGTTTCAAAGGAACCAAAACTCCACTATCGATGGAGTAATCCCAGACTAGGATCCAGGATTTCGTTTAAAAGGGGGCAATTTTTTTGAAATTTAACTTACCTGTCAGAAAATCAATAATATTTTATTCTTTTTCCATGTACATTTAATACCTTAGTGTCCGATTTCATAAAGCCCTTTTCATAAATCATAAACTCTTATATGACGTTTGTTTGGCTATATTACGGAACAAATGTTGACTGTTGACCTTAACTAATTTTTTAAGCACCGATTGCACCGATTGCTCCGCCCTCCTTTATCCACACATGAGTGATCCATAAAGGCACCGGCCTTCTTTCCGTAAATTTTAGCTTGATCGCTTCAAAAGTGTATTTGTCGTCAATCGACAAGTCGCAGGCACTCACCATATCTACGTCTTCATCCAGAAGAAATTTGAAGCTTTTCATATTTTGAGTGTTTTGAGCAAATTTTGATCCTTAAAGACAGTTCCTGGCCTAT
Organism: Meliscaeva auricollis; assembly: GCA_948107695.1. Lineage (NCBI taxonomy): Eukaryota > Metazoa > Arthropoda > Insecta > Diptera > Syrphidae > Meliscaeva > Meliscaeva auricollis. The sequence goes on from OX403618.1 coordinate 29,526,568, forward strand.
GGAAGAGGATCACAAGCCCCCCTCTCCGAGTTCTTTATGTACTTAAAATCATTGTTTCATTGCATGTAATAAATCATCAAGTGGATTCTATATTTAAATTTTGTGTAGGTAGGTGGTAGAGTCTTTTGACAAACGTGACACCAAATTCCTAATAAAGTATATGACAGACAGAAACCATCTTAATCGATTCCTATGCTTTGTTATAAATATTTTAATTATATGCTTCTTAAAAAGTTTCATACTATACTCCTATTTGAGTATTTTAAGAGTTGTAACTAAACTATATACATAGTTCATTTAAAAACTAACAACTTGTTAAATTTTTTTTTATTTCCTTTAAAAAGTTTTTATGCCAAGTGTTTAATCAAAAAAAAAAATATTGTTACAAAATTTTAATTTTCTACACAAAAGGTCACAAAAAAAAACTTAAAATAATCGATTTGTGCAGTCGTGCAATTTATTAGATTTATTTAACAGGATCCTGTCAAGTCTGATGAAAAATCTCTGAATTGCAACTTTTCACGGTAGCACTGCATGCCCTTATGTAACTTAACACACAAAAAAACAAGCTAGAAAATACTTTACTGGAACCTTCAAGTCATGCACTTTATTTTCGCCCTTCCCCAAATTATCACCCAAAACAGCATTTTATAACACTCATACCTTCGGATCACAGAAACAAAATCATCATCATCGTTGCAAAGTGAAGAACGAAAACGAAAAAAAAAACTAATTAGGTTTTTGTGCAGAGAGCCAGGTCAGGTCAGGAATTCTTGCACTAACTTCTACATTGGTTTGTGTGTTTGTATATTAATACAATCTAAATGGATACAATGGGAAAAAAAGCTGAAATAAACAAGTCGAATTGAGTTGCAAATAGACGAATTCGGGTTTGCATCCGGATTTAGGGTACCCATCTATCCATACACCAATTTGGTTTTATTGGGTCTTTCTTTCTTTGTTCCTTGTTGTGATGATTTCTCATTTGATGCAGTTCAATAGCTTTAATATTCTCTATATATTTGGCAGCAACGGATCACATTTTGTCAATTCCATTCACAAAGTGTGTCAAGAGAAAAAAAAACAACGAACTTTGGATTACATCGACGAACGGCGCTGCGCGGCGGTGATGGCGACGTATTACCAAGAATGATGGTGTGCTGCTGCTGCTGAGTTTGTAATGGAGGTACAAGTTCGATGTACCTATACGTGATATACATTTTTGTTGTTGTTGTCAAAGGATATTCGTTAGGGAAACACAGTACCTACTTCTTATATTCCCTGCTGACATTGTCTGTAGTTGTCTTCCAGTGAGCACTCGAACTGTTTTCTATAGCTTATTTATCAATTGAAGTGAAAAGGAATTTTTATTAAAACGTTTGCAAGAAGTTTTCTTCTTCGTTCTCTCCTCTTTTTGTGTTGTGCTTTTATTTCTTAAGGTTTCCTCCTGAGAAGGTTTTATTGTTCTGTTTAGTGTGTATGTGTGGGTTTGTGTGTGTGTGTATTTGTGCAAGCAACCGAAACGTAAATACCCTAATAACTATTTTGAGGGAATTGTTCATTTTATTTTTATGAAAGAGACTTTGCTCTTGAGAATTTTTGAGGCAAATCGAGTGAAGGAAGATATAGCTATACAATATACACGCTACACGTGACATTTTCCTTCGACACAATGATCCTTGAATTTAGGTATATAAGTACAACTGAAATACAATTGATAAAATGCCATTTAAATTGTGGCACACAACACTTTTGTTGAAAATTGTGTAAAGACACAGGTAAGAATCGTTAGACGCAATTTGATGTAAAAAGACAAAAAAAAAAAAACAAGCTATTACATACCTACGCTGCCTTTGAAAATTTGATGTTCTGAGATAATTTAATGAAACAAGTTTTAAAAAAAACATTGTTTCCATTAAAAAAAAGTGCTCTGGTGTTAAACTTATTTTAAGATTTTTACTTTCTCGTTTTTGAGATTACTTTTTTTATATGAGCTTTAATTCTGGCTGTCTGGCTGTATCTCAAAGCTGAAGGTTAAATCACTTAAGGGATCATTTCGAAACTTGGTAGATAATGATAAGGGTGTATTGGATGTTTCCTAAGTGAGAAAACTAATATTTGCTTATGGCTGAAATTAATTTAATAGCCTCATGATCATCCTTTAGTAAAAACATATACCATTACCTGGTATATAATCAGTTTTTGTTGTAAATGAAACGCTCTTTAGTTTTCTGTCTAACGTTCGTATTGAAAATTCAAACTTATGGTTGCCACTTTTAACAATGTTTAATAAACTAAATAATCTTTAATATTCCTACATAAGTTGTCATGTTTAAAATGTATTAAAATAAAATTAAAAAAAAAATACAGATAAGTACACATACGCCGTAGTGAACTTTTTTTTTAAATCATATTTCCTGAATGAACAAATTATATCAAAGCTTCAAATAATAATCATAATAGTGCATTTTGATGGTACAAAATCAATTTGAAGAATTGTGTAAAAAACGCATTGTAAAATTGTTTTTAACTATGAATATAAAAAATATTCACTATGGCGTATACGTATTTTTTTTAATTTTTAATAGATAGATTTTAAACATGAAAACTCATCTAGGATTATTTTATAACGTTTTAAAGTGGCAACCATAACTTTGAATTTTCAATACGAACGTAGGGCAGAGAATTGGGAACCCAGATGCAATTCATCATCGCAAATATTATCTTCATAATATTCGCCAACAGTTATTGTTTTTTTTCGAAAAAGCGTAAAACTGTAATTCATAATAATTAAGAAGAGGAACATCGGTTTTGCTATTTTAAAAATGTTGTTTGTTGGTTTTCTGATTATAGAAATAAGCACTCATTGAAAAACAACTTTGTTTGCGTTGTTTTTTAATCCGGTTTACTCTTAGCACATGACTACCTTTTACCACTATGTCTGAAAGGTAAACTGATGACGATGATATTGATAAATTTGTTTGCTTGTTTGTACTCAATAGAATCGATAACACAAATTTATAAAACTAGCGTAGGTAAACTCCGAAAAGGTCCTTGCGTTAAAAAAAATTGCAAAAGGTGGTACTGTTGTTAACATATGCAAAGTTTTAATAAAGTTCTTCATTATTGTTGTTCAATTAACTGAAAATGCACAAATTATAGGATAAAATTTCCTCAATAATGGATTAGATAGTAGCATGGAAAAAAAACGGTAAATACCGCAGAAAGAATCATGGAATACCACGGAATACAAGAGAAAAAAAATGTGGTCAGCGCAAAATATCAGCTGAATTATCGTTTAATACTTCGGAAAATAGCATGTGAAAAAATCGGAAAATACAGATGCATGATTATGGAATGACATCTAAAATAACATAGAAGGTTACGAAAAAGGTATTTGGTAATAAGGTAAAAAGCTTAAAATACCTAAGAGAAAAGGCAGAAATGCGTGGAAAGTTGTCAAATAAAACGAAAAAAGACTCTGAAAAAAATACTCGGAGTACCGTGAAAAAAAAGTGTAATACTGTAAAATATCGTGAAATATCATGAAATAGCCAAAAATCATAGGAAAGTATGTAAAGGTATCTTGGACCAAGGTTAAAAGCCTTAAAAAGTACCTATGCTATTGTGAAATACCGTAGCATTTACGGAAAAAAGCATTGAAAATTATGAAAAAAAGCACAAAGCATCGCGAAGAAAGTGTAAAATACCGTGTAAAAAAGCAAAGAAAGTCACCCAGAAAAGCGTGAAATTTCTCGAAATTAAGTTGAAAAATAGGTGCAAATACGATAAAGAACGGATCGCTGGTAAGAGACCGCAGAATGTCGTGGAAAATAGCACAGAAAGTCATGAAAAAAAGTGTACTGGTAAAATGCGTAAAATACCGTGAAAAATAGATAAAAACCATTGATCGTGAAAACTCGAAGAATTTTCTTTAATATCCAATATCCCAATAATATTTCTGTAAAGCTTACAGTTTCCAAGATATATCTTTTCAAAATATAGCAATAGAAAATGAATAACAAAATACATATTAGAAATACAAGTATATATCAAAAGATTCTAAATATTTCCCGTAATATGAATAAAACTAGTAGAATATTCTTACCAAGCCGTTGAGTCGTGAAGTTCACTCGAAATGTACTGAAGCACTTGGATTAAGAAATCTAAATTAATTTGATTATTGTTAACGTTTGTATTGAGAGGGCGTGTTAAATATTGGTCTTTAACAATATATACGTTTACAATAATTATTTACTTTGATATATTTACTGTACTAAATTTATGTATAGTGTTTCTGATAGTTATGTTTTATTAATTTTGTAATTAATATTTTTTATTATCAAATACTTTTGCTTATTAAACATTGTTCCGGTTATATTATAAATATTCTTTTTATTAAGAACATTCTTCTTTTTTGAACCCGCATAATATTTCACACCATATACCCTCGTTCAGATAAAAGGTGCAATTTTCTAAAAAAAAAAATGACTTCATATGTATGTAAAAATAAAAAATCATTATTCATATTACACCTTAAGAAAATTCTGAAGCTTATCTGAAAGCCAAAAGCCTATTCCTGAATTTGATTTTGTTAAAAACATATTTTCCAAGTTAAAGTTTTTCAAAAAATATGTGTTTTTTTCAGTTTAAACTGTGTGACAAAAATAGGGTTAAAAAAATATACGTGGGCGGAGACCTATCACGTTTTGTGAAGCTTGTTGGATTGATTACAAAACGGTATTTAAAAATTCCGTAACACCCCCAAAATCCAACAATCTACAAAAGTTCTACAAAATCGCATTCAATTGGGGAGGTAATCGAAACTAACATTTTTTTCGGTACCTAAACGTTCGAATTTCTGTATCTTTCTTTGTGGTGTTACAAAGTTTTTACATACCATTTTGTAATCAGTGCGACAGGCTTTATAAATCGTGATTGGTCTCCGCCCTCGTATTTTTTTTAAATCGTTTTGTTTAAGATTTGAAATGCTCCTTCTAACTTTAAGTCAAATACTGAAAATTAGGTGCGTAAATATCTTTTAGTTTTTGAGAAAACTGAAAAAAAAACAAATCTAGATCACTATTAACAGGTCAAAAGCTTTGTTTTTTGAAAAATTGGTGCGCTATTTTCTTTTCATCGCACAAATAACTGCTGTTCAGTCTTCATTGGTTCAATTCTTATGTTCTTTGCAGGGTTAAAGCCTGGCTTTAATCTTTTTGACTGATAAAGCCAAAATCTTAATGTTTTTTTGCTGATACTGAAATGATTTTTTGGTGTTCTCCTCTGGCAGTCCACTCACTGGTGATATTAATAGCTTCTCTGATGTTTTTGGTGTTTTCTTAAGTGGTCATCTCCATCGGTTAAAATTATTGGACGACCCTCGCCATTTTGAAAAGATATTACATTTTTTTGTTTTCTGGTCGTTCGTTAGAACGGAGCGTTGACAAATATTAAGCCCACTTGCACTGTGTCGTGTTCAATCAACCATTTCAATGAAACAAACGATACCGTTTTTGATATTAACTGTAATATTCCCTATGTTTCTTTAGTTCCTAAGAGCGAAACTGCTTTGTTACAAAATTATTTTTAAAAAATGGCCCAATTTACTTACCATAATAATACCAAACACAGAAATGAAGCAAACTATTTACATAAAGCACGATGTGAAAAAAAATAAAACTGGTTATAAGTGGATACATGGTTTTCTTTTAAATTTTGGAGAGTTAATACTTATTTATATAATAAATAATTTTTTAACTTTTTTTTGTAATAACAAGAAAACGTTTTTAATTTAGTGGAAATGATTTGATTTGAAAAAAAAAACCTTAAAATTCGAAACTATATATTCAGTTTGGCATGCCACTGTACAGTGTACATATATCTCAAAATAAGACTAATAGAAAACTAAAATAATAATAAACAAAATATTTTGACCGAATGATGATACTATTGATCAATCAATCTTTTTCGGTAGCTACACTCAAAACTATAAGAAGAATCCTATTCCTTTATTTATCATGCATCCATTAAAAATGGATTAAATGTCTTTTTCACTCTTTCTATCAAAACATTTATATTTTTATGTATGTAGTGGGTTGGGTGTTTTATTCGAAATCAGGTCAAAAAAATAAATCACACTAAAAGTGACAACCATATTATTATGTAATGTGTGTTGATAGAACTTATACGTGTACCCTCCTTTCAAACTTCAACCATTTTAACTTGACAAGGCACTCTATAACCAAATAGAACCCCCTCTCCTCGTTAAAAGAAAATCCACTGACAATACCAACAAACTAAATATAAAAAAAGTTTTTTATTTGATAGCCTTTCAAGAATAACACAATTATGTTATCCTGTCAGATAATATCTTTACAGGTTTAGTAAACAGAAACCTTTCGTTATAGTTTTTTTTTTCTATTCTTTTTGTATTTGTATTTTGGCATAACACATAAACTCAAATGGACTTGAAAAAAGAAGAGAAAACATGGATTGAAAGATATACAATTTACTGCACTCACTCAGAAAAAAAATCCCTTCAGACAGAGAAAATTCCTTTCAAAGAAGAAAACAAATTCAAAAAAAAAAAAAAAAAAAAACATATTGCAATCCTTCAATTGCGTTTTTCATTGATAGAAATAGAAACCAAAAACAACTACAGAGGAGCTTTAGATCGAACACAAAAAAAAATATATCACTTGGCAAAAAAGTCGTAGGATGTTACCTTGATTGTACTGTTCCATAACGGAAAAAAAAAGAAAAGTACTTTTTGTTGGCTTTAGAATTGTTTGTTCCTTAGGTTGGATTTCGTTCCCTATACCAATCCTTGACGCAGTCCTTTTTCTTTAACATATCACACTGATCCGATCCCGTTAAGAAAAGTCCTTGTTACTTAAGTACAAAAAAATAGATAGTACCTACTAGAATAGATAGGTATGTAATGTATATATGGAAAGAAAACATTTCGGCAAGACAAGGACACAGCAACAGCGATAGCGACAAAAAAAACTCAATCTAAGGCGAAAATAATAAATCCCCCTTGGGTCTCAAGACGTGACATAGTCTATCTCCTCCACAGAGACAGAACGCTACACTGTATACAGACTTTATCCCTTCTATAAAATCCGCATTTACGAGCATACAGACAGGCAGGAAAAAAAGGAGCACAAAAAAAAAACCAACTGGTAAGCAAAACAAATTGAATACAGTAAATATTGAGTTTTTATATCCTTGGCACAGCACCAGCATCATCTGCTTTAGTATGCTTCTGGTTATTATCCTCAAGGACTACTACTGCATAGATCGATTGGATAGCAAATATATCTTAGAGTAAATTCTCATTGCACTCTTATTTCCCCAAAACGTCCTCTCAAATGTGAAATGTAGAACTCTCGGTGTAGCTTTGTCTATCTAGATATAGTCCTTCACAGAGAGGATATTTATAGGTCAGAAGCTGACTTGTGTACTAAAATCAGCAAAATAGTATATTTTCTTTTCGATTTCTATACACAACATCACTTAGATAAATTAATAATCCGTTTGGATGCTGCAAGGATTTAGTGGACTTTATCTTTATCGGAGAAAGAAATGTGTTCTATTTTTATGCTGCAGCATTTTAGATTGTTGTAATTAATTTGAATTTCTACCGAAAATAAAGTTCTTTAACCAATCGAAGAGTTATGTATGTTGAGTGGATTGAATATTATCCAATACTTTGGTTGTTCATCTTTCTTTTCTAAGAACAACACAAAACATTTTATTTATAGATATTTGTTTTGGTAAAGTCACTTATCGTAGCATAAAATCTAAACTCTTTTCTACTTTTTTACGTAAACAATGCTCAAAGTTAAAACATACTCATATAAATTTGTTTTTTCTTCTTTGTTTTTCAACTCAATATGAACTTTTAAAACTTTTCGAATAATAATTGTTTTCTTAATGATCTTTTTGTTTTTTTTTTTATTTCCGGTGGCAAAGGAGGCGCGTTTTAACATTTTTGAAAAAATAAACAAGCAGTAAAAACTGTAATTATGATTTTTTGGGGACTTAAGTTGTGTTTCTAGATTGTTTGGTACGAAAAAGAAGAAAGTAATCCACATATGCCCCACTGCACAGTAATTAGTATTTTTTTTGTTTGTTTACCATTATTATTCTTACCAAAATTAAGACCTTTGCTTGATTATTTTAAACCTTAGGTGATTCTGAAACGTTCCCTGTTTTATATGTGAAATGCAAGGTTTTTCGAAAATATGCTTCTTTAGCGACTGGGGTGGCATTTAAAATAAAATCAATCTGATTGATTAATTTTCTATAGTGATAAAGTGGTGTTACGAAGAAAAAAATGTTTGTACATATCGAAAAGTATGAGGGTTAGTACGATGAAATTAATAACTGCAGTGAATAGATAAATCAAAATGACGAATCGCACGTATTTGTTCTTAGGTTCAAAGTAGCTGTGAACGTTAAAGCTTCTTTTATAACAGCTTTAAATAATACATAAATAATTATATACGAAAAATATTACAAAAAAAATAAGCAAAAATTAAATTCTCCAAACTAAGTATGCCATTTGATTTGATTTAAAAAGATAATTTTTAGAAAAAAAAAAAATTCAAAATCGTTGGAGCCTGAAACCTTGTTTAAAAAACAGTTGGTATGTTATTTTCAAGAAAATATTAATGCACATCTAGGACCAAAATTTAAAGAAAATTACATTTGTAATTCCTTCTCCGTACCGTGGTACAATTTTTTTTTTTTTACAAAAATGTGTAAAGTATTAATATTCTGGTCTATTTATCAGAACCATTGTTCATTGGAACATTTAAAAAATAAAAATTGTTGGTAATCCCCTTACATAAATGACATTTTTTTATGGTTTTTGTATGAAAAGTACAAGAAGGTTTATTTAAAAAAATTTGGGATTAGCAAAACTTCAATCCCCAACTTTGGCTTCTCCAGATTCCAATTATTTCGATTTTTATAAATTTTTACAAAAATTTTTATAAAACTTTTAACGCCAATGACGCCAACAGCTGACACTGACGCCGACGAAAACAGCGCACGCACATTACAATGCCTCGAAAACGTTTCTTTATACGTTTTACGGTGCACTCAGAGAAATAATTTTTTTTTCGTTTGCAGCTAATGAATATCCTTTGAATTAAAGGAAAATCATTTGCTCTAAAGATAATACAATCTCCGCAAAAGTATTTCATTCGTTGCAACTGTATTACATTTGAACTAATTTGTTATTCTATTACAGCAAACATAATTCAAAACAACCCATTCGCTTGGAGCTCGTTTTCAAGAGTTGATTTCGACAAATGACTCACTTCTAAACACATTTTCTTTTAAGTACTAGAAAATTCACTTATTTGCAGCAAACGAATGAATAGTTTGTGAAGAACCTCTTCAGAAAATAGTTTGTGGCAAAGAACTTCAATTTTGGTGTAAATACACAATTCATTTACATACAGCAAATTACTGTATGCATTCTACGCCAATCATATTTTATACAGTCCGTGGCGGAATGGCAAGATATTCACTTCGTAAGCGAGAGGTCACCGGTTCAAATACAGGTGGTACGCTAAGGCTTATTTTTATTGTTCGTAAAAAGTGTTTGACACAAACGAATTTATAAATTTGCTGCAAACAAAAAAGTCGTTTGGGCTATTTTTTTTCTTTTTTTGCAATCGATCTGTTCTCTCAGTGTATAGAAAACAATTTAATTTTTGCAACTCTTTTGATAACAGTATATTCTTTTCTTTAGGTTTAAACTCTTCAAAAATCAAAAAAAAAAAATAAACTTTGTACTATATCATCTTGAAAAATGTGGTGCATTTCAAAGTATGTCACAGCATAATATATGCCTTTAACATTAACATATTATGTATTTCAAAATGGTTCATAAAATCACTTAATATCTACATTTTCTTGGTTTTATGAATGCCCTTTATAGTGATAAAAGTCAAATTTAATATAAGCCCTCATTTGTCAACGCAAAACTCTTTGTTCATTTTAACACACACACCATAAAAAGTCACTAAAAAAACTCCTATACTCATGAGTCATGATAAATTCTTCGTTCTTATACATAAATCATACAAAATAACATTGTGGTCAACGTTTATTTATAACCTCAATCTCAAGTTACAACGACCATTTCCTGATTGATGGGTGTCCCATAATTTGGTGTAGTTTGATTAGTCACATAAAGTAGAGTAGGTAATAAGTGTTTTCTTTTTTTATTGCTGGTCTAACATATACATAAAAACGCCTAGGTATTGATGTTTTTTGTTTCGAAAATGCAAACAACAAAATACATATTGATTTGAAATATGTATTTCAGAATTGATTGAATAAGACCTAAATATATTTTCATGAGCTAACTGAATCATATCAAAATTGTATATTTCCAAAAAAACATGATGGACTGTTTGTTACAATTTTTATCTCCACTTTACACATGAATATATTTTAAAATTCAAAATGAAATATTCGTTGAAATCAATATTCACATAAAAAAAAAAAAAACATTTTCAGTATTCTATTAGCTCTTATAACCTACCTATACAAAATTTAATCCACAAAACCGTTTATAATTGAATTTACTTTTGATTTTCAGGTTACACCGGCAAAAACTGTCAGTACGAATCAGATCCATGCAATCCTGCTGAATGTATGAATGGCGGGTCATGTGTTGGAAATTCCAGTCATTTCAGGTATGTTTTTTTTTTTCCTTATTTCTGTTAAATTAAAAATTCAAAATAAATCTACAAAAAGAATTATACATTTTTTTTTTAACTACCAACATTTTTCTCACACACAAACATCTATTTTACTATTTTTACTTTCAATAAACAAAATTCCCAACTAATTGCTGTCCGACAAACCAACTCCACAAAACCCTGAAAATCCAAACCAATATGCCAATTGCCCACAATGTGTCAATATTTGGATTGGAATAGTAGATGTGATTGCGCTCCTGGTTATACTGGTCCACTGTGTCAACACAATTTGAACGAATGTGAATCATCTCCGTGTGTGCATGGAATATGTGTGGATCAGGAAGATGGTTTCCGGTGTTTCTGCCAGCCAGGTGAGTTCATTCTAATTGATTTTTATTTAGAAAACCAAATTTGAAATCGATTTATTCCTTCATCGACCCTCTGTCTCGTTCTCTTTCTCTCTCTCGCGCCATGAAATTTTCACAAAATTCCCCAAAGCAAAATACAAAACCAAAAAAAGTATATAACGTAGCAATAAATAAATAAATTCACGGATCATGGTGGTATTTTTGGAGTGGAAACGGAAACCCCATTAATTTTTGGAAAGCCTGTTATGCGCTTTCGAGCTGAATGGGAAAATTTAATAACTTAACAAGCGAAGTTTTTTATTTGATTTTTGTTGTTATTGTTGTTTTTTTGTTTTTTGTTTGAAGGTATAGTAAGGCGGTACTAGGGTATTCGAATGTTTGGTTAGGTTAAGTACGTATTGAACTTCAAGGCATCCCAGGCAATAGTAAAATACAAAAGTTTAAGTTGAACAAAAAAAAAAAAAAAACTTTTAAATTGCGAATTCCATGTCCAAGTGCGCTGCTTTTCAGTGATTAATGTTGCGATAACAATTTAATTACTTTGCCAAAAACGAAAAGTTTCCAATGAAATGGAATGGAATGAAATGAAATAAAAGAAAACTGTGCTGCGAAGAAAGTAATTATATCGAATTAGTTCTGTTTATTGGTTTTTTGTTTTTCAGAAAAGGGGTTCTTATGGCTTTTGAAATTAAAGTTCAACAAGTTTTTTTTTTAATGAGTAACAATTCAATGGCTATTGTGAGATGGGAATGTTTTTTTTTATATAGAATTCCTTGTGGGTATCTTAAAAACTATCGCAGTAAAAACTTTAGAATCTAAAACAGTGAAAAGCGACAAATCTATTCCCTGTTCAGAGTTCATAAAAATATACTAGGAAAAGAAATGTTAAATACAATTGAACTACAAACTCAGGAAATGAAATGTTAGAATATTATTACCGCAGCAGAAAATCATTTGCAGAGGCAAAACGTATCAGTCTTCTTTTTTTGCCTTAATCTTCGTCTTCATTTTCCATCATATTAATTATCAAAGTAGCGTATAAGCAGCAAGTTACTTTCATTTGAAAAATTTAAGTTTTAATGTTCAAAAGCACTGATCCAGTACCTATACATAAAATGAAGTTGCCACTAAATCAGTATAATGTCGTTTTCGCAAATCTTTATGAAAACTTCGCCAATTTGCTGGAACATTCGATTTATGATAATTTATACACAACACTACTCAACAGTAGCGAATAAAATACTGAAAAGTTAATTTTGGAATACCACAAGGTAGCCATTTAGGTCCTGTTCCTCTTTCTTAAGGTTCTTAAAGGCTTCTAAGAAAGTTTGAATATACATAGTTTCGCACGACTTAAAACAATTTCAGTTCTCTGTTTGGAGGTTAGAATCAAACTACCTCCTTTTCTTCCAAGTAAGAGCCAACACCTGAACTGAAGTCCGCTATATAAAAACGAAAAGAATTTCCAGTCTATATATATCATTTTCAAGGTGATTTGTAGAAAATGCATCGTTGCCATAGAATTTACAAAAAGTGCGAACAATTCGCATTAATTAATTCATTAAAGCAAGCATAAAGTTTGATATGTTTGCAAATAGTTCAGGACATTAAGGTAGCGGAAAAGCAATGTGGACTTATTCTAGTACCTTCCCTATTTTAATTGTATTTAGTAAAAAGTTTAGTTCTTTTGTGCACATCAATAGGGAGCAAAGGTGGATCTTATCATCTTAGGACACAATCTCCATCTGATTATGTGTGGCTTACATATTAGCTTAAGAGGAAGCAACAAAAAAAGTCATTTTATAACGAACATTTTAAGCATTTTTGTTTAGTTTATTCTCCTAAGCATTAATGCAGAAGTAACTGACTAAAACTCCGATATTCTGCCAAGTGCCAGGTAGGAGTGTGTAATGGGTGCCAGAGGACCCCAAAGCCTTAAAAACAAAAACAGATTTTAGTAAAATAGGTTGGTAACGATTCACTTCAGCTTTTTGTACTCTTTCAAATCTTTTGCATAAGATTCCAGGAGTCTACCAGGCGCCAGGTAGGGTGTGAGTGCCAGGGACCCCTAAAGCTGCTAAAACTGAATTTAACAAAATAAGCTAATAACGATTAGTTTCCACTTTTTTACCACTCTTTTAAGGCTTCTGAGTACTATGCCAAGTCCCAGGTGTCTGAAGTACAGGGACCTCCAAGGCCACAAAAACAAAACAAAAAAATTAATTTATCAAGATTAGTTGATACCGATTAATTTCAGAATTTTTATTCCGAAAATATGCCAAGCACTAGGTGGGTTGGTGGGCCAGAGACCCCAAAGACTCAAAACCCAGAAACAGAATTTAGTAAAATTAGTTGATAATGATTAATCTCAGCTTTTTGAACTCTTTGTACGGCATGCCACACTTCCTACTTAAGGGCTTTGTCAGACTTCCACAACATTTGACAAATCTATCTGATTATGCCAGAAATGTTATCTACCAAGAGCCCAGATTATTTTTAAAAACTATTCGGACAGCTTCAACATTTCAATTAGAAAATTAATTTTCAATCTTATCGCTTTAAACGTTTATTTTTTTTAATTCTTCTTTCTAAGAAATACTTTCAACAAATTTTCCTATAGAAGCTCTGAAACTGCTTCTCTTAATTGTCAAAAATTTGTAATATCAACACTGAGAAAACAAATCGATTGCAGCAAACGAAAAAATTGCCCAAACGACTTTTTCGTTTGCTGGACTATTTTTTGACTTCGTTTGCAGAAAATTAATTCGTTTGTGTTAAACATTTTCTGTGAACGATTAAAAAAAAGGTTAGGCTTAACACCTGTGATTAAACCGGTGACCTCTGACGTAGGAAGCTAGTCATTGCGCTACTAAATTAATGGTTGGCGTGGAATGGATATAAACAAAATGAGAGAACGAAAACGACTTTTTGTTGGATAGTAATTTTTCGACTTCAACTTCGTTTGCAACAAACTCTTAAATTCGTTTCGGTGAAACAATTTATGCGAACGAATGAACAAAAAACAAAGTTTAACGTAACACTTGTGATTTAACCTGTGGCCTCTCGCTTTTGAACAAAGGCTGCTGCTATTGCGCCACTAACTAGATAACTTTTGTGCCATCATAGAATGCATTTATGAACACCACAAACATACAGTGAATTATTATTTGAAAATTTGATTCCTGCAGTCATTTGTTGTAAATGCATTGTATATTTATACCAGAAGAGAAGTTCTTTGCAACAAACTACTTTCTGGGGAGGTTCTTCGCAAAATATTCATTCGTTTGCTGCAAACCATAGAATTTTCTAGTAATCGAAAAAGTGTTTTGATTAGAGAAGCATTTTCGTTTGGCGCAATCAACTCATGAAAATAAGTTCCAAACGAATGCATTGCCTTGCATTATGTTTGATTTAATAGAATTCCAAATTGAATCAAATGTAATACAGTTGTTACGAATAAAAAACTATTGCGGGGATTGTATTAACTTTCTAGCAAATGATTTTCATTTAATTCAAAAAATATTCATGACCCGCAAACGAAAACAAATATAAATATATTTTCTCTTAGTGAATAATTTCAATGTTCTTTTGAAAAACGCTTGGCAACATTGACTTACAGTTTAAAGTTTATGACAGAGTACGTCCATAAATTTAAACCTATCCCCATTAAAAGTTTAGTTTAACTGAGAGAATATTAATAATATTATATTAACTATTAACTTTGCGCCTCCTTTACAAATGTTTTACCTGCACAAAAATGTTTTTTTGCTGAAAACTTCCTACTTGAATCAATGCATACCATTCTAAATACTTTAGGAGGTACTTATAGTTTTGTAAAAAATCTATGCATAAGTTCTTAAGTGCTTAAGGCTTTAAATAAATTATTCAAATTGTATCACTTCAAACGTAAAGATAGTAGTTAACTTTCAACCACTTGTAATTTGGATAGAAATACAAAATAATTTACAGAAAAAAATCATTTTCTAAGGTAAGTTCTCACAACTGCACACAAAAGTTATAATAGGGTTTACCAAAAAAAGAAAAGTTTGTTTTAAAAAAAAAACAACATTTTTGCCAACTCATCTGAAAATCCACCCCACTAAAATGAAAGAGAAAATTGAATCATAAACATCCGGCAGCCATTAAATAAACATATCAAACTTAAAAACATAAGACAGGTAATTGGTTTCAAAATAAAAGTTCAAAACATAAAAATAAAAACTAAATAAAATTTGAACTAGGAAAATTAGAAAAAAAAAACTTCGTCCACACCTTTTGAGTTTTTGTAATGGAAAATATTGATTTTAAGGAACCTACAACGAAAAAAAGTTTTAACATCCTGCCACAAGTCTGAACATTAAACTTTTTGGCATCTCTATGATTTTATTTACGTGAACTCTTCACCATTTTGGCTCTAGCAAGTTAGTATCCTATCAACGAGTACCTACCCCTTGCAAGGGCCCCCATTTTTGAAAGTGAAAACAAAACTTACTTTTTTACATTTTAAATTGAAAACAATGCTTATTCCATTTTCCTACTTTAGGCTATTTGGAATGAAGGGTGTTGTAGGTAGTAGATGTGGGACTTTGGGTGTATTTTACAGGTAATATTTTCTTTTATTTTAAATTAAAAATGTATACAAAAAAAAAAAAAAAAAACAAAGATAAAACTTCAAATAAAATACAAGACCTCTTCTTAAAATTTAACTGTAGGTAGGTACTCGCAAAGTAACAACGGAGGAATAATAAAATAGCACAAACGAAACAAAAACTTGTTAAAAAGGATATAAATGGAGCAACTATGTGAGCCTTGTGTTATTGTTCTTCTCTCTTAAAAGTATTTTAGGTACTATAGATGAAAAAGATCAAATTAAAAAAAAAAAAAAATAACATTCCAGAGGGTGACAATGCGACAAAAAACTAGAGCGTGATGTTCATAGTGTTGATACAAGAATAAATCTAAGCGCAGGGGGATGTTTTTCTGATGGTTTATATTTTACAAAGCCAAATTAGAATAGAAAGAAATTATTGAAATTCAAAATCATTTTTTTTTACTTTCTTATTTACCAGAATTTCTGTAGTGCAAATATATTAAACTAATTCAATTTTTTAATTAGTACACATTGTATATTGTATTATTATTTGCATTTAAAACGATTGATTTGATTTAAAAACGATGAAGGAGTTGTGATTTACAAATCACGGGCCTTAATATTAGAAATGTTTGATAAAAATGTTAAAAAAAAATATAAATATATATAAAAAGTTTTAATCAAAAATGTTTTAGTAACAAAAAAAATCATTTTGTTACTATTTATAATATTTCAAGCTCAAAGGTGTTAGAAAACTTTAAGAAAACAAAACTAAATAAAAGCTAGGTTCTTGCAATCGCTCACATAGAGACCATGGGGATCATACACCCCTCTTCGAAGCTGTATTTTACTTACTGTTCGTTTTAGTTTAATACAAAAAGGAACAAATCCGTGTATACAGATACTTTTCTGAGATTTAATTGTTGATGGAAACTAAGGTACTGGTTCTAAGGTGTTAGCCATAAGGGGAGTCTTTGTTTCTGACAATTTTTTTTTTTTTAATGTCTACAAGTCTGACAAGCAGTCTCAAATGTAAAATATTTGAAGATATTAAAATTTCTGAAAATCATCAAACAGAGATTACATAGAATAAACTAGAATTCTACGTGTTTTGCTTTTCACAATCTTGAATATTTTATATCCATGTAAAATGCTGCAATTTCTTTCAAATTGACTTCTTAAATTCATGAATTCTTTTTACATGAACTCTTATAACTTATCCCCAGATGAAGAAACGTTAATTTTGCTAAATGGCTAAATTAATTAAAAACAAAATGCAGCACTGGCTCGCACGTACCTATTCTTGTTCTTATAGTTAAAGTTACTTAACCTAGTAGTGTATTTTTGTCATAAAAATGCACAAAACCATCTGACCGACAAATTGAATGACACCAAATGACATACAAACACGATGTGTGTATTATTTGGTGTCTTCCGAATTGTTGTTAAGATTATATGATAAATTTAATCAAAACCAACATTACGATGATAGAGAAGTCTGAGAAAGTTGTTTTTGTCATGCCGTCCGTCGGTCTGTGATTCTGTGCGGCTATGCATCCATCTGTACACATTTCCACTGCCAAACATTTGGACGTATTTTTTTTTTCAAATTTAGGACAGACGGTTTTTACGCAATTTCGAAAGTTGTTTTATTTTGTTCTTGAATATCTCGTCTGGAACGAGATTTGAGTTATTGGATTTTTCTCGAAAACGGCTCCAACGATTTTGTTTAAAATTTGAGTATGTGTTGTGTTCAGTGATTGCAACAAAACTGCATTTTTAGTTTTTTTCTCAAAAAACTAGAAAAATCCAGAAACAGCTTTGTCGTTCTTTTGTGAATATCTCGTAAACGGTTTAAGCGATTTTGACTAAAACTTGTGCACAGATATTTCATATAACCTTTAACAATCTAATTAGGTTTCCAAAAAAAAATGTGTATTAATTAAAAAAAATAAAAAAATAAAAAGTTAAAACTAATTTTATTCTCTTTAGACCACGTTCCACTTTTCTTGTAAATAAATATGTATATAACTTAAGCAAAACCCTTATTTTTTTTTAATTTCTAACATAATTATTTATATTTATAAACGTCTAAAGCAACTTCAACTCATAGAGCAATTTCGTGCGACCACGTCGTGAATTTTATTTCTTAAAGATATTAGTTTCAATTTATAAAGAAATTTGGAATGAAATAATACCATTGTACTGTAAAGAAAAGGAAATTGAAATGATCCTGAACTTTGCAGACAATTTGTCCGCTGAAAACTTGTCCAATTTTAAAAAAATAAATTGTAAGCGCTTTGTCTTAAAAAAACTCTAGGGGCGGTATATTTTAGTTTTTTTTTATTCATCTTAACAAAAAAGTTTTGGCCAAAAGATTCAAAATCGTCAAAATAAATTTAAAAATAAAACTTTGGACTTTCATCACGACTGTAATAATGAACCGATAGGTGGTACAAAAAAATGATAAAAATATAAAAAAATCAAAATTAATTTTATTCTTTTTAGAAGTTTTTTTAATTCATTTTTAGAAAAAAATAAAAAGAGACATAAATTTCAATTTTCAAATGACTAAAATTTTTTTAAATGTATTTGACCGCAAAACGGAATATGCATTTTGATTTCTTCTATAAAGATACATTTTTAGAAAAAAAAATTGAAAACCATTAGAGCCGTTATAAAAACACTTAAAAAAAATGTTGGTATGCCATTTTACTTATCAACAGCTAAAAACTAAATTTTGAAAAATCAATTTTTGAAAAAAAAAAAATCAAATTTGAAAATGTTTGATAAAGTAAGGCCCACCTAAAACAAAGTATCGCTCTGTCGCACGTAGTTAATATAATAAGCATTTTACTTAACCGGGATGTATGTTTTGTTAGTGACCGTCACCCTCCCCCCCCCCCCTCCTTCCCTTTAACATGACTCTCGTAAAATTAATATAATTAAACTGCTGTTATTTTGAACAAACTCCATTGAAATATTCTCTCCAAAAAGTTTTATGAAAAACGAATCATATTTTGTTTTCCAAAGGGAAACAAATTGAAATGCACTTCTTCAAAAATATATTGTCCCGTTCACCAGGTATTTTGAGGAAACAAAACTCGTCACGAAAAACCATGAAAAAAAGGTTAACAAAGTATATGTGTGCATTGTACGGAGACTAAGAGTCCTTGGATTCTTTTTTTTTTAACCGAACACGAAATCGAATTGTGGCAAAAAAAGCAAAGGATTGGGATTGCAAAATGCATGGTTTGCTAGGTTTGGTTTCCGTTTCTACTACCACAAGAGCCTTTACCACAGGTTTAAATGAAACTAGTCTCATGTTTAGGTTAGTGTGGGATTTGAAGGAGCGTGTGGTTACTGCAAAGCTGGGAGCTATTGCTCAGCTGTTTTTGTAAAATGTTTAAAAGGTGTCAACAGAAAGTGGTTCAACACAGTATTCAATACAGTAGATCAGCTCGTACCCCTATTGCGAATTCCATCAATAAATTGATAGAAAATGAAAACAAATAATCAGTTGGTAAAAGTTTCGATATAAAAATGCCACAAGTTTGTCATAATAACTTTTTTGCAGGATAAAAAAACAACCAAATTACATTCGTATGTAGAAAAATAATAAAAATTCGAAATAAAAGTTTCTGCTTCCAAAGAATCAAGAATCTGGGAAATATTTAAACTGAAATACAAATTTTAATAATGTGGGTACACAAATAGGAAAATAAGAATTCAATAACACTCAAGGAGTTTTACCTCTCATCCGTCGTCGATAAGTCATCTCTTAGACGATGACCAAACCACAAATATCCAAGAAAGTGGGGTTTTTTTCAAGATGGCAGCCAAATCTCAATCATAAATTGTTGTTGTTGGGACTTTTGTATGATGAGTAAGGGGATACTTGTGAACAATTTCCACCAGCTTTGAGCTTGACCTAATTACTTTGGACTAAAATAAGTTTAATGGTTTTTAGAGTGTCATCAGTCATCACTATTTCTCAAACTGTGTCTCGGTAGACTAAAGTGACACAAACTAATTTTAAATGAAAACTTTGCTCATTCGAGATTATTGTTGATACTAATAAAAATAGCTAATAAAAATATCAATTTGATTCTTCTTTACAAATCCATTAGATGTTCTTTGGTAACCAAGTTAGAATAACATTTAAAAAAAAAAAAAAAGAAAGAGCAAAGCTAGAAATAAAAACAACAGCTTGAAGGAGTAAATGAAATTTGTGCAAAGAAAAAAAAAATCTAATCTGGAAAGAACACTCAGAAAAATAAGAAAATGAAAGAAAATCGCTTAAATAAGGACATTTTCGTGAAGTAGAAGAACAAAACCAAATATATACGCTTATTATGCAACAAACCCGCCTTCATTGCGGTCGTATTTCATAGTAATCCACGCGTTACTTCATTTCCGCTCTGATCCTTGAGTTTTTGGTTCTTGGAAAAGCGTTAGTATTTATATTTATGTGGTTTCATCTACCGTCGTCGTTTGCTTCGGTCGGTGACATTGGTCTTCGCTTAGCTGGGTACATCCAAAATCCGCATTGTAGTATAGTTGATGCTATAGGGGATGTTTTGGGATGCTTTGGGATTCTTGAAAGGATGCTGCCATGGCCGCACCTTTCCGGTCGGGTGGCATGAAATCCCGGTGGTAATTTCAATGCTGATGATGGTATACATTACTTTGCTTATACACATACAACTTTTAACTGTGAAACAACACTATAGACATGGATGGCAGGAGCGTCAGTGAGCTGAACATGGCTTTGCCTGCCTACACTGGCTGAAGGTTAAATACCAAAAAGGGAGAAACTTCTTCTTTCCTCAATGTTGACATATTTTTCAAGAAAGTTTTTGTCCTTTTAATTTTGTGGTCAGTGAAGCGATATCAACGGTTTATTTTTTTTTTTTTTTCATTTTCTTTGTTTTCTTATTTGCTTTTGTTTTTTAATCATAAAGTTTAAAGTATATTGTAGAGGTATTTGTATTTGTGTAGCTTAGTTAGTTGGGCGGTAAGGCTTGACGACAGGCAGTGACCAGATTGGTATACGGTTGAACGTTTTTAAGAGAAATATTAATTATTTTCATTAGTTTTTTTAGAGGCAATTTGAAAACAAAAGGCGATAATTATTGTGGATGGTGATTTCATTACAAAAGATTAAAGGTCAAAGGATTTATAGTCATTAATTTGTAGGTGGCGGTTGTGATAAGGAAATCTATAGCTCAAAGAACGAATCCTTTTCTTTTAGAGAAGAAGAAGGCGAATTCAAACTGATGAAGATTGTCAAACTGTCATTTAAATGTAAAAAGTTTTTTAATAGTCCTGCAGGCATTTCTATGTTGGATGATAAATCAAATTCGGAGGTATATGAAGGATTATTTTCAAAGTCCTTAATTTAATTATTTAATGTTTTATTATTTATTTTAAGTAAAAAGCAATACAACCAACAATTCAAAATAAAATAAATTAATAATTAAAATTAAAATTTTAAAAGTTCTATCGAAATCGACGCAAATCGATGCAAATAATGCACGATTGGATCGTATGTACTTGATCTTCTTTCTTAAGTTGCTTGGATTGCTAAGAATTTATTCTACAGTAGTGAATGAAAACTTTATCGTAGAATTCGATTTTAAAATGACAAATTTATCTGTCCGTTTTCGATTTTTTTTTTAAATTCAAGAAACTTATCTTGAAAAATATTTTTACTAAACACGGCAGTAAAAAATGTTCATCTAAAAAAGTCTTTGAAATCAATTGAATCATTAAGGAGAAACCCAAAATTAAAATAAAAATGGTTCTGCGGCAGGCACTGTTAATAACGTTTTTTGACAAAAAAAAAAAACGGTTTTTAGATGTTAATATGTAATATATTATATAATAACAACGAAAAAACAAAGAAACTATGACAAATTCAGAGTAATTTGCTTTTTACTGCATTAAACGCTGCTGAGATATAGATTTTTAAAAAACATTTGTTGGGTATTTCTAAAAAAAATTGGTTGGGAAGGGAAAAAAGGTCCAAAAACAATCGCTATACTATGGTAAACTGGGGTACATTTGACAATTATTTTGTATTAGTCTATATTTAAGTTGTTTATATTCTGAACGCATTTTTTCTTTGCAGGTTGTTTCAATATTAGGGACCTACTCTTTAATTTTAAGAAGACAAAATTTTTATTTTATTTACCAAAACATTTAGTTTTAGCTAAAGTTTTTAAAAATTCAATTCTGTTTAATGAATGTACCTCTGGCCGGGGCAGTTGCGGCTTTCAAAGGTGAAAATGTAGCACTTAAAACCTTTTAAGAATGCGTGGAAAAATTAAAAGGGTATATATATTTCTTTAAAAATACAATTCAAACAAAACAGATGTCCGCATTTAGGGACTATGTAGCAAATGTGAGGCAAATTCAATTTTGAGGAGTTGTGTCAAAATCGAAAAATGTAAATTAAAAATACTTTGGTTTGATGTAAAACTAATTTTTTTCCGTCAAAAAATAAAGGGACCTTTAGAAAAATTTTGCATCTACCACAATTCTCATACAATGTATGTATTTTTCTTTTTTTACAAACCTCTTTGCAAAATTGGACCTACCTCCCTTCTGCTGCAAGTCCACCAATTACCTTTTTCATTGAATTTTCGTTTATGTGAATTCGGTTTGTTTTCCTGTATAATTTCGAACAATGTCTTCTAGTTAAAATTGAAAATAGTGTTAATTCGGCATCTGCTTAATGTGTCCCCACCAAAATCACATTTTTTTCACAAATTCTTATAAACAAATCAAAATAGGCTTTTCCTTACTTAAATTCCACTTTGTTTCTTGTTGAAATAAAAAGTAAGTAAAATCTGGACTAAAAATGCCAAACTAAGAGCGTGTTCATGACTTCAGTAAAAGATTCATTCTGTGTTATTTTCGTTTATTAATTCAGAGCGCATTCAACTGAAAATATCTTTGACGAATGTACCCCGATGATGAATGTACCCTAGTTTAAGTATGTTTGTTATACAATTTTTTGTTCACTATATTACGAAAGAGAACATAAAGATTTCGAATTAAAATACGAATAACAGCACAATGTAAAAAAAAAGAAATATTTAAATAAAATGATTAGTAGTTTTCTTTTTGCAGCAGTTTTAAAGAAATGTTTCCCAAATAACCAATACCTAGATATCAAATTAAAGGGGTATTCAATCCTGGCATATTTTATTCTTAAGAGAATACCATATTTAAAAATTATTGTAATAAAAGTATTATTGAAATCATAACAAACAAACAAAAAATAAAAAAAAGTAAAATGTTTTTTGTTCTATAAATATCGTGAACAAATAGCTGAACTTTGTTTGCATATGGTTTTCGAAAATCTTGAATTTGTGACTTTCTTATAACAAAATAGCATCGCGCTACTAGTTTTGTAAACCATTTATAAAAAACTAACAGTAGGTGGTTTTGCACCTAGCCTCTTTTCTGTTTTTGGAACGAATGCATTAAACGTATAAATAGGTATAATAAATATAAATTTTATATTTTTAAAATCTATGAATAGCTCCACAACATTGACCAAAAAATTAACCTTTACGATTAACAAGATTACGAAATCTCGTTGAACTGTTAACACCGCACATAAACTACTCGTAGATTTTGATGACATTTCCCTTCGTCTCGCTGCTTAAAGATTCTATAACTGTTATACAAAAGAGATCAATGTGTTATAAATGTGTCTCCGCTAACAAAATCCAGTGGATTTTGTAGGAGATTTCGTCGTAATCTACAGATTACAAACAAGATTTTGAAAACTGAAAATATATTGGAAATCTAGTAGATTTCTATTAGATTTCGTACTTTTTGCTCGAAATCTAGATTATGGTTCGGTGTGAAAGGCATATAAGTGTTAATAAGGGTTATTCAACAGGCCGGTGGGAGTGAGGGCCCTAAAATTTTCTAGTCGAAACATTTTTTTTCGATCATTGATGCAGGTTATCTGTATGTTTAACATAAACTTAATTGATATTATATTTCAAGCACAAATTAGTGCTTCGTAAAAAGATATAGAAATCCTTATTGAATTGATTTCTTCTTAAATTATTTATATAAATAATATATATGTATGTATTTATGTATTGTCTATTATATACCCTACATAATGTAGCATCGAAAGAGTAAATCCTAAATATAATAATTCGAAATGTAAAGTTTTTATTCCAAAGGAAGAATACAATTATTTACCAACAACCCTCTTATAATATATAAATTAAATTAAAAGCGCAAACCAAAGCTAAGGAATTCCTTAAAACGACACGATGCAATTTATGCCAAAGGATTTCAAAGCAAACACCCAGAATGCTTAAATAGTAAATGAAGATATTGTATAGAGGGAATAGAGAACAACCCAACAAAACCTAGAAATAGAAATAAATATAAAATGTATATAGGGTATGTAAATGTACTTAGGTATCCAAGGTACAGGTATCTATTGTGAGTGGAAAGGTGTGTTTGTTAGACAATGACTCTTTTTCCTGTGGTCGTATATTTTATTATTGTAATCTACCTCGACGGGTTAGTGAGTGTATTGGTATGGTTAAGAGCATTCCTTTTTTGTCCCCTATTTTCTTGACTCAGTTATTATTGTTGTTGTTGTTGTTGTTTTGGTTCTATTTTTCCTTGAAATCTTGAAGTGCGTAAGCATTTAAATAGATCCTTCGGGATCGGAGAAGAAAATGAGAATACACGTTGAAATTCATCTGACAATGATGACGACGACGACGACGACGACGACGACGGATGTTACAGCATCCGCATTGAATTAAACCATGGATGCGGATGCTGTTGGGTTGGTTGGTGTGAAATTCTGGTGTTTGCCTTTTTAATGGTTTCAATGGAGTTGTGGCGAGGCGTGATTATTTAAATAATCTACATGCAAAATTGTGAAATTAGATTTACATTTTATCCACACCAGTACCAATGTAGTAGATATCCATGGATCTATCTGGGGATGTTTCTCGAGGGTTTTGAAAATATGAAAATAGGTTTGCTATTCTATTACGTGCGCTACCGTCAAGCGGCAGCGGCAAGTTTTACTTGCGAATGCTGGTTGAGTAAAATAATGAGATTAACGGAATTATATCTTAAACCTCTTTATTTTTAACCGTAAATTTTCTTCTAGAAATTTTTCCGGGGGCAATGCAATTTTATAATAAAATTAAATCTACAGAATTAAATAAGGGAAATAACTAGAGGTGACGATTAAACTCATTTTGTTGTTTTCTTATATACAGTAAATGTGTGTGGTGGTTAAGTACAATGTTTTATAGAACAGAAAAGAAGCTTAATTATTTTGCAGAAGATGGTAACTATAAGAATATAATACAAATATTAAAAAAGTACGTATTTTTCTCTAGGCAGTTAAGAATTCCAATTTTTTCTCCAATCTTTATGAGTGAAAAAAGTTTTTCTTATAAAAAAAAACTATTCAATTTATTTGTATATTGTTGAAGAAGGCTAAGGTATGTGGATAAATGTTAGTTACCTTGTGGCTCTCATAATATGTTATGTAATTCTGGGATTAAAAAGAACTCAGACTTCTCGAAAGCTGCTGATGGTAACTCTTTCGCAACAAGCAACGACAATGCGAAGGACGGTGCTTTGAAGAATGTGAAATAAAACAAATTTATAGAATAAATCAATAGTTTAATTTAAACGTTTTTCCAATATCATGGATTTATAAAAGCTGAGAAGGCATTCTGGTCTCAGAAGTACCCGAACGGATAAAGAAAGGATTACAATTTTGAGAAAATAAATCCTTATACACTGCCCTTTTTCAGCTTAATACATTATTCCCATCGATATTTTATAGCTCTGATACTCTCTTTCTAGTAGAGGAGTCAAAATATTCAAAATTTCAGTCAACTACGGTCTCAACATACAAATTTTTAGTGAATTTACTGTCACTGAGTTTGGTCTTAGAAAATAATCCCATACTTTTCACCCGTGGTTATAAAACGTCTCAAATATTCCGTTTTCTTTATCTGAAAGTTAGCAAAAACCGGATAATGTTCTTTGCTGCAAAGAACTGTTGCCTTGAAGCATGTTTTCAAAATAATTTTTTTTCTACAAAATTCTAAAATAAAAAGCGCGCGCTTTTTAACATTTTCCAAATGAGTTTTTTTAATTATTTTCAGAATTTTGAAAAACAGGATTATGAAAAACAGAATTTTAAAAATCAGAATTATCGAAAACAGAGTTTTATGAGTGGAATTTTGAAAACAGAATTTTTTCATTGGCAGAATTTCTACCCCAACCCCATAACTTAAAATATTGTACCTATATCGCAAGTAAAATGCTTAAGAGTGTAAATCTGATAATGTTTTAGCCCTGCTCAACTGAAGAACACACACAAATAATTCTTATTTAAACAAAATAGCAATCCAATGTTCAATCTATGATTGCCACGATGGTGTACCTATTTTAAGTGTGGCAACCCTATGTGTGTGTTTTAAGTATAAACTTTTTCATATGACACCAATTGGAATCTCTAACCTTTTGAGCTAAGGAATCCTTCTGTCGCCTCCTCAACTAATACCTACATTTATCACTTAATTTCAAAATTTAGAAAATGTTGTATCAAAATATTAAAAATTTTATGAAAATTTTATTGAGTTTGAAATTTTCGAAAACTTTAATTTACATAATTTTGATTTATATTATTTTTTAATTTATTTATTTATTTATTTATGTAATATGTGATATGTGATAAGAACTTATATAAATTGTTCATAATTCTTTTGTTTATTGCGATAAAAAAAACAAGTTATAGACCGAAATTTTCTAAATCTTTAAGCTCAATAAATTTTTTAAACAAAAAATTTGAATTTCTTTATAACATAATGTGCTTAAGAACATGAATGATCGAAAATGTCGCTTACTTTAAGGCTAATGGGCGTGGTCATAGTTGGTCTAAAACCACCAACAGCTCTCTTCAAAAAACATAATATTACCATACATTTGGCCCCAATGCCCGCGGCCGTAAGTGTTTTTGTTAGAAGGAATGATCGAAATCTATACACATGGCACAAAAGTAATTTTTATAAAAACAACAAAATAAAAATCAAGTAGATATTAACTAACAAATTAGATATAATTTATACAAGAAAAAAAAATACTCAAAAACTATTAAAACGTTCTTCATAAATTTTCCTTGCTTTCAAGTAACTTTATTGGGTATATAATTAGCTTTTATCTATTTTTCAAAAGTCCCATTAGAAATTTATTGAAAACTCCAGACGAAAAACAAAAAAAAATGTGTCATAATATAAAAGCACCAAATACAAACACAAAGTAGAAATAAAACATACACACACACACAGACTCCCACAAGGAATTAATAATTCGAATGAATTCGCTGTCTGTTATCCTGATTGGAACTAATAGCTTTTCATAGATGATTTGTGGATGAAACTTTTGATTTTTTTTTTTTTTGTTTTTGAATTTGAATTTTTTTTTTTCAATTTTCCTTCGACAAACTTTTCACTTCAATTGGTTTATGTGTTGCCGTTTTTTCTCGTAGGTTTCGCTGGTGAACTTTGCAATTTTGAATATAACGAATGTGAATCGAATCCATGCCTGAATGGAGCGGAGTGCATAGATCAAATCGGTAGCTTCGAGTGTAGGTGCTCTAAAGGATACATTGGAAGTCGATGTGAGATTAAGGTATGTACTCGTAGTAAAGTTATAACTGTGGCACTTTTTCAATTTATTTTCCCATGTAAATTTGATGTTTTGTGTTTTTTGTTGTTTTTTTTTTTTTTTTTTTTTTGGTTTCTGTGTGTTTTTAATGCAAATACAATTTTTTTTTTTTTTTTTGTAATCCTCTTCTCTTCTTGTTCTTTTTTTCTGTTATTGGTTGCCACACTATATCTCGGTTCTTTGTTGGAAAAACAAATCACACAATCGATTTATGGTTTTGGTGTTGTGTCTCCTCGGGCTGCTTTTTCGAATGGCATGGAAACATGATTAGGTGGATTTTTGTGCCAATAAACCCTGCCCCGAAGGACATCGATGCATTGATCATGGAGATGATTTCAGCTGTGAATGCCCTGGAGGACGCAACGGCCCGGATTGTAATCAAATTCCAAGGACGGTAAGTCATGTTTTATCTACATTCATTTCTTTCTTTCTTTTATTTTCTTGCAAACAAATAATGTAAACAGAAAGGATGGGTTGGTCATTGGTTTATATATGATGTATGTATATGGGAGATGGGAGAAGGTTCAAAAAGTGGTTCCTCTGAGGATGCTATTTTTTTTTTATTTTGCGGTTCTACATGTCCATGTCTTCTTTGAATAAGATAAAAATAATTCTGCAAGAGTGGATACCATAATATACGTTCACTTGTGTGCAGTTAGTTTATCCCTTTACATACTACACATGAGTACGAGGTTTTATAAAAAATAGTTTGTTTAGAGGAAATGAATTGGTGCCACTCTACAGTTTCAGGATATGCCTCTGCACTTCTGCAGGGCCGAGTCTTGAGTGGTTGATGCATGATGGTGTTGCTGCTGTGGCAGACTTCATGTGCTTTTTACTTTGAATTTTGTTTGCTGCTCTCTTTTTTTTACGAATGGATAACATTTCTGGTTAATAACGAAAACAAACTTGGTGAAGAGAGGTTCTGATTAGGGCAATATTTTTATTTTCTTTTCTTTCTTTGCAAAGATGTGTCTACTTTGAAAAGGATGTTGGAAGCTTAGAAGTTATAGAAAGTGAATTAGAACTTGAATTCATGAGGGAATAGCTTCACAATACGTTTTATTGAAGCGTTAAGGGACGAACAGAAACACTGTCAAAAAAAAACTTTTAAGTACCTAAGCTCAGGATTGTGTGTGCTATTCTCATATACCTATCATATTGATATCTACTTGAAAGATGAAAGAAAAAGTTTAGGAATTATGTTTTTGGCTTTAATTATGCCTTTTAAATTAGTTCCTTCATTAAATCTATGTGGATTGAAATTTTAAAACTGTATGATATAAAAATTACTTGACATACACTAAAAGCGTCTGTGGTAGGGATATCTGCAGAGTAAAACAAATGACTCCCTTGGTTTTTTTTAAGAAGACACAAACATGTAGGTATACCCTAATGTAAAATTAAAATATATTAGATCCAAGGAAATAATACTATTTGGTTGGAATTCGACTCAGGGAAATGATATTTTTTTCCCGTTCGCGACTAATGCATAAGTAAATACAATCCCTGCAATAGCTTTTTATTCGTGGAAATTGTATAAGTCACATTAGCCAGATTGTAATTCTATTACAGCAAACATAATGCATACCAACCCATTCGTTTGACGCTCATTTTCATGGATTGACAGTAGCAAACGAAAATGCTTCCCACATCGAAACTAATTTTCGTTTACTAGCTAATTTTATTGTTTGCAGCAAACGAATGAATAAAATTTGAGCCTTGCTTGGAAAGCAATGGGTCAAAAGTTCAATCGCCAATGCCGTGGATGTCTTTTTTTTATTTAGTCGTTCGTATAAAGTTTTGCGAACGTTTGCTGCAAACTAAGTCGGAAAATTGTCCAGAAAACGAAAACTAGTTTGCCGCAAACGATTCGTCCTCTCAGTGTGAATCTCATTTTCTTCATGTACAATCTACGCTAGTTAAAAATTATCCAGTTCGCGGCAAGATCCTCTCTTCGTAAGCCAAGAAGTAAAGTATTTTAATTTTTAACTTTCTCTTTTTTGATTTTTAAGGTATTTTGATTTGATGTGTCTATTTAGCTCTTCTGTATCCGTTTACTTTTAAACTTTGTTAAAATTTTATAAAATTTAACTGTGCCAAATCTTTTTTTTAACCTGTTTAAGAAAAACATCCTATTTAAGTGGAAAGGAAAATTTTGTTAAAAATTAACTTAAAACCAAACAAAATTATTGATGATGACCCTTACTTTTTACTAAATGCATAAAAAGATTCGTTTAATTTCTTCATAAGTTTTTCTTTATCGCTTTTGCAGTTAAACTTACAATTAGTGTTTTGAATAACACCAAGCCGTTTGGAAAGTGAGAGTGGATGTTTTTATTTGTGTTCTGGTGGTAAATAGCATTATGGCAGTCCTTTTTTGGTTAACTCCCATGCCCTATCTAAGAAAATTTTTATTTTTAGCCCAGTCAAGCCAGACATTCTAGGTCTCAAGAAATTGAACAACACTGACTTTTTGGGAAATTAAAGTTCTATTAGTATTTCGACTGACTTTTTGAGAATTTTCAGTTGTACCTAGATATCTTTCGACCAGACTATATAATGCACAATTCAATGAGCCTAATAGCAAAATAATCTGACTATCATATCGGATGTTGAGTCACTTTTTCATATGCGTCTTATGTATATTATGTATTGTATAGTTACATCGTCTTAGCATTATTCTCATTCAATTGGGCATTAAAATTTTAGAGCATTAATTTTACCCCAAAATAGTTTTTTAATGGACTTCGAGTACCTATTTAACTAAATAGGGCGCATTCATAAATGCATAAAATCTGCTCTTACAACGCGTTCATAAACATTCAAGACAACTGTTTTTGAATTAAGAGTCTAACGGCGTACGCCGGATTTTGATAAGTGGAGAGGGAGGGGGGGATGCAAACTCATTGATGAACTTTGCGTTCTACCTTGTAAGAGTCTGATTTTTTTGTCCTCTCCAAAATGGGTCCCTATAAAAACAATAAGAGCTAAAATATTTTGTATTGTTATAAAACAATATTGTAAAATGTTGTTAAATTGGTTGTGCAAGAAAACATTTATTTTTTTTTTAGATATCAAAAAACATGGAACATGGAACATGGCATGTTTATTGTGATAAAAATGTTAAATTGAGTAATTTGCCATTAGGGTGGCTCGAAAAAATCTACTTTCTACATTGACATATGGAGGTCAAAAAAATCTACGTGTTTTAAACATATTTTAAAAAAATTATCCGAAGAAAATTCAGGTTTTAAACGAGAAACAATTTAAAAAGAATAATTTAAAAACACATTTTTTGTGTGTGGATTGTAGTGGATGCAATTTTTGCTATAGGTCCCTTAATTTTTAACAGAACAGACTAAGTTTTACATCAAACCATTACATGTATTTTTACATTACTTTTTTTCGTTTTTACCACAAATCCTCAAAATTTGATCTGTTTTTTGAAATAGTAATGTAAAATTGAGTATTTTTACATTTGGTTTTCAAAAAAAAAATGGTATTCTCTACGTAATCTTATTGATTTAAAATTTAAAATTCTACGTGGCTATTATTTGAAACAAATTCGAAGAAAAAGATATTGTTAATAAAGGTGGTGCAAGTTCTTTTTTTTTTGTTGCTCTTTCCGAAAAACTTCTTAGCTAAAGTGCAACCAACACACTTGATCTTCGTTAATTTACACTCTACTGTAATGCAAATATATCCAATTTACTGCTTTACAAACTTTCTGTCCATTTTTTTCGAAAACTGAAACCTGTTCACTGTGAAATATTATGCGGGTTCCCAAAAGAAGAATGTTCTTAATAAAAAGAATATTTATAATATAACCGGAACAATGTTTAATAAGCAAAAGTATTTGATAATAAAAAATATTAATTACAAAATTAATAAAACATAATTATCAGAAACACTATACATAAATTTAGTACAGTAAATATATCAAAGTAAATAATTATTATAAACGTATATATTGTTAAAGACCAATATTTAACATTCACCACCCTTATAATTGGGAATCCTGCAGCCAAACAAATTTGACTGCCCAATATGCAAGACGCTGATGACAGAATTACGATTATGAATGGTAGGTACTGCAGTTGGGTTAGGTTAGTACGATCAGGCATTCTCTGCTCGATATGCCCAATTTCGAAAGTATTGGGAAATTTGTACATTTTTGAAGTGCTGTTTTTCAAGATCTATTAAACCTACAAAACTGCGATTCCACTTTAATAGAGCAAGTTTTGGTGCAAACTTGCTTTCATACAACTAATCGGATGGTGTCTATTATCTTAAAAAATTCCCGAAAAAACACTCTTTTGTTTTGTTCCTTCGTCACCATCTTTATAATTTGTAATTCTTATAACATTACGAACATCATCACTGAAACATTTAAACTTATCATATTTATCAAACTTTTGGCATGCAAAATAAAGGTACTCATAGCTTACTGAAACAACTGTGTCACATGCCAGAAGATGATTAAAACCTACGCATTCACATAAAAAACTGAGAAACTTCGTTAAAAAATGAAAATATAATAAATAAAACAATAAAATAAGCTTCTGTTTGACATTATTCTCCTTAACAGCACACGTATCACCAGCACCAATATACGCAGCATACAAAAACATATTTTTTATCCAGGTGTGTTGATTTGTATATAGACAGCAATTGGTATAGCATGGTAGCTTGGCGTAGCGCGGCGTGTAGTCAGTTTTATGTATTTTTTTTCGCAGCTGCGATGAAATGTTAATTGCTTATTCAAACAAGAGAAATGTGAACCATCGGATGCGAAGAGAAACGGCAGCAGCACGTAACACTCATATCCTGCATCACACACAAAGACACAACAACCCGCATCGACATAGTCCTTATACGCGCTTGCGATACGAGTACCAGTGGGTACGATTTAATTCTACCATAAACAATAGCTTTTATAGCACTGGTGTAAGCTAAGCGATTCGTTTGTGTTGCATTTACACCGTAAAAAAATATATTTTAATAAAGAAACAAACAGAAATAGCTTTGATCGGGTAAATGATAATCCAAAAACAAATGAATGCAGAAGCTTTAAATATTATCATCAAAGAATTTAAGACTCAAAAAATATTCTGTCATTAATAGTTTAAAAGAGTCAACTGATGGATAGGTGGGCCTACACGCATTATCTCGACTTTTTCCATCAGCTAGTAATCAGTTATCAGCACTTAATCAACATGACCTATTGAAACTTCTGTGAAAAAAGGTGAAAACAACTTGTTTCAAAATTTTAGAATTATGATACACAGCCCAAATGAAAAAGTACATACAAATTATATTATTAAATATGTATTGCAGAAATAGCTAAAACGTCAAACATTTTTTTTAGCGTTAATTTAAGTTGTATTGGGTAAACTTTCTAGTCAGTGTAATTGAGACATTTTTAATATTCATGTTTTCATAGCAAGTAAAAGTCTATTTAAAAATAAATGGCTAGCAACCTTTTCATTCAATTGCTGGAGTTAACTGATATCTCATCAAAAGTCTAATTTTGTTGGATTTTGTGAGTTAAGAAATTTGGAAAGCAAGGTTTTGGACAATACTACTTAAGGAATAACGTGTCACCTCAAACTTACATGTCTTTAAATGACAAAAAAAAAATATGTTTAAAGCGCTTATACACCTTTTTCTTAAAACTTTAATGACTAATTTTCCTTATAATGGTGCGATGACAATGGTAATCATAGACGTCTCTTACGCCAACTGTCTTGTAACCTATAGTTGGAGGAACTATGTTTGATACTTAACAATGTCAATAATCAGACAACCTTTAAGAAGTAGTCTCCTGAACATTCGAATTAGAAGGAGCAGATGTAGTCAATCTACCAGGTTCAGGTGCTAGCTCTGGGACTCGATCCAAGCAAAAAGTTAGCAACTCAGCATTTATTCAGTAAATCTATTTTCGAAATGGGAGGAACTGGCTATGTTCCTCATTATAGCTATCCGTGCAAACCACATTATTTTGACATGATGCGTTGGAGATACTACGGTTATAAAAAACACCTTTTGCAAGTGCAAGTACCACTTAAATAAAGTATAGCCTTGAGTATTATTGTGAAGAAATCACTTAGTACCGATTTGAGAACTAACAATTGGTATAATAAATTAATTATCAGATTTTGAGGAACTAACTGGCACCGAGCCCTGAATAATACTTGGTCCAAATTTACATTACAAGGGCTTAGTGCTTGGGCAACGAAATGAGTTGATACCGATTTGTGTATTTACTTTTGAACTTGTATCGAATCTAGCGCTAAGACCCTGTAAAGAAATATGGGATGTTAGACAGCTAAATTCATTTTTCAACAACAACTGCATACTGCCAGACAGGGTTTCTCCTGTACAAGCAGTTTATAATCACTAATGCTGACAAAATGATACTTAATCAAACTGGAAATCTTGCCACCTGCACAAACCACAAACACGTACAACGACCGGAGAAGAAGTAAACAAGTCAGCAAAACATTTGTTCGTCATCAAGCTAATTTTCATTTATCCTGTATCTCCCATATTAACAATGTGTCGAAAACAGCTGAGCGTCAGTTCTTTAAATATAGATAAACTTTCATTTTACCGTGTTTTCATCAGCATTGATAAGGTTGTATATTTGTGTAAAATTATCTCGAAAACGTGACGTCAAGAGTTTGAAGATTGACTTCAAATTCGAATTCAACAGTTCAAAATCTTTTAGAAAAGTATATCAGGTGTCACAGAAAAAATTTTACTAAACATTGTTATTTTATTTTATTTCAAGTATTTGAGTTGTTTACTTAAAAGTCAGTTGGCAACACTATAACTTCAAAATTGACAATTCTGTTAATGAGGATTATTTAGAAAGATCTGGAAATTTCTTATGACAAGCAAAAAATCAAAGTGTACGCTAATGTATGTGTATATTGCTGGCTAGAATGGTCTTGTTTTTATGAACTCTTCTGTTTTTTGTCCTTGTGGTAAATGAAATATGCATAATTACTTTCCAGTCAGTATTTAAGGACCTATTTTGCATAAATTTAGCCAAAATTCTAGCTTAGAGAATAATTTGTTTTCATCTTATCGTTTTCATTGCTTGTTCCGGCCTCCATATTGAAGGCGCCATTTTGTGGCAGACTTTTTGTATTTTCCATATTAAAATCTCAAGAAATGGCCACGATAATGAATTTTGTCGCTGAAACTCATAAAAAGTACCACTGTGCGGCCGCGGCGTGGTGTTCTGCAGTACCAACAGAAAATATGATCCCAGATTCTTAAGCAGGGATTTAATTTTGTCTAAGAAAACTATCCAGCTGTTCCCTTTGTCTGAGCTTTGATTTCGGATCGAAAAATGTCCATAATTTTTTGAGCACCACACAATAAACTAGTATTTAAAATTAAATTCCCGTGAATCGCTTCTTATTTTAAAACAGTCATTGGTGATGAAAATGTTTACATTTGATGCGGAAGAAGCTCTGAAATTTAAAAGTGGACGTCATTATATTTAATTTGAAACCAACTTCAACCACAATTGTGCAAGGATTCAGACTGGAAGACCTGTGGTTTTCAATACCTTCTAATAGTCATCTTTCACTTCTCATTTTAAATTTTCCTTAGCTCGATGAGCAAAGCGTTCTTGCATTCTCCGCCCGCCCTAAAAGATTAGTTATTAAAACACAATTAGTGTGAATAGTAAAGCAAGAATTGTGTATCTTCAATTTAAACAAAAACCATAACCTTCCTGGGTTATTCATTTCTTTCAGATTTCATTTAAAAGTATTAATAATTCATTTATATTATTCAATTAAATTTTTAATATATAATTATAATATTTGGAAATGATAAGATATTAACTATTAAATAAGCTTTCATTTGGTATTTCAATCTTCAAGATTGAATGTGAATTCCAAAAGATACAGCCTACTGTATAAAACACTATCGAATCGGGTCACTGTGGCGTATGAGTGATATTTGTTCTACAAAAAGATGTATTATATGAAATCATCGGTTGATAAAAACAAAAATAGTTAATTCTGATCAAACAAATAAAACTTGTATGAACATACTCCGCATTCCAAAATACATGTACTGAACAAAGGTTGTGATTTCTCATTGGGAGACCTCACCTAAACGGATAAATAGATTTGGTTCAAATACATTGCAATTAGTTGCATTATCCAAAAATAATTCTCTTTTAGAATATTCTTTGAAATAAATCGAGAAACCAAATGGGTTAATAGATTAAGTTTGTATATTGCATTGTTTTTCAGTGTACATTATGGTACAACGCACCACAGGATGAATAAATATTTTAGCGGAGAAAAACGTCCAAAGATACATATATACCAGAGCAGTACTAACTGCTTCGACGTGATATACCAAGGATAAAGGAAATACATATGGTGGGAGGGAGGGTTTCTCAATTTTTGTGTTTGTTTTTTTTTTTAACGGAATCGGTATATGGAAATGAAACTCCGGCTTGTAAATTTAATTGCATCTGCGGCGCGCGTTGTTTTATATTGTAGATACGAGCTATGAATAAAACAGATAAATGCGAATGGTTTTATTTGCATTTTTTATGTCTTATTTAATGGAATATTGATTGTGTTGTGTTATAAAGGGAAGAGACTAGATAATAATAGCAAAGTGGGTTAACAATCCGAAAAGCGTTTAATATAAGATCAAAATATATGTGTATGTACTTAACACCCTATAAAACAGTTCAGAATGTAATCTTCTTAACGGATAGATGTTAAAAAATAATAAAACAAAGAGTTTTCCCTTAATTTTATTCCTTGTGGCCTTTTTTTAATCTGAACTTAACAATATAATATAAGCTTTATATTAAGCTGGAATGATATATAAATATAATGAACTTTAAACTGTGTGATGAAGATATGTTGCTATTAAATTTTAATATTAATTCAAGCAATAAATGCATGACATGAACTGGACTTGCACATGCAGGCGAATGTTCGAACAGTTGTATTGTGCCAGAAATGTCGGTATATTTTGTTTTGAACATTCTGAAAATATATTTCTGTTACAAATGTATCGCAAAATATTACTAGAAAGATTATTCTCGTCTATAAGTTGCTCATCATCACATATTTTTCCTGCTCTCATTTTTATTTGAAAGAGAAAAAAGATAAGACCAGTTGCGGTGATCTACTCACTCAGAGAAATAATATTTTTGTTTTCGTTTGCGGCTAGTGAATAGAATATCCTTTCAATTAAATGAAAATCATTCGCTGGAAAGTTAATATTTACAATCTCTGCAAAAGGTTTTCATTTGCAGCAACTGTATTACATTTGAACCAAATTTTACACATTTTCGTTTAATAGTAAATTCTATCAGTTGCAGCAAACGAATGAATTGTTTGCGACTAACTTGTTATATAACACATGATTGCAGAAAAAAGAAATTCTTAATAATTTACTCCAAATTTGTGGTGTTCATATGCAATCTATGCTATACAAAAATCATTAAGTTCGTGGCGCAATGGCAATAGACTAGCTTGGGAAACGAGAGGTTTTAATCAAAACCAACATTAAGATAATGGAGAAGTCCAAGAAAGTGGTTTTCGTCATGCCCTCCGTCGGTCTGTGCGTTTGTGCGTCTGTTCGTCTGTTAGTCTGTTCGTCTGTTCGTCCATCTGTACAGAGAGCCACAGCCCAAACATATTGACGGATCTGCATGAAATTCGGTATGGTTGACTTTTTTGTAATTTCCAAGGTTGATTTTTATTTTGTTTTTGAATATCTCAATTAGAACATATAATACCCATATAACGGTTTCGAGTTATTGGATTTTTCTCGAAAACGAATCTAATGATTTCCATTAAACTTGTTGTATGTTATGTAATTAGTGATTGTAATTTTTAGTTTTTCTCAAAAAATACGAATAACGGGAATTATGATGAACACGATTTTGGGGAAATTTTCGATTATTTTTAGTTCTTTCCGTATTATATCATTTTGGCTCAACCGATTTCGTTCAAAACTTGTCAACAGGTCGTTCTCATCCTATTAAAAAATATTGTTTGTTTAGTTTTTCAAAAAAAAATACTTTTGAAAATACCTATCAGTGGTTGCGTAGGTATGACTGAGGAGATCAAATTATGATAC
The DNA here is from genome assembly GCA_948107695.1 of Meliscaeva auricollis. NCBI lineage: Eukaryota > Metazoa > Arthropoda > Insecta > Diptera > Syrphidae > Meliscaeva > Meliscaeva auricollis. The sequence continues at coordinate 29,564,145 of OX403618.1, forward strand.
TTCCATACACCCTCAAAATCTCATCTTATTGCCAAAAAAACAGTTTTTGAAGTTTCCCGTGTTTCAAAATTTTTTTACTAGGTCATTTTTTATCAAATACTAGATTTGATTACAGTTTTGAAAAAAAAAACTTGCACTTTTTAAAAATATGCACATTTGCAATCACACTTCAAAACTTCTTGTAGATTTTTTGGATTAAATCTCAAAAATACATATTTTTCCATTTTTTTAAACATAGAAGACCGCTTTAAGCAATATTATAAGTTAAAAAATTTGTATTTGTAACTTTACTTTTACTGTCCTACTTCTGACAAATCGAATGAGATATCATGGCAGCAACTGCATACATTAAATTGGACATTCTGCTATCCAAAAAATACATCACTAACCAATGAAGAACTAGTTTTTGACTTAAAATTGTGTGCTACGCTATCACCCTTACAAAATGTTTTTTTTTTTAATTTGAGCTCACTATTATTTCTGTAGATTCAACATTTACCAAAATGAATAAAGAACATTTTGTAAGGGTGAAACCGTAGAACATATTTTATAGTCAAAAACTAGTATAGATTTTCGAGTCTGTTTTACCACAAAGAACCTGACTGACAACTCCCAGATGATAATTTAATTTGCTACAAAAAAAAAACATAAAAAAAAGCGGTTCTTACTAGGATGACGTTCTCAAAACGTTCACCAGCACCATAACTTTAGAATCACTTTAATGGAATTGTTTTTTTTTTTTTTCTTCAAAATGACTCTTATGATTTTGATTAAATTTGATGGAAAGATTTAAACTCAAGACACATATTTGGAGTATGGAAGGTAAATTTGTGAAGACGAAACTACTATTCTTAAAGTGCATCTTTACAAATATGCAAAAACGTCCATACATTTCTTTCTTCTTAAATTCTGGATCATTTTTTAAGTACAAAATGTTCCAGCACAACTGCAGTAGAATCTTCAATTCAACCTTTAATTGTTCTCTGGAGAATGCCATTACTCCTATTAGCTGCACATGCACCTGCTATTCGAGTATTTTACCTCCAATTCAGTTTCTGCTTGAATTATGATTTGCTCAACAATAAAATTCATGCAAATGCATATGTGTAAGAATACCAACAGAGCCATATCAGTTCCTTGGCCTCGTCGTTGTGTCCTTAGTGTTGTTCTCTTCCATAGTAGTTCCAACCAACAACATTGCCTGCAATAAAAAAAATACAACTCAAAAGTTCACTGTGGCGTATGTGGAATATTTTTTGATTTTTTTTTTTACTACTTTTAACGTGTATACAATATGTACTTCTGAGGGTGCATTGGAAAAAACCTACGCTTTTATTTTAAATTTGTATGCGTAATCCTTTACTCAATTGCAGCAAGAGGGAAATGTGTTGTGTATGCCTTGCATGATGTGGTTCTTTATTGACTTTTACTATATGGGATTGGTTTAAAGTATAAACTAACTAGTTATGTAGTGAATTGTAAATTGGTATTCACTTACTCATATTTTCCATTTTGTTTTGTTCTTTCTTTTTTTTTTGTTTCTTAATCCCTTTTAGCAGTGCAATGTTAACCCTTGTACTCATGGAGGGACTTGCTGGTCCAGCGGAGATTCATTCTATTGTGCCTGCCGGCCCGGATATACTGGGACAATGTGTGAAGGTATGTACATAGATATGCTTTTTTTAATTCACTGTACACGATGGCTGTGTCTGAGCATGGGACATATGCATGGCCTGAGGTTGTTGTGCAAATGGTGAACTCTTCAAGAAAAGAGGTCATTTAGCGTTTAAGGATATATTTACCACTTCTCTGACTGAAATAGTTCAAACTGAAAAGAAAAACGAACTTTTTTAGTCGGCACTTTGTTTAGAATGAAAACAAAATTAAACAAACTGCATTTTTAAGTAAATTTTAAAATACAATTCATGAACGTTTAATTGTAGTGGAAATCACAGCTGCTTCTTTTTATCTTCTTATTTAGGTTTGGTAGCTGGAAATACAAAAATTTGAATGAAAACCTTTACTGTATAATTATAATTAAACTAGTTAACGGATAAAAAAAACACTTGATTTTTCTGCTAAACCGAGATATTTTACGTTTATTTCAGAAACTATTTTTCTAGATTGCTCTAGATTCAAAACAAGAGTCAAAGGTTAGGTTAGGTTGACTTGGCTATCAACAAGAGAGTCGATACACTTAGACCATAATTTAATCTAGAGATCAGCAAAAAAATCACGAATTTTGATTTGAACTGTGAATACATTTTTCTAAGGCAAATAAAAACAAGCAACACTATGCTACTGTGTCAAGACAAAAACACATTACTTCATTTTGAGATAAATGCGTTGAATAGAGAAATTGCGTTGAATTAAAAGAAGAGCTATGGCTTGTATGCAATTTAGTACATAAATTGTAAAATGTGTTCACCACTGTATGTAGGTGCGGTCACGATCCTTCATACCAAAATCACGAGTTACCACGGTAAAATCACGGATCGCTCCTAGGAATCACTGAATTAGTTAAAAGGATCTTCCTAAATCCTAAGTCCAGATGCTTGCGAGGTTTCTTCTATTACAAAGTATTCTTCGGAAAAATATCTTTTGGATTTCCATTGTTCTATTTTATTTATTTTTAGGGATTCCTCGTAGGAATCCAAATCTGTCGTACATCTTGTACTTTTTGCTAGATTGAAAGTTGAAATTTATGTAATCCCCGGAACCATATTTTTTTTTTAATACAAGGTCGCTACCGCCCATTGCACCGCCTCTTGCACATTGTTGATGGTGCTAAAAAGTTTCGAAAAACCTGTAAGACCACTTTTGGTTATGTTATAATTTGAATGATTATGCCAATTTTAAGGAGCCCGGACTGACACATTTTGAATATTTTATTCATAAATATAAATATTATAGAAATATGAGTAGGTCTACTCTACACCCCTAAAAGTTGTTAAAATCAAGCAAAATCACAACATCTTATTTTGACTCATTGAACCTAAAAAGAAGCTGCTTAAAAGTAATAATAAAAAAATAAATGCAAAATAATAAAAAGCGAATTAATTGCTCTGCAAGATGAAAACTGCAAAATAAAAAAATTTGAAATAATGTTTTGATAAAAGGATCCGAATTTCAGCCACCCCATCAATGTCATCAAAATTTTTGCTTTATTTTATTACACTTTAATGCAAATATTAGTCTACATATTTAATTTCTACTTGCCTCATTTTTAATATTTTTATTGTCTAGAATTTTCTGCAAGAACATTTCCACCAAAATATTTTGAGCAATGTTTAATTCTAAAAATATCTGCTCGTAAATTTCTTTTAATTATAAATGTACAACCCATTTTTTTGTTTAATAAATTGACGAAAGTTTGCATAAAATAACTTTCAAACTGACTTAGAAGTCAAAACTCGCCTCTTAAATGTCAAATAATTTTTAATTTACAGCGAAGACAAAAAAAAAACAGTGAAATAAAATATTTGATGTACCTAATACTTCTTGTCACATCCCCATGCGATTAAACGTGCTACAGTAGGTACTTTTTGATGGAACACTTAAGAAAACAAGTAATGTACTTTGGTTGCTTTTAATTCCACTTTTCATATTATCTTCAAGTAAGACTCGTAAAAATGTTAATTCAACTTTTTCTTCTGCCTAAAAGAAGTGTGAGCGTAAGACTCATTTAATGTTCTTATATTTTCTTACCAGCAAGGCGCTGTACTCGAGTACTAAACAAAAAAAATGTATGTTTATTAAACACAGTAGTAAAAGTGAGTTGTAAAAAAAACTTTTTGAATTTAGGATTATAAAAACAAGATATGTGTGTATGATGTAACGTCAAAATGCCCACATAATCCGCGTGCACTACTTAAATAGATAAAACTTTCGTAGATATAATTTGAGGGAATTTATATTTTATCATGGTGTTTATGTATACTCTATTTCCTTCATCATCAACAGCGACACGGTGCGGTGGTGGTGGCAAGCAAAAACACTATACTGACATGACCGAAGCCTTATATGGGCAGATAAAGTGGATAATTATGATGGTGGCAGATGAAAGATAAACAAAACACAGTAGTATGCAACGAGAGTGTTATTACTCGTCCTTGTCGGATAACTGACTTTGGGCCAGGGATGCGGGTGGCATTATAGTTTCGTTATGAGTGGATTTTATGACGTGGAGTACGACCAGCAGTGGCCATGTGTGTCCTTCCATTCCAGTCGACACAATAAATTACTTAAACAAAAGAGCAACACAAAATAAAAAGTATCCAGATTGCTTGGCTCTGTGATGCAGCATACGTGCAAAATGTACGATATAACACTTTTTGACGCAAAACCATTTTGATTATGGCGATGAAAATTTCGCCATCAAAATAGTTTCAGCCAGATGTGAGGTGACATGAGGGGTCCTGTATAGTATACCTATACAAAAGAGTGCTAGGCCAGCACAACATGTTGGAAGGACAATAATCCGAGGAAAAACATTTATTCTAACTAACATAAACTTTAGTTAATGTTAAGACTGGTTCTGGTTCATATACATACATAGTAGTTAGTAGTTACCGAGTTGAATTCACATCTACGGTAATCCATTTAAGAATTTAAGTTTGAAATATTTTGTTTAATAATTTTTGTATCGAAAAACTTTTAGATTAGATGTAGAGGATATGAAGAAAATTACGCAGTGATTTTGAATACGTCTTAATTAACCAACCCATTTTCGAAAAATCCATTTTTCAAAAAAAAAATTGAAATTTTTTTTTTAATCCAAAAAATTTAGTTTTGAAAATTTTTATATGAGATGATTTGAAAATTTCTAGGAACCTTGTGTGTAAAAGTTGTCATCGAAGCACTTTTGTCGTTTACAAGAATATCAGGAAAACCGAAAACCGGGTCTATGGGAGGTACCGTCATTAGTCAATGAAAAAATATGTTTTATTTCAAAGATATTACATTTATACACATAAAAATTTTAATCAAAATCGTTAGAGTTTTTTTTTTTTAAATAAGATTTTTTCCTTTTCGTCATATGGCAGGTACACAAATTTAAATTTCCCCTCATCAAAAACCCATCTGCTAAGTTAAAAGAAAATCGCTTCAGCGACTCAGGCTGCAGCTTGAGATAGAGACAGACAGGCAGAATTATTGTACCCACTTTTTCACATTCTCTATCATAGTAATGAATGTCATGTTTGATTGTTATCTTGAGTTCAATTTTTTTTAACGAATCCTAAACTTGCACTAAAGTACTTATCTCGCAAGTTAAAATTGTTACGCCCATGAAACATGACAAACACTTTACATTTGTGGTACAATTGAAGAATCAAAAGTGTCCATCAAAATATCTTGAGTTAAAAGGTATTGTGTTTGGGTTAAAGTCATATTTTTGAAAATTTCCTCTCCTGCGTAAACGGGGAGAGATAGACCCTCTACCGTTGTGAAAAAAATTGCCTGTATTTAGCCCCTCTAAGGAAGCCGTTTTCATTTTGCAGTGTCAAAATTATTATACCTACTCCTGCATTTTGTTTCTCCTCGAAAAAAACCCTTTCACCCAAGACTATTTTATGGGCTCTTTAGATTCTTGGTTTCTAGGCCCAATATAACAATTTTGCCAGATTTGTATTGGGTACTTAGCAATTTTAAAAGTAATTTTAAGCACCAATCCCGCATATTTCCTCCACCTTAAAAAAAAAATACCCTTTCTCCCAAAAAAATATGGACTCATTTGATTTTTTGCTTCCCTGACAAATATAAAAATAGTACTGCATTTTTTAAAAGTATCATAAACATCATTAGTTTCTTGGAACAAATCAAAAAATTTCATTGCCCCTCGAAAAAAAACCCCTTCATTCAATAGAATAACATTATATGAACTTTAGATTTTTGATTCCAATGGCAAACGAAACATACTCGTATTTACCAAAGTTTATAAGGGCAACATTTGTATCGTTGCTTTTTTCGGTACTAATCCAATATTTCCATTTCCCTTAAAAAAAAAACACCCTTTAACTCAAAATATTTTAAAGAAATCTAATGCCGACTCTTGGTTTCTATGTTAATTATAACAATTTACCCAAGTTTCATAAATGTCTCATTTTCAATTAAGATGATGTGGGACTTAGTGCACCGAAAACTCTCCCCCTAGAAAATCACTCTTTAAACAAAACTATTTTAAAGGACTATGTAGATTCCTTACTCTTATTTCAAATAAAACCCTCTTACCGAATCGAATATCGTATTGACTTAGTTTTGATGTCATCAAAATCAGCATCAAAAAATAACTCAAAATCATTTGTCATTACACCACCATTTTTTTTTTTACCCCCAAGATATACTCTTGCGCCCAAGATATTTTTATGGACTCTTTCGATCCTTTAATTTTATTGCAAATGCATTGTTTTTGAAAATCCTTTATGAGGATAAGAATTTTTTTTTACATGGTCTTGATTTAAACTCATGATCAGGTAGACAAATATTCAAACACAGTTTAGAGTAAATTACCCATTCCATGAAATCATGTTCTAAAACCCACAAAAAAAATCAACCGAAAACAACTGACTTAAAATTTTATTAAGTAGCAAAGGTACCTACTAGATTTAATTGAAAACATTTTACGAATTTAAATCAACGTGAATATCAATATTAAACACAATAAAAAGAATTGAAAATCATTTGGTTTTAACTTCAATAAGTATTAGCTATATGAAAAATATAAAAAAAAGAAACAAACAATAAATCGTCAGCAAAAAAACCCAAAAATAAATATGAAAATTAAGTAGGTATCTGTGTGTGAATTGTAAATGAAGATTTTTTACTGACGGAATGAAATAGACCAAAAGATATTTATTCAGAATAAAATTTTCACATAGTAACTCGAATGATGGATTCAACAAACAAACAACAGAAAAAAAAAACTTAAAAATGTGTTCTAGTGCTTCATTTCGACATTGCATATTCATTGACCACTTTAGTTTGCACCAGAATTCAGAGTAAAAAAATCATTGAAAAAAATAAAAAATGTTACAAATAAAAGGGCGCGTACTATATTCCCTTTTTTTCCTACATACATAGTTAAAAGTGAGGATAAAAATGATATATTTTTTGTTTTGTTTGAGAAAAGCTTTTTCTGAATACACTTTGCATAAAATAAATTAATAAAGAGTTTTTCTATTAAAGCTGAATATTTATTAGAATTTGGTGATAATCCCTTCATGCATATTCAACGGCACTTATCTATCTATATTTATGTGAGCTCTCAATATTGAGGTGTTTTTATGATTTTCTAATATAAATATGTCAGGTACATTTTAGGGAAAATGTCCATTCCCTATATAAAATAAAATTCTTACATTTTGGATCCGTAGCGGTGACATGTTTATTTTAATAAATGCGATAATTCCTCATCACCACACAATGAATAAAATTGTATTCACCTGAAAGCTTATACTATTCTGCCTCATTCTATTATAGATTTTAAATATAATAATAAAATGCTTAAGGACCCATTTACCGTGAAACACTACAAAAACAGATTGCTGCATCTATTTTAGAACTCGGAAAACACGAAAATTCAAATAACCAAAAGTTGAAAACTTACAACTCTAGATGGATGAGTTTTAAAAACATTGTTAGCTTCCAGAAAATGTTTTACCCAATTTAAAATAAGTTTCTAAGGTTTGTTGTCGTTCAATCTTGTTCTTCCAAATCATTGGAGTCAAAAAATAATTAGAAGTTTATGGAACGACAACAAGCTTCGGATATGAACTAATTTATTATTGAAGAATCCTGCAAACCATATAAAGCTAACTATTTTCGCAATTTTGGTTAGGTCTCTAAACAGACCACGTGTAGACAAATAGTTGGAGGGGCCCAAGTTGCTGAAAAGCAGATATAAATTATTCAAGGAATACTATTGGATTTGGCTGCCAAAAGCCATACAAACTAAAAAAAAATGGCGCAATGAGCATTTATTGAGGGGAAGCGATTGTCGTACTTTATTTCAAAATTGGTTTAGTTTTACGGTGGCGGGTGGTGGCAGAAGTTCAAAGTTACAGACGAAAAAATTCTATGCAGCCCAGTGCCAGTGATTTAGTGCGGTGGCAACATTTAGGAATAATAGTATTTGAAAGCGGAAAAATAAACTGCCCCCCAACTGGTGGGTGTTCAAAATCGGGTTTTTTCTTACAATTTCCATCAAAACTAGACCTATTATCAAAAAAAGTTCAGTAAAAGAGTTGTAGGTGGAAAAAAGATCCACAACGTTTGTTCAAACAATTTTTCTATATACATAACCTCAGAAATACATCTTGTGAAAAATGCCAAAAACGATATTTTTTTGTTTTTTTATTTTTATCTTTTTCAAAAATAGTTAGATTTTGATGAAACTTGGTTTTAGCAATCATTCCTATATTTTTTACTTATAGAAAGTTTTTTCATCAAAATATTATTTTTTGTGTTTTTGGCAAATTTATTTTGAAAAAAAATAGATTAATTTTCAATCAAAAAAGTTGAACAGAAATTGTTGATTTTTAAAAATCTTAAAATGGATTCTCTTTGTTAAATCCTCTTTTTAAGACTAAGCAAGTAAACAACAAGTTTATTGCAGAAAACGTTGTTAAAAATTGAAAAAAAAACGCATTTTCCGTAAATGACAGCCATAATATCAACAAGCGAAAAGTGGCCATATAAACCAATTTAAAGATTTTGACTCTCTTAACTCGAATCTAGATCAGAATTGCTCTACCTATAAAGTTTTTGAGATATCAAATTTTTAACTTCCCAAAAAAACTGTTTTTGTGATATTTTGGGTCAAGAGAGATTTCATTTTCAGAATCAAGACAAAATGTATGGCAAAACTTTCGTTGCTTTGAACAGTTAAAAGTTTGCTCAATTATTCGTTTAACAAAACATTAAAAAAAAAACATGTTCTTGTTTCTGAAAATGTAATCTCTCTTTACTCAAAAACATCACAAGAAAAGTGTTTGTGAAAGTTCAAAATTTGATATCTCAAAAACTTTGCATGGTAGACCAATTCTGATACTAGATTCAAGTTAAGATAATTAAAATCTTTTGCAAAAGTTTACTTTGGTTTCTATGACTACTCTATGCTGGAAAAATCGTTCTTAAAATGTTTTTTTTTGTTTTTTTCAATTTTTGACAATGTTTGATGTTTTCTTACTAACTCTCAAACAAGAGGATTTAACCAAAAAGAATCCATCTCAAAATATTCAGCGACCTTGATCAGACTTTAATCGTAAATAAATTTAAAGAAAGCAATTACAGCCACGCAATCTCAAAGTCGTTTCTTTTTTATCATAGGGAGCCTTCAATAGCCCATCCATTATTTATATAAAATGAAACATTTGTAAATGATAGGGAATAGTGTATTTCCTTTAGTTAAATCCATTTTCCTAATATTTCCGAGTCCCAAAAATTGTAGGCCTATAATTACACAAATTTATGATCAAAAACCCAACCCTAATAATGTAGGAACGTCATACCCCCTTATCTCAAAACCCTTAAACTCCAAATCATTAGGTTTTCTAAAATAATATTTTCAGTTTCTGAATGTTTTTTTGTTTGCATTTCTACCATTGGAATCTATATTGCCTCAGTTTTGTATTTAAATTACAAAAATTGTTGTGAATATTTCAAATAATTGTAAGAGATTTGTGTTCGAATCTAAGTCGTCTGTAGCCAGAATAAGCTCATCCGGAATGGTATCAGTAATGTTTTCTAACTTCAACTCTAATAGGCATTAGAGTTGAATTAATATTCAAGCTGGAATTAAACTGCTTAAATATACTATATTTGATATAAAAAAAAAAACTAACCATAAAAGGATTTTAATCTAAGTGAAGCGAAAATGTTTTTGCAGTCGGCATCAAATGGAATTAAAAAATTCATATTCAGTCAATCAATTTTATTTTTAGCGCAAATTAATAAACGTGAATTTTTTTAGGGACTTTGTTTTAATGGATTCCAGTCCTGTTTCTATGCACAGCAATAGCTTTAGAGTTTTACTCGTTGTTTTTATATCAACGAGTATGTAGTTGTTTCTTTTTTTTTATTATATATTTTTGTATTTGTTTCTTGTTTTCATTTCAGATGAATTTGTTGTGGAGACAGTTGTTAGCTCGAGTGAATTTATGGTGGACGATACGAGCGCACGAAATTTCAACGATAAAGCCTTTGGATCCGTTGTCCTGAAAAGCCCAATTGAGCTGCATAACGCGTATATTGCGGCTGGCGTTTTGGCAGCAGCAATTTTTATTGTTGCGGTTGTGGTAAGTTTTCGTTAATTTTTTTTTTTTTTTACTTTTTCTCTTGTTGTTGCATTTTTATGTTATTTTCTTTTTTATGTATGTTTTTCTTTATTGGGGTTTTATTTTCGTTTTATTATTTGTCTTATGGGATTATTTCAATTTATATGGAGTTAAAACAAAAAAAGCAATTTTACTAACACTATAAGAGAACTCTCTGTTTCGAAAGTAAATATAGTGTTGGGCGGGAATAAAAACAAAAATATAGGCGTGGATGTGTTAGCTTAATGGGAAAGTTAGCAGCTTAGTCTTTTGGATTTTTTGTGTTTATTACTTTTTTATTTATTTAACACAGAAATGTTTTTTAAATACATCTTTTATTTTTAATGCTTTTATAGTAAGCATCTCAATAATAGAGACACTAAGCGTAAGAAAATTTGTGAAGTGAATTTCTTACTTTGAAATTATTTAAAAATATGTGATCAATTTTTTTTTTTTTTTTAAATAGAAACCGACTCTCAAAAGTAGCAAAAATAAAGGAAAAAATAAATTTACTAACCAAGAAGCTATGACCAATTAAAATTTATTTTAGTTATGCTAACAGGAAACCTTTACTAATAATTATTTTATAATTTTAAAGTCTCTTCAATATTTAAAAAACAGTTCTCAGCTGTATACAATTTTTAATATAAATTTGTTCTGTTTTGAGAAAATATAATTTTTTATTTTAGTAAGGAAGGTAGTCTAATGTTTTATTTTTTGGCATAAAATACCTAAGTAATCTTTTTTGTTACTTTTTTAAGTCAGTTCTTTTTTTTAAACGCTTTTATTAGCTTCACTTGTTACTGATAACCTAACTAACGAAGTCAAATGTGACCAACTACCAATTACTATTTTGATCTGAAACTTTGTACATATACTTAGTTCAAATGATAACACAATATTTTGATGGAGCGGACCCAAGGAAAAAGAGGAATTGGGGGGTCGAAACACCCCAAATCAATTTTAGCAAACTTCCAACTATTGTATCGAATTGAAACTTTGTACATTATGTAATTCGGGGAAAACACAATATTTTGATAGTGTTGACCCAGGGGAGCGGCAGTGGGAGGGTGAAACGCCCCAAATATTTTTCTAAAATTGTATTGAAATAAAAGGTTATACATATATGTACATATACATACATGCAGAGCATATGTATTAACATGACAACATCAAATTTTTGCCGATAGGAATTTAAAGGGGTGGGTATTTAACAGAAAAATGTACTATGTCAAAAAAATGTTTTACTTTCTCTGCCACTCTAAAGTAACGGAGAGGACAACGAAAACGGTTTCAACGCCGTTTATATCACTGAAGAAGTATATTTTTTTGCTTAAAACTTTGTGGGTGTTGAAGGCACTTTATAAATTCATCGTCATAAAAGTCAAAAACAAATAACTACCAGTAAGGGTATTAAGTAGAAAGACGGTAGAAAAGAAGATGGAGTACACGTCTTCTCTGTCACGGTTTTTTTTTTTTAAGGGTGCCTTGGCGATACGACGGGCACTTTTAGAAAAGGACAACATCACAAAAATTGAAAAATTGAAAAAAAACTGGATTGCTTATAACTCCGAAGATACCCATCACACCTCCAAATTTTAATGAGACCACTCAGAAGGATCATTCTTCAAAAGATCGGTTCTCTAACGGCCTGAATAGACATTAACAAAAAAAATATATACATATGAATACAATCGTCCTCCTTTTTTGCAGTCGGTTGTATGCATTACAAGTGGACAGTAAAAACAAAAAAACATAGGCGGGCACACTCTGATTATCAACTGAAGATAATTTCAACTGAAGTAAGTTTAAAAGTCATTAAATTTTTTCCAACTAGGACTATAGTTGATTTACCAAAAAATGTTAATCTTCAAAAAGCGAAGTACACATTATCAATAATATTGGTATAAAAATCACATATTTGTAATAAGTATTTTAGTTTCTTTCATACAAGCACAGTCCTGATGTCAAGTTACCAAGAAGGTTCTCAACATTTTTTTAGCAACGTTTTGAAATATAATTTTTCGTTAGCTATCGGGAACTCTATATTTATTATTGTGATTTTAAATATCTTTGGTACTAAGTCAATGTTGATAGGCACAAAAATTTGGCCAAAATTTCCAGTTTTGCAGAACTTATTTTGAATTTCAACACTTAATTCACCATATTGGGGGATCTTCAGAACGATTTGTTTGCTACCGGGAACTCTTATTGTAAATAAAATTTTAAACAATTATTTTGACGGTTTTGCAGGCCTTACAAGAACAGCACTTTTATGCACAATATTTCTTGCACCGGAACGGACAATATATTTGTCTCATTTTTACAATAAACTTGCCCTTTGATAAGTGATTTCTAAAACAACCATGAACCTTATTTTGAAAAACTGCACTGCAACGACTAAAAAGCTTATTCTAGCTTCAAAAACAATTGTTCTAAAAATAATTTAAAAAATATACAATCAAATAATATTGGACTTCAAAAATATTTTTCTCATACGACTTGGAATTATCGCGTTTTTCAACACTCTGAAAACTACAGGAGGCTGAAAAATAAACCTGCCAGACTTTCGAATTTGAAATCAGGACGCGCACTCTGCATACTCAGATTTTGGTTATACCTCCACTCCCAAAATTTGCTGTCGGCTCTTGGTTTATTATTATGTATTTCAAACGCTAGCTAAGATTAAAATGTTTAAATTTTATCAAATTAAAATTCCACTATGGTTCTTAAAAATAATAAAAAAATAGTAGTATTGCAGAGCGATCTGCTTAATGCATTGTATTCTATGTAGGTACCTAGACAATTTTAAACTATTTTCATTCAGGGAATTTAAACATTCTACCAACAGTTTAATATGAAACTAAAATAAGTTTCTAACAAATTCCATTGTTCTTCTTTATTTAATTACGTGAACACGTACTCTGCCATATTGATAAAACTATCAACATTGTATTTAATGAAAAAAATCGAAACCACAAAAATGTTGTATACCAGCGCCATATTATTTTATGAACAAATTAATATTTTTTTTTTCTTTTTTTTATGATTCACAGAAATGTTTTAATGCGGTTATGTCCTTCCTGACCTCGTTTGCCATTCACGTCTGATACTGGATGCTATGGTCTTGCTCAATTTTATTTTTAACCGCAGTGATAGCCTAGCAGCACAAATAATACAAACACACAAACCAACCCCATCCTTTCCTTCATGCAATGCTTCTGCTTCTTTATATAGTATGTATATTTTCAACTATGAACCGACCAAAGACGAGAGGGTAAACTTTTCATAAGGAAAGATAACCTATTAAAAATAATAAGCGATTAAGCAACTAACTGGCCTGGCATATCGTTTTCATCTCCCACTATTACCGAAGCATGGCCACTGCTGCTGTTCATTATCTCGAACTATTAAAACAAATAAGATCAAGGAAGGAAGGGTTTCAGGATGGGCATTGGAGTGGGAGGTTTTGAAATGGGTATGACTTAAACAACATGGCTTGAGAAAAAACCAAGATAAAGTGATTCTTATGTGTCGTGGTGGGTGGTCGGGTAAATAGGAGAAAACTCTATCCTGTTCGTAGTCGCAATTAAGGCGACGACCGACTAGGACAAAGACAATGGCGGCGACGACTGAAACTATTCTGATGAAAGGACATAGCCAAGGAAATGTGAATATCTGTTGTATGTTTTTCAATTATCTGACATTTAAAGTTGACTTTTTCTAGGACGATTTTTTTTTTTTTTTTGTGTTTTTTGTTTTTATTTAATCTTGAATTTTGGTCGTCGGAAATTAAATCGAAACTTCTACTTCAGAGTGCCGAAGTGAAACTTTTGTTTTTTTTTAGAGATAACTTTTGGGGTTGAAAGATAGCTAGGTTTTATCATTTGCCAAAACAATACGCGTGCAATGAATTTTAATGTTCTTAAAGCAAAGGTCAAGATGATACTTTTGTATAGCATTGAAGAGGGAAACTCTCTTTAAAATTTAAATATTCACTTTTATGATCAAACAAAGAAATCTATTCAAATTGATGGTTTCCCCACTTAAGAGTATAGAATGCTAAGTACCCAAATTGGTTTTAAATTGGTTTTACTTTTTAGAGTGTCAAATTGTGCGGATAAGAAAGCCTATTGCAATCTGTGACTTCAAACCAATTTTAATTGCCGTTTGAAAGCATAATAAACTTATGTTACACCAAATGTTCTTTTTAAATTGATAAGTGGTGCTATAAAATTTGTAAGTAAGTACTTTAATTTGACTCTTCAGTAGTGCAGTTATAGTTTAATATTTCAATGTTTCTTTTTATGTCAGTTCATTAAGTTGCCGTGTATAGCTTGAGGTACCTAACAAAATGTTCTCGTCAAGTTTTAAAATTAATTAATAATTTAAATTGAATGATACTCTTTTGTAGAGGGAAAAGTTGATATATTTAATAAAACTTATTTGTGTAGTTTTTTAATGCTTTTCATTTTATTTTGAATTTTTACACAATGCAATTTATGAATTACACTGGAGTGTTTTGTTTACTGTTTTTAATACATTTGTAAGACTAACTTTTACTGAGTTCTACTTAAATTGTTGCAGAGATAAAATAATTTTATTGTTTTTTTTTTCAAATGTGAAGAGAGCAATTTTAATAAGTGAAAGATTCAATTCAAGGGAAATGATGTGCACAAGTAGGAATATTTGAGGTGCATTTAAAACCTTTCCGGTGATGCTGTGTTGTTTATTTATGTACTTTCGCAGTTTAGACTTTGGAAGAGTAGATATGTTATATTATTGAGTTTTAAAGTTGATAATTAACGTACTGGAGTCTGTGGGTAATGATTTATTTGTATGTTAACAAAATATTTTATACACAAAAGTATTAAAATTTTGTTTGGATTTAATAAACATCATGATTTGCTTTTCAGTAAACAGATCATACCTAATTATTTCTGTTTATGTCAAAATATTCTCATATTCGGGGAGTATCTTTTGATTGTGAAAACAGAATTTCGCATCAATTTGCACCATTTTTCCGTTCTTTTTTTCTGCAAACTAATTAAATTAATAAATGTCCTCAAAAAAATAACAAAATTGGATGTTTAAAATAACCCAATAAAGAAACCAATTTAAGTTTTTTAGTTAAAAATATGTCTTCAAAACTCTTTGATTGCTTCATTATCTATACTCTCTTATAAAAAAAAAAATGACGTCAGCGGACGACCTATACCTCATCGATAAAACACCTATAAGAGGTAGGTACTTAGACTATAATTGTGTATAGTCTAAGTACCTACATCAGTAATAAGTCAGAACAAGGTCATGAATTTTTACGTAATTATGTTATACCAGTGACATCTGTTGTGACTTAAAAAAATATTAAGATAAATTATATCATGATGACATCATATTGATATAATCCAAAACCATTTTCTTACGGACATATATTTGGTGCTAAGAAATTTTATGTGGAATTTTAAATGTGGATATAATTAAAATGCACGACTGGATCGCACAAACTTGATCAAGTAGTGCAAAGCTATTATTTGTATTAACTTAGCTTGACAATTATAGCTTATGGCACAAGATGTGTGTAGGTATTGAAAAGTATAAGAGAATAAGCAAAAATTAATATTTATTTTTAAAAGGGAACACTTTTTGAATTTTTTTTGAAAAATTATTTTTTTCGATATTGGGTCTGGAAATTTTTTTCCAAATTTAGTTTTTAGATGTTGATAAATAATATCTTAAAAATTCATAAAATTCAAAAATCGAAAAATTAAAAAAAAAACGGCTCGATAGATATAAAAAAAATATCTTAAAATTTATCGTTATTGAAGAAATCATACTTTTGGTAAAAGTAAGTTAAAGACGTTTTCGAGAAAACTCAAATAACTCAAGTTTTATCGTGGTATTATTTTGTGTCTTTTTCTTTATTTAACTATCAAAACAGAAAGAGAAGCGACAAATATAAATGCGTAAAAACCCAAATTGTGCATGTAGCGCCTTTGTGTTTGTCGCCTCTCTTTCCGTTTTGACAGTTCATTTAAGAAGAAAAATGTCAGACTGGCATCAGTACAATGTCATCAATGTGACGTCAGTGTCTGATGTAAATAAGTTCGAAATTATAAGTCAGTCATGAGTCAATTTTGAGTCATATCTTATGTAAGGCATAACATTGAATGATATCCAGTTGAAATCATCGTGATATCAATGTCTGGGACTTCGGCTCTAAACTAAACAAACATTTTATGCTAGGTTTGACTACTCAAGAAATATGTTGTATAGTTGCCACGCTTAGAGAAAATTGAATCTGAATATTTTGGAAATATCAAAATTTCAGAAATTTTAAGAACAAGAATCTATTTTTTTCTTATAGAAAATGGTAGAGATATTTTTTAAATACTTGGAAGTCACAGATGTAAAAAAAACTTACTTGCTAACAAAAGAATTTGAACAATATACAACTAATACAGTAAATTTTGCGATTAACAAAATTTCCTGACACTTTTGAAGTTTTTAAGAAATTTTACTCTGATAGATTAGTTTTTGGTTAGAAATATCTACACTGAATGAAAGAACGACGTAGAATAATAAAAACACTTAAAGTCAAAGTAAAATCGAAGCATTTGTGTACAAAATTCTGAAACGTACCAAAAACGTTTCACTTTAAATACCCAGAAAGCGAAAAAAATATGAGTGTCTTACGTTGTGGTTTTTCCTGAGTGTACCTATGTGTTAAGGAAAACTACTATTTTATTCACAGTTTCCAAAACATACTTCTTAAAATTTTATCAATTTTTAAGACCTCTAAAATTGTATAGTACTGTGTATTAATATATCTGTGTTTTTAAAGTGGAAAATTTCTTCACAAATGCCCTTACTGATATCTGAAAAGTACTAATACACATCTCCCACGTGTGGTTTTTTTTCTAAGATGTTATTCTGGTGTCAAATTAATAAATTTTAAATGTTTATTACAGTCAAAATAAAAATTAGGGTAAATTAGCTATAAATAGGTAGTTTAAAGTCTTTTTCATGCATTGTACTATATTTATTCAGTACATTAGGTACAGAAAAACCTTGGAAAGCAATGGTACAGCATACTAAAATTCAACATAAATGTTTAATTTGTAAGGTATTAGGATAAAATTTAAAGATTTCTTAAAAATATTTTCGACACACCACTATACTTATATTTTTTTAAATATTCTAAATCAGTAAAGCTATCAGAAGATCAGAAGGGTCGGATGTACTTGCTCTTATGGTCAGAGTCGATGTGGACGTTATAGCCTCATAAAGTTTTTTAAAAAATATATAATTTAATATGTAAATGTAAAATTAAATTGTAAAAATGACTCAAACCACTTCTTAAATGATTTAGAGCATTTTGCTGAAACGAAACATAAGCAATTATGTTCAACATAAAATCTTATGTGACAATAATTTACCCAGAGGAAAAATTAGCCCGCTTATGTTTAACATAAATATTTTAAGTATTGTATCAGCAAACGGACCTGAGAGTTTCAAACTAAGCATGTCATTTTATTTCATTCAGAAAAATTCATTTTTAGAAAGAAAAATTTTAAAATCGTTTAAAAAATTGATATTCTTTTTCTCAAGAAAATATAAATGATCACCTAAAACCAAAATTTCAAAAATATAATGTGTATATAAAAAATTGGAATGTTTTTTTTTCAAAATTCAAAAATGAAGTTTTTGAACATTTTTATATCAAATTATCTTAAAACTATGAATAAGATTCCGTATAAAAAAATGTCATCAAAATCAGTTCGGTCGTTTGAGAGAAAAACAAAAATGAAAATAAAACGGATCTATGGGCGTACCGTTGTTAACATTTCTAAAAATAGTTATTCGTGTTACATGACCTTTATTCAAGATGTGTGGTCCACAATGGGTCATGTTTGTTAGTCCCCCAGATATAAGTAAGGCAATTGTTGTGAACATTTGCAGCAAATTTATTTGCGGGCCAAATTAAAATTTCGTTTGAAAGTTTAAAAAGGCGTATAAGTTTGAAAAGGCGTATTTTGAATACTGTTATGGCCATGTGTCAATCTTAAGTGCAAATGTTTACAAATTCACTTTTCTTTAACACATACATACATAGTTGTAACCAAAAACTAATCAATCAGGGTAAAATTACCTTAAACCTCCAAGAAGTTTAAAAAATTCACCATTTTGACCATGTTGAGTCATAAAATTATGTAAGCAAACCTCAGATTCGGATTCAACGTCCCCAAAGTATGAAAGATATCAAAACTACCCCAAAGCTTTTCTGGTAGAAACACAATTTGACTGGATTAGTATGTAAGTTCTTTTAATATTTTCTGCATTCTAAAAGTCAGTTTTGATTGCTCTTTTTTACGACACGGTTCGACGTTTCAAACAGTTTTTTTTTTTTTTTTTTTTTTTATGTAAGTACACAAAAAACGTTCTTTCATAGTCACTATGCTAGGTAAGGTATATGTATAGTATATTCCAAGAAAACATATTATCCTATTATTATTTCACGGATATTATCCTTATCCAACTCAGCGAAGTTAATGTGGCTAATAAAAAAAAACACGCGCCCTTTGATTACATTCGAAATTATTATTCGCGTCATTGACATTGTAGCAACAGCTTTCCAGTCCCTAATCATAATAATTTACATTAACACCACCGTTTCGTCGTCGTCGTGACGCCTTCTATTGTTATACTTATAATATAAAGGACAATGATTTCATAAAAGTTCACTTTTAGGTTTGATCTTCAATGACTTTAAGAAGCCAAATACCTCTCATTTTTTTCAGTTTAATAGTTCCTTAAGCAGTGTAAAATATTTGACAAAAATTTAATGTTAACGCAAAGTACTACGCAAATTTTATCGGGAGTATTGGGAAATTAAATTGTATAACTTGGCGGGGGACATCAAATTGGTAATTTATTTGTCATTTACAAGTCAGAAGAAAATGGTTTGCTTTTGACACAAAATTAAGTAACAATAAAGATTACATTTTTTTTGTCAATTTTGAGGGGGACTGATATTTGGTTGACGGATTTATTAATTTTCAAAATGTTTACAGAGTAGAAACCTTACTTAAGTTCCAAGATTCTCTTTTCAATGAATTAGCTTCTATGATGTGTATAAAGGATGAGAGTGTAATTATAGAGTTGGACAGCTTGCGACAAAATATTAACATCATAAGGTAGTTAAAGAAGGGCCCTAGAGATTCGTGAGATTTCTCCAACTTGATAGAGAGTGCAATACGAATTGGACATCTAAGGATGCTTAATCCTTTCGATAGTTGGACTGGGGCGAATATAAATCCCTAAACCGAAACACTGTACTTATCTACTCCGGAAAAGAGTCCAGAAGTGTTTGGGGAGTAGGCTTTGGGCTGCTACTTACCAAAACTGCGCACAATAGCCTGATTTCATGGGAGCCTCTAGAAGACAGGATACTAAAGGCAAGGTTTCGGACTAGAGTACGTCACGTCACCATTATAAAGTGTTACGCCCTAACAAATACCTTACTTCCTAAAGTAAAGGACCCTTTTTTAACCACCTGATCGGTCGGTCGGCAAGTCGGTAGGTCTGGACGGTATTCCTGCAGAGCTCTTACAAGCAGCAACAACGACAACAAGTGAGCTACTGCATCCACTCATAGAGAGATCCTGGAACTCTGAGTGCTTCCCAGAGGAGTGGAAAAACGGAATGATCCCGAAGAAAGGAGATTTAATGCAGTGTAAAAACTGGAGAGAGATTTGCGGTTATCAAGATAGCAGCAAAAATTGTATTAGAGCGAATTAAGGAATATCTAGAAGATACACTCGTCGCCGAACAAGCAGGTTTCCGCACTGGTTAATCCTCTGTTAACCACATTAACACCTTGCGGATCATTAATGAACAGTGCATCGAATATCGATCACCACTTCACCTGCTGTGCATTCAATATTCAAGTCAATATTTCTGGACAATTGGTGGATAAAGAAGAAGACTTCCAATATCTTGGGAGTTTTGTCTCTACCAAAGGGGGAACCGAACAAGACGTCGACATGCAGCTGTATTAAAAAGGCAAACGCAGCTTTTGAAATGCTGTCCAAAATATGGAGAAATAATGCTATAAGCTTAAAGACCAAGCTGAGACTGTTCCGCTCCAATGTTGAACCGTGTTTCTGTATGAGTGCAGCACATGTAAGATCTTAAAAACTGTCACAAGTAAGCTGCAATCGTTCGTGAATAGGATTTTTTGGCCCAAACGTATTTCTAATGAAAAACTTCATAGGAGAACGGGTCAAGAATGCATAGATAGTGCCTACTATACGTAGACGTAAGTGGCAGTGGATTGGTCATACGCTTCGAAAAGACGACGATTGCATTGCTGGCCAAGCGATGCAATGGAACCCACTCATGCAGGCAGAGGGTCGGATCGGCCGAGAAGCACATAGCGCAGGACAGTAGAAAGAGAATCTGCACAGCTGGGGAAGAGTTGGAGAGAACTACGATATATTTCCAGAAGCCGTATACGATGGCGCGTAGGAGAAGTGGAGGCCCTATGCCCCTTAAGGGAACCACAACGGACTCATTAAGGTCTGAGGATCTAAGTAAGTAAGTAATAAACTGCTTTCGACCAGAAAAGATAGGATATTTAGTGTGTAAAAGAAATATATTAATGAATTTTGCGATTGATATCGACGCAGAATGCTAGGGTTAAGGTCCTCCCAAAAACCCCCCCATTGGCTTTTTCACGCAAGTTATTCTTAACAACATTCAGAATGCCTTCCGTTGTACGTTTTTTCACCCCGAAGATTACTACAAATGACAACATCAATTATAAAATCTCTCAAGAGTTTTGTTAAAATTCTTCAAATTAATTAAGTTTCATAGAACTAAACCATACGTATGTACCTATATTTCCGAGAACTTCATCCCCTATCAGAAAAAAAAAAAACTTTCACAACATTTTTATAAAAATCACTTTAAGCCACGGTTTTTGTTTTTATTAGGCTCTTTTTTTTCTTCTTCATAACTTTCTTTACTCATTCTTATAGTTACTTTGCAGTTTCTTGCCATTGTATGTGTAACCGTAAGCTATCGCACAAGTTAAGAATTAATGTTGCGCACGATGGCAAAAACTTAATAACATCGCATTATTTTACATTAATAATTAGTTTTTCATCTCAATAATAGTTTCTTATAATAAGAACTTTTAACCTTGCTACCTTAAGGTATATAAATGTATACGAGCTATGAAACCACCCACTGGCACAAAATTTGCAATGACGTTAAGATATAAGACTATACCTATACATATATATATACCCAGGACCAGACACCAAAGAAAACCTATCTCGCAAAACTTTAACGCACATGGAGAATGTATAAAGTGCTCGATGTAAAAAGAAAAATAAAAGTTTCCAGGAGCGAGCGTTTAGTGGAGGATTTTAGTCAGCTGCTTTGGGCGAAAGATTTTAACTCTCTCGAATAAAAATATTTATTTCTGAAATTTTAACACCTTAAATAGCGTTGTACCCTCCAAAACTATATGTGGCAAACAATTTTCGTGTTCTCTATATTCGTAATACTTTTGATTCAAAATTCAAGTTTAAATTCGAGAAATGTAAAACCTTGTTGTACTTTTTAAACTCTTTTCGTAATTATTTTACTCTTTTTTAAGAAACATTATATCTTCGTATTTCTATTTTGGCAAAATTAATTCTCAAGACTTCTGCTTTATTCCTTTCATGACTTGGAATAGATTTAGCCTCAGGCCACCACTGTTCACCTGAGTTTCAAGGAAACTTTTAATACATAATTTTTTTTTTTTTTTGTATGACTTAAGCACCCAACACGCACACACCCACACTTTAAGCAAACTGATCCTTTTCAGTATTTTCTCTGGAACAACATTAACTTGCTCATCAAAATGTATTATTCTCAAAATTATCTCAATTAGGTGTGCGTATTAAAATCACAAACTTTGCTTTTACGATTTCGAAAATTGCTTTCGCTGCATGATTTCTTTGTTTTTTTTTTTTTTTTTTTTTTTTATTTTATTTTCGCCCTTGAGTAAAGTATTTATTTCTTTTGTTAAATTTTCTAAGAATAAGAAAGTATTTAGATGAAATTTTAACTGCCTTTTAAAGTAAGGTATGTTCCTTATTGTTTTTTTGTTTTTTTTTTTTTTCTTTATTTTTTTGTCTGTACTTAACCTACTTGTGTTCTTCTTGTGGCAAAAGAAATTTACAATTCTCTGTGATTAGCCATAAGAACATTTTTTCCTATTCAGGTTTCTACCTTTTCACTGAATATTTAGACTGTTTTTTGTTGTTGTTCGTGTTCGTTGATGAAAAACATTATCTGGACGACTTTTTAAAAGTTATAAAAAGTTTGGTATAGGTACTCCTGTAAAAAGTAACCAAAGAATGACCAGTGCTAAAAATGTTTCAAAACAAAAAATTATATAAGGTAAAGTTATGGTGGTTATGGTTTTATGAAAATTTCAATTTTTACTAACAACAAAGAAGGATTTGAATTATTTATAATATGAAAGAGAAGTGCTTTTTGTTCATTCAATTGTCCTATGCTAATGCAATAGAAATGGTTTTTGGTTGGTAAGTTATAGCTTTTTCGTTTGTCACTTGAAATTCAAGTTTAAAAAATAAATTAGTCAAAAAGAACTTTTGTATCCTCTTTACGTATGATAGAATTCTTTGAATAAAAATATTTGTTTTTTACTGTAAGTTTTATGGCAGATGAGAAAAACATAATAGTATATATTAACAAATAAGCTGAAATAGAAAAAAATAGATCCCACAATTTTCTTTTACAGAATGTTAGAGGTGATAAAATGTGAATAAAAACTTATGTTACACTTTTCGGGAAAATTGTGGCGAGGATTCAGCTGCCATCTTGGATTTAAGGGAGAATTCGTTTTTAGTGAATAACTCCGCCATTTCAAACTTTAGACAAAAATGACAAAGGCAAAACTTAAAAGATATTTTATTTTCTACAATTTTGATCTTCATATTTTTTCCCTACGATCTATATTTTTCGAGTTAAACGTAAAAAATACTTTATTTCACTTTTTCGATAGTTTAAGTAAATCTTTTTTGTAGGTATGCTTTTCCTACAATGAAAACATGGATGCATACAATTTGTTTAAAAAATCATTTGAATACACCGTAAAGACTCGAATAAAGTTATTTTTTCTCACTTAAACCCATACCCGCACCACCACCGTTGAGCGAGAGTACCAGACGTTTTATTTGTATCTTGTTTCCCCAATAGGCCTAATCCACGCATTTATCTTTTTAAAATTATAATCATATATTCTCAAGCTTTTTTCTGGCAATGATAACTCCAGTTAATAATTTTAATATATGTAACTTAAACATATTATATATGAAATGTCACAATAGATAACACGTCTATGCGTTAAAATGTAAAAGTAATAGGTACAAATTAAATTTTCGACCAAGCACTCACATTGTTATTAAGATTTTGTTAAAAGGAGAGCTTATATCTTTGAAACCCGTTTTTGTCGGAAATATTTCTCTTCGTATTGGAATCGCAAAAAACTTTTATAAGATATAATAAAATTCAAAAATAATAGAAAAACAAAAAATAAAAAATAAACCATTTTTTAATAACTCAAAATGGTCGCTTTTGTGGAAAAAATTATGAGAGTATTTGCCTGAATTGTATTATCATTTAAGCTTTGCTTTAGGTACATGAAATGGACGTATTATTGCGACAAAAAACGGTTTTCTTAATTTTAAATCTTCCTTTTCCTTTTATTTAATTTTAAAATTAAGCCACTGCTGAAATTTATATTATATTTATCTTTTAAGCGTGCTTTGTACGAAGTGGGCGTATTTTTTCGAAAAAAACGGTGTTTCCTATACAATTGTTTATTAAATTGTGAAAATTTAGGCTCCACAAGGGAGAAATTATCAATTTTCACATTATCTACCGTAATTTTTACATTTTTTAATTTATTTTTATTTTATATTTTATTAGAATATCCGAGTGATCAGCGGTAATTTTTAAGTATTAGTATTAATGTGGGTAAGCTACAACTTTCAAAAAGACCATTTGAAATTTGCCGAACATAAAAATAAACCAAATTACAGGGATAAGATATCAATTATATGAAATATTTGAATTAATTTCACAAATAGCACATTATGCTTCTTTGAAAAAATTTCTTCTAGAAATGTTAAATATTATTACATATAAAAAAAAAACTATGCAAATATTAATAATGATAGGAAGAATAACTTCTGGTGCGCGTACATGAGTACACCCACCTTTTTTACTTGCGATATACATAGGTACTATATATCAAGTTATGCATTCGTACAAAAAAAAAAGTTGAGATAACAATCAAATATGACATTACGATGATAGAGAATGAGGAAAAAGTGGGTTCGACAATTCTGTCTGCCTGTCTGTATGTCGGTCTGTCTGTCGGTCGGTCTGTCTGTCTGTCTGTCTATTTGTATTCATCAGAGACCACAGCCTAAACAGTTTGATTGATATTCTTCAAACTTTTATGTGGCATTTTTTGGAGACTATCCCCAGACCATTTTTGAATTATTTTTTTTTGGACCAAAAATAACGGTACCTGTCATATACCGGTTTTAGAAAAACTAATTTTTCTCAAAAACGTTTGCTATGATTTTGATTAGAAAAATCATGGTCAGTTTTTTGGGTAAGGTCTATCTTCAAATGAAAACCATTTTTTTCAAAAACCGCTATTAACGGTACCTGCCATAGAACTGTTTTTTAATTCTGATTTTCTCCTTCATGACTCAATCAATTTCAACCATTTTTTTAAAATGAAAGCTTTTAAGTTGCCGAAATAATTTTTAGTACAAAAAATTTCAAAATTATTTTTTTTTTAACAAATGTATCATCATAGAAGAAATCAAATTGCATACTATGTTTTGAGGTTAAATTCATTTGAGGAGCTGTTTTAGTCTTTTAAAAATCGAATTTTTTGCTTTTTTAAATTTTTTTAACTGCATTTTCAATTTTTTAAATAAAAAGGCTTAGCATATACAGTTATTTTATCTAGAAGAGCAAGTGCGGGCGATCCAGTCGGGCAATTTATTTTTTATTATATTGGGCCCTATCGGGAATGAAATTTCCCGGGGAATTTATTTTTGGGAAAAGGGCTCCCAATCAAAATGTTCCAAGAATTTTGTTCAGTTTTCTCTTGTAATTTGTTCCTCTGGTATTGAAAATAACGGAAAAGTGAAAAGGGAGTGACTTTCCCAGCAATTTTTCGATTGGGAGCCCTTTTCCCATAAATAAATTCCCCGGGAAGTTTCATAGGGCCCATTATCTATCAAGTTTTCCATTCCATTCCATTCATTATGATGTCTTATCCACTTGTGTGACTGTACCTAATGTAAAATGCCTATTTCTTATCAAAATACAGCTAAGTGACGGCATAACACTGTGTGTAAACTTGGCCTTCACAATCTCCTCACTTTGGGCTCCCATTAAATCTGCCCATATCTCTCAGTTCTTAAATCAAAGAGTATTTTTGTCACAAACAATAACTAAAAGTCGCCAGTATTGTAATAATTGATAATCACATAGATACCAAATGTGTTGTCGGTATAAATTTTTATTATGTAGACTATCCTTTTTTCATATTTCTGGGTCATCCTTTATTTAAGTATACTCCAGAAAAAATTGTGGAAATAGACATTTTTAAAGTTAGGCGATGACATAATGTAAATATTGCCTAAATATGTAGTCACTCAATCCTGGAAACAACACATCTATTAGATTTCAATCACAAAATCATGTCCTTCTTTTTTCTCTACTACTATACTGACTGCTTTTTGGTTTGCTTTAAATTTTGCTGGTAACCTGGATTCACCAGTCCAGCTAGCTAGCCTTGATGCTATCATCATCTTCACTTACACAAAAGATACTTTTACGTGGTTGTTTCATTTTACAAATCCCTTCAAACTCAAGTCCCATACACAAAATAAAAATAACAATTGAGTAAATATGCGCTGCATTCAAAAACAACAACAAAACAGAAAAAAATTACTCTTTGTAATAAATTTTTAGTACGTACTTATGCATACTTTATTACACAAAGAATATCCGTCGTCGCCGCCGCCATTGCTTAACTAACGTTTTATCCCCATCATTTTACATTATCCTTCTCCCTTTTTATCCACACCTACAGCTAATTTTCAGCCAGGACCTAAAGGATGAAAAAATATGGTAATTAGTCATTGTCTTTTGTGTCGACTGGACACAGTGTCATTGACAAAAAGTACCCAAAGATCTGTTATATAATGTGAATTGTTATAAATTGTTACAATTAATATGAGAGCATGTATAATCGTATGCCCGCACATAGCCAGCAGCTGAACGCTCATTAAGCACTTTGTACTTTAAGTATGGAAAAGTCTTAATGGCTTTTAATGGAAAATATATTATCGTTCTTTCTCGATGTGTGACTTTATGCTCGACGATATACGAGTAAGTCTGAGGTTTTTTTTTTTGAACTTATATATTGTGTGCGCTTCGTCACTTCTGAAAGAGTCAACTACCCGTAGGGGTTTTATAGAGGTGCGGGCGGTGAGGTGGTGGGGTTTCATATTATAGAGTTGGAAGACTACAAACTTCAGAACTGAGGAAAACATGAATGAAGGGCAGGTCCTTTGTATAATAAATTAAAAACAATTAAAAGTTTCTAATGCCATTCTATGCGAACAGACATTGTTTTGTTATGTTTTCTTTGGCTTCAAAACTTTTTCACGTACATACACATAATACTGGATGACATAGGTATTTCGCTCGTATTTTGTTTTCTTTGCTTATAGACGTTAAAATTCCTTTAGGGCATTATTGCTGTCGAGTCAGTTTGCTATGTATTTCTGGGAAAGGACAATGTCATTGTCTCGGTCAAAAACGTCACATTTGCTTATCCAGTAAAATTTGTGCCTTGTGGCAATGCGTTGCTGTGGGTGGGTTTCGAAATGTCATTCAGATTCCAACGAAACGAACGACATACGCGAAACAAAATTCTCTGATTTATTCGAGGCGTGGTCATACTCAATCAGGTGGAATGCTTTGTAGGCAAACGTATAATATCGAACAAGACCAACCATGCATAAGAACCCCTGGCCATATATTTTCAAAACAAAAAGTGGACGCAAGAAAAAATATTTCAAAATTATTCGACAAGAAAAATGATAAAAACAAAATTTATTGGTGTTTGCATACCTATTTTGTGAGTATGGGTTTGTTTTTGTTTTTTTTTTTTTGGGGGAGATAATCCAATACAAAAATATAGAAATTTTATGTATAAAATCAAGGTTTCAAATAGGGCTTAGTGTTTATGTTCTGGTGCTACGATTAAGGAAATGTTTTTATTTAATTTTAAAATCCTTGAATTTTTGTTTTAACTTTTGCTGTGATGATATCAAAAACTGTTCTGATTTTTATCTGACTGAAAGAAATGTACACAGGTATTTAAGTTTTTAAAAATTTGTGTTTCCCAATTTATTCATAGAAACATTATCATACCAAAGTATTTCTTTGTCCTTTTCGGGATACAAAATCTATGAGAAAACTATTAAAAATTTAATATTGTATATTTTAAAAATCTGTATTTCGGAAACGCAGAAAAATATCGAAAAACTTCAATCAATACCTTCGTTTTATTAATATATTATAAATTATACATCAAATATTATGTATTTGATAGATTAAAAATCTAAAACACATCAATTTTTTTTGAGTAAAAAAAATCAGATAGGGCCTGAAATATGATACATTTTGGTTGAAAAATTAATGTTTTTTCGTGTTTTTTTGCATTCACGTAGGGTTGCCGTATACTTAGCTTATACCCATTTTCTTGATGACATACGACATTATTCTAGATAGAAGAGAGCTAAGGGAGGGGACGTTCAGGAGGCTAATTCCTCTGTAGTTCGTACAAGTCAGAGCGTTTCCTTTTTTGTGGATAGGGCACACTATGCCAAGGTTCCATTCAACGGGCATGCTTTCATCCAACCAGATTTTACAGATGAGTTGGTGCATACTACCTTCTAACCCATCTCCTGCTGCTTTGAACAATTCAGCTGGTAAGCCATCCGCAACAGCAGCCTTATGTGACTTAAGCTTGGCAATCGCTAATGGCACATCATGTAGGTCAGGTGGAAGGAATTGTTGGCCATCGTCGTTAAAATTAAATGGAATAACAGCGGAATGTTGGCTATCTTCACCGAGTCTAGAAAAGTGTTCCTTCCAGATCCTCAGCACTGACTGTGTGTCTACTACCATATTCCCCCTCTCATCTCGGCAGGCTTCCGTTCTGGCCTTGTAGCCTTGCTTAGATCTTCTTACCCTTTGGTAGAATTTTCGAACATCATCTCTGGCGGTACAATCCTCATAAGACTCGACCGCCCGCTTCTCGTGCTCTATCTTCTTCCTCCTGAGAAGTCGGCATTCCTCTTTTCTTTTTTTGGCTTTAGAGCTCTCGGGCTGCTCTCTCAGCGGCTATCTGACGTCAATCTTGATGTGATCAATTTGGTTGACAGTATTTTGATCACATGAATGCCAAGTCCCCTTGTGTATATTGAGGTGTGGGAACTGGGTGCTCGCAATGGTGATATTTCGCCCTTCCGCAAAGCCAATCATCCTGAGTCCGTTTTTGGACGTTTCGGCATGTAGACTGTGCTTTCCAATTATCAACCTATATACCTCCTCCTTGCCAAATTTGTCGTTGTAGTCGCCAAGAACAATCTCGACGTCGTACTTGGGGCACTTATCGTAACAACGCTCGAGGAGGTCGTAAAATTAGTTAATAATTGGTTCATCCTTCTGTTCGTGGGTGGCGTGAACAGAGATCAGCGTCACGTTCTGAAATTTTGGACTGATGCGGATTGTGACCAGGAGCATTAAAGCCCAAGACTTCTTGCCTAAGTCTTCCTCTTATCACAAAACAACCGCTGACCCTGCTCCTTTAGAACTTCCCATGGTAGATGTCACACGATTTCATCCGTCACATGCCCTCTTCATCCCACCGCACCTCCTGGATAGTGTTACAACAGCCTTTAGCCTATCCAGGTTCTCCACTTATTGGTCGGCTGCACGTGGCCTGTATGAGGACAGAACATTCCACGTACAGATCCGAAATTCATTACCCTTTTTTCATTTGCTGGGTTCGTCAACATTAAGATCATCTGTATCCGAGGCATGTTTTTGATTCGGAACGAAGTCTTTTTTCCGTGGTAGGAAATTTACCCCGAGCGGGGAACCGGATAAAAACCGCTCCCTATCGGCCTTCAATCCGAACATATCGTAGTAGCCCGCATAAGGCCCGCAAAAGAAAAGCAGTAGATCTTCTTCATATGAAGTAAAGTGTTACCGCTGAACAGAACTTCATTTAAAGTCTAGGTGTAGAATATTAAAATTCATCACAAAATGAGATTTTACAGAATCACATTATTAATTAAAACTACGCGCAGCACAACAGCAAATTGCATTGCTCGAAGTTACATTAAAACAAATATGTTGTCCTCGAAAATTTTGAATCAATGTCAAGTAACATCATGTAACTTGCTATTCCAATAACCAGATTCGTTTCAAAAAAAAAAAAAGTATACCTTAAGTACATAAATGAAATGGGATTTATTCTATTTTTGTGTAAATTTTTTTAATTTTAATTAATTTTATTTTATATAATTATTCCTACACAGCTTTTACTCTCAAACATCAATTAATATTAAATTCTTTTATTTTTAGGTAACAATCTGTCACTGCAAAGTAAACCAAACTTATCGCAAATTTTCAACGCGATCAACCTCCTTCTTCCCAATACTCGGTTTTGGACGTCGTGGAAAGTCGCCAAAATCTCACAAGCATTGGCTAAGTGGTAAGGCTGGAAGTAATCCCAGCAATGGTGCTAGTTGCAATGGCAATCCCCTGAAATCAGGTCGAGGGCATGTTCCTGGTACAGGAGCTAATCAATATCACAGTCAAAGTACGACCGGATTGCATCAACCTCCACAGCAGACTCATACAAGACCCTTTCAGCGACATCTGGCAATGAATCTTGAAAACGATATGTACTACACAGTTGACTTTAGTGAACACTCACAGCACTCACCCCTAATACAGTGAAGTGGTGTTGGTATTGGCGGCTCTAAAGATGCCACGTAGATCTATTAAAAAAAAAGTTTAAAAAAATAAATATATTTAAGAAGAAACAAAAATTAAAAAACACTAAAAAAAAATAATTTAAAAAAAGACATATTAGAGATAAATAATGCAAATTTGCCTTTGTTTACTGCAAAATAAAAATTAAAATTAAATCGCATACGATTTGAACAACGTGTGAATATTATTTATGTTTGTTTTTATTTCTATTTTTAAATTGTTTGTTATATTGTAAAGATGAAAGAAAAAGAATAACCAAATCGTAAATTAGCAAAACTAACTGTTCTTATTTTGATATTTGAATAAAATTAAGAAAATTAAATTAGAAATAAAAAAAAAATACAAAAAAAAGTTAGCAGTAATTTATAGATAATCACAAAATTGTAAAAAAAACAGAAAATAAATAAATGCTCAAGATGCCAAAGAAATAAAATTTTAACTATATACAATTAAAAATAATTTTAATTCAAACAATTTGTAATTAAAACGTAAACTATAAAATATTAAAAAAAAAAAACGTGACTAGTTATTAAGGCTTTTGGTTAAAATGCAGCAAAGTTAAGGTTAAGCATGGAATTAATTTGTTTTTTTTTTTTAATAAAATTAAAAATATTATATACTTAAATGTTTTACTGAGAAACATCATTTTCAAATCATATTTTTTGTGTTGTCATTTTTATAAGTTATTGCGTTATTCTAGATCTAAAATTATATTTACTTATATTATTATTATTATATGAGTTGATATGATGAAAAAAAGAGATAATAACTTTATTATTGTGGCGTTGTGCATTGTTTTCTAAAATATTATAAACATTATAAATTTATTGCTTTATTTTGCTTAGTACCTGCTGTGTAGTACACAAACTATTGCATACTTAAAAAGCTGCGGTTTAAATTTAAAAAATAAATATACTTGATTTTCACACACAATTATTATGGTTATGGTTTTATAAAACTTAAATTTGAATTATCAAATAGAAATAAAGTCTACACAAGAGTGTCCTGTGAAAAAAAAAACAAAAACTAAGATTTTAAAGAAAATTGTTTCATTTTTAAATGGTTAGTGTAGTAGGGATGAAAGATCGCTACAATAATGGAAGATCCTGTACTTAAATATTATATAATATAATATTATATATAGTGAAAAAGAATACACACATACACTAGCGACATCTGTTGCTGAAAAGAGCTTTTAATTTACAATATGATACAATTTCAGTTCATCGGTGATTTTCTGAAAAAATAAAATAAAAAATAAATTGGCACTCGAATTTCGAGTGCTAGCTAGGGCCTTAGCCCCGATTTTTCAATAGTCATTTAAAGCTCAGAAGAATAAACTCCATATAAAATAAACTATTATTCGTGGGAATGGCCCTAACTGATCATCAGTTAGGCTATTAGAAGAAGCACTAACAGGGGTTTACCTAACTATTGAATAATTGGGGCTGAACCAAAATATAATGCACAATTTTTTTTGTTTAACGCCTAACAAACTTATTATATTATATTATTTTGAACTAAAAGAGCAAGTTCGGTTTTTTTTATTTCCAAAGTTCGATCTAATGGTTGTAGCGCACACACAAAATTAAATCCCAATCGTTGGAGTCGTTTTCGAAAAAAAAATTATTTATTTTCATTTTCGTCATATGGCAGGTACCGTTCAATTTGATCCTAAAAAAAATGCTATTTCCCCTCTAGGGAATCACCAAAAACCCTTAACTACCAAGTTTGAAGTAAATCACTTGAGCAACTTAGGCTGTAGCACAAGATAGAGACAACAAAATTTGCCGGACTAACTTTTCTCGCATTCTTAGCAACGTAATATCATGTTTGATTGTTAAATCGATTTTTTTTTAACAAATCTATAACTTGCCCTATAGAATATATGTATCTTTATCGCGCTTTGAATTGTGTGTTTTTATAGAGTTTACTAGGATGTATAGGTACTAACTGAAGCTAAAGGTCTCTAGCGCAATCTAGAGCCTAAGCCGCTTAAGCGATTTTCTGCTACACACCCCCTTAGAACTAGACTCAATATAGGCTGTAAAATTAGAGGAAGAAAGAGTAATTAAGACATCCTGGGGTTTAAACGAAAAGGCAATCCTTGTTTCTGAAGAAACATCGTCTTCTTTTACAATATAACCTTTTCTAGAAGATTTTCTCTAGTATTTTTTTATTTAAGACACTGTAATGAACAATCTTAAATTTCAACCCATTGAATTCGGTTGGATAGAAACCTGTTTTTAACCACTTTTGATGAGTTTTAAACGGTTTTTGACCTCCTGTAACTACATTAAAACGGCATTTTCTATTCCGCATACGGAAATGCAACATTTTGAAAAATGTTTGGTTACAAAAACGAAAACAAATATTTATAAATCCGTTCGAGCTATTGTATTTGTGTTTCTTTTTATTTAATGTCAATCAAATTAGATACTATAAAAGTATGTTTAAAACAATTTACCTCAGAATTTTGTTTACACAATAGGTGTGTTTCCTTGGCAAAGCATTCTGCAGTACAGTAGCATCAAACTAACTGCCCAAAGATTTTTGAGATTTTTCAATTAATGTCAAAAATCTATTGGCGACTGGATTCAACTTTTCCTTTTATCAGCAATTCGATGTTGTTTGGGGAATACGTGTTAGATTCTACTGTACTGCAGATAGCTTTTTCAGAAAAACACACCTAATATTGTTATGTCAAAAAGCATCTAGACTTGTAAAACGTTTTAAAGTGGAAAACTTTATAAACAAAGCAACTGACGACTGAAAAATATAAACTAAACGTTCACGAACCTTTTTGAACCTTTAACCTGATTCTCTTTTCTTCTTTGATGTAGTCAGCTATATCGGTTTAATTGTAGAATCGTCATTGGCTTGCAGCATAAAGGAATTAGAAAATAAAGGCCTGGACCTGGACAAAATACATTACAGTATTTTAAGAAGTGGAAATTGTTGAGAGCAATACCCCTTTACCAGAAGAAGCTAAATTTTGCAATTTTAGGTTTCGCTATATCTACTAAACTCCGTCTTCTCCGTTACCGTCTACCGTCTATTTAGTGTCAAATTTCCTCATTTTAACTTTATTTGTGTTTAAAATTAATTCGATATGCGTTAATTTCCTACTTTTCTAACACAAAATTGTTTTTAAACTGCAATGGAAGTATGTCAGTCAATTAAATGTTTCAAAACAATTGTTGTAACTGATATTTTGATGTTAAACGTCTGTGAAACAGGCTTCTGGTAGGATCTCTTGACAATGTATGATTCTATCCATAGTACATAATAAAAATGAATGAATGCCTAACGCGTTTTACTTAAAGATTATTATTATTTTCAACAAAATTAAACATTGAATTGGGTTACTTAGCAGTTTGTTCACCTATAGTCTTCACAATCTGACGTTTTGGTTTTCTCATTCTTAAGTTTACCCACAATCTGATTGTAAAAAAGTACACAAATTCCACCAAACTCAGAATCGATACACCCATAAATAGGCCCAATAATCCACCACAATTTGCTATGAACTCCGTAGTGCTGTATAATTCTGACCGCCTTAATGCATTGAAAACTGCTTCTTTGAAATATATGGTTAAACGGGCTGATCGGATTCTTGAATTAAAAAAAAAAAAAGATAGATAGACAAAGTTAAAAAAAACACCTAAATTTCTCCTACCCTGGATCTATTGCCTGCACAGAGTCCGTTCCCAAGGCTCTCTGGACACTAGCATAATCAAAGGCAGTCTGATGTTCCATCTCAGCTTTGTATTGGATGCTAATGCAAGATGGTAAGCAATTACAATCTTTCGAAGTTTCTTCTTGGTAGGTAGTTGATCTTTGTTTGAAATTCGTTACAAGAAGACTTCGTTCCACTCTTTGCATACATTTTATACTCTTTGCTCCACAAATTGAATCTGAAGAGTTTCCTATTTTGAAATTAAAAAGCATAAGATAGAAACATCAAAAGTGAAATATGACGGAATATTCATACTAGGCATTGAAAACTTAACACATCCACATTGAGCCCGGGTAAGATTTGACAGACATTCATGTTCACAATTAGTTTGTGTATAGAGCTTAAAATACCTCAGATATCGCTCATTTTGGTAATAGCACTTTCGTCTGATTTTTAACAAAATTAAAATTAATGTGTTTTGCTCAAAAACAATTCGATATTCTATACTAAACCTATTTGGATCATAGAGCCTTAATCCCTCAGAAATTGTAACAATTTTAGGCTTAATTGACACAGAAACAGCTTGATCAAATGGAATATTCATAAATGTCTTTGATACTTGCGGTAGCTCTCCTGGTGTATGAACTATAATCTTAAATCCTTGCACAGGACCTCTGCATAATAAATCGTCATCCAATTTCTTATCGGTTAGCCACAAAAATAGACTTTCCTTGTTTCCTGACCCAAGGACACGAGCTGGGAAAGCATTTTCACCTGCTTCCATATTGTAACCATTTTCCAGTTCCCATTCGCTTGTTTGATTGTTTGCATAATCCAATACAACCCCATCAACTAGACTAAGAAAATTATTGTATTTCTGAAAATCAATCGCAAAGGAAAACCGTTTGAAGTGGAAGAAATAGTTAACTTACGCTTCATTTCGGTAGATATTTTTTGGATTAAATCCATTAAAAGTAAAACATAGTCCTTCTTCAGTGAGTGTTTTATAATATTTGTCACAAATAATACGTGTTTGTCTCCAAGTGCAGGAATATAGTGTTTCTCTTAGACTGGGAGCTGCTTGTTCTATCGCAGTCATTAAATGCGATGCGTTTGCTAAAAATTTTCCATAGTCTAACTTTTTATAAATGCAAGTTTGTGATATTGCTTCCCAATAATATTTCCTTCAAAAAATTATAGTTTATTGTTATTTATTTAAGAAAAATTATTAAAATTATTTTATACTCGTCTTTTGAAATTTTTGAATTATTATTCCACATCAATTTCCAGTAAAAATCCGTGTAGTTAAAGACATTGGCATGAGTTTTAGTTTCTGGGCAAATAGTCACTGAGGGAAAAGGAATCTCCCACACAGAAGTTAATTCCTCTTCGAAATGAACAATAACTGGTGTGTGATTACGTTTATCCAAGATATTTGTAATAAGATAGCAGCAAATCAAAATCGACACACCTAGAGCGAATACCCAGACAATCCTAAAAAAAAATCAACGTTTGCAAGCGATAATTTCGTTTCTGCTATTATTTACTACTGCCACTGCAGTTGGAAATTCTTAAATCTATTTGAAAATTAAAATATTTTATGTACCACCCACTATACCACAGTAAAAGTCACTAAGAAAGCGTAGAAAATCGAAGAACTAAGTTGAATAATATGTAAAATAACGTTGTAAAATAAACGCGTAATACTGGTGATAAAGATTTTAAAACACCGCGCCTTTTTTAATGACTCTCCAGGTTTTTATGCGATACCCTTGGCATCTCTTTGTGACTTCTCACATTTTTTCTGTGGTATTCTTAACTACTTTTCACGTTTTTCCTCAGCTATCCACACTTAAAAAATAAAAATAAGGGCAGC
This sequence comes from Meliscaeva auricollis, assembly GCA_948107695.1. Taxonomy (NCBI): domain Eukaryota; kingdom Metazoa; phylum Arthropoda; class Insecta; order Diptera; family Syrphidae; genus Meliscaeva; species Meliscaeva auricollis. The sequence goes on from OX403618.1 coordinate 29,600,206, forward strand.
TAGTTAGTAGAAAAAATTAATACAGCTAGAACTGTCGAGCGGTAAAAGTTTTACCGCAGAATTATGATACAAAAACTGAATTGTAGGAGGAAGGCTGCGGAAATCATTTCCAATACAAGCTAGTAAATCACAACCATCAATTAGCCCATTTAAAAGTTGATGAAGAAATAGTAAATTATTACGTCTTTGTTCATTGGAATGTGTTAGTTTCGAGACAAACACAATACTTTCATATAGCAGTTACAAATATTATAAGAAAACTAAACTAGATCTACAGTATTGAAAAAAATTCTTATCATAAATCTTAGTAATAATTTCTTACAAACCTCTCCAAAAATGGTCGCTTTTGATCACCAATATATTTCAAACCATGAATTGTGGTGTCATTAAGATATTCCATAAATATTCCTTTTGCTGCATGAAAATGTTCTCCATAATTTATATTTTCTTCCATTGGATGGCTTTCAGAAACTTTATTCGTGTTATTCGATGAATTTTTCATTTTTCCCATGAATCCATTAAATTTCGACCGTTCGAATCTAAAATCAGAAAGTACGATACTAACTTGTATTTAAAGATTTAAGATAAAAATAACGCAACACTTTCTAACCGTTTTGAATTTTTTCTGACCATATTTCTATATAATTTGTGTTTCGACTTCAACAACCTTACGATAACTAAACTTTTGCTTTCAATGTTGGGATATTCTTTTATATTAGCAAAGTTACCTTAAGTAGATTCTTCATTTATGTATGAATGAAGTAATTAAAACGGAATTTATATTCCCTCGGGAACAGATTTAGGTTGGTTTCATTCGCAAAACGAAGTCTTACTTACATTTTATACAACATCGATTTCCCAACATTCTACATTCATCCAAGGACGATGGGTTAGGCTTGGTCAATAATCCTGATGGCAATGTCATTTGTCTGGCTCTCATAATGATGTTTATTTTAAAATCTACTCACATATATACAACATATGGGCTTTAATTTAAAGCGGATATTTTTACGTATTGAGTGAAGGCATTTTTTCATTAAAAAGATGTCCTAACTACAACATTATGTAGGTCTATGTAGGTGAACAGAATTTATTAACCAAATAATCTGATCCACCACCAGGGTTGTAAAAATATCAATGTCGTACCCATTAATAAAATTGATTTATAAGTGTGTCGTACCGATTTATAAGACTGATTTATAAATGGGTTGTACCCGTTTATAAGACTGATCTATAAATGGGTCGTACCCTTTTATAAAACTGATTAATAAATGGGTCATATCCATTTATAAGACTGATTTATAAATGGGTCGTAGCCATTTAACCCATTGAATCCATTTATCCTTGAGTTACACAAAACTAAGTTTTACGGTTAAAAAGAACATGTATAATTTTTAATTACACTTGGAAGACCCATGCTCTTCGGGGTTGCATAAACTAAGTATCTTTAATTCAAAGAAAATTCAAACAACAATCGAGTTTATATTTTAAAATAAAAACTTTTATTTTTTCCCTCTTTGGATTTTTTCATAAAAGAAAAACGAAAACACACACAAGAGTAATTTACTAACAAACTAAAAATACGGTACAGCAAAAAAAATGATAACATAATCCAACATTTTCTCCAGACCAAAAGTTTAAAAAGAAATATCATGTGGCATTGGTCGTCTGATTTTTATTAGAATCTTCTATACTTTTTCCATTCGTTTGAGCAGATACATCGCCATCGATTGCTAATGCAAGTTTAGCCTTTGCTTCAGCGTTTGCTAGTTCTGTTTCCTCTGGAATAACCTTTCGCAGTTCTTCGGCCTGGAAGGAATAAATTTTATTTTGAACTTGGATCTTTAAAAACTTACAAAAAAATAAATAAATTTTATTCACAAAAACGTGCATTTACAAGATTTAGCATTCTTGTTCTCATGTACATAATATTTTTAATTAAAAAAATAAAGTTTAACAAAATAACAAAAACAACTAATGCAATATTTATTATGTTGATAAGTAGGTTTTATATTTATATTAATAATAATTTCAATAAATTATATCTTGAAAACTAAAGCAACATTTTTTTAATAAATATGAGTATTTCTTCTGATAACTGAAGGCATATTTTACAAAGTTTAAACATTCGACGAACTCATTTTCTATGACACTTATTCGTTTGGACGCAAAAAAACACACTTCATTGTGGGAAACTTTGTGCTACGTATGAAATATTTTATTTCAAAAAATCTCGATCGAAGACCTTAATTTTCTCCAAGTTCAAGAATATATTTAAAAGATACATATTTGAGAACTGTATCGACAGGCCAGCTTTGAACCAATAAGATCCGAAACACTTCAGAAACGATTTTTTTTTTAAACGTTTCAAAAATGTTTCATTTAGTGTGATCAAAGCTTTTCAGTTTCCAAAGTTTTATAATATATACTCTGAACCAAAATATCTAGAAACTGATTTGTAGGTACTAAAATTATTAAAGTCTAATGCAATAAATTTATCACTTAGATTTTTTTGGAATTCATATAATATAGAAAATAATGAAATCTATCACAAAATGTACATTCTCAATTTTTGGGTTATGCGCGTATGGAGTCATCCGTTTTTGAAAGGAACTATTGATAGATTATAAATTATTTGTGATAACAAAATGCAGTGCAAAAATTGATTTAAAGAAAAGAAAAATTTGAAGATATAAAACGAAAACAAAAAAAATTAAAAGAAAATTGGCTGAATGTAAACAAAAACGTATACCTACTTGCCATTGAAGCTAGTATTCAAGACATTTTTTTTTTTTTTGATAATACCTAAAAAAGTGCGAAAATTTTACGATCAAGTTTGACTCCACTGTTTATGAAATCTAAGATAATTATACTGTTAGCTGACATGCAGGTGGCCGCCCAATATTTGAGCTATTACTCCTAGAAATCGTTTGTACATCGCTTATACATGTTTGTACAACTTGAAGACTTATTTCTACACTCATCGTTTTTTTATAGATCCACTTCAATTAAATAGACAGTTAGCCGCCTAACCTATAAACTTGCAAAAAATGAAAATGCCATCTAAAAGAAGATAATCGTTTGAACAATCGTGTTTCATAATATTTTCATTTTTTCACTTTCAGTTATTTTTTACGCAAAAAAATTGTGAAAGAAATTTTCTAAAAACTATCAAAAACTATCCCATTGCTTGTACATTTTTTGTGGTAGGTACTAACTTTTTCAATTTTTTTTTCTTTTATAATTTTTTTCAAAAAATTAGGCAGGTAGCCGCCCGACCTATCTACTTTCAGAAATTGAAAACGCTTTCTGATAGATAATAATCATTTGTGCAATTTTGCATCAAAACATGTTTTAATTTCTTAATTAATACAAATAAGGATGCAAATGAAAAAGTCTGCTGCTTTTCTTAACTTTTTTATATAAAACTAAATCTTAAAGTTTTATACAAACGATGTACAACGATTGCAAAATTACCACTTTGCCTTATTCAAAAGTCATGCAGCCACCAGCTCCCCATTTCAAGTTCGCTTGAAGTTTTAGGTTAATGTGCTTTGTAGATAGTCTGAATCAAAATATTAAATGTTAATACCTAATACAGGGCTTAAACTTATTTATTACGTCAAAACTAGAAAAAAACCTTGTGGCAAGGTTGTCTATCGTTTAAGTAGAATGGGCAATACTCCGCAAAAATTCTTAAATGGGATAGCAAAAATTAAAAAAAAAGGTAATATTTACTTTGAATATAATTATGGGTATATTATATCTTTTTATAAAAATAAAAATATATTCTCCAGTTTTCTTTTCAATTTAAGTTGATTTTGTAAAAAAAAAAAATTTAGATAAAAGGAAAATTTTCATTTTTTTTTTTCAAAATTAATATTAATTGTATTTTATTTTCCCCTAGATATCTAACCTTCATTGGTTTTTGTTTCCGAAATAACATGTATAACAAAAAAACAAAACACAAAACTGGATCTGGTGTTGTTTTCGTTATAGGTTCATGTTATTTCAAAACCAAATCCATTCCGGATCAGATCTGGGGGAAAATTTTTGATTTTGCAAAATCTAATAACTGAACATCTGGGTTTTGATCACCCTTATTGCGAAGGTCAACTATCAATTGATGGTTGATAAATACTTAAATTTTTTACTTTTGTACTTCGGAAATACTAAATATTTTAAAAGTTTATCAACTTTTCAATATTATTTATCAACTTTATTTCAATTGACAAACGTAAGCATCATTCTCTGTTTTCAAAACTTTTACTTTTTGAATACTAAGATTTTGATTTTAAATTTTTATCAATTATAGTTGAACTTCGCAATAAGGGTGAAGATTTAATCTAAGATTGATGAATCCATTGATTTTTAAAATAACATTAATTGAAAATTAATCAAAATTAGCATTTTTTTCAGAAACTATTTACAAACGCAACTCTTTTTCTTGAGGAAATTTAAGAACGGATTTCAGAGTTAACAAAAAAATATAGCATAATATTTTACTCTTATTGTTTTTTTTATATGAACAGCAAAAGAAAACTTTATTGGAAATTGGGTAAGCTTAGACTTTACATTTCCGAACCTACACTTCTTGCATTTACTGATCCAATTATCTTGAGTCTAACAGAAGTTATAATTTTACAAATTTCCAAAGGAAAATGTCTAAAACACGTCTTTTATCTGCATTTCATGACTTTTAATAGCAAAATTGATTAATTCTAAAAAAATAAAAATATTGGGAAAGTCGCTTTAATCATTATACCCTGTGTGAACGAAAAAGTAACATTTGCTTTTTGGGCCACATAATAAAATACTGACGACCTAAAAATTTGTCGGTATGACCCGTTAGGCTGTTTACGTCCCTGCTGTTGGACACTCTGCTGTCTTCGATATCTGTTTTGGTGCCTACTTCATAGAATGAAATTTTCAAAATATCAATTCGAATATTTTTGTCTCTTAAACTTTTTCTTTCTGACCAATAGAAATGAAATACAATACTAATTTGAATGTCAGAGGTATCCTCATTCAATAATAAATGATTTGATAAATGATTTTATTTTAATTTGACTATTTTTTCTCCAAATTTTCTGTAAGTGTTCAAGTGTTGATATGATAGTTCTTTAAGAACTTATTTTCTTAAAAAATCATTATTAAAACCACTATCACAAAAGAAGACAATTTTAAGTTTTTTCGACCTGCCATAGTGCCATAGCAAAGGTTAAAACGTTGACCGATTTTTGTTACGATTGACTGACTATATTTTTCCTATCAAGGGTACCCAATCTATCTATCAAACTAAAAATCGGTTACCTTACAATAACCCTGTTTAGGAAAACAAAAAAAGTCTCTATGCATATGGATACTTCACTATTGGACCACGTAAGCGAGTACACAATAGCATGCAAATTTAACACCACATTTTAATACTTTACATGCAATATTTATATCATAAAAGCAAATTCCAAAAAAAATAAACTTTTTACAACCATGCACATTTTAGATTTTACAGCACCGAGTAAGTAACAGCGCATTCAAAAATAAAGAAAAAAAAACATACCAATCAACAGTTTGAAGGTAAAACAAAATTGCTACTATAGGTAAACTTTTTATTTCATCTCATGCAAATGCACATGATCAAAAAAAAATTAAAATATTTCGCCAAAGCATAGATACACGGATATGTAAAAGAGTAGATAGTTTTTTTTTTGTTTGTTTCTAAATAATTTGCAATAAACACACAAAATGTGTGCATGTGATAGTAAATACCATTAGCATAGCGCTAGGGATTACAGAAGGATCCACTGTGTTTAGCAAACCGCTGGAATATTTTTTCATTCGAGTTGGGAAAAACGTTGACTCCACGCCCTATGTACCGAGAATGCATGATAAAGTTTCATATTTATTAGAATTGTTTTGGCTTGAATTTCAAAATGTTTTTAAAGCTTTTGTATGGCACTGAGGGAGTCTATGGAGAGTTATTTTTCGGTTTTTTTGGTTTTTCGGTTAATTTGGCCCAAAGGAGAGGATTGTTTGAATTTTTTTTTTTTGTAGAAATGTGTAACCAACACACACTAACATGAATTATGTTAAAGTTTAATTATAATTTGTAAAAAAAAAAAAATTCAATACTGACCTCAAGAACGACACCCTCCAGAGCTGGTTGCGAGATATTTTTCATATTTCCATGACTCAACTTAGGAGCACTGTCAGCTCGATTGCGGCCCAATGATTGATTGGATGTTTTATCAACTCTGCCTCCCACTGAATTATTTGATGTTTTGTGATTGATTTCGAGGGCTGACCTAAGGATATCAACTTTCGATCCACTACCGATTCCATGACGAGGAACTCGAATTTGTTCAACATTGTAACTACTGCGTCTATGGGGAAGGTGGTCTTGTATGTCGACCTTTTTTTTTTTGTTTAGAAATTTAAATTAATTGGACTGAAATGGGAAACAAAATATTTCTTACCCTGGATCCTCTGGGTAGAGAGGTCAAACTTCCAATTTGGTTGTATTTTATCATGAGACTCAAACGCTCCAGTGACATGGATGTACCTTGTTCTTTGGTAGCTGGTTCGGTTAGTTTTTCGGTTTCTCCATTTTCGATTGCTTCATTGTCATCATTATCATCGATTTGATGGTCGAATTTGCGTAACCAAACAAGATGCAAGAGACCGTAAGCTATACCACCGACAACAGCCAATAGACCCATGTAACGGAATGCATCTCGGGTGCCAAATTGTCCAATCAGAAGACCACCGGTAAATGAACCACTACCACGTCCTAGGGAAGTGTAATAAATAGATTAGGTGAAGAAAAAACAGATAAACTAATAGATTTCGTGATTTCGTAGATTTTGTGCATTTTTATTATAAACCGCTACACTAGGCTTTCATCAGTTATCAGTTAGAACAAATTGTTGCCTGAGAAATGGTTTAACATAAAAGTCTATGGAATGAACTAGTATTTGATAAAAATTAAAATGCCCGACTGGGTCGCACGTCTCGTCGTACGTACTTGCTCTTAGGATAAAAGTTGCAGTGGAAGTTAAAGATTCTTATATAAAGTTTTTAAAAATAAATAATTTTATAAGAAATGTAAAAAAAATTAAATTCATTACTTAAATGACATAAACATAAACAACTTCTTAAATTGTTTTAAGCTCCAAACTAAGTATGCCATTTGATTTGATTAAAAAAGATATATTTAAAAAAAAATGAAAATTGTTAGAGACGTTTTAAAGAAAATAATTTTTGATGTATAACAAATTGTTGAATATATACACACATGTTTTCGAAAAATTGATTTAAAAAAAAAATGAAAGATTATTTAAAAATCCAAAAATTATTTTTTTTTTAAATTTTGATATTAAATAATTTTAAGCCTGAGTTTCACTCGGGTCAGGGAAATCCGTTCTAGTTCCGATTTCAAAAAAGAATCGGTCATGACATTCAACCATATGTTTTCGTAATTTAGTCCACAGAGCAAGTCTTGCATCGCCGACACCGTGAAATTAGGCTCCAGGAAATAAAGCCCCAAAAAAAAATTATATAAGGCCCCCAAAAAAGCTACCTCAGGAACAACAACCAAATTTCTACAAATTTTGGGGTATGATTTCATTTTTTGAGACTGTATATTTGATTATTTTTTAAGGCATAATTTCATTATGAAATCAGGCCCCAATGAAATAAAACACCAACTTAAGTTTTGGGCCTTAATTTCATTCTATTTTAAAAACAATTTGGTGCTTTATTTAATTTTTCTTAATTTATATAAAAATGCTAAAATAGCGGAATTTTTGTGCACTGATCGTGCCGAACCATCAGGGAGTAACAGAATAGCTGCAAAAAATCGCGCGATTTTTGCAGAGATTCTGTAACTCTCTGTTCGTGCTGCAAACCACCAAGGAGTAACAGAATAGGCGATTCTGTGCTCCTGTTACTTTTTTATGGTTAGCAACATATGGCTTTTCAATGTAAACACCCTTGAGGAACAATTTTAAAAGGGAACTTGTGCAGGATACATACAATTCAAGTATTTGTTTAACAGTTTGGGTGCTGTTTCACTGTCTAAATTAAGTTTAAAAGAAAAATTTGGGCTTTATTTCGTTTTCCAAAAAAAAAGATACAACAAGTTGGTGCTTTGTTTCATTTATTTTTGGGAATTTTTGTTCATTTCGGTGTAGCCTTTTTTCATTTGGGCATAATTTCATTATTAAAAAATACCCCAATTTTGGGGCTTTATTTCATTTTTTCTTTTGGGGCCTTATTTCCTGGGCCCTAATTTCTCGGAGCCATTTTTTTGGCCAACTAGCCTGCCATTCGTTTCTTACACCGAATTATTCTATGTAATGAAATGTCGTATTTTTCTAGTGTTTGCACCCTGAAGTCAGTGGCGTTTTTCACACTTTTCCTGTCACTGTAGCCATTTATGCAATAACAACAAAAAAAAAATAAAGATACCATCACAAAATTGACTTTAGTGGCCTGTAGTGTCTCAACGGTGTAATTTGCACGTCGCAGGAGACAATTGTACGTATCGTTTAATTCAGGGTAATTTGCTTTTTATACTGATGAAGTTATAGAAATTTGAAAAAAAACAACTAGTCTATTGAATAGACCCTTTTGAATGGATCCAATTCGCTTAAGAGTTTATGTCCATGTACAAATGAAATAAAGTAGAGGCTAAACTATTTGATATTATCCATTATTTATTTCTTGTCTTTTTCGTTTCAAATCAACTTTTTTAAACGCGAGTAATAAATATCAATTTTGAGGGCTCTTATTTACAAGGGAATTTTTTTCGAAGCGAAATTAAGGCCGAATTTCATTTTTTACCACCGTGAAATAAATTAACGCTCAGTCTTATTTCACTTTCTCGGTTTTAATTTTTCCCCTTTTTGAAGTCTCTATCATATTCTCAAAGGAAAACCCATCCTACGATTTGTTTAATTTTGATATACCCTTTGCGACACCAGTTTAAAAGATTAGTTAAAAATTAACTTTTCAAAAATGTTTATTAATAACAAAAAAAAATATTTTTGATAAATCATAATCAACAATTAAGTTCACATTATTGCACTATTACAGTGAAATTCAGTTGATTTTCTTACAAGAAGACTTGGTCTTTCTTTAATGCTACTTCGGTCATAATTCTCAATTCAATTTCGGCGTTATTTCGCTCGGCATTGTTTTATGGCATGACAAAAATGTTTTTTGCTTATGTAATATCTCTAATATTCAGTTGTCGAAAGCTAATCTAAAATACACTGATTTTTTAATGGCCTTTTTTTCCGACCATAAGCAAAGTGTAATATTTAAAAATATTCAAACAGGAATAATTTTTAAAATATTTTTAATATTAAATTTGAACAACCTTTGTTCAAATATGAAGAGGTTTCCCAAATATTCACATGAATTTCTGTTACATTTATTTACATTGAATTACCTACTCAATAAACACATTTCAGTGAACGCCTTTAAGTCACTCAATTTTTGTTGTATCAACCAATCGAATAGTCTAAATTCAAAATGAATGAACTTTGCATCTATGGTTACATACCTAAACTGAAATGTGCCATTCCCAAAACACCAATTAACGTTGCCAATAGATTCTTGGGTGCTAATATTGAGCAATATGTTGCAGCAGCAACCCACATCAAATGGCATGAGAGAGCCTCCATAGCTTCAAAGGGAAAACACCACCAGGCATTCCTGCAAAACATACACAAAAACAAACAAGTAACATATGTTTATTTCGAACAAACAGAATAGCCTTCGGTACCAGACCAGAGTATGGTGACCGGAAAAGTATCTACTCACTCTATAAATGAATATCCAACCAACCGTCCAGCATGCGAGAAGAATGCAATAATGATCAAATTTACATGTCCGAAAATTCTTGTTATCTTTTCAGCTCCATACAAGAATGGAATACTGCTCACCGTACCAACAGTGATTGTGATTCCTGCAAATGTCAAATGATGGAAACCAAAGGGTCAATGGTATAGTTTGACAAAAACACAAATAACACACAATGTGACCTTAGGAGCACTTACCTAGTAAATAATTTGGTGCACCCAATTCCTTCAGGTACAAAAACAAGAAGCTCTCAATGAAACCCCAGAAATTGCCCAGAACAAAGAGGAACAGAATAAAAGCGATTACATGTGGCATTTTCAGGAGGTTCCATAAATCCCGGAATACATTGTCGGCTGGTAGCTTCTCACCGAGTGGCATCATTAAAACTGATACTGTCGAGATGACCAAGAGTATGTCGTATGTGTAGAAAGCAGCCGAGTAGTCCGTATAGCCCAGTCCTCGGGAAGTGTAATCAATCATGATGCCGGTTATTGGTGAAAAGATGGCCATACCAATGCTGGAAAAGAGACGTTCTCTTCCAAAATCACCACCATATTTCTCAATCATGGTCAAAGCAATTGGATCCATTATTGTTACACCAGCTGACAACATTGTTGTGGCAAGGAATCTAGAAATAGAGTTTGAAATTATATTTTGAAATTTATGTCGAATAATAATAATAAATTTTTGAAATAACACTTTCAAACATTAAAGCTTTGCTTTGGTTTGACTTTTGTCATTTGGATTACGTAAATATTATTTGTATGGATAAAGGTTAAATGACATTGTGACATACATTGAAAATCAACAACTTAAGAAAGTGGTTGTGCATTTTAGGCATACACATTTATACATATCATTTTCTTTTTTTATATTTACAACCTTGAGGAAGTTTTCGGTCAAGCATGAATTACAAATTAGTGTTATGAGGCTTTTTAATTGTGGTTTTATTTTCAAAACAGTTGAATTCAGTATTATTCTGGTTTGGGTTTTGTGGCATCGAGAATGTTCAAAGAAGTTTCTCTTTGTTTTTGATAAACTTGAGGTTAATTTAAGGTACATATTTTAATTTTTTTTTTTTTTTTTGAAATAAATCACTATGTTATCAAAATGGTCTTGTTTTTCGGTTCAAAGTTTAGTTTGTTTCTCGAACCATTGAAAATAATTGACTTTGAGAGAAATACTCGGTCAATTGAAGCTATTTATCTTTCTAACGAAATGAACCAAAACCAAGAATGATTCTTTTTTGCATTTTTAACACATTGTGACTTTTGGTGTCCATTTTTATTAAAAGAAACTGTTTGCTTAGAGTACATACCTACATAAATAGCTTTTCTGAGCCGAAAAACGCTACTTGAAAATTTAAAAAAAATAATATTAATTACATTGGTAATCCCAAACTTTTCCGTACCGTTGCAATTTTTTATACAAAATTATAAAACATTGATTTTTAACAAAGCTTTCAAGAATTATGTATTCCTGTTTTTGAATAACTTCATTATTTCGAAAATCAGTGCTATTGTTCATTGAACAATTAAAATAAAACTCCCGACTGGGTCGCTCGTACTTGCTCTTTGGGTAAAAGTTGCTGTAGACGTCAAAGTCTCTTATATAAAGTTTATAAAAATAAATATTTAAGTTAGAAATTACAAAAATATAATTTGGTTTTGTTTAAGTTATATATCGCTCATAAAAATAAACAAAGTCATATCTCAAAAATCATGAAATTTGAGTTATTGATACTACCAGTACAAAATTTACTTATAAAACATTTTTTAAAACTGGTTTTTCTATAGAGTTTATATAAAAAGAAAAAATTTTAAACTCATTATTCTCAAAATGATAATTTTTGAGATTTGAGAGAATGTATTGACAAGAAAAGTGGAACATGTCTAAAAAGAATAATTTAATTTTATTTTTTTATTTTATTTTATTTTTAATTAATACATATTTATTTTTTTTTTTATTTAATAGGATTGTTTGAGGTTATATGAAATATCTGTGCACAAATTTTAGTCCAAATAGCTTAAACCGTTTAGGAGATATTCACAAAAAAAAAATAAAAACATTTTTGCAAAAAAACGGCAACGCTGATTCTTTGTCGTTCGAGTTCTTTTGAGAAAAACTAAAAATGCAGTTTTTTTGTAAGTTATTACACGGCCGGAACAGCACCGAAGCAGTGGTCAAAAGTGGTTCAAAAATTCAGAACAGCAAAACATTAAACATTTTTTTAGTGAGACAAAACATAAACAAACAAAAACACACTATTCCTTACAAAATATCGAAATTTTTAAAATATTCTTTTGATATTTGTATACGTTTTAGATTTGGCACCAATTTTTGAGAATTTGCTTAGTTTTTATTTGAGTAAAAGACCCATTTTGGTCTTTTTTGGAAAAGTGGGGGCCTAGGGTCCCGAGCTTAAGAAAGTACCATTTGGCCCCTAAAGGAGCAATTATTATTCTAATTTTAAATTAAGTTAATCCAACGAATATAATTTAGAAAAAAAATTACCTTAAACAAAGTATTTTTAGCTGATTTTTTTCAAAATTCTACGTTTCGAAAAAAATTTAAATGGCCTTATTTTAATTCAATCGACTCAAGAACAGTAAAGAGTTTTTGTTTTTCGGTTTTTGAAAAACTGTGATTCAAACTTAAAATTTAGGAAAGAAGAGTTTCAGTTTTCTAACAAAACTTAAAAGTTTCACTTCTTGTTAGTTGACTGTGAAGATGTGCTAAGATGTCTTCTTGTTTTAGAGAAATTTTTAGAAAATACAAAATCATTATAAATAAAAACTTTTTTCCTAGAAACTTGAGTAACTTTAATTTTTTTTAAGAATTTGTAATACATGTAACCCCTTTTACTTTTCCGCATTTATTTGCTCAAAATTAAGGCCAATGAATTTTGAAAAAAAAATCAGTTATATCAGTTATTTTGGTTGAAATCTTATTTCAAAATTTTGAGATTGAAATTCATTTTCTCCTTGATTTAAAATTAGAATAAAAGAAGAGGTTTTTGGCTATAAATAACATTATAACGTGATCTTATATTCTTCTGCTTTTATAAAACTTTTCAGAAAATTCCGCATTTTTTGATTAAGAAAATGATCGTTCATAAAAATTTGTATATTAAGTTTATAAAAAAATGAATGGTAGATACTTTCATTAAAATTTTTTGTCGTTCTTTAGAGGTTCGATCTATGTGTTTACCTAAAATTTTAAAACCATATTTTGCACAAGTCGTGTGACTTGTGTATGCACAAACATTTGTGTATTTTTGCAATATAAATCATCTGAACCATAATTCGGATGACACCAAATGATATACAAATCGTGGTTATAATGTCATTTTCTGTCATCCAATTTGTGGTCCATATGGTTTTGTACATATTTATTTCAAAAATACACAAATTTTTACACAAATTTTGGTGTTTACACAAATCATGTGATACTAGCTTAAGTAACCATGTAAGAAATTCTATCTGATATAACTTAAGCGTATTCAAAAATGTGTGTTCAAAATCTTACCGCAATAAGAAATAAAGCCAAAATACTCTGTCATCGCTCTCTTTATAATCGGGTGGACAAATTTCCGGTCCATTTTTCCTAAACCTACATCTTTGTACCATACAATCAACTGTCAATTCATTTAGCTTGTGAGTTCCAGACATATTGCTACGTTTTACAATTCCACCACATCGCAGATCCAATTCTTCCAAATCAGTTACATTTACTCCTTGACGCCAGAGAAGTTTCTCTCCAAAACGTTGTTTAAAATCTGTCACAGTCTCATTATCATCTGGTTCGATTTCCATTCCCAACTGTTCAATCGGATCAGCTAAATCTGGATGCATGTCTAAGAAGAAAAATGCAGAATCATCCCTGCTGGATAATACCCATCCTGGATCGATTTGTTCTTCTATGGTCGTGCTTTCTGGTGGCAAAATTAAGAAATTACTTAACTAATTGTTAAGAAAAAAACACTTTTTCTTGCTTACCATTTAAGTATAAGGTTTCTGTTGTTGTTGAAAATTGTATAATGGGAGGATCATGAGATTTGTTATGCAACTTATTGCTCACATGAAATCTTAGACTCTCTGGATCATTTGGATTCACATCACCTGGTTGAAATATTGGTGCATTTGTTGGTGGCGGTACGATTTCAATCTTTGGGTTTTGTTCCAGTAATAGGCAGTAGTCTAAACATTGATCGAGTACCAAATCCATTTCTTCTTCTTCGGGACACTCCCGACTTGGACATGGTGACCACCAAATCTTAGGATGACAAGTAAAATTGTAGAATTTACATTAATATGTATTTATTGACCGATTAGATTGAACTCTAACAGTTAATCTTAATTGGTTTGCCATTATTTCTATTAAAAAAATTAAGTACAAAATTTAAAATTACCTCTACTGTGGCTGCTTCTGGATGTCGCATAACATAGGCCGATGGAATAACGCCTGGAATTTCCTGCTGTGGAATGCACAGCAGCGAATGATGGAACAGGGCGTTTAATAGCAAACTCATTACAACAACTGGTTTGTATTTACCAAATTTATCAACCAAAAATCCTGAAAAATAAAACAAAAAGAAATCGATTGTAAAGTGTATAAGCATTAATCATTAACCAGTGTATCTTTTAAACATAAATAAAAACGCCACCTGCAGGATTTTGTGTTTTAAGTTTTAAATGTTCACAATGTGAACAATTTGTAATCCAATACCGAAAACTAGATGGGAAAAAGTCTTTTAGTTTTCGAGAAAACTGAAAAAAAAAAACAAAATCTAGATCAGTATTTATAGGTAAGGCACACAACTTTCAAACAACAAAGTTGTTGGCCTGTAAATAATGATCTAGATCTGGATATTAGCAGTTTTTTCCGAAAACTAAAAGACGTTTTTGCATTTGCTACAAATTGATAGAAACATTTAAAACTTAAAATAAAAAGGTACACGATTATGCAAAATTTTTGTAAATAATAGTTTAAACCGAAAAATATTTTTTTTTTGAAAATAAGTTGTTCACAAACTATAACCTAAAATAACTTTATTTTAAAATAATATTTAAGAATAGGTTTCTGGCTCTAAGGTAAGTGTAAGGATTTTTTTTTAGGTGTTACTGTTGTCTTTGAATATTTATTTCAATGTGTAAAGTCATTTTTTTTTAGAGACTGCCCCATCTGCTTGAACGAGGGGATATAGACACCCCACCCCTCTCAATTTTGTTTCCTTTTTTTGGCCTAATCAACACGTTCTAATAATTTTAATTTATACAACTTTCTATTAAACATTTCTTATTGCTATATTTTGCCTTGGAAACTGTTGATTCCACAGTAATAGTATTATGCTCAAATTAAAGGGTAAGGGTGAAACAGTAGAACATAGTTTGTAGTCAAAAACTGGCCCTTCATAGCTTAAAATGCCATTTACTGAAAAAAGTGCGGAAAAATCGCTTTTTTCTGCATTTTTACTAATGCAGCGTTTGGCGCTTGAGGTCGAAAAACTGGAATAAACATCGGCTTAACATAATAAACAACTCAGTAAAGAATCAGAACTACCTAATTTGACGCAAGATACAACGCAAGATACTGTACAACTTTTGGTTTTTTTTATTTTTGAAAAATGGGGCGTATGAAATTTTTTGAAACAAAAAAAAAAAAGTATTAAAAATGTACTAAAAAAAAATAGGTATAATTTTTTCGCCCATTCTTCAGATTTGTCTGACATTTCTCCTTTGAAACTTGGCAGATCATATCGTTTGTCGTTTTTTATTATATTTTTGAAAAAAGTCGTTACCCATACATATTTCTGATTTTTAACTCATTCATTTAACTGTATTCAAATTTTTCTTCCCAAAACAATTTCCATATTTTAGAATTTGTTTGTTTATTTTGTTTTTTTTTTATATTTTTAAGTTTTTTTATGTTTATTTATATTTTTCATTGATTGATAATTGATATTTGAGAGTATGGGATACTCTATCTGTTTCATTAAAAAAAAGTCCTGCCTTTTTCATACGAAGCTGAATTAAGGTATTAAAAATAAGAAAAAAAAGAAGTATCATACGGGCTTTAGAAGCTTTTTTCAGATTTTAATTTTTACCCCGACATCCCTCTTAGGGACTTAATGGATATGTTTGGAATGTTTAAAATGACTCTTAATATCACTTTTCGAAGAAAAAAAAAACATTTTCTTTTGTTCATATACCTAAATTTTATAAAAAAGCCAGTTTTTCAGATATTAATTGAAAAAAATTTCTTAATATTGTTTTTTTTTTCAAATAAAAAAAAATACAGTCTTGATAACAAAATTTTAAGGAAAAAATTATGTTTGGAATTTTTTTACAAGACGTGCCACAAAATAAGCTGGGTGTCCAACGGTAGGTAAGCAACTTCTAACTAAATTGATCACTTTGCGATCAGTCGACGTTTTAGAAGTAGTCTCCTGGACGTTAGGAACATGAAGAGGGGCAGGCATGGGAATGGCTACCATAAGGTAGCTCTCGTAAGATTCTGCAGTTCGAAAATCCAAAAAAACACTCGAATTCCCAGGGTTAATACCGACAGACTAAAGGACCCCATAGCTCGCCAACAACTAGGGGACTATCTTTCCCAAGGACTGAGAACAATAAGCAGCAGTGAACCTACCTCCTTCGAAGACCAATGGTGTGCTGTGAAAAATGTGGTGAAAGAATAGTCGGTCGGGCACAAGAAAGATATAGTTCTTGGCTATCCGCAGAAACCTAGACAACGATCGACAACTTCGAGCAGGCAAGCAGCAGAAAGAAATGAGCTAGAGTCTACGTATCGTATGAAGACGAGAGAAGTTTACCGTAGCGTGAGACGTGACAAGCGTAACTACATCAACGCATTAGCTGAAGAAGCAGAAGAGGCCGCAAATCGGTGTGCCAGCAGAACTGTTTATAGAATCACTGCTAAAAAAACTTGACTTAAAAAAAAAAAAAAATTTTAAAGAAATGTTTTTTCTCTAGAGTCATTTATTAACAGTAATTTCTAATAATATTGAATTTAGGGAAAAATAAAACTTTAAAACATCCAAAAAATCCAATGTATTTCATAAAAAAAACTTTAAGCCCTACAGGGGGTTCCAAGGGTCAAAATAAAAATCTGAAAAAATAAGCGTGTTTGTTTTAAATTATTTGCAAATATGTTGTTTTTTACGTCAGAACTTGATCTTGAAATAACGAACGGTCTAATATACCAACAACATATTTAACATTTGTAAAGGACTTCCAATTGTTAAATTGAATTATGACGTCCCTTTATTTTTGTATTCAATTTTTAAAGGAAAAATATTTATTTGCATTATCAAATACACCATAATTTTATTTTTAATAAACCATGAATACAAATTAACCACATCATAACTTCATAAATGTATAAAAAACTAATAAAATGTTACTCTATCAAGTTATAAATTAGAATGTTCTTCTTCATGTACATGTCGGTACCTTCTACTTTTTATGAAAGGGATTTATACAAATCCTAAACAAAATGCAAACAACGCCCGGAAATACCTTGTTAAAAGCTTTATGTATATGACTTTCTTAACAATTTGATGAAAAACAAATTTGTTGTTCTGATAAGCTACTTAATTAGAGTTAAATTCATTTGGAACTTGATGCTTGTTTCACAAATACATATCACATTTTTTTTCCAATTAGAAAAGTAAAAGAAGTTATCCCTTAGTTTACAGTACACTAGGACTGGCTTCATAAATAAATTAAACTGTGATTTGTAAATAAATTCCTTATCTCATTTTGAATTCAAAGTACTGTTATGTCGCATTGGTCGGTAACAAAGTTATAAAATACAATAAATTTGTCTTTCAAAATCTGACAAGGCTCTAAGGTAGATGATGTGCTGGCAAACATTTACATAATGATTTTGTTTGTTAACTTACACAAATACACCATATTCACATGACATAATTTGGTTAATAGGTAACTTAAGGAGCTGGTGGGAATTTAATAATACTATTTTACTGTCTTTAATAGTGAACACTTGTATAAAATGCATAACAAAATTTTAATCTAAGCTATGTAATATGACTTCAGCTTAAAATCTTCCTTCGTTTTGAGGTTTTAATTAAAATCCGGTTTAAAATACTAATTTTATTTGGAGGTATATAGAAAGATAGTATTTATATACGGCCGCCAAAATTATACACATTTTACAGGGTCCTCTTGGGTGCATTCTAAGAAAAAAGAGTCTATCTCCCAAACTGATATCACTTATCGATGATTTATGAAAAATCTTATTTTGGTATTTTGGTAAAAGACTGCAGTCATTTGGGAATGCAGTCAATTCAGTCCCAGTTTATTGACTTTAATTTTAAATGCAAGTTAGTACTGCTACTATGTTTTTATATGTATTTATATGAGGTCAGCATTCAGGACTAAATGCTGACTGTAGAGTTAATAAAAGCAGTTAATTGAATAAAAATTTATTAACTGCAGTACTTTTTGGCTGGTTTTAGTGTTTTATTAGAAAGTTTCTATTACTGTTATGTGACTAAAACCAGTCAAAAAGTACTTCAGTTAATTAACTTTTTGTAAGTTAAAAGATTAAAAAATTAAGTCTTTTTTGTCAACTATGCAGTACCGAAAATACTGCAGATCTTTTAACTCTGTGTCTTAGTCCATGTTTACAATAATTCTCCAATTTCCAACACAGCATTCAACGAAAAATTTACGTTAATCGATTTTACCCTTTAAACAGCTTTTATGATGAAACTTTAATAATAATTAATAATTAATTTGATGCTAATTTCATCCACATTCCAAAAATGGTACCGAATGTGCGTTTCAATCGTACCATAATGCGGACAGTGAGACCTATCATGGTTTTCTGACCTACCAATAGTCATCTTGCGTTTCTTATCTAACTTGAATTCCTGCAGTGCCCGCCCATTCTATTACTGATTCCCAACAATACATTTCGTTCAATGTTATGAACTTAATAGTTCTTTTTTTTAATTACCTGTAATCGGCGGGCTAAGAAAAGTTGTAAATGGTAAAGCCAAATAAATAATGGCAATCTCTTCAACAGTTAATCCAATTGATTGCATGTGAATTGTAAGATACGGCAAAAGTGATGATGTCGCTGAAAAGAAAGGAAGAACATTTTATTTATGCACAGCTGAAAAACTTACATATATTTCCAATATTTTAAACTTTAATGGGATAAAATTTAATCAAATAATAATCTGTGTAAGTAATATTTAATAGAGTAGGTACAGATAATGTGAGAATGGAAAATTTCAGGAAATTGCACGATACTGTTTTTAAGTGTCAAATTTCCTTATTTCACTTGACACTTTGAAAAACGGTGATTAGCAATTTCCTGAAATTTCTCATGTTATAGCTAAGACGAATGTAGAATGAGTATGATTGAAAAAAACACCCTTTGAACAATGATACACATGTGGTTTTAATTATTTTGGATTTTAATGACCATTTGAACATTGTTACGGTTCTTTTTAAAACTGCCATTTATTTCACAGGGTGTTTTGGTACTTATTGCACAGGGTTTTTCTACCTTTAAAAAAAACAATCGTTTAACCAAAACAGATGCACTCTTTCACTTCTTAGTTGTCGTGGCAAATTAAACGTTCATCCCACATTTTACTATTATTAGTTGCAGTGGAAAATAGGAATTTATATAAAAAGGTCTATTATACCCACTTATATCAGTCGTTTTACCTTAATTTTTTTGTTTATTAGATACACTTCTCGTCATCTGAATACGCACAACAAAATTTAGAGATACTTTTTCCCTAAGATGTTAAGAAAAGAATTCCAAAAGAATTTATCAAAAATTACCATCGAGTTTTTCTTTCGCCTATTTGCAAAGTGTTTCATAGGAAATATTTTTGATTCAACTGAATAGGTGCAACCATTTTCATCGTGGTTTATGAGTATTTTTAAATGCTGTACAGTTTAAAACAACAATTTTAGTGCTTTCAGTGAAATTCAATTCTTGATTTAAAATTAAAAAAAAAATGCCTTAACAGTGTTGAAAAATCTAAAATTGATTTCCTTCGATACCAACGCCTAACCGGACCTGCAATAACTGATAAAATTGACCGAAACTTTATGGTAGCTTATTTTTAATTTGAAAAATAAAGATTCGTATGGAAAAAACATGATGGGAAGTAAGAAAACCGCAGGAATTGCAGCTGAGAGACGAGAAATTTGAAGGTGTGCATCGAATTCTTCTGATTCTGTGGCAAAAACAAAACTAAAATTCGTCGTATAAGAAAATTTTGGAAACAAATTTTCCTAAATTTTCAAACATTTTTGGGCCCATAAACTGGACCTACCAACATGATAACGCGACTATTAACTAGAAGCGCATAATAAAAACTTGGATACAGGAGCAATTTGTGCAGTTGCTTCAATGACCGACGTACTCACCTGACCTAAACATCATTAAAAAAGGTCTAAAAATGGTTAGTACGCAAAGTTTATGGTGGTGGTCATCAGTTTGAAGGCAAATAATTTTTTATTTCTGCAACTTAGTTAGTGTGGAGTGAAATTTCGTTTAAGTTCATTTAAAGGGTTTACGATTGATTGCCGGATTGAATTAACGAAGTTATTAAAAATAAAGGTGGAAGTACCCACTACTAAACATTTAAAAAAAAAAACTTCATTGTATTCATTACAATATCAATTTTTATTTTTGTAGTTATTTACCTGACTTTTTTTTTGCAAGTGGTCGAATGAAAAACTGGTGGTTGTTTTTGCAAAACTGTTTAGGAATAATCATCTTAATATCTTAAGGGAATTGTTAGCATCAACATCTGTCGACAGTAACTATCAGTATTTAGAAAAAAATGCGATAAAAGAAGTAAAGAAGTTTCGCTCAACAATTAAGGAGAACTTTACATTCTTTGACTTTATTAAATCTTCTAACGACTGAAATCACTACAAATATGTAATTTAATATGCTTTAGTCTTTTTAATCTATGTTTATGTACATGAAAAATTTTATTACACAAACTTAATGCAGGGACATAATGAAACCTTTTCAATAATTAATTACTCTGCCATAAGATCTAACCAGCCATTCAATTGCATAAGTCGACTAATATCTAATTCTTCACACTAACTCTATGCAAACACCAGTATACTGACCCCATTACAACATAACCGCAATACTAGCCGCCCAACCTAATCCAATATTTATGTCAATGTCAGTTTATTTACATAGAATATAAATAACATTCAGATATAGTGTTGTTTTGCAACATGTCCTCAACATATCTAAATCATGACCAATAAGCATGTACATTATGTATACATGAGTAGATAAATAAATGTATGTCATCCACTTTCAACCTCAACGTCATCTTCTATCTACATAAATGAAAAACTTCTAATTAAAGTCCACTTTTATCTAATTACAGTTCATCGGTGTATTTTCCTATGAAATTACCACAAACGAAAAGTGGACACAGTGCGGCGCGCAAGCTGTATCATTGTTACTCACAGCCTATACAACCTACAACACAAGATTATAATATCCCACAACCCTCGCCCTCATCCACATTAAATACTATACAGGCATAAAGGCAATATTGCATCCGATTAGAGTCATGGTGTGTAATACTGCCGACGCAATACCAACGTAATCGAAATGAAAATAAACAAATAGAGTCCGACTGTCGGTAGTGTTTCGTTTAAATTGCCACAAAATCACATCTTGTACGAGTAATTAGGAAAAACAGTTGGTGATATTTCATACGAGATAATGACCTCTAAATGATAAGTATCTACATATTATGTTTATGTATAACTGAATTGACAATACAAACTAGGAACTGTCAACTATTTATGTTGTTTGTCATGTTTTGTATACAACACGTCCTAATATTCATTATCACTAGTTTTATTATTTTTCTTTTTTTGTGTTTAAGTAACTTGAATTTTTTTATTTAAGCCTTAAAAGATTTTACTTCTTGACTTATTAAACCGTAAATTAAAACCGTAGTTACTTGTTTAACTTTCATAATTTCAAAATAAAGAAAAAGCATTGACATCTACTTATATGAATTCGCCATATTGCTGATCGTGAATAAATTTTCTTGCCAAAATACTTATTACGGGTTGAATATTTAATTTTATTTCCTTAAGTATTAATGGCCTTACATGTTTATTGAAATATAGATTTTTCTAAATTTAATGAAGGACATCCAGTGGCCCTAAATGATTAATTTGAAATTGTTCACTGTGTCGTATGAGTACTTTTTTCCTTGGAAATATATGTACTTATATGATTTAGACTTGGTATTTATTGTTTTTTGTAAATATTATTTGCACTTCATACATTTTTTTAAACAAAAAAAACTAAATTTGTTCTCACTGATAGAATGACTGATTTCCATGTTTTTTATTAAGTTTTAGTCCTTGAGTATCCATATTAAATGCAATAATATATCTTTCGCTTGCAGAATAAAGAATTTATCCATTATTGATTTATTGATAAATATATTTTTTATTGAATTACTTATGTAAATGAAGCTTGGTTATCAGTTGCTTTAAAATTCAGCTTTAAGAAAAAGAACTGCTTTTTAAAATTCACCATCAGAAGATGCATATTTACTAGTTAAATGTTGAATATTTTAAAAATGTGTCCTTAGCTTTTGACATGACTGAACAGATGCAATGCTAATGCATAAAGTTGTAGAACACTAATTTTTTGGAATGTTGTTAAGAAATATGCCAGAAATATGCCAGCAATATACGACCAAGTTTGTAGCTTCGAAAAACCTGTGCTAACTGTATGGTTCATCTAAAACTTCAAAACTTTGGTACTTTTTTTCAATTTTTATCATAAAACTTCTAAAATGTGAATTTCCTAGAAAAAGCTACAAGGCATCAGGAGAAGAATCGTAATTTCTATTTAAATAAAAGTTGGCCGAAGAAATATGTCTCAATGTAGTTACAGTGACAAAATATTTATATTTATTTAACGTTCAATGGCGCTACAAATGGTTTTTCTGGAATGTCATGGAAATTAATTTACTGCTTGAATAAATTAAATAGTATTATTAGTCGTTAGTAATTGGTATGGTTCATCAATTAAGCGTCATTCTGGGGACGCCTAATTTTGTGTCAATATTTTGATCAACGATCAAAACCACTGCAACAAAACCTCAAAAAAATTCGTTTGATTTTGTTGGAAAGAAAATAAACTATAATAATGATCAAAACGTCAGTTTCGGGAACGTCATTCCCGGGAACGCTTTTAGTCTATGAATGAGTTATACAGTTTTCTTGAAACAAATCTGAATATTGTTGGTATTTAAAGTCAGAATCTAATGCAAATATGGCTTGAATATGGTGTCTTATCATTAAAAATTAGTGAAAAAAACTTATAATTAGTTGAAAATATTATGTATTTAGTAAATATTTTGGAATAATAAAGGCGTATAATAATGTATAATTCAGATTGACACAGTTTTAAGAGCTCCACAGTGATTTTGAAAACATATGCATCATTTTCTAATGCTTTTTATCATATCTGGGAGGGCTATTTAATGCATTTAGAATATTAAAATCTTTAATTTTTGTACAGTAATTCAACATTATATTAATGTGGCACTAATACTAAGTATATGAAATAAATAATTTAAAAATTTTAAGAATATTAATTAATAAAAATTCTATATGAAATCAACATATTTTGGTAAAGGTGCAAAAAAAATTACATATAAATATTCAAGCGATTTTTAGTTTATTTAAGAACTTTAAATAATTGAATTCTAGCATCTAATACTGATTTTGGCTTAGTTATTGGAATTAACCCACTTTTTAAATGAATCTACACTCAAATTTTAATATTTTGCGATAGTTAAATATATAAAACAACCATCCATGGGGGTAAGCCTTGTCGTGGCGGATGGGCTTACGGTGACTACTACTATGAAGCTAAGAGCTATGCGATCGCGAAACTTGTTCTCGCAGAAGGGCCTCCCATGGTCGACAGGTCGAAGCGGAGTAGGCTGTTGCTACTAATTACCCCCCCCAACGATGGAGTGTTCCCACCAAGGCACTCCCAACAATTGACGGTAGCGGAAGAATTCATTTATAGAATCAACGGTAGCGTCAGCAGTTCCAGTTAGGTCGAATTACTTGGTGAACCCCCCCCTTATATGAGCTACTCCGACATATTCAGAGCACAGGTCTATAAGGTGCAAATCACATCTAGGCAAAATAACATCAAGGTGAGCCTAGCGACACACACCAACATCTAAGAGCTTTCCATTAAGCGTACATGCAATTCCTTGGGTTAGGCGACTGGAGATCACCGGCGTAGTAAAAGACGATCAAATTACACAAATAGGAGCATGCCAGTGTCGACAAAATATGCGATAACGTTTCGCGAAATTTTCGGAAAATTTCGAGCATTATGGACAATCTTGCTAATACGAGCGGCACTACCCCGCCAGGCAGTACAGATGCTACGCACAGTACTGATCCTGGACCGATTAGTAATAATCGGGTCAGAGCTATACGGATTCCGGGGGCTAGCAAAGTAATGCACGAGGTGAGAAGAAAATTAAGAGTCGCGAGTTGGAACGTGGGTAGTATGAACGGCCGAAGCTGTGAATTAGAAGAGGTGATGAAGAGGAGGCGAGTGGACATCTTGTGCGTCCAAGAAACCAAGTGGCGAAACACTGGAAACAGAGCCCGCTTCTTAGACGTCAAGACAAAGCAATACAAGATGTTCTACTACGGAACAGAGCAAGGTAGAAACGGAATCGGTGTCATCCTTGCGGAAAAGCTTCTTGGAAACGTTTTGGCTATTTCGAAGTCCAGTGACCGATTGATGTCTCTAAAACTGGTGATGGAAGGAAAGGTGTGGAATATAGTCAGTGCATATGCTCCCCAAATTGGATGTGAGCAGGTGGAAAAAGATGCATTCTGGCTAGACTTCCACAACCTCATTAAAGACATCCCAAAGGAAGAGCTTTTGTTTGTGGGTGGAGATTTAAATGGACATGTAGGGAACGGCAACGAAGACTATGAGGACTGCCATGGTGGCCTTGGATTCGGAACTAGAAACCCTCCTGGTGAAGAAATTCTAAGCATGTGCAGGTCACATGGTCTTATAGTGTTGAATACCATGTTCATTAAACAAAGCCGACACCTTATCACTTATAGCAGCGGTGGAAATGAAACACAGATCGACTATCATCTGGTATCTAGTTCCATGAAGCCGCTAGTGAAAGACTGCAAAGTGATATTGGGAGAAGCGATCGCCCAGCAACACCGTCTCCTACTGACAGAATTTTTTATGGAGACGAAGACGGCAAACAAACAAAGAGAGGCTACCGGAGGAATCAAGTGGTACAACCTGGACAAAGGAAAAGGCAATGCATTCATCTCTGTTATGAGAAATTATCTGTGCGAAACCATCAGCAGACTACAAAACGAAGAGTGCAGAGTACAAAATATGTGGGACTCTCTGCAACGAACTTGCTTGTCGAAGGCGAGGTCACTGCTAGGAACATCAAAAGGAAACTACCAAAGGGAAAAAGAAACATGGTGGTGGAGCGATGAAGTCAAGGCAGTGATATCAAGGAAAAAGACCGCTTTCCAAGCTTGGTCCAAATGCCCCTCTCATAATAGAGATGAGAAAGCATGACTCGAAGTGGACTACAAGCGATACAAGAAGGAAGCCAAGAAGAAATGTGCCCAGCATAAAGCAGAGAGTACGGAAAGCATGTATCGCGAGCTTGGGGAAATATCTGATCCAGCTGCTGATGCCAACCAGGCTCTCCAGGAACTGCGACATGCTAAGCTGAACAAGGGTGCAGCCATCTTCAAAATTGCCGCACAAAGGAGAAGGAATGCCCAGGAAATTCGCTCATCAAAGTTCATTAACGATGCTCAAGGCCTACTACTTGTAAATGACGACAAAATTCTTCACAGGTGGCGACAGTATTGTGACGAACTCCTAAATGAACAATTTCCCAGGATATACTTTCCAACAGCCGAACCTAATTTAGAAGAAGTACCCGACCTTACAGTCGAAGAAGTTAGCGTGGAGGTGAAAAACTCCAAGAAAGGAAAGGCGATTGGTCCAGACGAAATACCCTCTGAGTTCTGGAAGAAGATGGGAGACATTGGGTGTAAATGGCTTACGATTCTCATCTCCAAACTCATAAGCGGTGACCAAATGCCAAATCAGTGGAGGGAAAGTTTCCTTCTCCCAATCTACAAAGGAAAGGGGGACACACGAAACTGTGATAACTACCGATCGATTAAGCTGATGTCACACACCATGAAGATCGTAGAGCGGATTTTGGACGGCCGACTGCGAAAAATAATACGGCTGTCTGATGACCAGTGCGGGTTTGTCTCGGGTAAATCAACCACAAATGCCATACAGAGTTTAAGAATCCGAATGGAAAAACACCGTGATTCCTCAAGGGATTTGCATATTGTGCTAGTTGATTTCGAAAAGGCATTCGATAGACAACCACGAGATCTGATATGGGTGTCCTTGAGACAGCGAGGGGTTCCGGAAACCTACGTGCGGATGATCATGGACATGTACGAGGAAGTAAAAACGAAGGTAAAATGCCCCGCAGGAGTCACCGAAGAGTTCCCAATCAAAGTCGGTGTACACCAGGGAAGCGTCCTGAGTCCTTTGCTCTTTATCACAGTCCTTGACTTTCTGCTTGAAGGAAAAGTGACGGATCCGAAAGTGAATCAGTTATTCTTTGCTGATGATGGAGCCATCATAAGTGAAGATCCAACATCCTTGCAACGAGCACTTGATGTGTGGGTGGATGTTCTGGAGGGAAGTGGGTACCGGATAAGCGCGAAAAAGACAGAATATCTCTGCTGTCCATTTTCTGACCCAGACGGCCCTATTCCGGACATTTACCTGAATGGAACAACACTTCCCAAGTGCGAAAAGTTCAAATATCTTGGATCTATGATCAACAACCAAGCTTCTTGTGATGACGACATCAACCACCGAATAAGTGTAGGGTGGATGAAGTGGCGCGAAAACTCTGCCATCTTCTGTGACCGAAAAATGCCCCCTAAACTGAAAGGAAAGCTCTATACTGCAGTTGTTCGCCCAGCACTTACATACGGTTCACAATGTTGGACAATGTACAGAACGTATGAGAATAAGCTGACAGCAGCTGAGATGAAGATGCTTCGTATGACAGCAGGAGTAACAAAGCTTGATCGAATCAGAAGCAAGAAAATCCGAGGAAGCCTTCACGTCAAAAACACCATCTTGGATAAAATACAGCATGACCGTTTAAGCTGGTACTGTCATGTACAAAGACGAAACCCTGAGAACCCAGTTCAAAAGGCGATCGCTTACGACGTTCCAATGCAATCGCGAAGAAGAGGCAGGCCCAAGAACTCATGGAGAAGACAAATGCAACGACAACTGCATTCAGTTGGCCTTAGACATGGAACAATTCAAAATCGAGAAGCCTGCCGACGTTTCCTGAGGTCAACCCGGCGAACCCCACATGCGGAGCCGTAGTGTGAAGCAGTAGAGTGGGAGAGTTGTGACCCCATCCGAGATCATGACTATCGTCGATAATGGAGAAGAAGAAGAAGTTAAATATATAAAACAAAGGGTTATTTACACCATTTATAACTCAAGAACTACTGAACCGATTTTAACGATCTCTGATTAGTTGGATTTGTCTTCGAAGAGTTTTCCCATGCATTGAAAAAAAAGAATAAAATCAAAAAATTAAATCCCTATACAACACCATCTCTGATACACGATAGAAACAGAACACGGAATGATGGGTTGGAAAATGCCAGCAGATGGCGTTGTGTGCATTATACTTTGAGAGTTAATTCACGTCCTTTCATAGCATCATTCGAGTTTTCGATAGTTATTTTATTTCATTTGAATTCGATTTAAATGAATATGGGTATAAGATCGTGAAATACTGCATGGAAGGTCATAAAAAAAAATAACTACAGTGAGAAATGCATAAAATGTAGCGCAAAAAACACAAAGAAAGTCATAGAAAAAGCTACAAAAGTCGTTGAAAGATGTGTGAAAAGTCGCGGAAAAATATGTGAAATACCACAGCCTATACCGTTAAAAAGCTCGAAATACTATGGAAAAAATCGCGAAGTACTAGTGGAAGATCGTTGAAAACCTTGGAGAATAGCAAGATAGGTCACATAAAAAGCGTTTAATACTACGCGTAAAATATCCCAAAGAAATGCGAAGATAGTCACATAGTAGCCTGAAAAGTGGCGACAAAAAATATTGTGGATAAAAGCGTGGAATACTGATGAAGTGATGAAAGAACTTTTAAACACCACGTGAATGATCGAGAAATACCGCATGGAAAGTCGTGAAAAAGCAGTAATACCGCAGGAAAAAGTGTAAAATACTGCGGAAAAAAGACACACGTTCACAGAGAAAAGCGTGGAATCGCGTAAGATAACCGAAGACTAGTACGGTAAAAATCGCTGAATAATAGATAAAAGCGCGGTATACTGGTGAATGAACTGTTAAACCCCAATTTTTTTTTCACGATCTTACATGTTTCTTTCTGAGGTGTCCCACTTTGTCGCGACTTTTCACGTATTTTCCTTGATTTTGAACACTTTTTTTACGCGTTTTTTATTCGGTATTTCGTATTGTTTCATGTTTCTCACTTGGGCATGACCAACTGTATTATTAAGCCTGCTTATGCGTCTGAAAAACTTCAGACTAATTTGTCTATGGACCAAGTGGAAAAACAAAATGTTGTGTATTAAAGAGCACTTCAATAACAAATTTAAAATGTTAAACAACACAGGTCAGTGGCTAGCCAATTTTATAAATGATCGTGTAGTAAGACAATAAATGCAATTACAAAATAAAAATCAATTTGCAGGGCAAGACTGGGTCAGCTAGTTAAAAAAATATATTCTGCCCGTTTAGGAACTACTAAATTAAAACCTACTAGGGTAATCTCAACATATATGAGCGTAAGAACTTGAGCCCAATTGAAAAACTCGACTACACAAGCTTCAATATTTTCAGGAAGTTAACGGTTTGTGTCTCTTCTATTCAAATTCTATTTTCCACCAAAGATCATTTTTATTTTGATTCGAGATCACTTTTTCCAATTCTTAACCTTTGTACAAGCAAACACCAATGTGTTTGACATTTATGTGAGCATTTGTTTTTCTGTGTTTTGAAAAGATTTTTTTAAAAACAGAAATTTTGTCACCAGACAAACAAAGATCTACTACGTGTTTTTAGTAACTATTTGCCAAGAAAAATCAGTAAATATCAGACCATAATTTCAAATAAAAAATCTAAATTTCAAAAGGAAACCGACATATGATCGTATTCATTAGAAATGTGGGCATTGTTGTGCTTATTAGTCAATACATTGGGTTTGTTTTTGTAATCCCTGCATGTAAGATCCTACTGCACTGCCGATAGCTTTACCAAAAAAAAAACACACCTAATGAAAGTTACCTAATGTTAATTTAAGTCCTTATAAATCTTCCTAAGCTACCAGTTTATAGGTCGCATAAATTTATAGGTTGAAGTACAAACATTTAAATGGTGATTTTTTCATTGGTATTTAGAGTTCGATACTCTACGATTGTCGTTTCTTATAGTTCGTACTTATTACAATATAAGTATTTGCTTTTTAATCCAATCTTATAAATTATTGTTAATATAAATTTGTTTCAATATGAAGACTTAAAATTTTGTTTTAATAAATTTATCAAGAGATTGCTTACTTTCTTTACATTGACTGCTAAATATGAATTAATAAAAAAAAAGAGGATAAAATATCAGAGAAAAAAAAGCTCAAAAAGCTGTAATCAAATAATACGGACAAATAACTGACAGAGAGACGCGCTCACATGATCTAATCGAAACTCATTTAAGTACATCTAGGCTGTTTTATATATATGAATGTAAAAAAAATAAGAATATCAAATTAGTTTATAGTTAAAGATTAAAATGCATGTGTATTGTATATGTATACACAAGTTTCTAACAACACATGCAAAAACACTATAAACTATAATTAAAAGGAATAAATTCACATTTATTTTTTTATATTAATTTCGGTACCACTTCAACTATATACAAAAAAAAAATAAAGGCTGGAAGCTTTATTAATTCTTAATTAATGGCTTCCGAAATAGCAATGATTTAATTGGATTTTATTTTTAAGTTAATAAGTAGCTTATATTTTTAAATTAGCTGTATACATACCTCCATACATAACAAATAATGTAATTTTCAACATAATCAAATTCGGGTTGATTCCTTTCTTTTGGCATATTCGACCGAAACCTGACAATTCCGGCTTTTCGTCCTTTGTTTCTGTTCCGGTTTCTTCGCCCATTTTGTTTTTTTTTTATTGCTTCTTAACTATGGAAGGTTTTATCAATCAAATAGTTTTATTGAACAATATTATTCTAACGGTACCGTTCAGATTGATAGATAAGCCTAGATAGTTTATAATATTCGAGTTTTAAATTCGCTTTTATTTCAAAAGCGATTGTTTTTGCCTTTGGATATCACACAACAACAAGCATTGATGATGGGGCAGAGGCAAAGGAATTAAAAACAAACGAATAAACAAATAACAAAAAGTCGTAGGTAAAATATCACAACCACTTTGGCACGGTGACGGTATTCTATGTATGTTTCTAAGACCGCACCACTTGAAATTAAACGTCCGTTTTTCTTATTAAATCCAATTTATCAATAAAAAGTTTCATTCACTAAGTGAGCCTCTTCTTTTTCGAGCTCGCTGGAAGTCGATGTAGCGTATAATGTTGTGCTGTTCGTGCTACAAAGCTTGCTGCTGCTGGATTATATTTTGTTTGTTCATCTTTTCATCACAAGCAAAAAAAAGAAAAAAAAAAACTATAAACGCAGGGCTAGGAATTAGATTTTAAAGTTTTTTTTTTTTTTGTTAATACAGAAATAGATTTGTATTAATGATAATAAAAAAAATCACTTAAATCACGGTTCTTTAACTTCTGGAAGATTTTTGATCTTTAATTTTTATTCAAGAAAATAAAACTCATTTAACGTTAAGTATAGAATTGCAACAATCGCACAAACCCTATAAAATAAGATCATCGATGTCACAGTATGATAATGGTATTGATATTGATAAAAGGATTAAGTTATGTTTTCTGTACGTTTTATGTATCGAGAGATAAATTTAAAACCTTGCAGCCGGATTGTATGTTGAAAATGTATTTTTTTATTTCTTTATTGATATTATTATATATTTCACTGTTGTTTAATTAATTTATCCTTATAGTAGGTATAGTGATGTGCGTATAAATTCAACCTCTGTTCTCAATTCATTTCTAAAGAATCTTTTTTTTTGTATGGGGGTGGAGGTGCAATGTCGTAGATATTATATCTCACAATCTCTTCGATGGCTGGACAAAGACTGAATTTTATAAAGATGAAATCCAAAAGTTTTATATTATAGTTATGTTATGTGTGCGACGCACGGTAAGATAAGTCGTATGTTTAATCTTTCAGCTTGAAAGAAGATCACAATACTGACGGTGATAATCCGATAAGATACAAAAACTTAAGAAAAAAAAAAAATGAGCAAGAAGTAGATTCGGTATAGCACACACAAACGAAATATTGTGGGTACAACAATAACAACAAATATGGATAATGTAGATATAAAACATATAGGGGTAGTTTTGTGGAGAGATTTCATTTGACTATAGGGAAGAGGAGCTTTTATCTATGACAGGTGGAATTTTTATTCTGATTCTTAGATATTGATACTACTTTGCAACATCTAGGATACTTTGTGCGAATCCTGTTTTTTTTTACATTTACACACCGATCGCCCCCCCCCCCCCCCCCTTCCTGCCTTCCTCAACGAAGGAATGTTTCCACCAAGGCACTTCCAACAGATTAGACAGTAGTGGAAGAATTCTATCTCTATGGAATCAACGGTAGTGTCACTAGTTCCAGTCAGGATGAACTACTTGTTGAACACCTTGCATTGGCTGCTCCGACAACGTCATCAGAGTAAAGGTGTGTAAGTTGCGGGTAATCCGGCCTCCCATTCTTGGAGACATTGATGGACCTGGCCCCCCAGGTTGGGAGCTCCTGCCGCTCTGATAACTTCCGACGTAGGAGTATTTTTTTATATTTCTGAACCAACTACAAACCTCGGATATGGATGATCCAAATGTTGACGACCCAGCAGGCACGTAGCCAGGAGGGGGGAGTTTAAGGGGCTGAAAGTATGAATCTGAATTTACCAAAAAAAAATTTAACACGGTAAACATGAGAAATCATTGAAAAAACTTACAAAAAATTGGTACATAATCCAAAATATGAACATTTTGCGCTAAAACCGTTAATGTAGAACAAAGGAAAACAAAATTACAAAATTTGTGTTTTGGACAATTTTTTGTATGACTTCTGGATTGTTCACAAAAAAATGTTGAAAAATCCATAAAAATCAGTCCTTTTGAAAAGCACAAAATATCCTTTTTTATTGGGTTTTCTCGAATTACTGCCTTCTTTAG
This sequence comes from Meliscaeva auricollis, assembly GCA_948107695.1. Taxonomy (NCBI): domain Eukaryota; kingdom Metazoa; phylum Arthropoda; class Insecta; order Diptera; family Syrphidae; genus Meliscaeva; species Meliscaeva auricollis. The sequence continues at coordinate 29,632,647 of OX403618.1, forward strand.
ACCACAATTAACTTGACCAGAGTATCAACAGTATAGAAATTTTATATCCTTTCCTCTAAATTAGAGGGTTTTTTTTGCAGTTTACATCCCAAAAACTACGGAATTTTGAAATTTAAGGTGATTTGTTTTTAAATAACCGTTTAAAATGTGACTATACATTGATGAATCAGAATAGATCGAATGGACCAAGTCAACCGAACCTAAGAGAGCTCTTTTGTACAAAACAATCAAATTTTTTTTAAATAAATTAAAAATAGTTTACGAGATAGATTTTTTTTGAAACCAGATTTAGATTCAGAAACTTCCAATCTTACATACATAATTTTTAAAAATTATATGAAGGACAAAAAAACACTTAATTTTTGCAGACCAGTGTTATCTTAGAGCCAGAAACGTAGTATTGAATTTTCTTTAAGAAAAACATGGAAAAATTTTCATTTTAGCTTTAAAATTAATGTGGTATCGAATTGTTTCGTGGACTGTTTTACATCTTTAGTAGTAAATGGCAAAAAGAGACATTTCCTGGCTCAATATGCACAAAATTTATTTGACTTAAACGTGCTTTTTTAGAAACTAAGGTTCCAAAATTATGTGGCTTTCAAAACTGTAAAACTCTTGACTAGAATTTTGCACGGTCTTCCTCTCTAGAATCGATAAGGGGTATAAACATTAATTTTTCCAGGAATGGTTTTTTATTTTTTTGTTAAATAATTTACTCAAAAAAATGTAAAGAATGTCGAGAAAGGTTTGAGACAGGGTAATGCGCTATCATGCAATGCGCTTGAAGCAATTGTGCGCAGGTCAGAAGTCAACACCAGAGGTACAATTTTTCAAAAGTCGGATGAACTCTTGACTTATGCTGACGACATTGACATCATTGGAAGAACGAATCGAGCTGTCAGTAACGCATTTGCAAGTATTCAAACGGAGGCGGCCAAGATAGGTTTGGCTGTTAATGAGACGAATACAAAGTTCATGCTGTCATCGAAAAGAGAGACCCAACACGGTCGACTGGGTCAAAATGTCACCATGGGCAGTTATAACTTCGACGTAGTCAAAGACTTTGTTTATCTGGATCCACTATTACATCGCACAACAACATCAGTGCAGAGATCAAGCGAAGAGTCACACTACTTGCCAACCGCTGTTTCTTTGGGCTTAGATGGCATTTATGTAGTAAACCCCTTTCTCAAAGAATCAAGGAGACCCAATAATGAGACCTTAATCATCCCGGTCCTGCTGCATACAGCCCATATGACAGAGGCATTGACACTATCAGTTTCGAATGAAATCCAGCTGGGTTTCTTTGAGAGAAAGATTCTTTGAGTGATATTTGGTCCAGTGTGCAGCGATGAAGAATGGAGAAGAAGATACAACCACGAACTTCACGGGCTTTACAGCGACATCGACCTCGTCAGAAAGCTGAAAATACAGCGATTGAGATGGCTGGGTCATGTGGAGCGTATAAACACCAACGCACAGCCCGATGGACAACGTGACAGAGGAAGACCTCATCTTAGGTGGCGCGATTAAGTGGTAGACGACCTCAACCAACTTGGTGTGCAAAACTGGTGGCAACTAGCTAGGGACCAGGCTAGTTGGAGAGGTTTGTTGGTTGAGGCCGGACTTTATGGACTTTAGAAAAAAAAAAGTGGAAAAATCCTTTAGGCCACTATGGCTCTCACGGCCTGACATTATGTAGGTCATAAAGAACTTGAAAAAACCAATATCCTTAAAGTAAGCTAAAGGCAATAAGATTTTGACCAGGAGAAAATATTTTTTCTTTGTTTGGTTCCAAAGCAAAGTTACTAAATAATAAAAGTACTAGAATCTTTGGGAAAATCACAAATTTTTTCTATGGCTACTATAGTACTGTGAAACCAAAATCTGTGATGTTTTGATTTTTTTATCGCAAAACCATAAGCAAACAAAGAGTGATGACTAGACAGCAATTTATTCCAAGAACTCGTGCCAATTGAGATGAATTAAAAATAAAACATACATAAGAGATTCTATATTGGTTTACTCAAACCGTTAGTCACTGTTTTTAAATTTTATTAAATGTTGTTGTTCATTAAACAGATTTAAGCATGGACAAACATTTCACGTCAATTTTATTTAACATTTAGCAATGACGATAGAGCTACTATCGTCATATCCAAAATACAATGAAAGTTTAGCCTCCATAGCGTTATGGAATGTTTACAAATCAAAAAGAATCTTGAATTAGATAAAAATATTTGCTTCTCAAATTGTAAGCCACCCCAGTATTTTATATGCGAAATCTGACACAACATGCTGTAAATTCGAAACTTTATCATTGTAAATAATTGGAACAGACATTTGAGTGACTAAACCACTTTACCTTTCTTTGAATATTTTTGTTATCTTAATATTCTACTGAGTAAACTTGAATAGTTTTAAAATATATAGCTATACCTAGCTGTTGTATATTTTTTATTTATTTACAAAAAATACTCTGCAATCTTATTTATATTTGAACTTGTGCAGTCGGATAAAATAATTAATTTTATCAAACAAATATGATGACAACTTCCAGGATCTTATAAAATCTTTAAATTTTTGCTTGTGATAGTGTATGCATGACGTAAATACATCAGGCTATGAGATCCATAGTTGCCCAACACTTTCCCCACACTATGGGGTAAGTGCATACCATGGAAATTAATTTCGGTTTTTGGCTACAAAAAAAACTAGCCATACAAACTGAAAAAAAAAATTATAGACCAAGAGCCCACAGCAAATTTTGGGTGTGGAGGTGTAACCAAAATCTGAGTATGCAGTTTTATAGGTATACGCGTCCTGATTTCTTATCCGAAAGTCTGGTAGGTTCATTTTTCAGCCTTCTGTGGTTTTAGGGGGGTTAAAAAACGCGATTATCCCAATTCATCTGAGATAGATAAATACACTTCAATTGAAATTTTTAAAATTGAAAATGATGCTCTGTCATTTTTCCTATGTCTGGGGATCTCAATCTTGACCATCCGATGAGTAGAACTCAAGATATATGTATGCTATTAAAGCGAACCATTTTTGGAGGCATTTCTGTTTTATTTTTTTGTTTGTTTTTCTAATCTGAAAACCCTCAAAAAAAAACCTGATATGTGTGTCTTTAAAACCTTATTTCTTGAGTTCTAATAATCAGATCTTTGAAGTCTCCAGACTTAGGAAAAATGACAGAACATCAGTTTCAATATTAAAAATTTCAATTAAAGTGGATTTGTCTTTCGCAGATGACTTGGAATTAAACCTGTCAGACTTTCGAATTTGAAATCAGGACGCGTATACCCATAAAACTGCATACTCAGATTTTGATTATACCTCCACTGCCAAAATTTGCTGTCGGCTCCTATACTATTAAGTCCGAACCAAGCCCAATATTTACTACCTTATTTAAGTAAATAAATACGAGTGACTTCAATTCCAAAGCCTGAGCTCTTGGCGTTTATTGAAAGTTGAACATTCATGTTCACTCATGCATTTACCCCACCTTACCTGATAATTTCATTTTTCTCAAAAACGTATTTTTTTTATAATAGTCTAACCAAAATCTGAGTATGCAGTTTTATAGGTACATATACGCATCCTGATTTCAAATTTCGGAGGGTTGAAAAACGCCGATAATTCCAAGTCATCTGAGAAAGACAAATCCACTTCAATTGAAATTTTTGATATTGAAACTGATTATCTGTCATATTTTCTAAGTCTGGAGACCTCAATCGTAAAGATCTGATTATTAGAATTTAAGAAATAAGCTTTAAAAGACACACAAATCTGGTCTCTTTTTTGGAGAGTTTTCAGATTAGAAAAACAAACAAAAAATAAAACAGAAATGTCTCCAAAAATGGTTCTTGGGTTCTTTTAATCGGATCGTCATGATTGAGGTCTCCAGACTTCGGAAAAAGGACAGAGCATAATATTCAATATTAAAAATTTCAATTGAATTGTATTTAACTGTCTCAGATAAATTAGAATAATTGCGTTTTGTAACCCCCCCAAGACCACAGAAGGCTGAAAAGTAAACCTGCCAGACTTTCGAATATGAATTCAGGACGCTTATACCTATAAAACTGCATACTCAGATTTTGGTTATACCTCTACTCCCAAAATTTTCTGTCGGCTCTTGGTTTATTAAAGTCATCTATTAAGTACTGACGGTATGTGAAAGAAATTTCAAGATATTTCCGCAGCAAGCTCTGCGTATCTCTCTTAGGATTGGGCAGATTCCAATAAAGTGCATTTATATGATTATGTTCCATTCATTATGGTGCATGTTGCAGAGTGAGCAGTTCATATTTTCCTATAAGGTGTTTGATGTTCCATTGATTAGCCCTGCCCTTGTCTTAAATATCCATCTTATCGCTGAGTTTTTTTTTATTAACGCAGTTATAGTTATGCTGGTGGCACAGTCCGTTTGAACTTGTCAAATTCGTGCTTTGAAGTGCCTTTTGTTGGTTTTCATTAACGATTTCTTGTGTTGCATGCATTGGTAACGAAGATGTGCCTGTTTGACACCAGTCTTTCCATAGGTATCAGTAAACCCAAAGCGTTCAAGATCGCTTTGCTACACTTTATAGCAATATAATTGTTTTTTCACCACACTCTTGGCAAAAATATGTACCTTCAATAATAATAATTTAACTATCGTCCCGTTTCTGCGTGAACCACGTATCTACAAAGCAAATTTTGTTTAGTTTTTTTAAGAAATTTTAGTTTTTCTCGAAATTGAATAAAAAGAAATCGAATTAACTGTAAAACATATTAATTAAGGTTATTTCACCATTTATACTTTTTCATCTTCCTTACTCATAGTTTTCCAGCGATGTGTAATGTTAAGCAAAATCTTTTAAGAAAATGTAGTTACGAGGTTCACGCAGCGGGAGGCTATATGCCTGTAAGACCTTGGGTCTTTTAAATTCGACAGCACGGCGCTAGTTAGAAGAATTAAAAAGATAGGAAAGAATTGTTGCCGGTGATGTACTATCTGCATAGCAACGAAGGACTTTTCCATATAGTTCGTATCATCGTAAACCCGAAAATGGGCTTCATTTGGCATTCCAGCGTCAGCGCTTAGTTTGGGTTTATTCTTGGTAGGGCAAGAACTTTTTTGAAAAATATCTTTGTAGCTTCTGCACTTCTTTATATTTTGATTGGCCTCAGACTTAAGCTCCTATGCGCTTGTGACAGCGTTAAATATTTCGATCTTTGAGACAAATTTTACATCTCTGTAAGCGATGAAATTCGACGACGTTAAGTTCTAGTTCAGACTTTGCCTGGCCAAACTTTGTCCTCTCCGTAAAATGTTCGTTCAAGCTTAAACCAGGGTTCAACCAAACACCGAGATATTTATATCTTGTAAGCATTTCAATCGGTTCATTATTTAACTTCCATTGCTCTTGTGCACTAAGTCGTCCGACTTCAATCCATTTTATTAGGTTCCAGAGTCTATATTACTCGGCAATTTTGTCTACTATTGCCTGAAGAACGGTTGCGTCATCTGCCATCACAACAATATCGTCAGCGTAGCAAACGTATTAGTAAACTTACCAGTGTACCATCCACATTTATCCAGGCGCCAATAAAATCGTGCAAGTTGTTTGGAACCAATCTGAAAGTTTCTCTCCATCCCAAACAGCTGATTTTAGTGTCTGCAGAGAAATTTCTAATAATTTTAAATAGTTTCTATGATATTCCTGACTTAATAAAGAAGAAAATTGCGGCCAATATGATCAAACGTAGCCTTGAAATCGATAAAAAAAGCAAAACACTTTCTTTTTTTAATGCATTTTTAGTTTTATTATATCGAACAGATTTAAAAAAATAAAAAAAAACAAACTTGATATTCATTTAAAATTCCATATTGTTCCTCCCATGTTTGCAGTCTTGTCAGTATAACACGGGCGAAGGTTTTCGGTAAAGTTTTATAGTGTTTCGTTCAATTCAACTGCAGTTTGTGGATGAGATTGCATAATTAGTTGAATTTCACATAATTTTAAGAACAAATAATTCTCTAGGAAAAAATGCATTGGTATAAACCGGAAATACAGAATTTTGTCAATGAAAAGGATTTAATTTCAATTTTGCTTAAAGGATCGGCTAAAATTAAGACAATTTGGGACTTGCTGCTGTCTCCCAAGGCTCCAATTACTGTTATTTATCTATCGGTCCTATGGTGGGGTATTGGGTTGTATGGCCTTTCGTGCTACCACTAAGTGTTTGGCAATAGATTTTTTTTCTGACCATCAGCAAGGCATGTCTTGGGTGTATTCTATGGATTTAAGAAGAAGAAAGCACGACAATCAGTTAAGGATGTGAAATTCTTTTGAAGAGAGTGCGAAACACTTTTTACAGTGCACAAACAGGTGTAATTTTTAATTAAAATGTAACGGTGAACTTCTTAAAGGTTCTCAAAGGCCTACTACGTATTACCTAATTGTTGAAAATTCATTGTATACCTCGCCTAACTCCATGCGTCCTTATAAAATAAACACGTAAAACATCGTTTTTTTCTTTTTCTTAAAATAATGGAAATTTAACTAATTATAAATCCTTTTGACTTGAAAGAAACACTTAAGTTTTTTTACTTTTTGCTTGCGTTCCGTTCATTTTGTCCAGCTGTGCAGTTAAAAATTAAAATAAAGGCCATATTTGTGGCTTCCAAAAACTATACATTTCAATGAAAGATTTTCCTTCCTCCTCGAACAAAAAAGTATCCTTTAGTTCTTGATCCCAATTTCCTAGAGAGATTTTCAACAATTTTGATAACAATTGTGTCATTCGCATTGGGTTTTTCGGTGCTAATTCAATATTTTCGATTCAGTTAGAAAAAACTAGTTCTTAGTATTATAATGGAATCTATGTAAAATATAAAATGTTTACCAAGTTTCATAAGTTTACCATTTTAAAGTCAAATGCCGTGTTTTTTATTTCACGGATAACTTTTCCCCTAAAAAAACACCCTTTACCAAACATATTTTTAAGAGCTACATATCGTCGCTACAGGGCAGAACTTACCTAAGTCACAAATACTAAGTTTTGCAGGAGAGCAAATAGAAATTTTTAAGACCAGTTGAGAAGACCGTCTAGGCGTCTAGGTACTGGGACGCGCGGAACACAACTGGTATTATGCTAGAATGAAAATCCCGATTTTAAGAATTTTGGACTTAGGCTAGTTCTGCCCTGAAGCGACGATATGTGTATTCCTTGTTGTTGTATCATCTTTTTTACATTTTACCTCTTTTAGAAATGATATAGACCAGACAGCTCTGGTCAAAATAGAATATAACTTTTTATATAGTACTTGTTGGTTTTGTTGTCATCAAATTCAGCATCATAAAATACTTCAAAACGAAAACAACACAACATCCAGTGTTGCGTTTTGTTTTTGATATTTGTACATTTTATTTTGAAACAAAGTCAAATCCGGATCAGATCTGAAAAAAAACAGCTATTATTCCTCAGCACTTTTTTGGGAATCTTATTTAAACGGATGCAGTATTTACTAATTTTCGGTTGGGTTAGATTTATGTGTTAGCAGGAGAGCTAACACATAGACCATATAGTTTGGTCCATTGTGATACCATATTGAATCTAAGTAAAACTTTCTTCGTAGTCGTTAAACCACTTTCAGATTCTAATGAAGCGAGCGAGATTTCCTATATCTTTATTTGCTAGATCGCTAGGATCGTTATAGTAGAAGTCTCCCAGATAGTGTTCGTCTTTGCGATAAAGCAGGACATGTACAGAGAAAATCGCTTCCTGCTATACTTCGTCCATGCAACTTCTGCAGAAATCATTGGAGAAAACTCTAAGCCATGTCGCGTGTCTACCTATTAGACAGTATCCAGCTATAACCCCTATAACGAACCCGATTTGCGATCTTATAGGGATACTAAACATTTGGAGCGCCTCAGATCTTGTGATTTTATTTGGTAATAAAGGTATTTGTTGTCCACTTTTGGCGAGTTCGTTAGCTCTACAATTTCCAAAATTGTCTCTATGGCTCGGCAACCAACATAGGTGAATATTAAACTGCTGCGCCATCTCATTCAGAGATGTTCGACAGTTAAGGGCTGTTATTGAGTTGGTAGAGACAGAATCTAGAGGTTTAATAGCTGCTTGGATGTCCGACCAAAACGAAGTCGTGTCTTGGCTCAAAGAAAACGTGATATCGAATAAAGGTATTCGTTCTTTATTCGATATCACGTTTTCTTTGAGCCGAGACAGGACTCTTTTTTTTGCCAAAAGTTCCGCTTGGAATACCAATATAGTTATTGGTATGACGAAATGAGAGACTTAATTTAAGTCTTTATTTATTTAAGTCTATCTGAGTATATACGTCCACCAACCCCATCTTCAGTTTTCGATCCGTCGGTGTAGAAGTCGATTGAATCATCTTTCACTAATTCCATATCTTCCCAGATGATGGTAGGTAGGTAACCTGAAGTTTTTCTCAAACAGTATCTTCAGGATGGTATAATTTATATTACTTCGAAGTGAACTGAATCAATTCATCATCATTATTTATACACTTTGAGAAGGCTTTGAGACGAAAAGCTGTGCTTGCAGCCCTTTCTTTGCCGAAAACACCAAGGGGTGTTAGATGCAGCAAAGTTACATATTAAAAGTGATGAATTAAAAATTCAGTAGTGAAAAAATACCAATGGAATTTTTGATTTCTTAGGAATCGCACTAAAAGATTAGAACATCCCTCAAATTGTGAATTTTGTATTTATTTTTTATGATGAAATATAATTTTGAGTCTAAAAAATCATAAATTTGAAATTTCTTGCAAAACAATAAAATAAAAAATGACATTTGTGTGAGCTGTCAGAAATGTCAGAAATTTATTGGGTGCGTTCGGTCTCCTATCCCCAGGGCATTTACATTATTGGCAAGCATGTTGGACAGACGATATTAAAAGCTTCGAGATCCCCCAACATGATAGAATTTTCGTAAGAATTTTTAATAGGCTTTTCACACTGAGCTCGTAATTTGGGGCCAAATCGTCGCATACGAAAACGAGCGAACGTAAACGTTTTTGCTATTTCTCTCACTATCTTTTTGTACAGATTACGGACGAACGTAAACGTATTGGTGATTGCTATCTATATATAGAGAGCGTTTACGTTTGTTCGTTTTTGTATGTGAAATCCAGAGGCCGAATAGGCCTCTGGATTTCGAGCTAACCCCAAGGTCACGCGTGCAAGTTCTGGCTTGCATGTATGTAATATATTCAAATATTTTTTTTTTTACACATTCAAACTTCAACTCAACTGGCATACAGGTTTTGAAGCCAGTAGACTTGCAAGTTGAGACGCCAGTGGCTTGCCGCCTACGTCACGTAAATTACACAAATAGAAATTTAACAAATTGTAAATGAAGCCTACTTGCAAGCCAGCACTTGCTGTGTGGCCGCAGGATAAAGGGAAACGAAAAATCCTAAACAAAAATCACACAACGAAATATTAAAAGAAAAATTTCGTTCACCTGTACCTACGCAGTTCCACCAGTGAAATTGAAGCTTATCAAAATTATTTGGAAAAGTATTCACACATTTTGCATTCGAAATTTACTGCCTGACACTCATTCACGCCTATTACAGAATACGACGAATGTCTTGCGGTTGGATTTGCCCTCGTTTCACTTACATTTTGTTTTAAGGCTTGCCCAGACCAAAGTGCGGCTGTGCGACACGACAACTGCAAAATTTATTTATACAGCGCCAAATGCGACAAAGCCCTTAGCGTTTTGTATATAAAGGCTTGCCCAAACCAAAGTGCGACAGTGCGACAAGATCTTAAAGGCTTGCCGAAACCCAAGTGCTACAGTGCGTCACGACATGTGCGACATGATTTTTATATGAAAAACGTTTTGCGCTTAATCGTATTTGGAGTGGGTACTCTCATATGACGTTGTGTAAATAAATTTTGCAGTTGTCGTGTCGTACTATCATGTCTCACAGTCGCACTTTGGTTTAGGTAAGCCTTAATGCTGTCTTCCATTCGCCAAAAAAGAGTCACTTCTAAATTCTATCTCACAAAAATAAAAGTTAAGTTAAAATGGTTTCAACTTTAACTTTTTCACTTTTTTGAAAACAAACATATTCAAACAAATAGTTTAAGCAAATGGCAGCTTTTTTATAAACAGCGTATGTGTGTACTTTTCACTGTTTCACTTTTTGCATTCTCTAAGCCTAAGATTGGGAAAATGTAACTCTGTGCTTGCGCCTTAAATGAATTTGGCAAGGTGGTTGTAGTAGAATACAGGGAATTCTATAACAGGTATGATTATCACCACGTGGAATCGGGATCTATTTTAATGACCCAAAAATTAATTCCTGTTCTGAAATGCAGATGGTGTTTAAATTTCAATAAGAAGAAAAATAAGAGATGTAAGACTATCGCAAAATAAACAAACACTAGGAAAGAAGAGATAGATATACAACAAAGCCTCCATTTTTATCCGCATCGTTTTATTTTTATGATCTAATCCAGCTCAGATCATGAGGATAATAAAATGCGGCTTATTTTCACTAACACACTTATTCACATGTGAGTTATAAAAAAGAAAATATGGCTGAAATAAGTGCGATTCCAGCCGCAACGCATTCGTCGGATTCTGTGATAGGGGTGATTATTTGAATTGGGCTCTAGTCGAAACAGGCTATTAATCGCCAATAATTTTTATTTCTTGTTCTTGTGTTTTCCACTTAATACAAAAATCATCGCAATTTATAGCTGAATGCAGCAAAATTCAGCTTACTAACATCTCACATAGCTCCCGTCTAAGAAAACCAATCATATTGAAAAATTTTCGCTACCCAACCATCTTAAAACACCACAGGGATGTAACAACCACTATACAAAAATTGTTTCTGTTTAATCCAATAAGTTAGAGCAGACCAACTCTATCAATCAAAAGGAGTATGGCCGTCAATATACCTAGTTTTTCTTTCTGATTTGAATTGAATTCCTCGTAACATAATTTTTTCTCGTGCAGATTTGTGACTACCGCGTTTGTCTCTATTTTCTGTTTAAATAATTATTTGTAAATTAGCAATATCGATTGTCTAATTATAGCAAATATAAATAAATACTTTTTACATCATCAATAAAAAATCAATCTCTCCCTTCACACAAAACAACAACAGCCGAAAAAAAAAGAAATGAAATAAAAAACCCAACCATTCTCGTAGTGTTCGTTCATTCGTAGTGTTGAGTTGATGAAGAAAAAAATGCAAAACCAGTGAAAAAAGTGAAAAAATTATCAAATTGGTGTGTTTTTTTAAATAATTTAATAAATTTACTTCCTTTTTGGATACCCTGTCCTTCTATTAGTCGACCGCCAAACGGTCGAGCATTGAAAATTTGAGCGAAAAAAAGAAAATTTGTCTAAAATAAAAAAAAAATTCTTCCGTTTTCCCACATAAGACGTCGTCGGTCGGGTCGGGCTCGGGAGGTGGCGGCAGCGGTTCGTGGTTCGGGTAGGGTGCTCTGCTCGACTCGGGTGTGTGCATAAATGAAGGAAGAGATCAATGAACAATTATTGTAGTTGATCTCCCGTTCTGCGGAGCATTCATCGCGGTCTCCGCTTCTTCCTAGTCGTTGTCATTGGCGAAGAGAGAAAAAGTGTTTTCTGTGACGTTTATTTTGCAAAAACCATTTTTTTTGTTTAAAAAAAAAAAAATAAAGAAAAAACTTTCGCAAATTGGGAAAACGGAAAAATCAATGTGTAATTAAAAAGAAAACCTAAAAATCGGCTATCGGTGGTGTGGTGGATGTCTTTTTCTTCGTCGTCTTTTTTTGCGTTCCTTCTTATAATTTGCACCAAAGAGTGCATTGATTTTATAATCCAATTCAACGAAACGGCGAATGGGAGAATTAATACCGGAGACCGACCGGACACTAGCAATCTGGAGGAGATGCACCACCACTAAACAGTCAGTTGGTTGGCACCTCTCTCCTCGACCTCGTCCTCGGTTTCGGGTTGGTTGTGGATGATGCTGTCGACACAGGGAAGATGCCAAGACAAGAGGACAATTTGCAATTCTTTTCTTCATTTCGTTATGACGACGACGATGATGATGATGGTGTACAAGTTTTGCAATTCCAATAATTTTTTCTTTCTTTTATTTGCCAAAGTGTCATTTATTGTCTTTTATGTCGTCTCATTCATATAATGTTTTTGGGCGTTGGTGGATTGGAAAAGGATTGGATTACTAATGTACTGGCTGCTGCTGTTGGCGAGTAAACTTTATTAAAGTTTTTCGTTATTGAATTTTTGCAATGTCTTTGGAATACAATGTTAAAAGAAAAACGAATAATTTGCCAAAATTGTGCCATTTTAAGAGAACCATGAGTTTTGCGAGAGTGTGTGTGAGGGTAGCTCCATCTCACGCGGTATTTCAATTTACTTACGGTTTGATTTTGGTCTTGCTCTTGTTTGCCTTCTGTTGTCTATTGTCTCTCCCCACAGTCAGGGTAGTCGTTTCAGGTTTCAAATAGTAGTAAATTTTTCTATTATAGAGAGACCATGAGATTTTGTTTCTTTTCAGGTTGTGATTTAAATTATTTTTTTATCTGTCTCTCTAGACGTTCAAAAAGAGAAAAAAATATTGTGGCGTGACTAGCTCACGAAGATGGTTTAGGCTGACATTTTTTACCATTCCCTGTTTGCGTTTAGTTTAGTAGGTTTAGCCATTTCCGAACGTCTAGCTGAGATGAACTTTTCTTGACCTCTTGGAGGTTATGTCAATTCCTCGCAAGATGCAGTACCCCTGAAAAAATTAAGGTTTCATAGGCTGGGAATCGAACCGAGACCTCGGGCGTGATGGTTCATCGCATTAACCATTCAAACCAATTTCAAATTGATTAATTTCTTCTTCTTGCTTTTGTTTAAGCTTTAGCTTTAGTCTAAGAGCCGGTAGGAAAATTCTTGCGTGAAAGATAACCGATTTATATGATGACGAATGCATAAGTGTGTGTTGTCGAGAAAAAGTTCATCAAAAGTACCATTTTTCCGAAAATCGAAGGCACCCACTTAAAATGTATAGATAACGAACGCTACAAACTTACTAAATAACAAATACTCCAATGGCAGACATTTAAAGTGCAACCAAACCCCCGGCAGATGGTTATTTTTTCCATCAGTGTATCTAGAGAAACAAGAATATTAGAACGAGCATGTGCTCAGCAGCAACTTCCTATTACTCTGCGATTCCTGGCAATTAGTTAGGTGCGCCATTGTATAAATATTTTTAAAGTATTTTGACTAAGAATTAAGAGCGTTGAGCACGGATTACATCTATTTCGTGCCAGCAGTTGATGACTCGCCGTGCTGCAATGGCTTAAAAAAGTAAAACTCGCTTAACTTCGCAAGCTAGCAGACGCTGTCTGCTACCCAAAGTTGCACATGTTTAACCTTAGCAGTTACTCTATCAGGGAAGATTTTTTGTGGTAGCAGCGGCTACTTCAATTCAAGGTTGGCAACAAGCTACCTGTTAGCTAGCTAGCTCATACTGAAGTGCGTTTCTTATACCCCGATTTTAACAATTGCAATTTTTTCTTCATCAGTCTCAGAGTTAAATAATGCAGTCGCATTTAATTGTTTTTTTGAACTCCAAGTTAGTACTGTAAATGGATACTTTAACTGCAAAATAGACTACAATCAATGAATAAGTTAATAAATTGACTACCAGTCACCGTACTTTTTGGCTGGCTGGTTTAGTATTCTAGACATTTAGTTACTTTTAAGTCTGGTATGTTTCAACTTTAACCATCTAACGTTTTGTTATAAAATAGAGTTTTCATTAAGTTAAAAAACAAATGAAAAAAAAACGTTGGATAGGCAACCTATCAGATCTATTGAGGCAACTAAATAAGTTACAACATGACTTTCAATTACTTCCAATTTACTATGATCAAGAGCTAATAAGACCAACGAATTCTAGAAGAATAAAAAATAATATAAAACTTCAAGGTTTTGACAAATTACACCTTAAACATTTTTGTTTTTTTTTTTTTCTATTTTTAGTACTTTTTTCATGAAATTGCCCATCCCGCCCAAATGGGGTTTGTGTTGCAATTAATTGTCCAAACGGGGGGAGATATACCACCTTTTCGTTATAAAAAATGTTTGCATTTGACCCTTCCACAAAATTCCGATATCAATTTGCGGCGCCCAGTTCTCTCTCCAACCGCTGTTAAAGTTGAAAGTACCAGGATTTTATAAAAGGCTACAATGTGCAATTTCAAGTAAAACTTTTAATGTAGCAAATGTTTACTAGTCTCATGCTACACTACTTTTTTAAATTTTTACACTATTGTAATGTTTACAATACGTACGTCCTTTACTTATTTGCAACAAGGATTTTCCATTCGCTTTCAAACAGTTAAAGTTTATTCTAAACGTTTGGCCATTGGAAATAATTTCATATACTTCATGGTAGATTTACCGTTAAAATATGTCAAATAGTATTCCACTACAAAAAAAAAATGTAAAAAAATTGAATTAATGGATGAACTCATTTTATTAAGTCTTAAATTTGACCATTTGGTGTCGGTTAAAGTTTCAATATTAAAAGAATTTTTAAAACTATTGCCGATTCACTACTTACGTCACTACTCACGAAAAAGTATCAAAATGGCACGTTCGATATTACTTTCGACAGCAATGTCTGTTCCCCTCTTTCGCATCGTGTCGGCCTCCTTTATTTTTTTATGTCCGTGGTTCTTTCCTTTATCTATGTTTTTTTCATTCTGTGGTGTTTCGTTTTACCATATATTTCTTGCTTTTCAAGACGCAAGCAAAGTCCAATAGTCAATACATAATAATCTAATAAGAATTAAATGAAGACACTTTTATTCCCCCACACAAAAAATTCCTCCTATTTTCCAATAATCTATAAACATGTTTCTGCATGTTCCTGTTTGCATAAGAACAACAATTAAAAAATTGTTTTTTCAATTTATAGTCTTACGACTTGCAAAAAATATTTAACAGGATTTTATGGAGATTCCATTAGAAAAATTTATAATTTAGTTGCCCTTCCAAAAAAAAAAAAAAAAATTTCTTTTGTTGCTGTTGCTCAACTTTCTCTTAACACATTATTTAAGAAACATACTCGAAAAGAAAATGTCAAAATAAAAAGACTCGTTTTGTTAACCCGTACCCGGCATGGATATTATATGGAATGACAAATGGATACAAGTAGAATGAGTAATAAAATAAGAATGGATAATAAACAAAAGAGAGTTGTTTTGTTTGATGCAAAACTGCAAATTTTATAACTTCTGTCAAAAATTTAAGAGAGAATTTTCTTCTTTCTTGTTCATAGCTCTCTCATATTCCCAAAAAGGTACTGTTTGGTTGCATTTTCGTAGGAAGAAAAAAATTGTAATGGTAGTTGTTTGTGTATACCGATGTATATAATGTAATAAATGCAATTTTCTGCAATAGTGTTGGCATTGAAATGGAAAATTAATTCAATTTTTTTTTTTTTGAAAAAATAGAAAGGGTAGGTATTTAATTTTTAGGGAATTTTTCGATATCGGATTTGGAAAAAAAAACCAATATGTACTTATAAGCAAAATAGCTTATTTGATAAAAAGTAATGGGCACAAAGACCGTTCAAGGTCATTCGTTAAATAGAAACATGAAGAATTTAATGTAGGTAACTTGCCTTGAACATTATTTGTACCTTTTACACTTTTGCCTATTTCATTACTCTATGAAGACATCAGTTGTAGCTTCATTTAATTTAAGCTAAATATGGGTTCATAGAATGGTAAGTGACTAGACAAAATTGCAAAGAAATTTGTCCCTCCCTTGAAAATTACGAAATTCCATTGAATTTATGGAATAAAATTTTTCAGAAAAAATTGGCTGCTACTTCATAAATTTTGTTTATTGCCTGGAAAATAATTTCAGGCAAATCCACGATAGCAGACAAAATTCCTAGGTAACAAAAAATTTCTAGGGAAACAAATTCTCTAAACATTTGCAACAAGTCAACAGCAACAATAATAAGCTAGCATTTTTGATTTTGATTCAATTAAATTTAATAATAATATAATGAAACCTTTCACATCACTATGAATAAAGAATCAACTATCAGGCCTTAAACTAGCTAAATTTAATTTTCTGTACCCTTATCCACAAAATGCCTTTGTTTGTGCATCAAAAATGTGCGTTTGCATTTTCTTCGTCAATAATAGAAATAGTCAATTGAAAAAAAATTATATTTTCAAAAGCAACCGTTGCTTAACCCTGTAATAGTTTCAGTTCAATCCTCTTCACTTGCATTGTTTTTGTACCTCCTCCGCGTTAAAGCCAAACCCGTATTTATGTATATCTGAAGAAGACGGGTAACCAGGATAATTGTTATTACATTTGAAGATTAGGCATTTTTCTGCTGAAAAATGATTTTCGATGGTTTAAATTAACACTGTTGTTGACGAAAAGTCATTTCCAGAAGAATTTTCTATTTCTTTACGCTTACACTGAAGAAAATCATTATGAATTTTGCCCCACTGCATTAGAGTCGTTTGAAAAGAATTTTGAAACAAAAAATTATACAAATTATGAAATCGTTATTAAATTATTAATTAAGAACTGCTGTTTTTTGCAAGAGAGCGTAACTTAAATATGTGATTGTTGAAGAGAGCCCGATCTAAATTCAACTGTCAAATATGATACATTTTGACGGAAAAATTAGTGTTTTTAGTGTTTATTTTACACTAAAATAGGTACCCTTTTTTGAGTTGGCACCCATAATTTTTTTTAGATAGAAAAGAGTTAATGTGAACTATTTTCTTTAAATAAGAAATCTTCGAATTTGTTTTTCAGTTGAACAGGATTACCGCATTCTCAGCTATACGCTCTTAAATGTATTTTTTGATTTTTTTTTTTTAAATTTGAATTGGCGATATTTATACATATTTTCTTTGTTTTATAAACTAAAAAGTTATTCATTAAAACAGGGTTTCCACGTTGATGCACCCATTTTAAAAATGGAAACCATATGTTTTTATTTTCAGTTCCAACTTGTCTTTTATTTGACACCAATTTAAATCCAATTAACCTTATAAGCTAAGTAATCCGACAGTCGCCGCGCCGCTTGGACTACTTCTTAAGCTTGGGAGCTTTAAAAAACGATTGTCTGCAGTCGTCTCCAAATACAAATAAATTCTGAGGGAAATATTCCGTCAGTATTTACATTGCCAAATTTCTTACAAGGGAAACATTCCTAGGAAATTTGTTTTTTTTTTCTCTTCACGATAACCCCCTATAAAATATTAAATTTGTAACATAATAACAGTAATTCATGAAAATCGTCTTCATATTGTGAGACTCATGGATTCAAATTCCATTTTTTTTTTTAATTTTCAGTTTCTGAAGTTTCATCAGGTTCTTCGATAGTGCTTCAAAAACAAGTTCAAGTGCTAACAGTTACCAGTATATGTATACTGTAAAACAAAATTTCAAAAATCGGTACAAAAAAAGCGCAATCTGACACCCCGTCATGCAAATATAACAACGAATAAACTAGATTAGAATAACTGTGTAAGAACCATATAAGACATTCACCACGTAACTCGATAACCGTACAAATATGCTCGACCGTTTCGTTTGTCGCTGGAAAAAAAAAATAAATAAATAAATGAAATACAAATAAAAAAATATATATTTTCTTTAATTATTTCAGGAATTGTGAACCCTTTTAAATGAGAATCAACTATAACAGCTCATAAACGAAGTGTTCAAAAACCATAACACGAATAAATACATATTTTAAAAATCCCCTTTTATTTTCATTAATTGCAAATAGCAATAGATTGTTTAATAATACCCAACAACAACCAAGAAAAAAAAATAAATAAAAAATAAAAAATAGTGCAAATAAGTGGTAAACACTGTGCGCGGTGACCTCCAAAACTAAGTGCGTCCAAGTTTATATTTTTCTTATTCTTTTAAATTTTTGTTTGTTCAATCATTATTTGTTCTTTTGGCAATTTTAACTACGTAAAAACGCAAAAATGAATTAAATTTAAGAAGCTACCCTACCCTGTGCAAATTTCGTCTGAGATTAAGCAGTACTCTTAGTAGAACATAGTTTCAAAGAGACTGAAACAGCAGCGAGGGGAAACAACAACAACAAAAAGTGTTTTTGTGATTAAGATTTCATTTTAAATTGAACCGTGCTCTGTCCACAATGACGGGATGATGTGGAAGATCATTTCGAACGGATTTAGTTAATGAAACTCAATTACGTTTAATTTGAAGCAAAGTCGTTCGTTGTGTCGCCGCTGAAAAGTCAAATCGTGACATCGTGAAAATTCAGATTCATAACAACAATAAGTTTGACTCAAGCCTTCGGGTCGAATAGTACTTTCGCGAATCTGTTTCGTATTTTATTATCATTTTGTTTTTTTTTTTTATAATTTCAAGACGAATGAATCTTCAAGATCAGTAATATTATTTTTTTTTTGTAAATCGTAACGCTTTGGGCTATCGCAACAATCATGGCCGAGAATCAAACGGCTAGTGAAGACTCCGGTCAGCAACAGCAACAACAGGATCAACAGGTAAACAACGAGCAATCCCAGCAACAAGACAGTTCACCCGATCAGGAAAGTTCCAGCGATAGTATAACTCCAAATCCCAGATCAAAGACTTTGAATATGCGAAATTCACTCACTTGCATTAAATTGCCCAGGGCTATATCGTCTACTAGCACCAGTATTGATGGATCAACTCATAAAACCCCTGGCAAACATCATCATCACAATCACAACCACCATCATAATCATAACAGCACAAGCACTGGTCATCATGACCATAATGTTATCCATCGAACCACAAGTGAGAGTCTTCGATTGGGTTCGGATTATATAGGCAGTGGCGGTGGAGGTGGTAGCATTACAAATTCCACCAGCAATAGCAGTTCAATTCGAGATGGATCGTCCTCTCTGGCAACAACTACAAAAAACTCCAACTCGACAACAACTTCAAATCATTCACATTCAATGTCGTCCTCTTCATCCCATTCGCATTCGACGCGCCCACATTCGCATCCACATGCCTCCAACAGTGGGGGTGGTGCAATGCAAAGAAAACCAAAGACATCGTCATTTCAGATAACATCGGTGACAGTTGGCAACAAACTTAGCTCGGATAATGGTGATGATTCGGCCGACGATCTTGATGAATCTCACACCGATGACAACAGCCGAATTACAGATTTAGAAAATGAGACGCCTAGCGTTTCCGAGGACACCTTCTCCAAAGAGGATGTGTTCTTTGCCAATACTGCACTGAGTACGACTGCGCCTGTCATCCCCACCAGTGCCCAATATGGTTTGGTCGTTGTTGATCCAATTGGATCCTCTGTTGGACAAACTATTCAAAATGTTCAAGTGAACGTCGCTGATAACATCATTAATGTGGTTAGTGCTGTTGGCGGAGACAAAAAGAAACAAGAAGTGAAAGAGACTCAGCACCGAAGTGAGCGTTTCAAAGTAGTCAAAATTGAATCGACCGAACCCTTTCGACGTGGTCGGTGGATGTGCATGGACTACTTGGATCATTCCGGAAATCAAACTATAAACAAGGACATAAATCCAGACAAAAATAATTCCGGATCGACTATAGCAGCCTCTTCGGGTGTGTCGTCCATGGCCAGTGGAAAAGAACTCGCCCGTGGTGATGCACAGGCTAATATAATATTGACAAATGACTCGAATGCTACCGCTGCCACCGGTGGTATTGAAAATCATATTGACGCTGCTGCCAATATGGCAGTTGATGGCAACCTAAACATTTATCGTTCCGACTTAAAGACGACAACAGCAGGACCCGGGCAGTTTACGAATCAGCCGGCAGTTCAAGCCCCAACTAAAGGTGGGTCTTTGAATATACAACCCCAACAAATACTACAACAATCACAGCTTCCTAATCAATTCCAAGGCCAACAATTCGAAGGCTTAACTGGCCACGGTCAGACAATGCCTCTGGCTGCAAATGACTTCCAACAGCATCAAGCTGCCCAAAACACACAGCAGCATTCACAGGCAATTAATGAGACTTCTTCGGTTGCTGGGCAATCACAACCTGCCAGTTTCTTTGCAAACCAATTAAATATGAATACAATTTCAACTGTTGCTGGTGGTGGAAATAGTGCTCCGCCAACCTTTCAACAGCAGCAGTCGACACCTGTTCATGGAGCAACGTTGCCAGCAAATATTCATTTACAAAATCGAACTGATGGAACAAACGTAACTGGCTTCCCGAACGCATCCTATGTACCAACTGGCGTGCCTATTGCAACAACTTCATTGCCAACACAAGAGCTGGGTCAACAATATGAAGGTTATACTGGCCATGGCCAGACAATGCCTAATACTGCGGCATACGAATTCCAAAAAATTCAAGCTGCCCACAACAACCAGCAGCCAAAGATAAATGGCAATGCGACTACTGCGGTTGCTGGACAATCACAACCTGCCAGTTTCTTTGCAAACCAATTGAATACAACTCCAAATGCTGGTGCCGTTGTTGGAAGCAGTGCTCCACCGACCTTTCAACAACAGCAGTCAACTCCAGCTCATGGAGCAACATTGCCAGCCAACATTCATCTACAAAATGGAGGAGTAGTAGCAGTTGCAGCGCCAATCGTTACTGGTTTTCCAAACCAATCTTTTCCATCAACTTATGAGGCCGTTGCTGTTGCACCTCCTGCAACTTCATTGTCAAATCCACAGACTGGCCAATATCCTGTTTATTTTACTCCGAATGGACCGCAAACCTATGCCGGTGCCGCCATAAGTGGTGCAGCCTATGCAATCTCCGTCAACCAACAACAACCACAAGCGACTGATTTGACTACTCCTTACCAGCAACAACAACAGAAAAGTGAATCAAATGCTGCAACCCCCTTAGAGGGCGGTGGCAGTGCCCAACAACAACAACCGCAATCTCAACCACCACAGTTTCAACAGATACATTCAAATCCAACTGCTGGTCATAGTATGCCTATTCCAAACCAAATGAATTTTAATATTCAAGGTCAGCCACAGCCACCACTACAACAACAGCCTTCACATGCCGCCGTCGTCGCCACAATTGCTACTCCGGCAACCATAGGCGATCCAACAGCTATTGCTTCAACGATACAACAGCCACAGCAGCAAATTGAAACAAACAATTTTGTAACAAATATCAGTAACAATGTTGTTTCGGCGCCAGAGACTAATGCAGGATCATCTGTTCCTCGTAGTAATGTTACAAAACAAGCCGCATCGCTACCATCATCGACACTGTCTGTTGCTGGATCAGCTCAAGGATCGACATCGGGAGGAAGCGCAGTAGCCACATCGACTTCAGGCAGCACCGTGGATGAAACCCAGCTGCACCATATTTCGGAAACAGAGACTGAAAGGTGAGTGTTTGTTTTTTCAAATTTATTTTAACAATAAAATGATTTTTAGGATAATTTGAAGTTAGATTTTATTCAATAGCCAATAATTTTAGTGTTTTGGTAAAATCGATTAAATTTGCACCAAAATTCATAGCTTGTGTGTACTAATGCAAAGATTTTTATTGTGTAAGACCAAAAAATGTGTCCGTAACTTTGGTTTAGACTACGTTGAATGGTCTAATTTTGGTTTTGGAAGAACAGAGATTATAGAAATTGAATCAAATGATCCTTGCTGTTGGTTCCTCATCAGTTGGACCATTGATTAGCAGCCCTTGGTGTCCAATACCCACAAATAATTTCTATTTGAAGACGTTTATTTCAACTTCATAGCACCCACTAACTTAACCTCGCAAAAGATATAAAATTTTAAAATGTAAAAATAATGTTGGCAAAAGAAGTGTTTAAGTTGCAAGTCCTTGTGACATTCTTTTGACCGAGGCAATATACTCACTTAAGTCATATTGACCTCATTGTATTGTTTTTTTTTTTTTGTTATTGTTGTCCGTTTTATTTAAAATACTTTTGAAATCGATATTGCACATTTCTCCTTTATGTCTTCACTTGACCCACATATACTCCAAAATAATTTCATCCGCAGTTATTCAAGTAGGTATAGAGATATAGATATGTATGTATGTAGTTTCTTTTGCAGGTATTCAATTTCATTTGAGTAATTTGCAACTCTTAGAAATATATATTTGTCTCGAATTGAATTAGCTACCATGAAGCATTTAATTTCTCGATAATTTTTGACTTTTTAAGGTTATTTTTTTTTAATTTTAATGCTGATTGATTGTTGTTTAGTTTTTGAATGCAAATATGTGTGTAAAATAAATCCAAGGACTCCACTATCCAGTATTAAAATGAATACTTCTTTTAAAATAAAGATTTGCCTACTTAGAGTCAAGTGTTGTTGAGACTAAAAAAATAAATCCAAACAATATTGTCGGCATTAGGTACCTTCCAATTCAAGTCTTTTCGGTAATATTTCCAAGTAACATGCTACTCCACTAGATTAGCAGTCCTTATAGCTTTTTCATTTAAAAAATCAAAAAAAAAACCTCAAGAAGAGTTAAAAGTGGGAATGACCATTTTTTTATGTTTATTTTGTTTATAGCCCGAGCTCGTGTTGATTGTTTTGTTTCCTATTCACACCCACTTTTTTATAGATTCTCTATTCTTTATCCATCTACTCTTTTTTACCGGTCAGTTCGTCTTTACTCGTTTCGGAGGAATTTGGAGGAACATAGAATATGATGAATCATGGCCTGAAAAAAAGTAATTGACTTATGACCTTATAGAAGGTTCAACGTTCGAAGCGAATGTTTGCAATTTAGAATGCTTTTGAAAATAATGCAACTAATTGAAACTAGTTCAGCATATAAATAATCAAAAAAAATGTAGAAGCCAAGTATTTATTAAAAAATAATTTTAATTTTAAGTTTTGATTTAGATTAATACATGCAGGCATGTCTTAAAACTAATTCCAATTTAGCACTTAAACACAAATTATATAAATTAAATAAATAAATAAATAAAAAATAAACAACAATTATTGTGTTAAAAATAAAAACAATTAATAAGATTTAATCAAAACTTATATTGAAATATGTAATTGGTATAAAAAGTATTATACTAAATTAGTAATTAACTGTGGACAAGAGAGTTGTTAGTTTTTCGAAGTATTCTAGTAAGAGGTTCATATTGTCAGTATTCAGTAGGGTGAAGTACAATTGGGTCGTCGCAGGCAAGGCCTCGCAAAGTAAATCTGATAATTCAGCGTTGAACGGCTTCAATACGTTGACTGTGAATACGATGATGGGGTAAGGAGACTCGGAAGGCATATTCGAAGACTCGGGAGCCTAACGAAGGTTACGTAAAGAGATTTTGTGACATAGGGATCTGTGAATTCCTTGAACCAGCGCTCAATGAATCCTCTATTGATAATGTTTTCATAATGTTCTCGGAAATTAAGCTGTTTTTACTGATAAAATCTTGAATCGAAGATACAACAAAAATTAGTTAATAATTTATGAAATGATGACGAGTTGAAAATGGAGGACGTTTTCGAGAATAAATAATGGCTTGTCATTTATTTAAGTTGAGCTGCACGTTTGGACCAGGTTGACAAATTCTTCAGATCGTCTTGAAGTAATTGATCGTCTGCTATGCATGATGCAGATCTCTAGGTTAGACTCACACAAAGTAAGCTCAACAGCGTTAATGCTTAGCAGGAAAATTAGAGGACCCTTGTGCGACGCCTTATGTTGGGGAGATTAAAAGTGCTAGACCTTAATATAACCGTATACGGCCGATCACTTAAATAAGACTGAGCCAAGACATAAATAGAGGAGGGAATCCATAAACTTTTAGTTTATAAAAAATAATATTGCGAGAAACCCTATCAAATGTCTTGCTAAAATTAGTAGCAATTGCTTCAACTTCCTGACCAGATTTCATGGAACTAATGGTGTTGGATACAAATGCTGTTAAATTGGATGTTTTTGATCTACTCTTAAGAAACCCATGTTGCTTATCGGAGGAGAGTGCCTTACAATGAGGACAATCATGGGCTATACCTTCAAATATTTTAGGTATATTTGAAAGTTTCGGACTGTAATTTTCAATAATAATTTTACATAATTTTTTATTAATATGGGTGATGAACTATTGCTTCCAGAATTTCGGAAACACACTACAGGAAATTGAAATCTAAAATAGAGCAGAGACCAATTGGGCTAATGTGTAAAAAGCACATTTTAAATCGAATAGAAGGAATACCATAAGTGCCTGAAGAGAAATCATCCTTAAGAAGGCGGATTTTTTCAACAGCTGATGATAAACATAAGTCAATCGATGCTTAGAAGGTTTGGGCGAAATTATTCATGTTATTGAAAAAATCGGTATCAATACCAGATGTGTTTGAAGAAAATTCTTGACCAAAATAATCGGCGAAATAGTTTGAAATTTGTATTGAATCAGACGATGAGAAATTGGGGAATTTCAATGTATGTTAGTTTAATAGATCTTGGTCTAATCTTGATCTTAGAAATTTGTTTCCATAATTTATTTCTTTTCTTAAGAAGAGATCGAAGTTCTTTGTTGTACCAGGAACGAGATGTGAAATACTTTTGGGGTAATAGAGGGATGGATTCTAAAAACCATTTGTGTAGGTGGGAGTAGAAAGTTGCTATAATGGGATCAAAATCAGAGTTGCTTGAGAAGAAATCGTACTTAGATTCGCCCTGCGAAGATTAAATTTTTGTGACGCAAGAGTATAAAGAATGATGATTTCATTTTTAAAAGCAAATCGGAGGATCATAAATTATCAAGTTTAAAGAGAATGTGTTTACTTTCCCTAACATCAGCATTTTGGACATTCGTGGAAAAATAAGATCTAATTGTCTTTCTAAATTATTTTTAACTCTGCTCATCACGTCGAGGTTAGCAAACAAAAGTCTATCAGTCAGTATATCGATACCTTCCCGTAAGAATGCATTAAGTGACATTGCTCCAGAAAATACATTTTTGAGACCTTATGATTCATGGACATGCTTCCAGGTTTTTCCTAAGGTGTATGTAACCTCGACTTAATTAGAATGGGTAGTTTTCTAGAAAAAGTACTTAATATTTAATAAAACAACAAGCCATTCAAAGCAGGATATCTTATATTGTAAGATGTTTTTACAGGTACATCAGTGGGCTTATCAGTTATTATGTTGTTGTACCCTTCTAATACGCAAATATAAATTGATAAGAAAGATTCTGAAACACTTTTAACTGGATTTTTGCAAAACTTACGAAATTGATAGCCGTGGGTTTCGTCTTCTTCTAAAAAAAAAAGAAAATCAAAGCATCTTAGCTCGTTGAAAAGTTATGATTTTTACGAAAAAATGAAAACCGTGCCCACTGTTTTGTGTCTATGGAGGAAAACGTTTCGGATATACGAATAGATGTTGGTATAAAGTATCACCAGTTAAAAGATGGATTTATTTCCCTCTTTTAACAACTGAATTAATGGTAAATCTGTCCCTCAAGTTAATAAAAAATATCAAAATTTTAAAAAAGAAGTTAGTCGTAGGTACTTAGTCTTGATAGAGATATTGATGCCTATTATGGAAGATACAATACTTTACTCCCGGGGAGTCAGCGTGATTCACAGGGTTCGCGTTCGCATTTAAAGCAGTTATGAACTTGCCGGGTGAACTATATTATCAATACGAGGAACAACCTTACCATTTCCATTAACAGGAAAAAATATGGCTGAAATAAATGCGAATCCCGCCGCAACGCATTCGTCGGATTCCATAATAGGAGTGATTGTTACGAACTAACTTTGATTGCCATCTTTACAAACCCCTCCCTTTATTTCTCAAAGGAATTAACAAATAAATGTTTAAGGTTAAACATTATGTTTTACATTTGTGACGATTTTTATTTTGAAAACCCTAAAACGCAATATACGGACTATTTTTATCCATATCAACAGTTCACTGATTTGTTGAACCTGATTATTGTTGATTTATTCGCTATTTAATCATTAAACCAGTTTAACAGTCTACTCTATGCGGTCATTTAACTCAAGTACAGATAAAAGATCAATTAATTTATGTAACATTTAATTTTGCTCGTCTTTCTTTCACATTATTTAACATTTTGTCATTAATTGTTCATAGCCATCTCTTGCTTTTGAAGATGCTAACGAATATTCAATAATTTATTGTATTTGGCATTCATTTTTGAAGGTTGCGTTCTATTTTTTTCAAAAACAGAAATAAAACCTAAAAAAACCAAACCGATGTATCGCATTTGTTTGTTCTAATTTTTTAACCACTGCCATCGATCGCTTAAAAAAGTATAAAACGTAAATAAAAATCTCAAAAGTCATGCCGCACGTCTAAAATAATATAAACGAAGTCAAGGTCAGTGGCACCCACAAAACAGCTACAACGTCGACGACGACGACGACTACGCGACGTCTTCTATGTCTGGTAACCAGGTAATCCAAATATCACTGTCAAATAGCAAAATTCGACAGGCAAGCACTTAAAATGAAAGATCACATTGCTTATATAGTTATTTCCCATGTGACGGGCCATAGCTATATAGGCATAGCCACAGCTAGCTAGATAGTATAGCTTAGGTTTCGCAACAGAGCGACAAGCACACCCCTAAAGAGAAATCAATACTTGAAAGCTTAAACGCCTTCATCCTTAATAACATTTTACAATTCATTCATTCGCGTGCCATTTTTGTTTTCTTTTTTTTTTTTCATTTGAGAAATGAAAAATTATATAGACGTTCGTCATAGCCAGTGGTTTTATCATTGTATTTGTATTTGTTTTTGTTTTTGTTATTTTTTTGTTGTGGCCTGTCTACTGAAGTTTCTTCTTCGAGACAAAATCAAAACCACAACAACGCCAATTGGCTTTAGAAGCGGAAGATAGAAAAATATGCGAGAGAGAAAAAAGTAATAATACCCACCATCGAGCGAGTGATATGTCGTCGTTGTAAGTAAAATTAAACTCTTATCAAGAATTGTGTTTATTTTTATATTTTTAAATCCACAAGAACAACAATTTAAAAAATAAATAACAACAAAAACAGAAATCAAATCCAATAAAAAAAATAAATAAAGACAAAAAAAAAACGCAATGAATGAATATTATTTTGTTTACATCGCGTACAGTGCTGTAATAAAATGTTGTCAGCAGTTGTATTTTCAGCTTTTTGACCAGGTCGATGTCGCTGTAAAGGCATTAGGGCTCGTCGTTGAATCTTCTCCTCCACTATCCACTGATGCGGACTATACCAAACCCCACTGACGAATCTTTCTGCCCATGTCTCTGCCCCATACAGCAGGACTGGGATGAATAAGGTCTTAAATAGGGTACCCTCGGTTTTTGGAGAGAGGACTGATGACTTCTTAGTCCATTTGCCATGTGGATTCCAGGTTAACAGTCTCCGACTATTTCGAACTTATTCTTCATCTCCTTTCGTACAAACAGACATTTTTTATTTTAATTTTAAAATATTTAGTTAATATAGAAAAACCAAATGTATTCATGTTATAAAAGTTAAAAAAAAGTCTTAAATGTCTTAAAAGTTTCTTCTTTTGTTTCACCTGATTACAAACTGTGGCTAAAGCTGTTCAGAAAAATAAGGACATTAGTTAAACTCATACAATCCTAATTGGGCTTGAAGAGGGTCATGGGCCGGTTTCTAAGCTTACTCTTACTCTGTAAGAAAATCAAAGTTTTACTAATCGTTTCATGTTTTATTTATCGGGTATGTTTGCACTATTTCCTTGGAAAAATTGGAAAGTCTCATTCTAATTCGGGGTCCTTCTCAAGCAACAGTGGATGGCTCACTCCAAGTCAGCAAAAAAAGAATTGTTTGGATTCTTTCCAAGATATTCATGGCATGACATAACTATGTTGATGTCGAGATGTGGCATAGTATTTTTCGTCACTATTAATGCTACAATAGGTGACTTTAAAGTCGTTTTAGAGATAGAATATGTATCGATTTGCTATTCTTAGAGTTTTTTCCATGATCTGGCGGTTCCTCGCCTAAAACCATGCTGATAGGACCGATAAGGTCATTTGAAAAAAGGTTTCTGGGATTCAACAAAATAGTGTTCAGAGCTTAGCCATGTTCTCTAACAAATTTTGCACTACGAACAGGATCCAACTCAGTCATATTTCAAAACATTTATGAATCAAACTCGACTTCGTTCATATGGCCACCGCCGGACCGTTTGCCGCGGTCGATTCGTTGGGCCCAATTTTCGATGACTCGGCCACACATTTTAGCCGAAATGGCCTCTATTTCGCGTTCCATGTTGGCTCGGAGCTTTTCCAACGTCGTCGGCTTGTTGGCATAAACCAATTACTTAACGTAGCTCCAAAGAAAATAGTCTTGGGCTCAATTTTCGATGACTCGGCCACACATTTTAGCCGAAATGGCCTCTATTTCGCGTTCCATGTTGGCTCGGAGCTTTTTCAACGTCGTCGGCTTGTTGGCATCAACCAATTACTTAACGTAGCTCCAAAGAAAATAGTCTAGAGGAGTTTAATCGCACGAACCAGGCGGCCAATCGACTGGCCCATTTCTTGAGATAGCACGCTCATCAAACTTACACTTCAATAAATCGATTGTATGGTGTGCTGTGTGGCTCGTGACACCATCCTGTTAAAACCACATGTCGTCCAAGTCCATATCTTCCAATTCGATCCAAAAATAGTCTGTAAAATGTAAAAAAATGTAAATGTAAAAAAAACAGAAAATTCATTACTAAAATAACTTCAATAATTTTTTAAATGCTTTTGAGATCCAAATTAAAAAAAAAATTGAAATTTGTTTTTTGATTTTAAAAATAAGGAAACTTTGACACAGGTAATAAACCGAGACCGATTTTAAATTTATTCGGCTTTCTATGTTCCCTAAACTAGTAAAAAAATAAGTTTTTAATTTTAGGCAAACGGAAAATATGATTATTGCAACGACTTTTAAAAGGTCGGCCCACACTGAGGCGTTAAGAAGATAAAATGTGCTGTACATAACAGGCCGTGAGAGCCATATTGGCCCAACTGATTTTTCAACTTTTTTTTGTAAAGGTGAACAATTTTATATACTTGAACAGTATTCAGTTCTTTTTGAAAAAATTGTACTTCATATGTCATATAAATAACTGTTTTAAAAGATGGATAAATAACTGTTTAAAAAGATAAATAAATAACTGTTTAAAAGGAAACCAAATTTTGTAATCCAAATTTTTGCCTTCTGAAAAAGAAGTGGCAAAATCAGTTAGGCCACTATGGTTCTCATGGCCTGAAGGAAGCAAATTTAAGATTATAAATTTTCTGCTATAAAAAAACGTGGCAATTGCCTTCATAAAGTTTTTTCTCCATATGGAGTACTCTGATAATGTAATAAACTCTTGAAATTTTAGGACAACGGTTAGGCCTTGCAGTGAATACAAAGAAACAAAATCTAAGTCCCAAATGTTGTGTTGAGCGGGTGTGTTGTCTTCCAGTTTTACTGAATTGATAAATAAATGGAACAGTAAAGCATTAAGTACGAAAGATCTTGAAATGTGGCAGAGCAGTAGGACCCGCAGTATTAACGAAAGAAAAAAATAGATAATTTTTTTTTTTTTTTTTTTTTGATTCGGTCTGGGGCCTTTCTATGTAACTCATTGCTACTTTCGGATCTATTCCATAGTTATTTTGACTGTAGATTCTTCCCACACTACAAATCTAACATCAACTCATGAACTTCAAATCCTCGCTTTTAAATTTTATTTTTTTTGCCAAGTTACAGAGATGCGATTTTGCGATTTCGAACGCTTTTTTTTTTGTAGAATCGAATTACATAGTTGGGCCCCTCGTAACCATACATTTTCATAAAATTATTATGAAACATTCAAATATTGTAGTTTTTTTTTTTTTAATTTGTTTTTACTGTTAAAACACAATAGCTTAAAAATGGCATAACAAGTTTTTTGTTTAATGTTTAAAAATTTAATTCAAAATTCTTCATACTAAATGGTACTAGTGAGTAGGAATTACTTACTTACTGGTTGTTTTTGCGGATAGCAAGGGGATACAATGCTTAAAATTTTCCATTCAGCAGACGCGGTAAACGTGCATTTTTGATGGTTTGTGAAATCAAATGAACAGATACTTAACCATTTAGTTTTTTAGTAGGAAGAATTTTCAAATTAATTTTCAAACATTAAAAAAAAATTAAGCTTTTTTTTATTTATAACTAAAAACAAATTTTGAAAAAAATGTATTGACATTTTTTAAAACAAGTGAATTTTCAAAAAAAAAATCAATTTTTTTTGGAAAATTTGAATACTAAACCTTATTACGGCAACCAAGGAGCAAAAGACTTAAAAAGTATCACATTCTTTTCAAAAACCCATGACTTCTGTACTTTAAAAGAATATTTTTTACCCACAGCACTGTAGAACATCGCATTAGCCCATGTTATAGTACCTAGACATCAGAGATCAGACAAATATTGTTTTTGTTTTTAAGAACTAAATCAATAACTAAATAAATTAAAATTCTCTTAAGTTTGATGAATTTTAAGAATGCATTCCAAAGTAAATAAATTGATGTGACAAAAATTATATTTAATAGTTAAATATTTGTGTGAAACAAAATTGATTGTTTTTCGTTCGCACTATTGTATAATATTATTGTAGTTGTTTTTTGTTTATATTGCGCACTAGTCCGCGCAATATTTTAAACTTCAACTAAAAACTAAAAATAGAAATTTTATATTTTATCTATGAAATTTTGTTGTCAATGGCAACTAATAGCACCTACTACTATTCCCCGATTCATATGATTTTGTTGAGGCTAAAGAGGTAAGAAGGTATTTTTTTTGTTTGTTTTTTGTAGACTATAGGTTCGAAAGTTTTTTTTTGTTTTCCAGACTACAGCAAGGGCAGTACATTTTCCATTGAACAGCAATACTAAATGCATTGTGACTTTCTGTTGTCATTTTTGTTGATAGCTTTGCATTGATTGTTTAGATTTTTGTTGAAATTGTTTCAGGAAGTAATCTTAAAAAAAAAAAACTTTTTTTTTTGCGGCTATTTCTCTTTTCTTGTGGTAAATGAATTATATTTTTTTTTATAATTTATTTATAAATTCATTTAATTTATTTGTTGCATGTCTGATGGGCGGAAAGAACTTTTTTTTTTTTTAATGAAATGCAATGCATGAGTGATAGCAGAATTATTATATATAAAGATGTAAATATGTAAGACTTTTATTTGACGTCGTGTCGCGACTTGCGAAGTCTTTCATAAAATTTATTATATTTTATCTTTTTCATTTCTTTTTTTTCTTCTTTTCTTTTGTAGGACAAATATACTTTGTATGTAGGTATTATGAGATTGAGAAATTACGATTTTGTTTATTGATTTATTTTATGTAAATTTAATTAAAAAAAGGATTGCCTCTCGGTGGAAAGTACTGATTGCATAAAAAAAAAACAAAAATAAAGAGGAAATTTGTCATGCCAAAGAAATATCATCATTATTAGTTATTACGAATATTAACCTTGAATCTTGGGCAGGTAGGCAAGGTTACCAGAATGTTTTTATGAACGATTTACACGAATATCATTTTATGAGCGATATAAATATTGTGAATGACAACTCGAGGAATGAGTGACGAAAATTAAGATGGGAATTTTATAAAGTGTCTACAAATTAAATTTATTTGATTGATTCTCGTCTTTATTTTGACTATCCATAGAAAGCAAGTACATCAAATCCAATTTTATGTTATTTTAAACTAAAAGTCTTCGGTTTCTATTGAAATACTTATCAGTTATTAAGCAATAATACAGTTTCTCATTCTTTCGAAAGACTCATCTTTTCGTGTTTTAAAAGTTTGCAAAGGCGTAGTTCAACTCTTATTTTCTTATTCAATGATATCATATAAGGGTGTTATTTGTCATCTTTAATAAAACATATAAATATGTATACCAACTACAATACTAAGATTTTGTGCGTCAGAATCAGTTTTTCCAATTCTTTTGCGGTTATTTAAAATAAACTTGAATGTTATTTATGTAATATAATATTTATTATTCGTATGGGATTACCTCCGCATTTTTGGTTTTAATTGATAAGATCAACAAAAATTATTAAAAAAATGATATTTCATACCAAAAGTGGTTACCATTTAGATTTATATTGAGATTTTATAGAGTTTTGCTTAAGAATTAAAAAGAATTAAGTGCGTTTTGAGTTTCAATTAAAATTTTCGTTTAATTAAAATTTTTGTTGAACGTTAATATTTTGTTTAAGAACACGAATTGAAGTGAATTGATTTTTGGGAATTCCCAATTGATTATTTGAATTAATGTCTTATATGTATGGTATGAACTTTATCTCCTGTTTTCTTTTTGAAATTTTAATGTTATCATGTTAACAATTACTTACACAGATAAAAAATAATAATTAAACTAATAACACCAATCTGTTTTATGTTTTCCAAAGAAATCAAACATTTAAAGGTTATTTATTTGATTATCACGAACAGAAGAATAGGCACATTACTTTTACTTGCTCTATGTCTATAGTGAAAGTTTTGGTTTCGTGTCAAAAAAAATCAAGGTTTTATTCAATACCAACATTACGATTATGGAGAAGTAAAAAAAAGTGGTTTTCGTCATGCCGTCCGTCGTCGGTCTGTGCGTCCATTTGTACAGAGAACCACAGCCTAAACGGGTTGACGGATTTGCTTGAAATTTGATATAGATTACTTTATTATAATTTCCAAGTTGATTTTATTTTTGTTTTCGAATATCTCTACGAATATCTTCCATACAAAGATTTTGATTTCTTGGATTTTTCTCGAAAACGGCTCTAACGATTACGATTAAACTTGGTGTATGTTTCGTAATGTGTGATTGTAACAATACTGCATTTTTGGTTTTTCCCAAAAAAAATCGAATAACGTCAAAAAGTGTGCAAGGTGTGTAGGAGATGAATAATATTTGTTTTTCTTGCCAAAAAAACAATTATATTGTAAAAATTAGAAAAAGGGTCGTAATTTGTGCAACCATATGCGCTCTTTCTTCTTTTCAAAAGCCTGACCTATTTCAAAAAATGTATTTGATCTTTTTTAAATAGCACATATGCACTTGAATCTATTCGTAACAGTTAACAGTTTTCCATAAGTTTAAAGGCACAAAAGACACATTTCCATATATACTCAGTGTTTGTTTTTTTGAAACTTCCTTATCATTGCACCGGGATACGTACAGAAGCCCAAAATCCAGAAAACCCAGAAAACCCAGAATCCCGAAACCCCAAAATCCCAAAAACCCAGAATCCCAAAAACGCAGATGCCCGAAACCCAAAATCCCCAAAACCCCCAAATCAATTGTTTCGATCCGTTTTGTTTGATTACGTAACGTTTTTTCAAAGAATGAAAATACCCACAGATAAATTGATTCTATTGATATGATTGTTTGGGTTTTCGGGATTTTGACCCAATCCCCATTGCACCACCATCCTATAATTATTTTAATTTAATACAAGCTCCAAGCTACTCAATCGCATCAAAAATATTTTTCTTAAAAATCAGGTTTGAGGGTCAAAAGTACCTACATATGTATGCATCTTTTTACTATTTTTCACATAGTCAGTTGGTCTCTTTTAAAAATGGGGTAGCGTTGCTGACGACAATTCCACGGCTTCCTTTTGATTCCCTGGTTATTTTCCTTTAATATAAACCCAAGCTACTCGCAGACACCAAAAACAATTGGGCCTAAATCAGTTTTCACTTCGTTTTTAAGCCTAAAAGTACCATTTTACTACTTTTCTTATACCTACTGAGTGTTAATTTAAACCAGCATAATACCGCCCCCTCATGGCTTCACCCACCACTACTTGAGCAGCTGACTTGCAGATCCCTAAATGACTCCTGTTAAACTTTTATTGCATTAAATGATTTCGTGAAAATTTAAACTGCCTCTCGTGTTAAATGGTTTACGTAAAATGAGATGATTATTTGAAACTTGCTGTCGTAAAATTTACAACAAAAAGTTTGACAAACGAAAATATTGAACTAGCTGTTATGATGGCCTTATGGAACAGTGAGACCATTATTCAGAACATAAACTAACCTACGTATTAGCAGTCGTGGCCGGCCCATCATTTTTAAATGTTGAGTAGTGACACGTGCCTGAAGTTACAAATCAGCTTACTGTCTGCTGCCTTATGGTATTTCTTGCCTCTATATATTAGAGTCTTTATGGAAATTTTATTAGTGCGAAAAAAAACCTGAACGTTGTCATGAATTTTGTCACCCTGGCTTTGTGTTTATAAAATAAGTACTGGAAGTTAGTTTTTTTTTCTTTATAAATACTATTTCCCACATTCTTCATCTCTAAAATGTCATTAAAATTGGACTTTGACTTTCATTTTTAATATAAATACCTACATATTGTAAAGATAGATAATAAATTCCATATTCACAACAACAACAACAAGATGAGAATGCCAGGTTGCCACTCTGCAATGTGGTAAACGTTTGTTTTAATTGAATTAAAAAACAGTTCATAAGTTCAATTGAGTACATGCCGCCTTCGGTTGAATTGTTGAAATATTTTGCAATTGTACTACAATAATAGTCATATAGAGAGATGCGAGATTCAAAGATACTTTTGTGCAAGTAAACCCATTTAAGTGGGGGAGTAAGTGTGTTTCATCAGCTAGGCTAGTTGCTTCATTTAAAAAAAAAGTCTCCGTATTTGATTTGCACAAATAAAAAATAAAAAAAAATATTAGTTCATAATAATAATAATGTTGTACGAGTAGGTATACAGGGTGTCCCAAAAGTCAACGAAGATATAAAAATTACCGCTTTTAAATAACTATTGATGAAAACACTAATGTGAGGCTTTCTTCTGCCAATTTACAAGTTCATCCACTGAACGGTTTTTCTAATATAGAAAAACTAAAAAAAGTTCAAAGAACATCTAGCATAGGTACCACGGGTGCAATCAGGTCTTGCCCGATGCACTTAGCGTGATACTGAACCTCTTACCACTTGACCTCCATGTAATGCAAATATGTAGTATCCTACATTGCGATTAGACTCAAAGGAACAGAGTTGTGGATATCAAAACCATGCGGCCATAGCAAAATACTTGATCTATTGCCAAAATAACTACAGCTGCACCGTACTGATTACCAAGCTCCCCAACTACACTTTGGATACAAATTTAAAGTTTATTTCCCTTCCAGAGACCAATGGAAAAAAGATTTGGTTGAAAAGGAATTTGATACCAGTATCTTCACAGATGGCTCAAAAATGGACTGTGGTGTAGGAACTGACGTTTTCTCCAGCGTCCTGAAAATTAACGAATCGTTTCGCCTTCCTAACCATTTAAGTATTTTTCAGGCTGATGTGTTGGCAATCAGGGAGGCCTGCAGGATACTGAAAACCAAACAATAACGAACAACAATATTCGCAATGTAGCCTTTTTCATTGATATTCAAGCAGCTATCAAAGCTATCGGTGGCTTTTCTACTAACTCAAAATTAGTCAATGAATTAGCAATGGCGTAACAATCACCCTATTATGGGTACCCGGCCACAGCGAAATTCAAGGCAATGAATGTGCTGACCAACATGGCGGAAAGAGTCGATATCCTTCTTGGAGTCGTGAAGGGCAAAATATATGAATACTACCAATCTCGATCAAACAGACAAACTGCAAAATATATGGACCAAGGAATATATGGACCACCCACGATAAAAACAGAACTAAGATACTTTTAGCTAGATCCAGGCTTTATATAGGTAGGATTGTAGCTATAAGCACAGGGCACTGTTCTATAGGCGAGCATGCGGCAAAACTAGGTACACCATACATAAAACTAGCTTCATGTCCTGGGATGCTGAATAGGAACCCGACCTTAAGACAGCAACATGTCAACGCTTGAAATACTAGGCTTAAGAGTTTTTAAACCAAGCAAAGACAATAAGGCTACAAGCGAGTGATGCCCACAAATAACCTTTTGAGTAAGAGGCTTACACATCGGTTATTCCGCAAGATGAATTCGTTCAAGCTGTGTGGTGCTGGAGGGGAGTTGAAGCATAGGTTAGCAGGCCGTCAAGCAGACGGCGGTTATCATATGCGTGGTTTCACTTTTTGCATCGCTAATTTGTCAATGCTATCAGTTTCAGGTATTATATTAATTAAATCAAGCAGAGGAAATAAGGCCACAGGCGAGTCAATCTCACGGTAACGTTCATGAGCAAGAGACTTGCACATAGGCCTCTCCGTTACACGAACTCTTTTGGGCTCTGAGCTGCTGAATGATAACTCGGATAACATAAGATAGCGGCCGTCTGCGTGACAGATCGTTAGGCGACGACTACATTATTGGGGGATGGTTAAACATTTAATAACTTTGCTGCCATTTGAAAAACCATTTGGTTACCAATCCAAAGCAGGTATCTAGCACTAGCAGGGTACGTCTATACCAATAGTCCTATTACTATACCCCACCGCTATTCAAACAGTTTTTATATTACTTGATCAGAATCACACTGAACCCTCCAACAAAAAAATTAGGTCACTAACTCGTCTTCAGGATCTGAGTTGCTGAATGTCAGTCGGAACCCAATATAGCAGCCGCCTGCGTGACAGATCGTTACGAGGTGACTACCCTAGTTATAGTATCAAAATGGCGCCAACTGGCGCTAATTGGGCTTCCTGAGCATATATTCTAGAAGCCACTATTTCTACCTACCTACCTACCTACAGTCCATTGAATTAGAGTCATGTACAAATTTGTACTACTAAGTTGGTCAAAAAAGTGACATTTTCCTTAAAACTTGTGCAGGTGTGTTTAAATTTTTGAAAGCAATTGTAAGCAGGGTTATTCAAGGTTCTAAAACAACAAACAAAATTGAGAAAAATTATGATTTGTTATCACGGCACTTGATAACCGTCAAAAAATACATGGCTATTCTATTTTTTTTTTAATTATTTTTCTGATAACTGTCACCACCTACCCTATTACACGTTTTCGTTTCGACTTTGACTTCTGGAACACCCTGTATATAGTTGTGGACGACCCCCTTATGTTAAAATTGAATAACAAATCTTCCAGTTTTTTTTTTAATTTTTGACTTCCCCTTTGTTGGTAGAATAAACTTTATCATGAAGATTGAATGTAAATTTAATTTAAATGATAACGACTTCAGTTGGAATGTTGATTTGTTAGTTAATTTTGCAGAGTCTATTTATATTGTGAATAAAACTATTTGATTGATTCACAATTATTTTTTTTTAGTCAAAAAAGCTTTTACAGAATAATTTTTTTGCGTGAAAGTACAGTTAGGTTGATGGCTACTATAAAAATAAAACAAAACAATCTTGCAGCTACTTATTGTTCAAACTTAACAATTATTCATATTTCATTGCCATTTTTGTGTGTAGGTATAATTTATGGAATTGACAGTAATTAATTTTTGCAATGTCTTAACGGTGTGTGACAATCGATGACTAATAGTTTCACAGATCGTGTCGTTCGTTGTCGCAGGCGGTATGGTCGCTTGCAGCAATAAAACCACACCGTTAGTTTTATTGATGTCTGGTTAAGTTGTTATTATTTTATTCACATTTATCTTAAGAATATTCATTCATCCGCCTTTGATAGGTTTTGAATTTTTTTTTTTTTATAATTTTTTTTTTTTTTTTTAAATTTGATATTTGAAGATTTTTAAGCAAAAGTTCTGTGAATTAGGATTTTTGTTTGCCCTACAGCTTGTTCTTGAATTTGATATTTGTTTATCCAATCTAAAATAAATCTTTGAATTGTCTTAAAAACTGAAATAAAAATTTTGTTTCTAGGAATCTTTTTATTTTTAGCAAATCATGCTGTTTTTTTTTTTTATCTGCAAAAGTAATCTGACTTACTGTATACATTCATACTATACGTGCGTTTATGAAACGAACTTAATTTAGCAATGATAAATGCTGATTACTTGCACCGATGAGGCGACATGATGTCCGTCAGTCGTGGCAACGACGACGACGACGACATTCACGCTGAACGGGCGCCATTTCAGAACATTGCCATCGAATAAGCGAGATATCGATTAACTTGGAAATGGGGTGATATCAGAATTAAAATTTTATAAGACATAACTGAAGAATGTTTTCTTATCTACACTTATTTATGTATATGTCGATATGTACCTACTTCAATAAGCAGATACATTTATAAAAATTCTGACTTATTATTTGTAATTATTTTCTTTGGTATTCAACAGATAGTTTTTTAATTACTAAACAAAAATAAAAATGCTGGTATTCTGCAAAATTTCGTGTCGAGAATTCTTTTACTGCTAAAAAATCCCCTTTGAAATTTTCAATTTAAATTTTGTATTAATTTGGCATCGGAAATATTCACTTCTATCATCGAGATCTTTAGACTTTAAAGGATAAAGGATGGAAGGTTCTAAACTTTGGATTTTTTCTGTGTGAGAGAATTTAAATATCTGCTATATCAGTTCTAATTTTAGATCACCTTTTTAAGTTTAAGATGAAGGTCAGCGGTTCTATAATCCTTGTGTGCAGCGAAAAAAATTAACGCTGATGATTAACGCAACACAAAAATATAATTTTGAACTATAGCGCACTATGTCTCAGAGAGGCTCATGTGTTGGAATTAGCATAAAGATATTTTCTGGTACCGTAATTTTTTATTAAAACATTTACCTATAAAATATTAAAATAAAAAATATGTTTTGTTTTCTTCCATAATTTTCTTATATTTTGTACTTCTTTTTCTTTTATTTTGTACTCTTTTTTCTTTTATTTTGTACTTCTTTTTCTTCTTACCTAATAATAAAATTGACGATTTTATTAATTTTTGAGGGTTTTAAAGCATATTTTTGGAACATATCACAGCTTTCAATCGACTTAAAAAAAAGAGGAGGTTATGTTTTTTTTTTTAATGTTTGTTATCACAAAACATTTGACTGGGTGGATCGATTTTGATGATATCTTTGTTTTGTATGAAAGCTGGTGGTCTCCAATAGGTCCCGTTTTCAAAAGTCTGAAATTTGAATTCGGTTGTTTTTCTTTTGAAAGGTATTATTTAGAGAATATTTATAGCACTATTAAGGTTTTTTTAGAGCATATTTTCGGTTGCCTTACTGATAGCACTTGAAAAAAAGAATCATTCTGGTCTTTTTTTTCGCAGTATCCCAATAAATAAAGTTTAATCTATGAAAAAGCTAAAACCATTTTTTTAAATTTTCGGTTTTTACCAGCCACAGTTTATAGTTTTTGTTGAGTTTAATTTATCAGATTTTTTTTGGGATAATACAGTCAAATAACATATACTTATGCAAGCATTTTCGTTTTTATTTTTCCTCAACACTCAAGAGGCAATTAATTTATCAATCCGTGATGAAAAAGTTCCAAATCTCAATTTTTTAGCCAAAAAGAAAGATCAGCAAATCTCAGACCAAAATCTCTAAATCTTTCTATTTCATAAGCCAATTGACATACACATGTCATCTTTTCCAATAAATCGATTGAAATTTAGTAGGTACATAAGATTAGCATAATTTTTACCAGATGTCTTATTCGCTTGTTCAATTTAATCATGTAAAAGTGACCAATGTTGCTCATTAAATTTCTTCTACTTTTAATTTTAATGAGAACAACATTAAATGGTATACGTTTACAAAACGTTTATGTTAGTATTGCATTGTTTGCTTTTCTTTCATATAAAAATGCAGAACTACTCATTTTCTTTAAAATCAAAAATTGTTTCCAAAAAAGCTAGATTTTCGCTAACGGTTATGGTTTTTTTTTGACAGGTAGTTTATAATTACGTAAAACCTTTGTCCACCAAAATAGAAGGAACATTTTTGATTTAGGCTGTAGATCTAGGAAGAGAAAAGCATCAGTCAAAAAAG
Organism: Meliscaeva auricollis; assembly: GCA_948107695.1. Lineage (NCBI taxonomy): Eukaryota > Metazoa > Arthropoda > Insecta > Diptera > Syrphidae > Meliscaeva > Meliscaeva auricollis. The sequence continues at coordinate 29,672,633 of OX403618.1, forward strand.
CTTTGTTCACTTTGTTTTCTAGCATCTAGAAAAGAAATGTCGAACTGACTGTCGTACACACATACGAGTACATACTTTTATCTCAAGTTAAATTTGATATAAAATCAGGCGTATGTTGAACATGTTAATATTTAAATGGCTTTTCACTTCGCAGAACCTAAATAAATCTTTAGCAAAACAGCTCATGTTTAATATAAGCATTTCTTTTTCTATACACTAAGTAGTAGGTTGAAATAAATCTTTGCAAATACAATATGACTAATGATGATAACATGAATCACATTATTCAATTTCAGCTTCAAATTCTCATCGATTTTTTTTTTTAATTTTATTTCGGTATATTATTTAGTGTTAAGAAATAGAATCTAACACGAATGTCAATTTAAACTTTGTTGTTTATTTTTTTTTTTCGTTTTGTTTCTATGTCAAGTTAAATTTCCGGAATTGCTTTTTGTTGCTCAAATAAATGTTTTTGTTAAAATAAAATAATAAATTTTGTAGCTATACCTATTGATCGTGCAGTTTAAAGAGAATTTAATTAGAACTTGCTGTATATTTAAGCAAAAAGTATCAAAGAGAGTTCTTTCAATTTAACAGGGTTCGGATTAAGAAAACAAAAATGCTACGAAAAAAAAAATTACTTTTATGAGTCTATCAGCATTTCCAAAATAAACTTCTTTTCTATTTTTGGAAACCTTCAAACACTGGTTAGAAAAGTATGCTTAAACTAAAACAGAAGCACATACTATCATCATATCAGAGCCGCCACCAAAGTTTGGCTTTTGCAAATATTGGACCTCCTCCCGTAAGTCACTCCAATGTGTATATAATCCATCAGGACCATGATAAAAACAATGTAATTTAGATGGTCCTGAGGGATTCCATTCATCTTGGTGTGACTTACGGAAGGATGCCCAATATTTTCAGAAACGTGATTTTGGTGGCAGCTCGTTTTTTCCAACATGAAATTCAATTCATCAAAAATTAACAGCTCAGACTATGCCCAGTTACTTCGGTAAAGTCAGATTTCATTTTTGCTGATAATCTTAAGAGCAATTGAGCTTATCACCCGTTCCCTGCCTCAATTTACGACAGTTGGGAAATTATCAACTGGTAAAAGAGTAAATTCTGTCAACTTAATGAACTGGTCTGTATATGCTCTCCCGATTTAAACACAATTGACAACTTTTGGGAAATTCGAATGAGGTGAATAAACGCAGATAGAAAAACATTTGAGTCACCTAAGGATCTCAAATAAAATAATAACTATCGTTTTCTATTTAATTTTATCAACTATTCAAACCATAGGTCATCTTATAAATATAAAACACTTTAGTTTCTTGTTTTTGCGTTATTTGGAAATTAAATGTATGTAAGGTATTTTTGAATTTTTGTTTTCTTTAATAACTTTACCCAATTACTTTTTTTGGGATTCTTCTGTAAACAGTTACCGCAGTTAAGAATTTATGAAATGCACAGTATCAGGTTCCTGTTTGCGCTCATTCGAAACTTTGGTTCATGTATTAAATATATATTTTCATATGTTACGTTACCTTTAACTACGGTTCCTAGACTTTTCTAAAATGCCCTCAATGTCCTCAGATTCTAAAAAGTCTATTGTGGAATAAGCTGTTATTCAGCAGTCATGGCGATAGAAAACCGACACAAGACGATAGAAGACGTATGTCGTTTTCGAAGAATTGCGAACCGATGGTGATGCTGATTCACAGTCCACACCAAACAGTTTTCTAACCATTGGGGCTATCCACCATAAAAACCAGTCTCGACGCCAAAAACGTTAAGTTAATGTCTACAAAAGGCCGTCCTCCTGTACGCGTTGTGGAATTGGCTAACTCCGATTCTCCTTTCACGAACATTGGCGATGTTTTCGACTGAACTTGCGTTTCACTAAAGAAAATTTGTTGCAATTGAATAATGGACTCATACCTTTTACTTCGACATTTGGTTACGTATTTCTCAGATAGTTTCATCCGAAGAAGAAAATTTAAATTCGTGTATTACGTTACTACTTTTGTAGCAAAACAACAACACTGACTTCCAAATCAATTTTAATCTTAAAAAAAGATAAGAGAATTCAAATTGAGTTATTCTCTTTGCAATCTAGTAGAAGTATTCAAATATGAATAGCAAGCTACTACACCTATTTATTGTTGTAGTGCGGGTATGCAGAAACAAAATATCTACTTTAACATGCATTGCTGCATTCAATGGAGGATGAAGCAGTGCGAACCCGTCTTTTGTATTATTTTCTCTTTTTTTCTGTTTCTTCTTCTTTATCTTTAAAACCTCTAAAAACTCTTCGACCAGACATCATAAAAACAACAAAACCAATACATTTATACCTACTTGAATAAAATTCTCAAATGCAAAAACCTCTGCGAATAAAGAAAAAAAAAAAAAAAACGTCAGATAATATACAAATACTTGTTCACTTCACAATCAATACACGTGCATTGGTTTTAAAAATAGATAGCGCCCATTTAGTCTAAGCCCCAGTGCGCCCCCAGCCTTTTAACACCGCGCCCTCGAGTGTTGCTTGCCACTGTGTCGGTCGTATTTTTTAGTCTGTTTTTACTTTTTTTTTTCTTCTCTTTTTCTACGAACTACGAACTTATCTATCTATAGATATAAAACAGTGGGATAGGTGTAGAGTAGATATAAATGCACAGTGTATAGTACATTCTTGCATAGCCCACCACCACACCGTGCACCATCGCCGTAATAGTTGTTGGTTTTGCCTAGTTCCGTACGTAACGTATTGGGAATTTCGCGCTGCTCTTTAGTGCAAATGAGTTATGCTTTGTTTTATGTATGTAGCTTACTGTAAAAATGTATCTCAACAAAAAGTCTGCTGTTATGCCATTTATGCAGATATAGGTGGCGCCAGATCATAAAAAGAACTGTGTAAGGTTTTTTGGTCATAATAGTTCGTTTTTTTTTCTGAAATTTTTTTGCAATTGGTATATTTTGTGGTCAATATTGTGGCACATTTTAAGACAATAATAAAAAAAAGATACAAAATATATATGAATAATTGGTTCGTACACTGTCTGGCTTTAATCGAAAAATTGGGTGGTAGATACTTGTACTTATATATAAAAAAAGACAATGGAAGTCTTGAATTTTTATAGATTAACGAGTGGAAAATTAATAGAATCAGCTCTTTACAAATTCGTTTGGCGGAGAATAGAAAAATAGAGAAAAAACAAAACAAAACAAAAAAATAATGTTAATGCGCAAATTACCTTATAACGTAATTCTCATAATACGCGTGATAGATTTAGTTTTTTTTTTGTGTTTATTTTTTGCAGTCTTACTGCTTCTAATGCATCAGTGCATTTTTAAATTCTTTATTGCGAGCTTACAACGTTTTAATGCGACTTATTCACCAAGAGCAGTGAGTTGAATGATAATTGATATTTTTTTGTTCAAGTTATAAGCAAATATCCCTTAAAAAGATTTGGCCATTATGATTTCATTTGGAACTACAAGATCAGAACTGTTTCCTATTAAAGAACTTTTTCATCATTCTCTCCATTCGTATAAGGCTACAAAAATGTGATATTTGTTAGACGTGGCGCCATGGCTCTATATGGTTTAATTGAAATAATACCAGAAATGATTTCAAAGAAAAATTAATATTTTCCCGACATTTAACTTTAACTATTGGTTTGAGAAAAAAACTCGTTTTAAAAGAATTAAAAACAAACAAATAAGGCCATTCGTTTTTTTTATAGACTCCAAGTTAAACTTTAGAAATTTTTCTATTGGAACGATTTCAATAATTTCACAAAAAAAATTATGAAAATAAAAATAAAATGTTACTGTGTTCTATTTGAAATTTTAACTTTGTAAGAAATTGTTTAGGGTACCTTAGTAATAATCTATCGTTATGTAATTTTCCTATAGTTCACTTGCATCTTATCCTAACCACATTCAAGAAATGAAAAACATCGTTACCAGGTTGACATGTTTATGTTTTCATTAATATATAAACACTATTGTACTCCCCTACAATCGCAAACATATTTGATAACGTTTTCCATCCGAAAAACAAAAAAATCAATTTTCATATAGAAATCCAAATCTATCAATGGAAAACATTATCATTTAAAAATTTTGATGTCAAATAAATTAAAATCTAAGAATAATTGTTTGATACCAACAAAATTAAGGCCATTTTGACAAAAGAATCGAAATTAAACAAACTAAACAACAAAAGAGTTCTATTTAAACTTGGGCTTATTAAAATTACAATGTAATGTAGTATACTCATGTTTACCCATTTTGAGATTTTATGTTCTAAAATCATTTACTTCGAGTTAAATTTCTACTCCATGATTATTTCGGATTTGTATTCAAATTTGCACGGACTTGCTCGCACACTTCAATATTTGAAAATTATTTGAATGCTTATAGTTGTTGTTTATTTGTGACAAAGTTTTTTTATATGGGATAAACTATGCACATAAAATTGCCAACAAAAATGTACTCCCATTTATGTTCCATCAGTCAAGAAAAAAGGGTAAGTCCGAAGTTTATTCCCAATTAATTGAAGGCATAAGACGTCACATTTGGTTTATGTTGCTATCAGTTGGCCAAAATAGTGATATTGTAGCCTTAAACAAATTTATGTCCATAATTTCAGTTTAACTTTTGTATATTATATGAAATGTGTTACGTGTTACCTATTTGATCACTGACAAATATTATCTTTTTATTGGATTCAATTAAAGAAGTAAATTCAGCACCTTTTTGTTTTTCAGACGTCAGGGGAGTATAAATAATGTTAATTTATATTTTTATACAAAAAAACTCTATCTTTAGATTGAAAATGCCATTTCAAATGTAAAGATATTTCTATAGAAAAAATTTTAGAGCCAAAAATATTTGGTACCTTAAAAAACATTTTTAACATGTTTGAGCAAAATCTAAAATGAGCCAATTTTTTTATGATCAGACGTTTTAATGAATGACTCAGAAGTCGAATAGAATAATGCAATTAAAATTGTAAAAAAAAGAGAAACAGTCCGAAAATCCAAACGAAAAGAATAGCACATACTCGGAGTTTATATTAAGTGGGAAAAAAGTCAAGAATAAAGCTAAGCTCTTTACTTAAAAAAAAAAAAACAGAAATAATTTAAAAAAATATACCTGCCACACAAAAAACGACGAAAGTCTTTAGCAGTTTCTGTTTCAAACATTTTTTAATAAATATAAACGACTTAAAACATTCATTATATACCAAGTTAAATCAAAATCCTAAGAATCGTCAATGAACAAAATATATTAATAAGAAACCAAGTTCGTTGTGTGTGAGGTAAAGTTCGTTCTATAAACAAGAAAAAATCGAATAATTCCTTCAGGTAAAAATTTTCACTACATAAATATTTTTCAATTTATTGAAAAAAATGCACATTCAAATAAACATTATGAAACATAAACTTCCCATTTTATTTGATTTATTTTTAATTGATATTATATCACCTTATTTTATTGTTTGTTTATTATTATCCATAAAAAATTCATGACAATTTCCAGACGGAAAAGACACAATAAAAATATTTAAAAAGAAATAAACAAACTTACATGTTTGACAAGCTCTGCAATACAATCCACAAATGGTTAGAATCCACAATACATCCGAAACACAAACCTTTCGCATATTATATACATATAAAACTAACTTCGTTGATTTAATACTTAAACCATTTTCGTTAAGTGTATGTCTCAACCTACCAAGTTTCATTCAGTATTTTAATCTAGAACCAACTAGATGTCGCTGCTTTGGCGCAGAATCCAATTTAAAAATATTTAATTGTTATTTTGCTTTTCAGTTTATTTACATTTTTGATTTAAAAATTTTCTAAAAATGAAATATATTATTTAGAAAAATTATCCTACGCCTCCCTTCTCAAATACTTTTTGTGGGTTTGTCCATTTACACTGATTACAACTGGTAATTAGTTTGAAACGTTTTTATTTCTTCAGGCCCAGTTTAAAAGTCAGTTAACTTTGTCGTCTTCGGTATTTAACAAATTGCGATTTTATGGTGCTGACTCGGTTAACCTATTTCTTATAGAATAGCAAAAGTCTCGGGATGTGAGCTCGATTTTCGTGACAGCAATTGCTGCTGACGTGGATATAACGTGAGTGAGCAAATCATCCACAGTTACAAAGTTTTCGCCTTCAGTTTGCACTTGATGAAAATTAACTGAATATGTCATCAAACTTTACAGGTATGGGCTTATCTTAGAGTCAATGAGTTCGATGCTTTTCATTGAAGATTATCAGGTTTTCAAATGTACTTGTTCTTTGGTAAAAGTTGATAGATAAGTTCTTATCCAAATAAAACTGTATGTTTTCACTGTGCAGTGTTTTTCCCGAAAGCCTTAATTTATGTGAGGGATGTATTTAGGGTACATTGATGCCGTTAAACCCGTATTAGTAAAATTATATACATGGCCAATTGAAAAAACTATAAATGACGATACGATTCATTACGAATTTCAAAATTGGGATGAGTTTCTAGAATTCATGGGTATGCTTTCCAACTACTCGTGTTTTTTTTTTTTTATAAATCAGGTGTAGTTCCGGATTTTAAAGCTTTCTGTTTCAAAAACAGCATCTGGATCATTTTTCCGGATTGAATAACATCCGGCTACGATTGGGACAGTTGGAAAGCCAAGTATACCGTATAAATAGAAAAGCGATATCCTGCGAACGCGTTAAGTATGTTTTGCTTAGTGATTATTATTATTTTTGGTACTACAATTACTTAAAAAAATAATCTCGGTTAAAAAATAAAACTAAATGTGAGCATTTTTGGGATTTTTTTTTTCTACGTGGAATTTTTAATTGTTCCGAGTTCGAATCATATCCTCAAAGAAAATTTTAAAATCTACCGGAACCACTTTCTTAAAAATATACAATCGTGGACTAAAATAAAAAAATCTCAAACCGAAATACAATAATAAAAAAATTGGTGTTGCTTTATTATTCACGATAAGTTTAAAAAGATATGCAGCTTCCAGAACAAGTAACTTATGTATAAATTATAAAGATTAAATCCGAGTTCAAGTTTTCATATTCCACATTATCTAAAGGAAAAACAAAAGAAAAGGAAAAAACGTGCTACAGCTATTGAAAAACTAATTTTCTATCAAAAAGTGAAAACATTTTTGTTTTTCTTTGTAACGAAATTGAAAGGAGAAACTTAAAAGATAATCTCAAATTACCATACCCTCCATCACAAAACATTACACTGTATTAGTAGCTGAAAAAAAAAAAAACAAAAAGGAGGAAGCATAACTAAGCGCCAATATATAAAGACAAAAGAAAAACAAAAAAAAAATGGTATGCAGATACATTAACAATGAACAATAACCAAATGTATCTATATCTTTGCAAACTATCTTTCACGCTGAATACTTTGCAACGGGCCATTACATCGGACCACACGTTCACCTAATTTTCCATGGAAAAACTCCACAGGCAAAATTGTTTCCTAAAAATAATAAAAAAAAAAAACGAAACACCAGCTATCACTATGGAACCGTAAAAGCATCATCCGTTTGTCCGTTCATCGAAAAGATGTGACCAACTTGCAACTATATATGCTTATGCATTCATATAGATATACTAAATGCATGTTAAACATATTCCGAGGCCACAATTTACCCACTGCACTACTGCAACTCCAAAAAAGTAAAACCTTACAGCGCAATCTTTATGAATAGTCAACCCGATTTGTTTGCCAAATGATTGTATGCTCGCAAAAGCTCAAAGCGACTTCTTTTACGTGAAATAGTCTGCTGAACAGTGGTCATGGCTCTATGGAATAGTCGGCTAAAATTCATTTGCTTACAAATATTTGAGTTAAGAATAAAAATGTTGCAGTAAATTCAGTTTAATATTTTACCTGCACAGAAAAGAACAGTTTTATAAAATCATATTTGCTCTGTTTAGACAGTTGTGAGCCGATATTATAACTTTGTTTAATGAGCCTGTTCTTCACTGATCGGAATAGAAAAGTACAAATTTTTTGTGTTTAATGAGAAAATTTCTGTTCTGAACAGCCTTTTTTCGTGTTTAATAACTCTGCCTGGAACAGTTAAGAACACTTTTCTGAACTTGCTTTTGAGTCAAGCAGGTTAGATTAGATTTATGAGAACTGTCAAGTGTGTTTTTTGTTGTTTTCTGTTCTGACTTTCTCATAAAACTGTTCTACCTTTTTTTCTCATTAAACAAAGCTTATAAATGTCAATTCTCGATTCGGTATAGGTGTGGGGTTGAGCGAAAAAAATTGCGATTTTCTTGTATTATGGAGTAGGCCTCTATTTGAACATAAGACTTCCTACAGAATCACGTGGGGCTCTCGGCAGCTAAACCGTAACCCATATGGAGTAGAGGCGAAGAGGAAATCAAAATTTGACGTTTCTTCTTTTGAAGCACTTAAAATATTTTAGGAGAAAAGCAAAAAAGCTGTTTAAAGACAGTCTAGACTCTAAACTAGAATTAGAAATCCTTAGATATTCCAAGACACCTAGAACAAACTGAACATAAATGCCGAGTCACACGCGTAATAAAATTGCAAGGCGAATATTGTTAAGCTCATTTTAGACCAGTTCATGGCTGTATGAAATGTGACATGACAAAGAGCTCAGGTGATTTTGCTGTGGATGCAGAAACGTTGCCGTTTTGAATACCGACGCTTCTTCTATAGACTGGGAGGGCCGAATTATCATAAAGCTGCAAAAGAAAGGTCAAAAAGGCACTGTAATTACTGACGTGGTAAAATTCTTTCCGAAACTAATGTCAAAAATTATTCTAGAGAGAATATAGTACAGCACAGGGTCTACACTTAAGGACCATCAAATGTGTCGATCATCTAAAGCATTTAGTTGAAGTTAGGTGAGTTTGTATTTGGTTCCGTTAGCTTAGCCCATTGGAGCAATGACAATAAAAATATCGATAAAATAAGAAGAACACGATACATTTCGACGGTGTTCGAGAGGTGTTAAAAAAAGCTTTTTTCGGAATTTCATTCAAAAAGTCAATTGAGTTGAAATAGCTCGTGGGAGCTGAACCCCAGTTTATAGTTCAGCCAGATCAGAAAAGTAGACATATTTCTTGATGATGGTTAGTGATGCATTAACCGGGGATTGTTCAGTTTTCTGAATGCAAGCGCCACTCATAGATAGTGGCAAGAGGAAAGGTTTTGCCTTAACATTATTAAGCAGCATTGGGTCTTTAATTCGTTAAGTTCTACGTGGTTACTTATGATATATTTTTTTAGAAGCAAACAAATTACGAACAGATGTTAGCTTATGTTACGTAAGACTAAGTTCGGCAAATTAGGTTAGATTTAGTTGGGTCAGGTTAGATGAAAAAATATTATGTTAACAAGTTTAGCCTGGCTCCTAGGCTAAAATAGGTTAAAATGAAAACGGCTGACACGAGTTAACCAGTATAAGAAAAATTATTTTACTAATTGAACTTTTAAGCGTTTGATGAATCGAGATCGAGATAGACTATTTGGGAGACCTACCGCAGAACCGGGATAAATCACAAAAGTTTATTCGGAGATATAAAGAGTTAACTTTGTTATTTAAGAAACAAAACACAATTTCATACAGCTTATTTCAGAACCTTGCGCAGAGTTCGGAACTATTTGAATTTTTTTCTTGGACCTGATCCACTACAGCTTTTGACATTCCACATATAAGTAGAATTATTATAACTGGAGTCTTTACAATTACCAGATAGTAGGTACATCTAGTTTTTTGTTCACTTATACGTATGGCTTATAAAACGCTTGTCCATTAAAAAAAAAAAAATGCTTGGATTTTGCGAAAGAGTTGAATAAAACTTGAATGCTACTCAGAACATTGTTGCCTTAGAATGAACACCCAAATGTAGACACATGTCTTTGCTCTCGACATCTTTTTTGCTGAACGTATCGAGACTCAAAAGGGATATTCGTTTTAGCAGAATAACTAATACAGCAGTCAAGCTGATCGCTAGACTTTGCTAAGTTTATCATGATTTATCCAGAACATTCCATAGTTTAGTAGGAAGTATCAGTCTGATAACCGAATTGTATAGCCAGTGTGTAATTTGAAGAGCCAATCCCTAGTTGTTTCCCTTCGATTTTGTTTCTATTGAGAAGCTCTCGCTGTTGCTTTATACCTTTTGTACCGAAAAGGCAAGTGATGGGTATATCTGTCTATCAGCGGTATTTAATATTTTGTTGGTACAGGTTTATCCACATGACTGACTAAAGGAAGACAATTCCAGTACCCCTTTTCCAGAAGATTCGTTTCCTAAACTAAATTCGTACGTTCTTGAACTATGAAGCTATAAAATTCAAAATCTTATTCCAATTTTCATGATATTCCGACCACTGTGTACCATTTTCTGCGTCCGTCGTCGCCACTGCAAACCAAAACCCCTCATCGCAATCATAATCATCAATATTATTTAACCTGTATCCATCAGATACACCATTTGAATTAACGAGGCTACTACCGGCAGCAGCAAACGCAACAACCAAATTGCACTCATAGTATTCTTTGTTGTTGTGTTTTTTTTTTTTGTTGCTATTTTTCTACTGGATGAACAACGGTGGTGAGTAGGACACTCGGTTTACCTACATTTTCGCGCGTGTATTTATTATGACGATTGCTTGCATGCACGCCTGTTTTTTTTTTTTTACTTTTGTTGTACGACGACTTTTTATACACTTGGTTTTTTTTTGTTTTTACTTTTTGTTAATAAAAAAAAAAAAACAAAAACTTTCCCGGAAATGAAGAATTTAATGCAATGTGCAGAAAGGTAATGTAGTTTGTATTATGTGAACAATGCACATCTATAATGGACACAGCAGCAGCAGCAGCAAAAGTCTTATGAACAACAAAAATTGTTACTAAACATTGCTATCATAATATAAAAAACTACAGTAATTAATTATATAGGCCGTGAATTACATATTTTTTTTAATAAACAAAACATTTTATTGCTTTGTAGATCATTTTATTAAATTGTAGATTGTATAAGAACTTAATTGAATCGTGAGCAGTTTTCCCCTGTTAATATTGGTAGGAAGTTTTATGTCCTTGGGAGGTTTTGACTCTTTGATAAAGATTTTCCATAGCAACTTTAGGGGCTATTTAATGCAATTTCCGCTATTTTACATTTTGGAAATGTATCTATGTACCATGACATGCGTTACCAATGCATCTTGAGGTGAGTAACAAGTTCGTTTGTTCTTCGCGATGATGGTTTAACTTTAATTTTAAAGACCACCTACAATGTGCAAAAGTTTAATGGTCAGTAGTGACCCCTTAAAGGTGTCATCAAAATCTCTTAAAATCATACACAATTTTGGATTTGAGTACTGAGAAAACAATTAATAGCCGGAGAGCGGGCAGCCACTTTGATGAACCTTATAGTCACAAGGCTCAAATTTGTTTTAAAGTTGATTTGCTACTAGTTAAAGTTATAAACAAAAACTGTAAGGGTTGCCGTGGGCTTGTGGTTGCCCATGGTTTTTTCAAAATGCAAACAAATTTACGAAACTAGCCCTCTTTCGCACAATCAAATCGTAGTGTTTTGCAAACCGTTAATCATAGGTTTATTAGCGTCAGTGTATTAGATCAATCAAGGACTCTATTCATCGAAATGATTGCAGACCATGCTCATCCACCTTCGCGACTTTCCAGATTTTTGTGGACAGTTCTGGAATAGTAATGCATACCTACATTCTAGCGAGTTTTTTTTGTAATTGAGGGTTCTACATCTGGTCGGGATTTTCTACCTCGCCACGACTTGGAGCTTTTCGCCGTACCGCCCACATTATAAAGATCGGACCGATTCCGATCTCTACAAGCATAAAGCTTGACTCAGCCTCAATCCCTCGATGCCAACTACTATTTGTAGTAACTGGCGGTTCTTGGTTTAGTCTTTATGATGTCCGGTAGTTATTTCTCTTATTATTAAAGCCTGCAATCTGCTTTGCTGAAGGAAAGATCATTTCTTAAGAGAGAAAAAAGAGTGCTGGTGTTTTGAACTCTTAGGCGCTTGGGTTGCGATTGCTTTTTTTTTGTCACCGCCGCCGCGTGCGCCGGCCGGCTTATGCAATTACGCTTTTGCACATTTCCGATTAGAAAGTCGGTTGCGAGTTACATGTTGTCGGTTCCTGGTTTCACACCGAGTTTTGTTTATTATTCTCTCAGCCTTCTGCAAATCTCAAATCCGGTAGCTGTTTTTTGAGGAAGAGAACAGTTATTCACAGCTGAGTTGCCACTAAAATAAAATTTATTATATTGGTAGTGTTAAGGTTGTTTTCAAAAGTTGAACCCGAAAAATCTGCGGAAGAATTGGTTAATTGAACAAACAAACCTGAAAAATTGAGTGTCGAAGTTTGCAAATCAAAGGACGAATCCGTTTAATTAATGAGCAAAATCAGTGAATCAACGGTGGATCCGGCAAACCACAGATGAACCCCGAAAAAAAGTGACTCAATAATCAAGTGACTCATGAATCAATATTTGATTTAATATGGCATATCAACAGGCAAATCCGAAAAATCTCCGGGCGATTCCGATATACCAAATCACAGGTGGACCCGGCAAAGAAACAGCAAATCGAAGGTATTCAGCAAATAAACGACCAAACACAACAAACAATTATGCGAACCTGAGAAACCAACAGAAAAAAATAGTTAAATAAACGAACGGATACAGCAAATCAATGGACGAACTTTACAAAACAACAAGTAAACCGGGAAAATCACGTGCGAAACCCGAAAATCTACGGATGAATCCCATTAATCAATAGCCGCATCTGGCTAATCAAGCAATAAAATGAATGCGCGAAATCAATAGGTCAACTTGGTAAATGGTTGCAGTGTTAAAGCAGGATATTTTGAAAAGTTGCAAAAAAATGGAACTCGAGAAAAAAGTAGGCCCTTACAAATAATAGTAACGGACAGCAAATTTGCATGAAAATTGACTTCAGTGACTAAAAATTTCACACAAATCTCAGAAAAATCATTAGAATTGAAAGACACACATAAAATCTAAATAAACGAAAAATGTAACCAAGGTGAATTCCTCTTTTGTTTTCTTTATAGGGAGTTCTAAAAATAGTAGTGGCAACTCGTTGGGACAGCATTACAAAAGTGACAAATTGGCAGTAACGTAGTACAGCGGTAACGCTAAACGGTGGTGCTGCCAGAAAATCATTCTTTTTCTTTCCTTTATTGTTTGTTTAGGAAACTGCTTTTGTATGAATTACATTCCGCTCGAAACTTAGGGTGGTATGGATGTTATTAGTGTCCGACATTGTTGACGGATGTTTCTTTAAATCATTTCTTGTCATTCTAGGTAACCATTGGTTTTTACTTCGTCATTGACTTCCTATAAAGTCATTCTGTCCTTGTCTCGTGCCATTATTTAAAACATAACAAATAATGCACTCTGATTCCAATATGGTCATGCGGACAAAACGTTAAATACAACGAAAATGTGGTATTCCACATTTCTGGGAATGCAATCGCGTGTTTACTCAAAAAAAAAAAAAAAAATCTTTTGCATCATGTCGATTTTTTAAGAATTAAAATTGCGTAGCTATTATTTTGTGAAACCATTCAGTAGGGTTTTTTACAATTCACGTGAAGGTCACAACAATTTTCTTTAATTTTCCTATAAAATCATTAATAATTCATACCTATGGTCTTACGTCATTTTTGTTTAGTTCTTTTATTATTTATTTTTATTACCTTCAACCTGCAGTTAATTATTTTACTACTATTCTATTCATTTCTCTCTGTTATCGTTCTTTTTTTCCATTAGTAGTGCTTCCAGCTTAGCCCTTGCACTAGAAAATAGAAGAAAACGCAATTCAAGCATCCCACAGCTACCCATCCTAGCACCCATCTATAATTTTAATGAGTCCACAGTTTCTCTAAGCAACATTACCGAAGCCGACGACATATCTGAAGGCACACGACATCTATTCACCAATATTGCACTAGGTGACGAAAGATACATGTTACCAAACCGAGGGTTCCCTAGCGATGAGGCAATCGATTCAATTGATGAAAACCATGGCATGCGTTCGCTTCCCATACTTATTGGCGGTGGTGGGCCAAATGGTGGAGGTGAAAGAATATTCAGTAGACAAAACAGTAATTGTGTCATGGCTCGCAGTGCTAGTCCAACTACCTTCCAGTATTCGCCATTCTACTATGGCTCTCCAACTTCCACCGAATCATTGCCGCAGCAAATTTCAATGAGCTATGATCCAACATATGGAAGTGCATCGACTCGGCTATACGTTCCGACCTTAATGTCTCACGGTCATCACGGTGCTATCACTGGCGATAACAATCGCTTGATAAGAGTCATTGATGGTTGCGGACGGCGCGGAATCGATGAACATACTTCAGCAGCAACAGCAGTCGCATTAGCAGCAGGAGGTGGTGCATCTGTCCTAAACAGGTCAGGTTTTTTGCCTGTTGTTGTTGTTGACGTTTTTTCATTATGTTATGTTCATAATTTATTTATTTTTTTTTTTTCAATAAGATCATGTGTTTCAAAATTTATTCTCATCAATATTTTCATTTGACATCACTGCTCGAAAATATAATCAAAACCAACTCATTTTGTTCACTACTTTGAAATTATCTCATTTTGTTATGTCTTGATGAAATATTATTAAGAAATATAGGTTATTGATAAATCAATAGCCCTACTGTCCACTTGTGCACGGAATTTTGTTTCCTTAATACCTCATAATTTCGTTCCACTAATCTTATATTAGAATGTTTCGTTTTTTTTTGTATAAAATTAAAACTATACTATTTTTTTGTGGTTTTCTAAATTCTACTAGTTTCATACTAATTCGTTTTTGTTATAATTTAGACAAAATTGATTGATTAACTTTGTTTATATTATTTATTATTATTATAATTTTATACAGATGAAGGGTCCAGGGGAAAAACGACAAACATTCATTTAAACACACTCCGAAAGAAACGAATTTTAAAATTATTTTTTCAAATCGCTAACAATCTTTTTTGTAAAAATTTTCATCGAAATCCGTTGAGTCGTTTACGAGAAAATCAGAAAAAAGAAAAACGTGTCTGTAGGAAGAAGGTACCGTTATTAACCGATGAAGATAAAAAAATTACTCCTAAAAACTGCAAAAACGTTTTTTTTTTGCAATTTTGCGTCACGAAATTTTATGGGCAAACCCTCAAATTCGGATTTAGCACCAGCAAAAAACATCAAATATAAAAGAACTCAAAACTAATTTAAAACATTCCTTTAAGGAACCTTTTTGATGATAAAGAAGAATGGACAAATTTTGTATGGGTAGCGCCCCATTGGTGTAACGTATAGTGACTTATATCAGCCGTGTTTTATTGGTTTTTGGGTAAGCAGCACAGTAAAACTGTCTATGGCAAACAAAAACAAAACGAATGCTGCCGAAAAATAAGGCTGACTATTAAGCTTTGAAATATTAAAATAAAGAGGGCACAGAGTCGTATTGAAGAAATATTTTTTTGTTTGAAAGTTGTCAGTTTCACGTGCGGAGGATGCGTTCGTTAATTTTTATTTTTTAATAAAACATAAAAAACGAATATTACTCAACGAGTACTTTATATCTTTACCATCGCGCAAAAAAATATTAGCTTATTCTTTTTTTTATTTAAGAATGAAAGAAGGTCAAATCGAAAATGACATTCGATAAAGTTTGCGAACACACCCCTAAGCTGGTTTTGTTTCGCCATAAATTGCACAAAAAAACATCAACATGGTACCAACATTCAAACACTGAATGTTCAGAGGAATAAAATCGTTTTATTGACATTCGATTGCTGCGCTTTCTATCCGTCTTCAAATAAAACACAGCTATCGTTGAAAAGGTTTCGAATAATGCATCAATTTTTTGTATGGGACTCGTTGGAGAATAAAAAAAATATGAGGCTTTGCCAATATGAAAGTGCAATATATTAATTTGTTAATGGTCAGAAACTTAAAAACGTTAATAAAATCAAGTGGAACATGCTAGGCGGTGGTCAATAAGGTGAATTGCCCCCCTACTCCCCAAGCAATAAAACCATGTTTTTACTATTCCTTAGGAATTTCGTCCATGATGTTATCACACATTGTGACCTATATCGTTGAAAAGATTTCTACTAGTGCTTAATTGTTTTCAATGGGCACAATTGTATCTCATTGGGAAAATGAGCTATTACAATTTCCTTACCCAAAAAAAATTGCAGTGCAACTTATAGCTCAGAGCTACTTGGCTCAAAATAGTTTACAGCATTTTTAATTGGTGAAAATTGCTTGACGGCAATCCCCTTAGTAATATCTTAAAATTGTTAAAATTCTATTTTTTGAGGGATTAAAGTGAACACAGTTTCTTTTATTGCAAATATCTATTTCATTTAAGGATTTTTTTTCAGTTTTCAGTATCTTAAAAAAGATTTGACCAATTTCTACCAAAAGAAAAAATCATTCAACTTTGTCAGATTCTTCACCGTTACAGAAAACATTCCAAATAAATCAAATTCCATTAAAATTCATAAACAAAATGATCAACAATATAATAATACAAAAAATATCTACTTCTATACAAAACGTTAATCTCTCAGACCATAAAATTAGCTCTGGGCAATTGGAAAGTCAAACACCCAGCCAAGTTGATTATCGCAAAAAAAAAATAATATCTTCCATTCTCAAATCCACTTACAACTAGTAAATTTCAGTATTTTCCAAACAGAGAGCACGTGAAAAAACAATGTTAACCCGATCGTGAAACCATAACCTTTTTTATTTGTTTTGATATTTTATTTTATTATTATTTTTTTTTTGCAACTGGTCTCTTAAAAATAGGAGAACAAAACAAAGAAAACAAAAATATTACTACGTCACACAATACAATACAAGAAAAGGAGAACTGTCGAGATAAATACTCGTAGGTAGATAGATACAAAATATCGTGGAGAAATCAAAACACAATAAATATTTCTTTATGCCATTCGTAAAATAAAAAATTTGCAGTGAAAGATTCCAAAAATACACAATGACATCATAATGTCTGTTTCGCAAACACCAAGTTCACTTATAATTTCTTCCGATGTCGTTGCTTTTTATTTTCAAGATACTACACATCTACAGAAACATTGGTTGTGGATATCATGATAAAATGTAAGCTTACCATCATACGAAAGGCTCTTCTGGCTGATTTGTTGTTTGGGTTTGTGTTGAATGCCATTTTAGGTGTGTGACGAATTAACATTAGCTACTGGACGATCTTAATGATTCTCTGTGCCGGATTTGATGAAAATGATGATTTTAGTATTTCTATTCTATTCTTCTACTGGGCCGTTCTTCAGGTATATATTCCAAGTTTTTTTTCGATCCGGAAAAACTTTGACGCCCATGCATTCAAGTCTAGAACCTTTAATCTTCTGACTAAATCAGTGCTTTTGTACAGCCCGTACAGTGTGATTGTTAAATCTTCTTGCATAGAGTTCCTTATTGTTTCTGGTTAAGACGTTGGTTCGGTCCAAACTCATAAAAAAACTATTTAATGCTGGGTTCTCCCGATTAAGTCGAAATAACCTTTCAAATACTATCCCTTTTGTTTTTTAAGGGGAGAGTTGTACAGTATTCTTTCAAAAACCATTTCTATGGCTGAAAGAGATTAAATTCAAATTTAAAAAAATTAATTAAGTCTCTTCTATAGTTATTTTATGATAAAATATTTATGTTTATAGTAGCAGAGAGATTATGGCAACCCTTCACCTGCAGGAACTCTGACTAAACTGGGAATGTTTTAAGTACACACGAAGTTCAAGCAATTGAAGAATATAATGAACTTTCTTATATAAACAAAAACTTAAGGCTAGTCTGGCAAGCACTTTGGCCAACGGTAACCCTGCTAGACTGTATTTTCTGTACCTAAATGGTACCAAATAAAACTTATCACAAATACAAAAATGTTTAAGGTAAATAAACTAAAAAATAAAGTATGGCAACCCTATAACTACGGCAACCCTGATATATTATCAAGCTCTTACTAAACTTATCATGTAACAAACAAAAACTTCAAGTGTAAGCAATAACTCAATTTCCAATTTTTTAAATTATGTATGGAATTGGTTTATATTAAACACTTTAGGCTCGTCTGGCAACCCTTGGGCTCATGGCAACCATGCCTGACCGTGTTTTTGATATTAACTAGTGCTAAAGCAATTTAAAAAAAATAATCTTAGCCTTCCGAAATGCGAAAAAGGGTTCGTTTTTCCAAATATTTCGCATTTGGAAAAAAATCGATTGGCAACCCTGGGCCAGACTTCGGTTTTCTTTATAACTTGTACCCAAATCGACTATAAACAAAATTTCAACCTTGTGATTAGTAAGTAGGTAAGTCGAAGTGGCTACTGGCTCTTAAACTAATATTTGTGGCGCCCTCTGAACAATAATAATATTAAAGAGTTTTTGGGCAAGCTTATGGCTAAGTACGGCAATGTAATTCTATGTAGGTTGTATATGGGAAACAATTTGTTGCTCCATAATAAAAAAAAAGGAAAAACAAAAAAAAATATAAACAAGACTATGTTAGGGAACTTTGGAACTTGAAAGTCTTCTTTATAAAAGAGCACGAGTTTAGACAATTTGGATAAAAATATTACATTACGTGTTTTCTTAAGCAATAACGTAGTAGTTTGGGAACAGTTTAGGGAATGCGTAGTTGTGAGATGTTCCTTAATGAATTTTTTATTTTGTTTTTATTCTGAAGGCATATGATGTCATTTGTTTACTACGATTTTTGTACCTATACAAGAATCATGCTTGACGTGTCAAGACAACATGAGGAACTCAAAAATAAGTGGTCTTTGATTTTTTTTTTACTCTTGCAGACATAGTATAATGCATAGAAATATTCTTGTATTTTTTATTTTGTTTTGTTTTGATTTGTTTTGAAGATAGGGGTTTGGTAAATTTGTTTTGGTATTTGCTATCATTTTCGTACGTGAAACTGTACTCGGTGGAAAATTTTAAAAATAGCTTAAAATTTGTAGGTTATACGTTCCTATTTGTAAGAAAATAGTCTAATAGGTATATTTTTGCAGAAATATTTAAATTTTAGTGATGTAACAAGAAAAATGTCATTCATTCACTCCTATCGTAAATGAAATTTCCCGTAGAATTTTTTTTTAAGTAAAAGGGCGTTTAATTGGATTCAATTGGACCTCAGACCTTGATGAGTCCGTTGTGATCCCCTTAAGGGGCATATGGCCTCCACTACACCTACGCGCCATCTTGTACGTTGTCTGGAAATAGAACGCAGTTCTCTCCAACTCTTCCCCAGCTGTGCAGATTCCTTTTCGACTGTCCTGCGACTTGTGCTTTTCGGTTGGGATGCTAGACTCCATTAAATTCCTCCATTTCCGTTCAACAGGGCTGCGCGCAGAATTTCACTTATCACTTTCAGGAATAGTACTGGCGATAGTATGCCACCCTGCCTGACTCCACATTGAACTTCTAATTCATCAGACTACCTTCTATTATGCCCTTATGCATAACTTTACATTTGCATCCATCGTAAGTTGCTTAAATAATAGCATTTAACTTATCTGGAATGCCCCTCTTGCGTAAGGCATTCCAAATAAATTCTCTGTTGATACTATCGAACGCTTTATCGAAATCAATGCAACGTAGGTGAAGTGGTGATCGATTTTCTATGGACTGTTCAATATTGATCCGCAAGGTGTTAATGTGGTCAACACAAGATGAACAAGTACGGAAACCTGTTTGTTCGGCGTCGAGTGTGTCTTCTAGATGTGCGCTCTAACACAACTTTGACCTCTGACTGACCTCTGCAGGTATACCGTCCAGTGCTACCGCCTTGTTGTTCTTCAGTGTTTTAATTGCGGCACTGATTTCTCCTCTACTGGCAGGTGTGGTGCGAATTCGGGCATTTGTTGCTTCGGACGTGTCATCAGGTATTAGATGCGCATCGCTGGCGAATACTCGGCTTAATACCGAAGCGAAGTGTTCCTTCCACCTTCTGAGGTGATCCATATAAACCATATACATCGTTCACAGGATGTTGTTTTGAGCTTTGTACACCTGTAGTGATTCTATAAACAGTTTTGCTGTCACACCGATTTGCGGCCTCTTCCGTTTCTTCAACTCTTGCTGATACTGATGTAGTTACGCTTATCACGTCGTCGGTCGCACGCTACGGTAAACTTCTCTCATCTTCTAGACTCTAGCTCGTTTCTCTCTGCTGCTCGAGTAGCTGCGATGCGAGATTTAAGTTGTTTTCTTTCGTCGATCTTTGCCCAGGTTTCTGCGGACATCCAAGCACTATTTCTTCCTTCTGCCCCATTAACTATTCTTTCAGCACCGGTTATGAAAAAATATTTTACAACACACCATTGATTTTCGATTAAGGTAGGTTCAGTTCCAGTCCTTGGGAAAGATGGTCCTTTAGTTGTTGGCGCACTACGGGGTCCTTTATCCTGTCAGTATTGAACCGGGGCATTTCGAGTTAGATCTCATAAATTTATTGTAGTGGACATTTACGTACTTCGCGTTGTTTAAAGCTCCTATTGCTGATTTAACAGTGAATTTCAGAACCAAGCTTCTAGTTTGATCCACTCTCATCGTTGACGTTCAGTCTCCTAAAGGTCGTATGGTTCGACTCTTTCTGACATCTATAAATAGTGATATCGATGTGCCGTTTGTAATGTCATCAGCAAAGAGAAGATTCTCGCACTCTGCTGTAACGGTTGGTAGCTTCTTATCAAGTCTGTACAAGAATGATTTCAGCTAATCCGGCTCTGATGGACTCTCAACTGTTTATACCGGAAGATCCGTCAACAGTGACACCTCAAGAAAGGTATGCCTTAGAAAAAACGGTACAGGTGTGGCCAAGGTTACCCAATCTACCAACACGAGAGAAAACATAGGTTAACTAAAAGCAAGGCAAGAAGAATACCAGAAAAAGAAGAAACCTATACAGAAACAAAACCTGGGTGCTATAATTAAAAAATTCAAAGGGTAAGGACATTTATTCCGATATCCTCAAGAGGAACTCGAAATAAGGCAAACCCCGTACTCGTCTGGCACAGAAAAAGATTCGCGAAACAAAAAAGGAAGAAGTCTTACTAGAGCTCGGGGCAAAAATAAAAAAAACAAGACAGCCTTTGGAACCTCTCTGAAGGAAATGCTAGCATAGGAGAAAATGCCGTAGTCCAAGACACTTTTTGAGGTTAGCCGCTATGGCAAGGTTGAAATCCCTAAGAGGTCCAGACACGCGGGGAGGTCTTTCTATAAGCTTTGAATATTATTTTATAAAACGTACTGTGTTTTTCATAAATTGACAATAATAATCATGTCATCTTTTTATTAAGAGTTCAAAATTCTTATAACGATAACCGGAAGATAATAATTGAATAATTGCTAAATATTGTTGATCAAATACAATTATCACCTTAATTGCGCATCACACTTATTTTGTTCATTTCTATGCGATTCTCTTAATCTGTCATGAGGTGTAAACCAACAAAAAAATAAAAATACTTTGTTTACTAATCCAAATGAAGACTTGTATGGTGTTGATTATTTTTTGTATAAAAACTCGTATGTTTGAATGAAACCAATTTCCACCAAATTGAAGTTCTTCTTCCATCTTCAATTTTTTTTTTTTTTTTTAAGAAAAATACAAATTAACATGTTGTTAAACAAGAACTCGAGACCTAAATTATTTTGTACTTATTGTTCGGTTAGCTTGTCTGGCTGGGCGCAAAGTGGTGACATTAACACAATCTATTTGCATGCTAATTAAAAATGTCTTATTTTATTTGTTTGGGTCTTACTTTCAGCCAAAGAGAGAGAGACTTATTTGGTTTGTGTCTGAAATTGGGCAGGGGAGTTTTTTATTTATACAGAAATACATTATATACTTGATTTTTGTTTTGTTTTAATTTATTTAAAGAAAAGTTTCATAACATGTGAGTGAGTAATAAATGCGTATTTTTTTTTTGTTTTCATTGCAGGTATGTTAAATTCTCTTCTTTTTCAAACACTTTTATAATGGAAATCATGGGTAAGTGCGTTTAAGCTTAAGATTTTAAGTATAACATTTTACTTAGCAGCGAAAATGGGGTCCCTTTGTTAGGTAGAAAATATACAGTTTTGTGTTCTTTTTCTAAAAAAAAAAACAGAACTAAACCTATACAAAGATATGAAATAAAATGATTGGGTTCATAGCTAAAGTTTTGGAAAAAAGCTTTTAAAGTGGCACGCCAAGCCCGCCATGGCGTTAGAATCCGTCAAAAAAAAAAATTAAAATAAAGAAAACTTTGTACTTTCTTCAAGTTAAAAAATCTTCTAACTAAGGTTTAAAACCATCTGTTTGTTTTTTCTTTGCATTTGATTCATAAAAAAATCAAACAGTTAAATTTTGAACAAAAATGTCCACTTTTACGGTAAAATTTAAAAAAAATGTTTTGTTTTTTCCTATAATTTTCGGATTTAAAAACTTTCAAAACAGCCAAACTTTAAAATAAAATGCATTTTTTGGTTTAAGTTTTGTTTTAAAAAAGTGAAACACGAAATTGTTAGTAGTTTTTCCATTTTAATTCTAGTTATAAAAACTTTCCACTTCTTTCAAACAATATTTTTCTGTCATAGTGTGTCCCCTGTAGGGACAAAAGCACCGAATTTCTTACGCTGTAGGAAATTCGGTGCTTTTGTCCCGACCTAAGGATCTAATTTTTGATAGGAGCCACCTTATCCGAATCACATCTTGTAAATTAGGCGGCCACTTCTCGACTTATAGGTCACGTAGGACAACAAATTTTGTTTCTAGGTATACATATTTCGGGTCAAGGAATAGAACTACATAATTTTCAAATGTATCAGAGGGCGTGAGGGTCATGAAACCCCCCAGAATTACAGGAAAAAGCTTAAACGTAGGGTTAGTTAATTGGACCTCAAACTTAGTGTGTAATTATATACATTTCGGGTCATGGAATACAACTTCTTAATTTTCAAGTGTACCACGAGGGGTTAATTAGCTCGAAAATGTTGGCTTGTCGAACAAAAGCACCATTTTTTTCCAGAGACTGCAAAGATTCGTAGCTTTTAATTTTTAATAGAAGTCATCTCATCTGGCCGCCATCTTGGAATTTAACCCGTCAATTTAAAAGGTATGTTAACAATATATTTGCTTCTTGGTCACTTAGGACCACAAAATTAATGCCTATGTATAGTATACTTTGTATACATATTTTGGGTCAAGGAATAAAATTACATAAACACATTGGCTTGATAGGTCCCGATTGTCACCCCCAGAATTCGCCACGATTATACGATTCAAATTTACAGTTACATTTTTGACAACAATAAGTGTTTTTTCACAAAAATTCCTAAATTAATAAATAATAATTTAAAAAATACTTGTTACCGAAAACTCATTAAGGGTACAGGAGTGTAAGGAGGGCATTTTTTTATTTGTTGGACCTCCATCTTTCCATGAGTGTTGCACTGCGAGAATAAATTGATTGCGGCAAACGAAAAAATTGCATAAAATGACTTTTTCGTGTGCTGGGCAATTTAACGACTTCGTTTGCAGCAAATTGGTTAATTCGTTGGGATAAAACACTTCAACTTAGCTTGCAAACTGTTAAATTCGTTTCGGTGAAACAATTTATGTGAAGGAGTAAATAAAAAAAACTGTGACCTATTGATTTCGAAAATAAGGCTATTGCTATTGCGCCACGAAATAGATAACTTTCGTGTAGCATATAATGCATATGGACACTACAAACATAGATTCAATAACTAAGAAAATTTGTTTCCTGCAGTCATTTTCTGTAAATGAATTGTATATTTACACCACAAGTGAAGTTCTTTGCAAATAACTACTTTCTGGAGAGGTTATTCGTAAACTATTCATTCGTTTGCTGAAAACAATTGAATTTTCTAGTAAGCAAAAAGGTGTTTGGATGTTGTAAGCATTTTCGTTTGCCGCAATCAACTCATAAAAATGAGCTCCAAACGAATGGGTTGTTTTGCATTATGTTTTCCATTATAGAATTACAATTTGGGTCAAATTTAATACAGTTGCTACAAATGAAAAACTTTTGCGGGGATTGTATTAACTTTGCAGAAAATGATTTTCATTCAATTCGAAGGATATTCATTAGTCCGCAAAATAAAAACAAAAATATTATTTTTCTGAGTGTATTATCTCTTTCAGGTGAATGTCCTTATAGCGTTCGTGCAGTTAGCTATTTGGCCATAGCGAAGTATGCGTGTCGGAGCGTCAAATTCTCCGATTTTTGTACGATACCGGAGAACTTTTGCTTTTGCTCTGCAGTCCTCGGTTTTAGGTAATTAGCTTTATTGAGACCCTCTTGTTTACTTTCTAGAAAAACTTCCGAACCTCCTTCCTGCAATAGGATACTCCTATTTCCTTTGTTTTTTTCCTTGTGAGAAGCTAGTGTTTCTTCTTTTAAATGTTGCCACTAGTTTTTAATATAAAAAAGTTAGTCGGGAATACAACCAAATGATTTCTTTCAATTGAAACTGTCCAAAAGCAATTTTCGTGACTTTATTTCCTTGGGTTGGTCTTGTTTCTGAAAATGAGATCTATCAGTACCCAAAACATCACAATAATACTGTTTTTGGTAAGTTCAAAATTTGATACCTTAATTTCTTTGCATAATAAAGAAATTCTGATACTAGATTCGAATTCAGAGGGTCAAAATCTTTTGCAACCATTTAATTTAGGTTCTATGGCTACCTTGCTGGCTAAAATTAGTGTCATTTACGGAAAAATCGATCTCAAAAAGGCGTTGTTTTTACATTATTTTAAATAATACCTTACTGTGTTGTTTTTTATACACAATCCTTAAAAACCAATATTTAAATACAAATAAACCATCTCAAACTTTACAAAAATAAAAAAACTACTTTTTCAAAATAAATTCGTAAAAATCCAAAAATTATTATTATGAAAAACATAGCAATGTACATTGAAACTAAGTTTCATTAAAATCTAACTATTTTTGTAATGAAAGAATTGTTTTTGGATTTTTTTTCAATATTTTTGAGGTTATATAGAAAAATTTTCTGATCAAAAGTGGTAGATCTTTTTACCATCTACAACTCTTGTGCAAAACTTTTTGAGAGAAATCGTAAAAAACACGATTTTTAATACTACCGCCAATTTTTCGCCCACCCACCCCCTTTCCCCTAAACTGCTGGTGGGTAATTTATTTTTCACTTTATATATACCATTTATGCTAAATTTTCTCACCACTCTTATCCTGCTAATAATTTTTTTTTTTAACTTTTGACCAAAGGTCAACTGGTCTCTTCTGTTGGTACTGTTTTACAGAGCCGATTGTTGAATGATAATCACAAAAGGAGAATTAACACTGGAGTCCTTTAAAACAAACAATTTTTATCAGATATTTGGTTATGTATGGCAATAAGAGAACTTTTTGAACTGTAAAAAGATTTCTAATAATCTTAGCTAAAAAAATAAAAAAATATCAATTAGAATGAAATTCCCATAATTTTTTGATCATATCTGATGCTTTACTGAACAGAAAAATAAACTTTAAAATAACTGACCCACTTTGCAAGGTCGCAATCTCAATCAATATTGTCCTACATTAATAGATGCTCAATTATAAAACATCCAAACACGTGCTAATTGAGATATTATGAGGAAAACATAATGAAAAGATATTTCATCTAAAAATATTCTAAAATAATTGAAAAGAACAACAACAATAAAAATGAACATGTTTCGTTTCATCACCACAACATCATGCTTCCATGCGCACAGTGAAAAACAAATATCTAAGTTTAGTAACCGCACTGTGTTCAGTTCAGATACAAATAAATACTGAAAAAAGAAAAAAAAAAAATAATCACGAAGGACATTACCCTCAAATTGAGAATCATTTGTGGCTTTCTTCAGTTTTTGAGTTCATTTGAGTTTATTTGCCTTGGTTTTTATTGATTTTAAACTCAAACAGACTCTCTATAACCATTGGACATGATATTTCGAAAGGGCTGTTTGGAATAATATTTGTATCTTGAGTCATTTATACATTATTCCCATGCGGCTAGTGATTATAAAAAAGCACATTGTTTACAAATGGTGCGGAGAACGAAAATAAGCAGCGAGGTTAATATTACAAAAGTGCATTATTGCATAAATAGCTAGCTTAAATTTTGTGTCACGAAGAGTAAATGTTTATCAAAAGTTCGGCTTTATTATATATTTATTTTTTAACAGTAGGGCCTACAACACAAAACTTATTTAAAATGTCAATAAAGGATAAGGTAATGATAAACTGAATTTAAGTTTGGCTAATCATGTCAGAATATTAAAAGTAATGAAGAAGTTCACATGGAAACATTTTTTGGTCCAAGTTATGCTTTCCTATATTTTGATAATGGTTTTTGAAACATTGATAGATGCACGACCAAAAAATTTAAATAATTTTAAAAATTATTAGAATATTATGAACCTAATATCCTACACAGTATCGCACAATACTAAACATAAGTTGAGAAAAATTACAAAAACAGCAAAAAAAAATTATTAAAATCCTGTTTTATTATAAATTCCGGAAAACCCGGTATATACGTTTAAAAAAAAGTTGTGAATCAATTTTTAACATTCATTTTGCATAAGTCGAAGAGATGGAATCGTTGGTCCTATCAATGCTGTCCAACTTTTTTAACCTAGGGGCCTATTTCACCAAACACTTTTCACTTTTAACCTTGTAACTTTTCACTTTTACTTTGCAAATCTCGTTTCACCAAACGCGAATTCGCAAAGAGGATATTTATTGAAATGAAAAGAAGATTTCCTCGTTTGCAAAATACGTTTTATGAAACACAAATTTGTACAGTGAAAAGTTTTTGTTAGCTTGGAAAGTATTAATTTGTACTTTTTGTTTCACCAAACATATAAACTTTGCAAATTATATTAATAATTTTGAAAAGCTTTTCAATAATATGAAAAGCAAAATAACGTGTTATTTGCTTTCGTGCTAAGCAACCAATTGAGATTTAAATTTAATTTAATACTTTAGTCGAGTGGTCAAAAAATGTCCTTCTTTTTGTTGGTGCGTCTATTATAATGAATGCACATTAAAGTGCATCCTTAACGCAGGGCCAAGTATTCTTCATTTTTATGTCTCATATCATTAAGTATTTGTTGTCTACTATTTTTACGAGGATTTATTTCTTAAAATTGTATGATTTCCTACGTTAGAAGTGGTGCTACACTCAAATTTTCGAATTTCATTCAGATTTCTCCGTGAATTTTTTGTCTTAATTATAAAAGGTGGTTATTGTTGGCAAAACTGCTTTCACCTGAGGAGGGTTCAGCACTACAGGCAAAACTAACAAACAACAAACAAATTACCATTAATTGTTGACATGACTCGAGTTAGAACCTTCAACTCACCACTAAAGATTCTAAAAGATCAACTATAAACCACTCTAGTTAATGCAGTTGCATTGCTAATGATGGTAGTTTCCGTAGAAGACTTCTAATTTTCTTTTCAGTTGTCGTTAATTTAATCAAAAAAAAAAAAAAAAAAAATTTCGATAGGATTTAAACCCCGAACCTCTAGTGTGATAGTCTAATACTCTACGATTTTCAGGATATTTTAATAGCCGCCCAAATACTTTAAAAGTCACTTTGCAAAATACGACCTCAAATGCAAAGTTCTATTTTCAATTGATGAAACGCTTTTACTTTTCGCTTTTTACAAATAGTTTAAAAAATTGAAAAGCGACACCACTGCGATGTTCCCTTGGTAGGTTTTACAGGCTTCATTTTGGGTTTTTTTCTTTCGCTTGTATAGCTGCAGTGCTGCTTTGAAGGCATGCTTTAGAAAAACATAGAAACTCTACCGAAAATACAAAAATTACGGCATTTTCCCTTGTTGACGTAATAGTCTGGACTGGATATCTATATTCGTACCTTGGCTACGACGAGTTGGCCCGAAACAATGTTAGACTTTCGTACTATATTTTCCAGTTTGGCGTCATAGTTATCTCCTCCGTGAGGCATGTGCACACATTAAGTTTATATTTTGGAATTTCGATCGTGACGTGTCGCCTCGTTTGGCGCTCAGTAGTAAGGCAGAACCTCAAGACATTCAGCAACAGGTACTACTACTTGGTAATTTATATCAAAAATTAACCTTGAACCTCGGTTTAAATATTTGTATAACTTTTCCATAGGTTTCATTCGTAGAAATTGCTGCTATCAACATTTGGTAGAGTCATTTATTGCAAAAAACAGGCCAAAGTTTTGAATTTTTACTACCAATAGATAGAAACTTCAAACCTTTTGCAATATCTTTCTAAGCCGAACAATATATTTTGTTACATAACGGCAGTTGGGGCACGTCCACATAGAGGGCGGGAAATAGCTTTTTTTAACTACTTGTTTGATTTTTAAGTCAATTTGGTGAAATTAACATAAAAAAGACTCAGTGACTGTTCATTCCGAATTCATTAAAAAATATTAAAAATTCAAGATGGCTGCCACAAAATGGCAGATTTGTGCCTGATTGGATTTGTGCCGTTTCTGTTAGACTTAGAGAAAAAAATATTAAGACAATAAATGTTTCAAATGCTATTTTACCTCATATCAGAAAGACATATAACTTTTTTTTAAATTTTGCTAGGAAAATTTGGCAAAAACATGTTACTTTCAGGAAAAAATCAGAGCTATTTTTATCTTGCGTTCAACTTTGAAACTAGAAACGCTAAAAGCATTTTTTTTCAAGAGCTTATTTTGAAATACAATGAAAACAAAATTTCGAGATACAAGTATAATTCATTTTTGAAATGCAGGGTATTAAAAATCAAATTTTTTTAATCAAAGTTCAAATTATTGATACCTGGTGAAAATACACTTGATACTGTTAATAATGTGTGTATTACTAAATTTTCATAGTTTGTATTCTGTTACAGTTTGAATCATTAACAGTATTATGATTTATTTTCGAAAAACTTTCAATTTTATTACAAAAAATTAATATTAGTATCTACCCCAGGGGGCGTGTCCTTTATAAAATTTATATCCGATATACAGTATGTCCCAAAAGTCAACGACGAAATAAAAACGAGTGATAGGGAGGGTGGTGACAGTTATCAGAAAAATAGTTTAAAAAAAAACGTAGCCATGTATTTTGTAAGTTATAGGCTTCGAAGGACTTGCCTATTTTGTGGATTAAATGCTCTTGCAAGGAAGTCACAAAAACTGCAAGAATATCTATATTCCACACTCCGAGTCAACGATTGACTTCCAAGATACAAATAACCCCAGGGTATACAATATAAAATTATTCTCATGGCAATAAATCTGTCTTGAGACAGAAAAAATGATCAAAGCGGAACACTCAATCCTTATCTTTTTTAAATATTCACTTTAGGTATAATTGATTCCAAGTTTAATTATTATTAACTGCTATTTAAACTTTAACCATATCGTATACTATTGCTTTGTCATCATTTTGAAAATGTACTTTTAATATAAATGCCAACATTTTAAATATCTCATAAATTACTCAACTTATTACAAATAACGTAATGTAATGTACAGCGACCATCCAAAATGTTAAGCTTTTTGTAATTAATTCTTGGGAATTTTTGCAATCGTGCGGCACACTAAATCGATTCCGCCAAAACCAAACTTCTACAAATTTAATTCACCGCAAAAAAACAAAAAAAAAATTATCCATGATATTATAAAAGTTACCTGCTTATAGACAAATTGTATACACCATGAATATTGTTTCTATACAAAATTTGTGAGAAAAAATAATTGTCCCATTCAGCCACGAAAATCATAGATAATTGTTGGACTGTAGAAATAAAAGTTAAGCAACTTTATAATCGGTGCTGCGGTTTTCTGCATGCAAAAGGCGGCACACCTGACTGAGCCACAACGACAACGATAACGTAATGTAATGTAATGGTTGGTGTTGTTGTTGTTGGTGCTCAGTGCTTGGTTGGTTAGTTGTGTTTGGTTGATTTTGAGAGAGACCCTTACTACGAATTGCCATAATGCTTATTGCTATCGCTGTGCTGCGGCAACTTGAATCGAAATCCATTATCGGAATGAGATGCTGACATTTTAATTCTATCATTTTTCATTCGACTTAATCGGAGTAATTGTTGTGTTGGATTTTTGCATTGCCTTGATATCTCGTTGAAAAAAAAAATATTGACGTTGCAACGGACGCAAACAACAACAACATCAATTCGCATGAACTTTATACTTCAGTAAGCCGCGCATTCATAATTTATCTAATTACAAGAATTAGCTTTTAATATCTTCCCCCAGAACAGTACCTAGAGTTCAGGTGGTAAAAAGTTTTATATGATTAAAGTGAATCACCACATCATATCCGCTGCTGTCTCTATACCTATATGAGAGTAGAAAGGTAAAGAACAAACAAGTTATGAACGTAATTTAATATTTAATAGCTTCTCCGATACACGAGTTTGCTAAATTCTATCCAGGGGCGGATAGAAGGGTTTTTAACAGGGTAACTCTTGAAATGGGTTTTCGTGAGAAAAAAAATATTGGAAATATGACTTACGCAGGCCTAAAAATCCTATACATTTGTAAACATTCACAATCTGTAAATAATAAAACAAATTTCCATTTGCTGGAATGGAATGAAATCGCTCGTCTCTCCAAATTAAGCCAAGCTTCAAAAAATCAGATTTTCGTTTCCAATTTTAGACAGCTTTTCTATCAAGCTTGTCCAGCACATTCTGGAATTATTGTTTGTTATTGACCTTTGTGTGAACGTTTGCTTTTGGGAATTATTGCTAACGAATATTTGAAATAGAAATTGGCTGTGACAAATTTCACAAGAGTTGAAAAGTGCAACCATTATAGAAGGAGTAAAATTACCACAATGGAAAACGAGGCGCAGGGTCATAAGTTCACGTCAAAAGTCCATTAAATACAACAATGGACCTCAAACATAAAAAAACTAATGTGGCTTTTGGTCCATAGATTGTGGAATTGACCCATAGATTGTGGAATTCTGACCCTTCTGAAGGCCACAATTTTACCATGTTTTGCATACAAAAATCTGCTTCTCAAAATCTAGAATATGCTAAGTTTGAATCAAAACATTTGAGAGACATGTTTTATAAAATTTTAAGCATGCTCACATGAAATGATTTCAATTTTTTGGACATACGTCAAAATCATCCTCTCGAATTCTCGAACCAACATATGTACTTTGAACCAACAAATTTGAAAAAAAAGAAAGAAAATGTAAGATTTTGAACATACCTACGTCAATTACACTGTGTGACACTCAAAATATACGCGGGCGGAGATCTATCACGATTTGTAGAGCTTGTTGCACTGATTACAAAATGGTATGTAAAAACTCCGTAACACCCCCAAAATCTGGAGTTAGGGGCAAAAAACGTTTTTTTCGACTTTCATGTTTACGATTTCAACCAAATAGAACCAATAAAATGCAAAGCTTCGAGGTCGCTAAGATATCAATCCTGTTTTAAGTAGCTTAAGTATGGGAGGTCAACATTATACATACAATTTAGGTACTTAAGATACTTAAAACAGGATTGATATCTTAGCGACCACAAAGCTTTACATTTTATTGATTCTTCCGTTTTACTGATGAACTGAATGCGGTAGCTGCCCTGATTCAAAATCTATCTACAGAAGAATTCCTGTCACCATTTGGGCGACGGACAGGCATAACAGATAAAATCCCTGATTTTAAACTAATGTTTAGTTTAAATTTTTATCCTTACGACTTCTTCCATTCATTATGCAAAGGTTATATTCCTACATACAGTAAGAAGAATTTGTTTTTGTTGAACAAGGCGCCAATGCCCCGACATACAGCACTTATTCTACATTGACAGAGTTACCTCTATATAGTTATAGATAGATATCTAGTATAAGCTCACATACATACACACCAACAATGAAATCGTTAATTCTTGGCGACACTCTGTCTACCCGTTTGTTATTTTTACCTTGATTATTCTGAGAATGTCTTTTGTTTCTTTTGAATTTTTTTTTTCATACACAAAAGGCGTGGTTGTTGTTGTGGCACAAAAATAATTAAACAACAAGCAACAACTGAAATAACAGTGAATTGAAAATAACTTCTCCTAATAGACTACACGTTTTGTTAGAGTTAAGAAAAAAAAGGTAAAAATATCCATCAGAAAATGTGTCGAATTGGAAAACCCAATTTTTGATGTTTTTTGTTTCTAAAAATAAGTCTTAAGTCAATTAAAAAAATTGGTAGCAATAGATCTTTCGATTACAATTGGTCTGGAATTTAAATCTACTTTCCTTTTTATACAGTATACGTGATTTTTTTTTTTTTTTAATATCGAGAGAGATATAGTTTTTGACAAAATGTGCTGCTTTATTTACATTTCCAGGATTCAGTATTGTTCTTATTTGAGCAGATTTTTGGCAAGGTTACTGGTAACTGGTAAATTTCAAAATTTTCACTCATCTTTAAAATGGTTTGTGAAATTAAAAAAAAGAAAAATATTGAAAAATATTTAAATAAAAATAAAAAAATACATTTTGAAATTTAAAAAAAGGAAACATTTTTAAATCAAAAAAAATTCTGGTTCCGATTATTATAAGTTTGTATCACTTAGAATAAGAAAAATAAAAAAATTGCCGAAGAGAATGTCAAATATAATGCTTTCAAGATTCCAATACCCTAATTTTATTTTTTGACATTGTTCCAGTAATTCAAAAAAAAAAAAAATTATTTGTTGGATATGGAAGCTAAGAAAAATTAGAAAAAAATGGTGTATGAAAGGGAAAAATTAATTGCTAACCAACAGATTGAGGAAATGAAGGTGGGTGGGCGAAAAAGTGGGGTGGGTGTCGAAAATCGTGTTTTTTTTACGAATTCTATCAAAATAGACCTCCTATCCTACAACCCTTGTTGATACAAGAGTTGTAGATGTTAAAAAAATCTACACTTTTGCTCATATAATTTTTCTATATAACCTCAAAAATATTGAGAAACTTGCCAGAAGCGATTTTTTTGGTTTATATTTTTATTTTTATTTTTTTTAAAAATAGTTAGATTTTGAGGAAACTTGGTTTTGATACGAGTACGTGTAGGTACATTGCGTCTTTTATTCAACACAATTTTTTTTCAGCAAAATTTTGTTGTTGTGTTTTTACAAATTTATTTTGAAAAAAAGCCTAATTTTTAATCAAAACAGTTGACGAAAATTTTGAAATGGATTCTTTTTGGTTAAATCTTCTTTCTTAAGATTATGTAAAAAAATAACACGAATACTGCGGAAAATATTGTTAAAAAAAAAAAAAAAAAAACAAAACGCTTTTTTAAGACCTATTTTCCCGTAAATCACAGTAACTTTAGCCAGAGAATAGTTGTTATGGAAAGTAAATTAAACTTTTGCCTCTATGAACTCGAATCTAGTATCAAAACTGCTCTATCATGCAAAGTTTTTGACATATCGAATGTTGAACTTCCTGTTTTTGTGATGTTTTGGGTAAAGATTTCATTATTTGTTTTGGGCAAAAGACATAGCAATGTATGTTAAGAACTAAGTTTCATCAAAATCTAACTATTTTTGTAAAAGATCGACTATTAAGAAAAAAACAGATAGTCAACAATTGGCACTTTTTGGGTCTCAAAAAACTAACGAAAACACAAA
Source organism: Meliscaeva auricollis (assembly GCA_948107695.1). NCBI lineage: Eukaryota > Metazoa > Arthropoda > Insecta > Diptera > Syrphidae > Meliscaeva > Meliscaeva auricollis. Next base: position 29,706,460 of record OX403618.1, read on the forward strand.
GTACTTACCCAGCTTACTAAACAGATAACTATCCACCTTAATTGGAAATGGAATCCTAAAGCTCGGCTTTGTTTTCAAGAAAAACCGAAAATATTGAAAAAAATACCTTCCTTCAAAATTCCACGGCTGAATTTAGTAGTATTTTGAGTGTTATAATTGCTTAAATGACACAAAAACTTACTCTTTAATTAACAAAATCGTGAACGCAATTGTGCCTTTGTTCTAATATGTTGGTGTATTCAATAGCATATTTTGTTTAAAAAATAAATACACATTAAGGACTTAAAGATACATTTTAAAGCATTTTCTTAAAAGTACAAAATTCAATTTACTTGAATCTTTGTAGACACAAGTGTGATACATCACTTGCAGAAGTGCTCATTTTTGTGTACATAATGTGGCGAATAATTCTATTTCCTGTCAATGACAGGTTTCCTTTTCTTACTTCATGCTGAAAACACGATGTCCTTCTCAAAGAAATAAAAAAAAAAAAAAAATATTAAATGGAACGTAAGTAAACTGTTCTCTTTCCAAGAAAAATCGATTTACATAACTTACACTACACGCTATAACGACAAATTGTGGGAGCTAATTTAAATAAGGATGCATAGCATACACAGCAACAAAAAAGCGAATAAACGTGTACTTTAGTCTTCCGGGTCAAATGACGAATAATACGAGTATGTTACTATTATAGCCAAAGAAGACTAACAAAAAAACAATTTTAACGGAGTAGGTCACTTCTGCATGATTTCGATGTTTATTTGGTTGTATTAATGTACATTATACAAATTTATAGATAGGAACGTATGGCGAGTCCAATTTGTAAAAGTGTTCTGCTTTTTGTGAATCTATTGAATTGTTTTCTTTTTAATTAAAAAATAACGAGAAAAATCTTGCTTTATTTATGTAAGCATTTTTATAGCATTTAGTTTAAGTTGTTTAAATAGTTGCGTAGCTGACAGCTAAAATATACATTAGTCAACATTTTATTACCTTTTCGCATCTGTGGAGTTGCGATTACGAAAATAAAATTGTTAAAATCAAATTAGTGTGAGGCCTATATTGTGAAACTTTCTTGCATAATGTAAACTTTTTAAAAGAGTGTTTATAATGGTTATAAAAAACTAATCTTCGATTTCAAATCTCACTTATGATCAGTTGAATGACATTTATAGTATATCGTGGTTAGATCTCGGCTTTAATTTAAAAAAAAAGGAAAATTTCTTAATCAAAAAAATGTTTATATTGATGCTTTTATGCCTTTTATAATCAGAATCCCTTTCATCGTCAATAGCCCAAATGACCAATCTGCGAAAAAAACCCAACTTAAGATTTTTTAAATGCAATTACAATTTATAGTTTGGCATAAGGAATACTCACAGTAAATTTGATTAACAGATTTTGCTTGCATAAAAACTTATTCAAGGTAAAATGTCAAAAATATTATTTTTTCGCCTATACAGTGAGTGCTATCAAAAGGAATTTTTTACCTACAATACAAACAAAAGTTGCAGGTAAAATTTTTTTTTACTAAAATCTTTGCAGTTTTCTTGTTCCTGATCGCTTGGAAGATATAGACGTTCGTTCTAAAAAAACGGAAAGTTACTAAAATGTTGTTGTTTTTTTTTTGCGTATATGTAATCCATAAATCGTGAATGTTCGAAATCACTTGCATTTGATGTTTGTACATTTCGTCGGCGAAAAACAAAATTGTTCTAAATCCACTTTTTTATCGAATATGAAATAATGTTGCAGTTACTAATTAGATTGTGCTCTTTTCGAATTTAAAAATCTTTTTTGTATTCAAATTTCCATTAAGCAGTCAATTGGTATCCACTTTAGTGTTAGTCCCAAATTTTTCAAGTGAAATTCATTACAAATTGTTCAAAGAGATATTTTTGTATAAGATAGAACAATTTTCCATAGTTTCCATGTAAAAGATTCAGAAATTGTACATAATTATCCATTTAAATTGGAGATACATTCTCCAATTTTGTATTTCCAATATACTTTCAAACAATTTGGTAACTGGAAAATGAATTGATCTTGATTTAAGGGAATTTCATGTGAAGACTAGGAAAATAGTAACAAAAATAATAAATAATATATTTCCGTACTTGTCCCGCTTATAAATAATGAAGCCAAAAGAATTGCAGAAGCTAAATCAGTTGCAAAAGGGTTGCCAAAAGTAAACACATCAAAAAAACCTGATAAGAAACAAGATTAAAATCGGTGCCATCATAGCCTTCAGTAATATTTTGGTTGTGATCCATACGAATCCCAGAGATATCAAACCTAAGATCTTAAAATTAATTGCAAACAAAAATAAATAAATGAGCTAAGTAGCTTAAAATTGTTAGCAACAAATGCGTAGGTACAGCAATAATGTTTACAAGAAGTAAACATACTAAAACTACAAAATAAATAATTACAAAATATGCGTATTAAAAATACGGTTTAAAAATTGATAAAATAACAGTCATTCTCGTAACGCCGGTCTTCAATTATAGCTTAAGACTATACAAAACTTTTGTGATTTTTCAATTTTTAGGTCAAAAAATAATTTCTCGTTTAATTATTTCGACATTTCTCCACAGAAGTGGCGTGTGAGTTGAGTTCTTTTGAGGACTTAATATTTTGATCGAGGTAAAAACTTTTTTTATGAAAATAGTATTTTTTTTTAAACCAAAACATTTTTAACAGAGGTAATTTTTTTCAGTATTTTTACAAAATTCAGCCAAAAAATCTCTTATGTTCTGGACAAAAATTAAAATATTTTTTGAGAAAGCAGTGCAAACCTCGAATAGTATCAATACTTTTCGGTCAGTCGTTTCTCCGGCCTTTTTTTTTCAATGCACTTTGTCTTTGAAATAGAAAAGACTTTTCGGCCAATCGTGATTCGGACAAATGTTTTTTGGTCAAGTGTAACGATCTCCATGTTGTACTATTTTTTCCTGTTTTTGACTGTAAAATAAAATATTCTATATTTTTACTTGAATAAACTGGCCATATGATTTCTTATTAATGGAATCACGAATTTTTTACCGCCCTCATAGGCCATTGGGAATTTTTGTGACGAAACTCTGAATTGCACACAATTAGCGTAGTTGTAGTAAGCGGTTTTGGGTTTTCTTTTATCAGATCATTGTTCGCTATGTATGTATTTCTGTTTTGAAAATCAAAGCCAAAAATCTGCTCCTTTACTTGACAAAACCACCAGTCGACCAATCGCTATGATCTTAATCGAAATTCTTAGTTTCTATTCAAATAGCACGGATAAGTCCCTGAAAGATAATTTCAAAATTCGGCTTAGTTCCAGAGTTATATACAATATACTGAAATAAGTCACAACCTATAGTAGTAAAATTAAAAAAAAAACATAGAATCTTAAAAAAACAGATTACCTTATGGTTGGACCTAGAATAAAAAGATCATTTGAAATTAAGATAAGCTTAATCACTAAAAAGTACTTCAATAAATTAAAAACAAGTTACTTTAGTTAGGTATGAACTAATTAAGAAAATTTTCTAATCAAATTGGTGCTTGTTTTTGTTTTTTTTTAGTGAAGAAAAAAATCAATAAAATGATTTCATCATTCGTTCGGCACTAATTCTTTATTACTTTACTAAAAAGTTCAAAATTCACTGATTTTATTACAAATACAAAAATAAATTAATTAAAATTAATAGGGAAACTAATGAAGTTGCTTACGTAATATTGATTTAATATTTTTTTATTGAAGCTTCGACAACGATGTGTTAATGTTTGAATGCAATTTAATTTGTCGTAAAAATGTTCCCACGTATTTTTGCTTATTGTCGCTAATTAATTTTGCATCCTTCATCATAATAAACTTGTCTTGTATTCATTTTAAAAACAGGTTTAGCTGTGCATTAAAAAAAAGTTCATCAACCTCAGCAAAATGTTTAAATAATAATTTGTAAATTAGTGTGTGGGTGTAAATCAAGATTTACTTTTTTGAAGTATTTGTTTTTATGTATTTATTTCAAAAGAAAAATTTAAGAAAAAAAAATTGTAGGCAGTATGCAGATTTGATGTTGAGTCCTTTATGTATTCACAATATTCTTGTGACCGGAAGTATTCGGGAAATACACTTTAGCATGCTAAGTTATTCTCATGTGACCTCCGATCGGAAATGATTTCATTGTTTTTTTTTTTGTTATTGTCTCGATGATTTTGATTTTGTTCAAACTAAAAAAGTTTGAACCAACCTTCTTTTTTTTAAGTTCTTTTATGTGTAAATTTCTTTCTCCAAAATTCATAAGAAAAACCTTTGGCACAACATTTTTTGGTTTAATTTGTCGACCTGTCTATACTTTAATGATACACATGGACCCTGAAACAAATGCAACATGTTAATGAGATCTAAAATACTGTTTAGTCCACATCCACCTTTATTTTATAAAAACGAGCGGAGTTAACCAGTGCTACACGGAATTGGGTTTTTAAAGTACGTGCTCTTAAATCCATCATTACTATCTACCTACCTCATAGAGAAACTTCTAATGACATCTTTAGACGCAAAAAATTAATAAAACAAACTTTATGTCGAAGTAATTTTTTTTTTATTTTGTAGGTATACGTCATCTCCTCCCGATGAGAACCATAGAAACTGACAATAATTTTCATTATATACGTTCTTATAATATTCTTACCAAATGAAACTTAATACAAAGCCTTATCATCACGTGCTTACGTGTCACCTTAGCAACTGTGTTAGCCTGTACTTGTGGTGTCATTGCTCATTTTCACATTTATAAACACACTCAGTTCCTTTTACTATATCTTTTTGTTTAATTGCTTTTTTTTCTTTATTGTTGACACCACAGAGAAATTTATTAATAACAATAACATATATGCCACATGCGATTGCTACATAAAATATTTATTTATACATTGTTCAACACATTAAAAAAAAGCGAAAAAGGCAAGCATTATGTTTTATGGTTCAGTAAACTTTCAACAAACTGTTGATGAGACATCATCGGTTTGATTTTTTTTCGTTGTGGCAAAGATAGAAAAGAATCTAAGTGAACAATACTGTGCTGAAAATATTTGTTTTTTCTAAGAACAATTGCAATAACCAAACGTAAATATATTTCAATGTCTTGGCCCAAGAACTTATTCTTATGTCAACTATTTTCATTCTTGGTAGTAATTGTTGTTTCAAGAACAAGTTGTAGGGCCAACAATGTCATTTTTGAAATAATTTTTTGACAACAGAAATAGTTGACACAACAATTTTACCGTTGGGCTTACAATTTTCCGTTCTTGAAAATTATTATCAATCAAGAATCTATCAAGAATTTAATTGTAAAACTGTCACTTTGGTTCCTTAAAAATGAAGAGTTAACTGTTGCTCCAAGAGCTCCCTGTTGTGTGAAATTTTTTGATTCACAATCTTACAATAATGAAAAGTTCTTGGGACAATAATGATTTGATTTCTGAGTGTAGAGAATGTTTAAAAAAAAAAAACTTGTCCGTCGGTTTGGATTTGGTATTTTACAGACTGTCTCTGGATTTTTTGGAATTCATTTTTGGACCAAAAAAAAGGTAGGTACCGGCCGTATACCTGTTTTAGAAAAAAAACTTAAATATTTAAAAAAAAGCTCTTAAGATTTCGATAGAAAAAAATCATTATCATTTTCTTGGACAAGGTCTATCTTTTTATGAAAACCGTTTTTTCAAAAACCGCTATTAACAGTAGGTGCGTACATTGTACCGTTTTTTAAACTCTGGTTTTCCCCTTTACTCACTCGATTTCAACGTTTTTTTTCACATGAAAACTCCCGTAATAAAGTTTAGTAGCAAAATTTTTTGAATCATTTTTTTTCGAAAATGGGCCAATGTTTATTTTTTTTTTTTTTTTTTGAAGTTGACGAATAACATCTTAAAAATGGTATATCAAATTATTTTTTGCAATATCTTTTCAAAATTGTGTGTATAAAATATGTTTTTTTTTTACTGGCTGTAACGATTAAATTTTTTTATTTAAATTCGTTCGTAAAGTAAATCAAATTATATTCTGCGTTTTGAGGTCAAATCCATTTAAGAAGCTATATTTTGTTAATTTTTAAATCTAAATTAAGGTTTTTTCGTTTATTTTTCAAAAACTGCGTTTCCATAACTTTAAAATTCTTAGCAATCCAAGATACAAGCGCAAGGAGGAGGAAATTTGTGTTCACCTTCGTGTCACACCTTCGCACTGGCCGGCATTCAGCCAGAATAGTGGTTCTTCGTAAAACTCCTTAAAAACTATCAACTGGCATAACTCTGAACATTACACAAATAGGCACAGGTTTTAATTTCGTTGGTTCTTAGACTAATACTATATTAAAAGAAAAAGAAATTTTTTTTACTCAGCACTTTGAAAAAATAAAGACGAACATTTTTTTTTAACTAAAACATTAAACTTATTTTATTACACAACCATTATGATTATTTTGTAATTTTTTCTTCTTAAAACTAAAATAAAATAAAAAACCATAAGCTATTTAGAATAAGTTTCATCACAGCCTTTTATGCGATCACCGTCACATTTTTCTTATGCCTAAATATTATTCAATCTATCCGCTTGATTTTATATTTTTGTTTCACAAAACTGCCATTGCAAAAATCACTATAAAGATAAAAATCAACCAAGGACAGATCAACATTAAACAAGCAACTTCAAGCATTTTTGTTTGTTTTGATTTTTTTTTTTTTCTACAACCCTATCTGAGTAAATAAGTGTTTTTTTGAATTTTTAATTTAAATTCGCTAGTATGCGGTTTATATAGTAAACATACAAGTATTTGTATACATATATTTAAAAAAAAACTAACACATTAAAAAATAAGATCGCATGCGAAAGCCTGTTCTTCGTGATCTTCGAAAAAATATAAAAAAAAATCCGGTTATGGCAGAAGTTGTTGTTGACGATCCAAATCAGTTTTCAGAATCACGTAAACATTTCATTCCATTAACATCAATTTGATAGTTCTTTAAGAAAAATGAAGAAAACAAAAAAAAATAAACTCTCTGATTTTGTTTGTTATCATTTCAAACTTACCATTTTTTTAAATATGGAAATAATGTGGTTGCAGATTAAATTATTATTAATTAACAATTTGTTTCCATTTCTGTTGATAAAAATATTAATGGAACTGATAGACGGAAAAATTGTTTAAACGCGCGATGAACCATTGCCGGTCGCACCCAAAAACCAAGTGGCTGATTTATATTTTTCTTGCGATCCCGCACTTTCAACACACATTCACACAATTATTATTGTTTTGTTTATAGCGAAAAGCGCACACATTTTTTTTTGTTTTCCTTTTTTTTTCAGTTATATCTGTGTTTCTGTATTTATAAAATATTAATATACCTACCTGATGGTTATGTTTTTTGTTTAAGTGTGTGATGCACGTTGAGCGATAGCTTTCGAAATGAAGCTCTGCCAAGCTTAACAACTATCAAACTTTGTACCTGCTGAGCTCAAGTTTTTTTTTTTCATTTTTTTTTTTTAATTGTTGTTGTTTTTCGTTTTGCTAGCACAGGCTTTTTTCCTGTCTACACATATTTGTTTAGTGTATCAATATGATAAGATATGGAATTTATAGATTAAATTTTCTATATGAAACAAAGGTTTCAATATCTCATGAGGTGATCGATGCCATAAATTACTTTAATTACAATGATAGTTCTGTTTGATTTTTTTTTTGTTCACTTGCAATCTAGGACAAGTTTTGAATTCATAAACAAAAAAGAGCTAATATTTTAATCAAACTTTTACGTATGATAAAACAACTACTGAATTGAACAACTGGGTCACACGTATAATGTTCATAACAAGAATATTAAAGGATCAAGACAAAATTATGAAATTTGTAGGTGAATTTTCGAAAAATTAACTTATTCAAAATGAAATGATTCACTGATGGGTCTATTTACTTCAAACTTGGTACAATCCGTGTAGGGGTTTTGGAATTTAATTTTATGACTAGGTTTTGTAGGTTTTGACAAATTTCAGTTTCGAAAAAGGTTATTTATACAAAAGGAGCTTCTACGATCACTAGCAGTGTTTTTTTGCGATATGCATTTGTACAAAAAAAAAAAAGCTGTGATAACAATCAAACACGACATTACGACGATAGAAAATGAGAAAAAAGTGGGTCCGACAATTCTGTCTGTCTATCTGTCCATCCGTCTGTCTGTCTGTATGTATTAGAAGCCACAGCCTATACGGATGGGTCGATTTCTTCAAACTTGGTATGTGGCGTTTTTTGGAGACTATCCCTAGACTTTTTTTGATTTTTTTTTTTACCAAAAATAACGGTACCTGTCATATACAGGTTTTAGAAAACCCATTTTCCTCAAAAATGGTTCCTACGATTTAAAAAAAAAACATGGTTATTTTTGTTTTGTCTATCTTTAAATGAAAACAATTTTTTCAAAAATCGGTATTAACGGTACTTGGTAATTCTGATTTTCTTCTTCATGACTCAATCAATTTCAACCATTTTTTTTACATCAAAGCTTTTTAGTTGCCGTAATAATTTCTAGTAAAAAAAATTTGGAATTTTTTTTTTCGGATTAAAAAAAAAATTTGAATAAAAATCATTTTTTTGAAAACTACTCAATGTTTTTTTTTTCAAAATGTAGTTTTTAGATGTTGATAAATAATATCTTAAAAATGGCGTTCCAATTTGTTTTATAGAAGTTCTTGCAAAATTTTATATAGAAAAAATATTTAAAAAAAAAACGGCTCTAACGATTTTCAATTTTTTTTTAAATGTATCATTATTGAAGAAATCAAATTGTATACTTCTTTTTGAGGTTAAATTCATTTAAGAATCTATTTTAGTCATTTGAGAATTGAATTTTATGCTTTTTTATTTTTTTTTTCTAAAATTGCATTTGTAAATTTTTAATTAGAAAGGCTCAGCAAATTAAGTAACTTTATCTAAAATTTTCTAAAAATGTGTCATTATAGAAGAAATCAAATTGCATACGGCAATTTGAGGTTAAATTCATTTAAGAAGCTGTTTTAGTCATTTGAAAACGAATTTAATGCTTTTTTTTTAAACTGCATTTACAATTTTTTAATTAAATTTAACTTAGCATGTATAGTAACTTTATCTGTAAAAACAAGTACGTGCGACCGAGTCGTGCAATTTATTTTCTAACAAAACCGGGTTTTCACACATTGAACAACGATTTTTTTACAACTTTTTATTAACTACTTAATCGATTTACATCAAAGTTTGTATTCGAAGATTAAAATATACATAGTTCAGCTAAAATACTCAGACAAAAACTGGAAAAACCAATTTCCACCAAATTTTGGTAAATTCAGGCATTTTAAAACTTGCAATGAATGGGGTATATCTCCCAAACGAAAATTGATAGAAAGATGCCACACATTTGATTTAACACATAAATTGGTAAAATGAATATTTTCAATTTGTTGAAAAATAAAAAAAATATCAAAATTTTGAAATGTGCATTTTATTTCTCAAAGTAATGTTTTTAAGTATTCTTCGAAAAATCAGCCATGAAAATGATTGATTAGTGCACAAAATTAAACTACCAGAAAGGTGTTAAAAAAATTTGTATGCATTAATTTTTTATTTAAAATTTCAAGTTATTTTTATTTTTATTCAGTGTATTTTTTAAATTATATAAGAATTTTGATCTTTTTTATGTAATAAAGTTTTTGTTTTTTTAAATTTCATAATAAGCAGTAAAAATTAGTACTCATTAACGTGTTTTTTTGAATAAAATTATATAAAAGTGAGCAAAGAGCTTTAAAAACAATAAAAATTGGGTTTCAGAAAACATTGCATGGTTTGCGCATTGATTTCGAATTGTAACGGTTCTTAGGATTTTGGCCTATCTTTACCAAACGACTGACGGACGTCCGATTTGAAATATTTTTCTTTCACTCAATCAAAAATTTATAAATGTTTCAGTTTGGTAAATAATTTTTTCCTGTACGAATAACGGTTTTCCCGCAATTTTTTATCAAACACAATTGTTTTTTTGTTTTTATGGTGTTTTCTCACTTTGATATTAAAAAAAAAAACACGTTAATAAGTATTAGTTTTCTTAGCTTATTATAAGAGCTTAGTTTATTTTGGGAAATACAAAAAAAAAAATTAAATACGAAATTAATGAGAATGAATAAAATCTTTTTCTGAGCTAAGGGACCTTTTCCGTACTCACATTTGCTCAAAAGGAGTTTTTACTCTTTGTTATTAATTTTTTATTTAAAAATCTTTTTTTTTTTGCTAAGTTTCTTTTTACGTTAATTCTGAACGACAAACTCTCATATAAAGGTTTTTAGTCATTAGATTTTTATCGAAAACTGCTAAAATGATTGAAAATTAAATTTTTTGTATGTATTGTGTAAATTGATTGCAACAAATCTGAATTTTTATTTTTTCTCAAAAAAAATAAACGGAGAAAAAACGTTGCGTTTTTTTTTTTTTGCCAAAATGTTTTTTTTTGTTCTTTGTTGCCTTTTTTTAATTATCTGAAGAACGATTTAACCGATTTTGAAAATATAAATTTCTTATAACCTCAAACAATCTTATCAAGTTTTCAAATTTTTTTAAAATTAAACACATATAAAATCAAAAATATAATACTTGTTTTTTTTTTTCTTTTTTCACATATTTTCTTGTAACCATATATTTTCAAACTAAGTTAATATATTATAGCCTTGAGCTGCATGAGCAAGTTCGTGAGATCAAGTCGTGCATTTTATTTTTGGCTGCCTGCGTACCTACATACATTTTTTTAATTTTTTTTTGTAAATAAATAAAAAAAAAAAAAATTTAGTAACCTTAAGTGCTATATTGTATGTCATCAATGTAATTTTTTTGAACGAGTATTTATATTCAATGAATCATTTGTTCAAATTCCATCAGCACTAATAACTTAACTGTATATATTATCTCCTTGAGAGTCTTATCTTTTAAAGGCCCTCGATAAACAATCAATGAAAAGACATTCCATAAATGATAAAATTCATCAAAAAGAAAAATGTTATTTATAGAAATTGCGTGAAGAAAGGCAATAAATAATAAAAAAAGAATTTATGTAACTAGGTAAGCATTTTTAAATCATCCACTCGTCAAAAAATGATAAAAGGGTATTATTTTACTAATATCCAAAAAAATAAAAAAAAAAAATAAAACAGAAGTTCGATTCACCAGAATGAGGTCATTTATATTTAACCCAATATTAAATCAATAACGAAGAGTTTGTCTTAATTTTAATAAAACCACCTGTTGTATAAATGTGACATAGATAAATCAAATCAATGCCATGCTGTCTGTTAATTTGATTGATTTGGCTAACAAAATTTATCGGAATTGGAATTCTCCTGAAAATACGTAGTGAGCTTTTTTAGAATTCATTCATGCTATGTAGGTTGTTCGAAAAAAAAGTAAACATTAGTTGATTGAGGTGGCCATACTTTAAATGGCTGTTACCGCTTTTTGACTTTTTGGTGAGAATATCAATTAAAACCAATTTTTTGACCAACTTTTTTTATATGGATATTTATTTGCAAAAACAACATACAAATAAGTGTGATATGTATTGAATTTGCAAGCAAAATGCAAGCATGGTGAATCTGATTTTTTTACCTTTGTATTTTTTGATGCTCATTTAAATTATTGCCAAAAAAAAAAAATAATTGTCTTTGATCTTATACGTAGTTAAAGTTTTGCTAGAATTTTTCGACTTTTTGTAAAAAAAATATAGAATAAAACTAATTTAAGAAAAATTTGTAAAAAAATCTAATGTACTTAATTTACAATTATTTAAACAAAAATTGTTCATTTTAAACAATCTATGAAGATTTTTTTGAGAAAAAAAAAACTTAACCCAAAAAATGTATCGAAAAAAAAAATAATTTTCTGAAGTTTTTGATAGAATGAAATAGGTCGTATTGAGCTATAATCATGGCACAACCATAAGATATACCAAAAGGCGAAAATTTTTGATTTTGTTTTTACTGTCTAAAATACGACAGTTATTGTCGATCAAATGACTATAAATCTGAGTTAAATTGAAAATAAATTGTATCTTTGTTTGTTCTTTGTTTCCGTTAGAAATTCATCTTCACATAGAAAATTTTATTTATTGTACAAATAATTCAAGTCTAGATTTAAAAACTTCAAATAGTTTCCTACTAATTAACTTGGTGAATTTTGATGAACAAAATTTATTTTTGCATTTAACAATAATTTGAAAAAGATACAAAAAGGACTTTTTAATATTTTTCACAGTTTTCCAATACAGTTAAAATTTATGAATAAAACGAACAAAGTTGATATTTTTTTTTATAATTTTCATATATTTTGTGTTTTTTGTTTCATAAATTTGAACTTAATCTATTAGGAAATTGAAATAAGCCAAGAATATTTATTTTTCTCATATGTTTTTTTTTTATAAAAAATTAAAATCAAATCAATCAAATTCATATTCGATATAATAGGTATGTTTTATTTTCCCTCATATCGGATCTAGACCTTGTGTTGTTTTTGTTATACATGTAATTTTGAACAAGATTAAAAATTTAATCATTAAAATTGGAAAAGTTTGCCCAGTTTGATTTTTGGATTTTTAAAAAAGTTAAATTATTTTGTTTTGAAAAATCAAATTTTCAAAAATGTTTAATGATTTTTTTTGATATTTTGGTTTTAGATGCCTTTTGGTTTTTTCCTTAAAAATTGCATACCAACTTTTTTTTAAGAAATGTTATATACAGTATGGCTCATTTACTTGAAAATTGTCATAATTCAAAAAATTCGATTTTGAAAAAAAATTGTTTAAAGTTTTCACATGTTTTCGCTTCTAACGAGAAAGGTAGACGATAAAATTAGTGGGAATCTTTTTCACTACATAAAGGAGGATGGCAAAAGGAATAATTCTTCACCATGTTAATTTTACGTCCAAGTCCCCAGCCCGACAATTTCGCAAAATTAAAAAAAAATTCTGTATTTTTGTACAACCAAAGCCGGGTTTTGAACAAGCTTACATTCAAAGATATAGCTAAGACAAGATTTGGGACATTTTTGTAAAAAAAACATCTTATTATTTTGTTTAAATTATGTAAAATAAACTAAATAGTTTCCAGTTCTAGTTAAGAAACAAATCTTAATGGGATAGGGGGGTATTTTTCCATTGTTTAGCTGGAAGGGGAAAGTTACTCAAAAGTTGACTTAAAACAGAAAAAAATGTATTAGATTTTGTATTTTTTAAACAGATGTTTGATTTAAATCTTAACTAAATAACGTAAAAAATCGTGTATGGGCTAAAGGCCGTTAAAAAAGATATATTAAATCGATAAATTTCCGCTATTTTTGTAACTTTTAATCTAACTTATAAAATTCGTAACCCTTTTTAAAAGTATATTTAAATAAGAGTAATTGTTTGAACAAAATATACCGAAAACCCTTTCTAATAGCTGCATAGACATAAAAGCTACATAATTTATCTAATGTTTATTTTCAATTTTTTTTTCATTTCAGGTATGTACAAGTATAAAAACAGACTATTAAAGATACATAAAACACAAAACGTGAGTAATAAAAAATAAAATATCTATAAGAAATTCAGACATCCCCTAAGTTTGTTGTGTTTTTCGTTTTTCTCTGTTTGAATCGTGTGCCAGGTGTGCCACAAAAAATAGTATGTTAAGAAAGGTCAACGAATTATACTGTGCAAAAGACATTTATGTTCGTGTGGATTCTGGAATGTTATTGCCTTAAAGTCATTTTTGGGGGCTTTCTCAGGCAGGAGGTAAATGCATTTATGTCTTTGCTCAAACTCACAGCCATCTCCCCGAAGTAAACTTGTGCAAAACTTTCACTATCTCCATCAATGTGCTAGATACATATGTTTCAGTTTATGTATCTATACACAATTTTATTGTTGTTTTATTCTATTTATAGATATCTTTGCGGTCCTTAACAAAATAATATCAGGAGCTTTGTATCTATTAGGCATAGGTAGGTACTCGTACAACGCGCAGAAGTTAAGCTTTTAGCTGGAATGTCCCTTTTGTTTTGAATATTTTTGTTTGTTTATTGTTATGGTTTGCGAAGAGATTTCGAGATTTCACGATGAAGTAAGACAAAGTTAAAAACAAAATCGATTTTTTCCATACATGTGATCATCTGTGGTAGATACTACTTTTCTTCAATTCGCAAAGAAGAGCAATTGTATACCACAAAAACGACAGGTGTATCCATCGACAGAAACTATCAAGTATATGTCTTGTATTTTCTCAACGGAAATTGGCACATTTCCGGCTCCGAGAAATTAATAATTCAACATTCTTATACATGAAAACATTACAGCTGGTTCAACTGTATCTTAGCTTTAGTTAATTAAAAAGAAGAAATATGAATTGAAAGGAATATTACATGTCATCTATTATATTCCCATTTGCATAGCATATCCGCTCTGTAGATACTGTTTCTCTCATGTAACAACAACAATAGAACACTTCTCTCTCTCTTTCTCTTTTGAAAAAAATAAAACTAATGTCTGCTGGGTACATTCTCGAAGAAATTTCGGGTGGATTGGGATCAAGAAGCAATAAGTTTATGCGCAAGTCTATGCAATGTAATGACGGCGAGGAATAAATACACGAATATACTGCTGCAGTAGATACAAATCATAGATACAAACTAAATAAATTGAGCGAAAACAGAAGATGTGATGGCGATGTGCTCGCTCCTATACTGTATGAGCTGTACACAAAAAAAAACTCTGGGAAAACTTGCTGCCGTGCGCATTCAAGCTCAAAGCCAACAATGCTCTGAGAGAAGTTAATTGGTTTCGTATAGTGTTGCTTGAATGGTACATTTTCACAAAATGCAAGTGTTACCGTTTTGTATCTTGGAAAACTTCAAACGTACTTTTCTGGTAACAATATCAAAAAACTATATTCTTAGAATCATTTTCCAATTATAACAACACAACAAATTTGTTTTTCATTTTGAATGAACCTAGGGTTGATTTTTTTTAGGGGTACTACCTCTTCCGAAAAGTTGACAAATCTTAAAGAGTACACTGAGAGAACAAATCTATTGTGGCAAACGAAAAAATTGCCCAAACGATATTTTCGTTTGCTGAACAATTTTTCGTTTTCGTTTGCAGCAAATTTCTAAATTCGTTTGTTTAAACACACTCTGCGAACGATAAAAAAAGTCAATCTCAGGCTAACGATGCAGGTATCTCCTCATTGTGCTACGGACTGTATAATTTATGATAAGAGTAGAATGCACATAAGCGAATTGAGAGAACGAATCGTTTGCGTTAAACGACTTTTCGTTTGTTGGATAGTAATTTTTTGACTTCAATTTCGATTGCAGCAAACTCTTAAATTCGTTTTGGTGAAACAATTTATGCAAACGAATAAATAAAAAAAAAAAGTTCAGCGTACCACCGGTGATTGAACCTGTGACCTCTCGATTTCGAACAAAAAAGGCTATTGCTATTGCGCCACGAACTAGATAACTTTCGTGTAGCATAGAATACATATAAACGCCGCAAACATAGAATCAATTATTAAGAAAATTTGTTTCCTGCAATCATTTGCTGTAAATGCATTGTATATTTACACCAAAAGTAAAGTTCTTTGCAACAAACTGCTTTCTGGACAGGTTCTTTGCAAACTATTCATTCGTTTACTGCAAACAATAGAATTTTCTACTAAACGAAAAGGTGTTTAGATGTGGGAAGCATTTTCGTTTTCTGCAATCAACTCAAATGAGCTCCAAACGAATTATGTTTGCTGTAAAAGAATTAGAATTTGGATCAAATGTAATACAGTTGCTACGAATGAAAACAATTTGCGAAGATTGTATTTACTTTCCAGCAAATGATTTTCATTTAATTCAAAGGATATTCATTAGCCGCAAACGTAAACAAAAATATTATTTCTCTTGTCAACTAGCCGTTCGGAGCCGTTCATTCCTGCTAACTAGTTCTTCGTGAGCTATTTTCTCTCACTCTTACTACCAAAAAAAGAATAGTACTACAAAACATAATATCACAAAACACTGACTAAAAGACTACAATTTCCCTTAAAATGACTTCACCCACACCAACGAAAATTCGTGGAAAAACCTCCCCAAAAAACACTTTCGACGTGGTTTCGCTGTCTTTAAATTTCCTCTCTCACTCTTTTTTGTTCGCCCTTCTATCTCAAAGAAAGAAAACGAGCCCCTAAATACAGCAAATAAATTCTGGTGCTCTAAAATACTTACTTTTCGATATTCAAAAAGAGAATATGAGTAATTTTTAGAGAGAACGAGAGAGAGAGAGAGAGAGAGAGAAAATGAGAGAGAATAGAAATCATTATACCGAGCGAGAATAAATACAAAAACGCGAACAAAAAAGGCAACAAAAAAGAACTATACCTACATCAAATCTCAAAAATTTCATCCAACCAACCAACCAACCTTTTTGAACGAACGAACGAAAAAAAGCTGTCAATACACACTTTGGCTTCTTTCTATCCACCAAACAATAATTTCGTTTGTATACGCGCTTTTTTATTTAAGTAATAAATTTTTAATTTTTATTTGTTAAACAACAAACAAGAAATAATTAACAAAATAAAAGAAAATTTAATACAAATAAAAAAAAAATTAATAAATCAAACGAAAAAAAGATACAAACGCACAGGAAGAAGTTATATTTTACAATTTCTTTTTTCAAATTGTGACGACGAGATACAAATTTAATTCAAATATAAAATAATATACCAACCAAACTACGAGAGAAAAGAAAAAAAAAACGGGCGGCGGACATCTTTTCACTGAAAGTATAATACACAACCCTCGCCACTAAATGGAAACGGATTCAACAATATAAAACTACGATTGTAAAAGTTATTAAAATAAAAAAAAAGAGAAAAGAAAAAAAAAGTTAAATTTGCTAAAACCACAAAAGTTGTTCAAAAAGTACAAAAAAAAAATTTAATAAAATTGCAAATTTCTGAAACGTCAGTAAGAAATTTGGAATCTTTTGTTAAAAAAAAATAAAAAAATCTCATCGCGTGCAATACAAAAAAGTGCTGACAAATAAAAAGAAAATCTCTATTTTTGGTAAACTCTCTCCCATTGTGGATCGAAAAGTTGGAAATTTAAATAATTTCTGCTCTTTTCTACTCATAATTTTAAAATTTGCGACCAAGTTGAAATTTTTAAAACGGTATTTATGGAAAACCAAAACACACTAGAAATTGCATTTAATAACGGAAATTTATTTACTAAAAGGTAATAATTTTAGTTTTCTGTTAATTTTGTATCCTAACAACACCTACCCCCACTCCACCCCCCCCCCCTTACCACCAACCACCTACCATAATAATATCCTTTCTATATCCTAATTGATTCGGCTAGGACATAGAAGAGGGGTTTGAAATTTTAAATTTTTTATCAAATTAACATGTTTATAGTTTCATGTTTCGTGTTTTTCTTTGAATTTCTTTTGGTTCGATAGTAATTTTTCGAACATTTTTTAAATAATTCTTTAATTTTTGCAAAAAAAAAAATTAATTTTTATGAATGAATGGGAAATTTGAGTTTGAGTTAAAAAAAAAGTTGCAGTAAGGTTTGCTTATAAGAAAGAGAGAATATTGCAACGTGGCGATTGAATGCATGTTTTTAAAATGGCTGACAATTATAGAGCCTACATTTATAATAAAAAAAAAACAAGAAAAAGGAAATATTTCAGGATACTCGTGCTTCATCATCGGCCTCGTGGGGTAACATAAATTGTCGCTGAATTGTTTTTATTTTCTAATTTTCTGAAAGAAATTTCTTGACTTAATATTTTTATTTATTATGGCATCCACCAGTATACTATACTTGGTGAATGAGGATGATGATGGCGCGCGCCATCATCGTTGCTAACCATTCACACTGTGCGTCGTCATACATACTCTGCCACCCTTTCTTTGAGACATCATCATGACATGGTGTTTTATTACTTTTTTTTTCAACCGTCGTCGTCGTTGTTGTTGTATTCCTTCCTCGCTCTCATACTTTAGGATTTTGCGTAATAGAATTGCAAGACAATTTCTTACTGAAATTGAAAAAAAAAAAATATTTTTATTTGATTAGTTTTTTGCTGACTTTGCTTTTCCTGTTTTCTTTTTTAATAAAATGGGTACTTTTTCGACACAAAAAGTGAGGCTTTTCTTAAATCTTATTTAAAGTTATAATGAAAATACAATATTGTAGGTATCTATCTATATTTGAGACAAAAAAAATTAACAACAATTTGCATTCGTCAAAATATATATTTTTTTTTCAACGTTCGTGAAACAATTCGTTGAGATAATTTCTATTAATTTTTTATAAAATTATAAAATTAATTACTGTTAATTATAAAAAAAATTATTTCTTTAAATAATTTAATATATTTTCCTATTTTATTTGATTATAAGTTTGATGTCCCACCGAAACATCTGAAACATTTTTACTTAATATGTGTAATGTGTATATAGATGAACTGCTTACAAAAAAAGATCTAATTCGAAGAAAAGTTAAGCATGCCTATTGTGGAATTCACAATACTTTACTCCCGGGAAGTCAACGTGTTTCGCATAGGTTCACATTCGCATTAAAAGCAAATATGAACTTGCTAACTAAACTATATTATCAGTAAGAGAAACTACTTTACCATTTCCACCAAAGCACTTCCTCATCTGCGAGTTAAACAATAGAAAATATGGCTGAAATAAGTGCGAATCCTGCCGCAACGCATTTGTCGGATTCCATAATAGGGGTGAATATTTCGTTGTAGCCGTTTTGTAGAGCAGTTATTTTTTTTTATGGCTATTAAGTAAACCTACTGACGTACTTAGGTCCCCTGGAAATATATGTACCTTAGCTCTGCTCAACTCTTACCCATCTGTGTCGATTCCCATTAGACTATCATGCGCCATCTGCTTTTCGGCCTACCCGATCCTCTACCTGCCTATTCGAAGCGTGTGACCAATTCACTTAAAGTTTTCTACTTTCTCTACCGGTTGTCCATCAGAAATATTGACTTGTCACTTCCGAGGCTGATCATTTGGGAACAGGTCAAAATTCTGATTTTAAAATTCTGCTTTTCATAGCTTTGCTTTTTTGAAAAAGATTCTGCTAATCAATATTCTGCTTCTTTTAATTTCTGTCTGTCAAAATTCCGCTTTTCAAAAAACAGTTTTTCAAAATTCTGTCAATTTATGTTTAAGAAAGAAAATTCTGCTAATTCTGGTTTTCTTTAATAAAATAATTTAATAATACAAAAAAAAAACCAACAAAATTAATTAACTGCTAAATAGTTGTATAGGTTGCAACAGCAAGACAAAAAAGCAACAGTATGGAAGAAGTTAACTATTTGTATAAGGCTATCATCAATCCCCTTTTCTGACAAAATTGAATATTCTTCTTCAAGAACAAAAATACTATAAACTTAATGGTATATTAATCTCTTTTTGTACACCTTCATTGGGAAAAGCTATGAGCGAGAGTATAAACTATAGATTGTTACAAAAAGACAAAAGATTTCAAAACGAAAACACATTCATGCCTTTAAAAAATCTGCAATCTACTGCATTCTTATCAAATTTTAATCATTGAATAGGCGGATGAACTGCATCATTGATCCATGAAACAACATTGCCAGTTGCTACTTACTGAAGTTTTCGAAACAGAATTTTGAACACAAATTTTTTCACTGGCAGAATTTCGAACTGATCATTTTTTATTTTGAGATGTTGATTTTCCAGATTTTTTACTTGAGATGTCAGAGTTCATATGGCAATCTAAATAAATTCTCTGTTGACACTATCGAAAGTTTATTTAAAATCAATGAACAACATTTGAAGTGCTTATTAATATTTGACCCACTGCTCACTGCTTACGATCATCCAGAGCGGAAACCGGCTTGTGTGTCCTCTAGGTGTGCTTTTACTCGCTTTAAAATTCATTTTTCAGAACGCAAATTGCTATCCAGTTTTCCCACTGCATTATATCTCCTCTCTTATTTGCATCATTAAGTGAGTCTATACGAGAATTAAACAATGTCGTTAGCGTAGAAAAGAAGCTTGATATCGATACCATTGAAATTCATTCCTCCAGGAGAACCGTATCCAGATCATCCCAAAATACTGAAAAGAACATACTTGTGTTACTTTAAAGCTTGTTCTTAACCAGTCAGAGAGTTTATTTCCGCCCCAAGCAACTGCAGTATTATTTTCTACGTTGAGACTGCAATCAATTATAACGACAAACTAACGTTAACGGTAGATTCAAGTAAAGCGATCTTCTATCAATTGAGTCGTTGGCCTTGAAGGCTAATACGATCCTTTGTCGTTCGCCTTACTATCTTCCTGTTAATTGACAAAGGTTTTACTGCTTTCAATGTACTCGCAGTTATAGAGAATCCCTACATTGATGAGAGAGGGAAGATCTTCTTCTCTTAACAATCTCAGTTCATTGCCAGCATTGCCAGTTTTCTTTCCACTTATATTGATTTTCACTTCGGTCACGTATTTCAAGATTCCCCAGCCTCTTCCCACACGTACAAGAAAAAAAATTGATTGTGAACAAGGCCTGTTCACAATCAGGAAAGGCCTTTCCTATTATAAAAGTGAAGTGTCCTTGTGCGTCAACTTCGCCAAAAATTCCTGGTATTTATTCCGTATATAGAATTTGGTAATTCTTTGCTCTTTAAAAACAGTCTTCTATCATCATGACATCTTCATCACTGAGCTTGGATAAGAAATTGTACAGCTTTGAAAAGCATAGTAGTAATTATATTTTTGTCTTAAAAAGTTCTCAGGAGAGCTTTATATTAAACGTGAAAAATTCAAGATGGCAGCGTTTTTTTTTTAGATAAGTTCATAACTGGGCCTGGAATCAGTCAGGCATTGTTAAGAACATTTTTAGTCGAAAAAGTTCATATTGGTTCTGTTTCCTTAAACAGCTGTTCCAACATAAACACTCATGTTAAAACAAAGATTTAGTATTCTCTGCATCGCTTTATTCTAACGATCTAGCTCTAGCCCATATCATCGTCGCACCAACCTTGGACTTGAACCAGATCTCTGCTGGCATGGTAGTCCATCGCACTATCCATTACGCCAGTTTAGGTACTAATTAGTCGAGTGTGCTGTGTTTGTGGTTTCCAATTAAGTTATAAACCTCAATATATTCATAGCTCGTCTGTGCACCTAGCTTTGAAAAGCTCAACCTATAGATTTCTAGAAACTCACCAAGTGTAAGTTATCGACACGATTTTGATTAAATTATAGTCAGTTCTGCTAGTTTCTTGATCTAGGGTCTTACATATCAATCGTTAAACTTGGTTTATCGTGTTGAACCGTTTTTGGCACAGTTTATCTGCCATTTCGTTTTCCGATAAGTTCCGAATCTTTTAAACTCATCCAAGGTAAACTTCGTTTGTTGCACATTTCAATTAAGTCAATTATATATCCTTCGCAGTGCAAGCACTTTTGCCTGAAACACACTTCAGAAATTAAGAAGCTTTAATGATTTATTAATTTGGGTGAGTTTGATGAGTTAGCTGAAAAGATACCCGACAATCTTTTCTTCTGGAATTTCCTTGTTAAGGCAGCTACTAGTGAAACAACAGTATATGGTGAAAAAGTCTCTTTGAATTGGATGAATTTTAACTATATGCCTGTAAGACCTTAAGCCATTGATAAACAACCTGCACGACAATAGTTAAAAAGAATAGAAAGATAGAAAATGACTTTGCCGGTACAAAAGATTATGATAAAGATAGTTTTTATACAAAAAATCCCACGGGTGGCGTCCAGTCAAAGTTTAGTAATAAAGAAAAAAATTGCTGCCATTAGAGGGGGATCAAACGTTAATTTCTCAGTTAGTTCTTATTGAGAGAGCTGGTGGAAAGTCTTAATTCATAATCAAACGAAAACTTGTAGGTCTTCTGTTTTACTCTAATTGCCTCAAGACATTCATTACATTAATTGTCAAATAAGGGATTTCATAGAGTAAGTACCGAGGTACTTGTTCGAAGCAACTTTCCACATTTTTTGTGGCGTCTTTTTTGTTATGTTGACATTTTATCACAAATAGCTTTCCTCTGGTCTTGTTAAGTAAGAACATCAGGTCTTCTGCTGGTCTAACTAGCTTCTTCATGCCCTGGAATGCATAATAGCAGCCCGTGGTTAAACCAGCAGCTTGTCACGTAAACAACTGCTCTCTTGTGGAAATTTATGCATTCCTTCCTTAAAAATTGTCGAAGACGTAGAGATTCAATTCTGGCCTACACAGCTGTAAAATGTGTAACGGTAAAAGACCCAGTCCCACCATACCGTTACAAATGCTCAACTTAGTTATATTTACTTTCGTGTTTGTGTTTTTGAAACACAAAGATTTTTTTCATTAGATTTTTATCAGTTTGTTTTGAGCCCAACTATCTTTCAAACCTTGAAGTTAAAGTTATGATTCCTCATTATGTAGGTAATTTCAAAAGTTCTTATAAATGGTAGGTTCCATACATAATGTAACTAAAGTGCGCAGTATATTTTTCTAATTAAAAATGCAAGCACTTTAATATTTCAGCCGTCCAACCTAAAAGTCCTTAATACAAAATTTAATGCATAATTAAAGGCTTGTCATTTTTGGCATTCAAGGCTTAAAAGTGTCAGTGGTGGTGTACTAAAACAAAATGTCAATTTTCTCATGCTTATTCCCTTGTTGAAATAGAAAAAACACTACAAAAAAGAATAGAATAATGTATCTCATAAATTTACAAGTTATCCTTAAACACGTTCACTCCTACACTGAAATGCATCTACAACAAGTTGAAGTTTTGTTTGTAGTATGGTGTTGTGATAAATGATTTTTTTTAACATTATACATATAAGATATAAGTTTGTATACTTCTACTCCACACTAAACATTTTTTTTTGCTTTGATGTTTCATCTTGAAAAAAAAAATTAAATTAAAAAAAAAAAAAAAACAGAATTTATTTTGTGTAGGAAGGTACCAGAGATTCACAGACACACATCCTTTTGTGTCTCACAAAATTTTTGTATCATGTTTCTTCGAAAAAGTTGTTTTCATCCGACACAACAACTAACCATATCATGACGACTATGATGCTAAAGATGACGTCGTCAAGTACACACAATATAAGAAGACGAAAATTCCAAAAACGCATTTCCAGGTCAAGGCTAAGTGTGGTGTAAAAACAAGAAAAAAAAAAGCTTTGCTTCCTCGCGCTTCGCCTGTGCTCGAGTTGAACAAATATGCGCACACACATGAACTCAATTTGTGTATATTTTAAACTCTAAGGAATAATAAATAGTAAATATACATTTATTTATGTATAGCAACGAAATAATTTTATAGTTCAGTAAAATGTTTGCAAGATTTTAAATATTATCACGTACAAACGAGGTACTCTGTGAGAAGTAGTACTTCTAAGCGTGTTGTTATCAAGTAAACCAAAAAAAATTGAAATTTTTAATTTTCCTGTTATTAAAATAAAAAATAGGACTTTCATGAGATTGATTTTAAGATTTGTATAAGAAATATTATTCCAATAAAGTGGGTCATTTTGTTTTTTTTTTTGAAAGCTAAAAAAAAAATCTCCACAAAGTAGTGACTTTTCTCGTGGAAGACCTTATAACTGAAGAAATGGTGACATTAAAATGATTTTGTTCGTCATACGTATACACGCCGCATGTTTAGTCTCGCATCCATGAAATGCAAAAGAGAGGTAATAAAAAAATCATCCTGTTTTATTTCCTTTCTCTTTTGCACTACATACATGTGAATCTAAAAATGCGGCAGTGTAATACCGGCCTAGGAATTTAAATTTCGTGGCGAAAAAACTCTTATAATTATGTTCTAGCTGAATTATCACTACATAATCCATACAATATCGATTGGAACTTAAACAGACACACAGAATTAAATATTTTGAAATAAGATTTATCCCATTAATTAAGATCGTTACATTTCACAGAAAAACATTTGTACTATTCGTACCTACTATTCGAGATTTCCACTACTTTCTCAAAAAGTATAAAAAAAAAAATATTTTTAATTTTTCCAGAACATTTTTTGGCTGAATGTTGTAAAAATATTGAAAAAAAAAAAATTATTTATAGAATGCATTTTTATCTTTATTAAAATATTGAGTTCCCAAAAGAGATCAATATTTCATCCCCCACGCTACTTTTGTGGCGAAAATTCGAAATAATTGAACGATTATTTTTTTTTACCTACAAATTGAACAAAAGTTTTGTTAAGTCTTAAGCTATATTTTAAGACTAAAAACACAAATTGTCTCGCGCAGTATTTAATTACTTGCGGTCAAAGTCATTTATATTAAATTTTGTGCCGATTTTTCAAAATTGAACCAGGAATTTTAGACATGTTTTTTTTGCTGATTTTTAGTTAAAATGTTAACAAAAATAAGTTCAAAATATATCAATATTTTAATAAGTTTTTGTAATAGACCTTAATTTTAAAATTAAGGCGTTGTTTTTTTATATCAATCATACAATGTCGAACAATTTTTCAAGTTTTGTTTTATTGAGGGAGAATTTCAATCGCAATTTTCTCCTCTTCTGTTCTTTAATTTATTAATATCTATACGGTTTTCTAAGATTCTTTGAGGACGAAAAAAAACTTTGCGTACACCCAACCTCGAACCCACTCTAAATCCTATAGTGCTGCCAAGCAGGGAGGTTGAATGCCTATAGCTTTTTGCATACATATTCGAGATCTTGGGAGTGTTGCTTTTCTATCGAAAAAGTCTTTCAAACGAAAAAAAATATTTATCTTTAAACTCGATTTGCGGCCAAACGGGATTTTTGGTTAAACTATTTTTTTTATTAAAATTAGATTATTTATGTAACGTACTTTCAGTCAAATGTAATTCAACCCGCTTAGGGAAATCTATTATAGGCATGGTGGATATCGACTTATTTTATATAAACATTTTTGTATTTCAAATACCTTAAAAATCATTAAACTATCGAAAAGTCATCTATAGTTAACGAAAACAGGCAACTAAAAATTAACTCTTTTAGAGCTGTTTGCTGAAACTAATGGAAACATTTTTTCATGGACCTTTTTTTCATTCAACCTATGGTTTCACGGAAAGAAGGTGATTTGAGCATCCAACTTTTCCTTATTTTCGGATTTAAATGGAAACTCCTAGATTTATATTATTTGAAAATATATTCTTGATATGACAAATACTTTAAAATTTTCTTAAAGGTACCCACACACTATTTCGAAATTTAATTTAAAGTGTCGTCAATTATCAAATTAAGACGAAGTTTAGATTTTTCGGTTCGTTGTTGGTTTCTTTTTGACTTTTTGACACATTAAAAATCTAGAAAAATATAGTGGTTCAAAATGCATTTTTCGGTCGCCTCTTGAAAATTTAATAAATGAAAAATGGGAGTGGGTTTTTGTATTGCTTGTAATAATCGCAGTTATGCTGCTTTTTCCGTCATTTAACATTGAAGGTTTGATTGAAAAATGGAAGAACAAAATGTTGGTGAAATATAAGCATAGGTACGCCACATGGACATGATTCAAGAATATAAGTGGATACGTAGAATCCAAAGAAAATAAACACAACACTATGCAATGATCTTAGAAAAAAGTGTAGCCCTTGTTTTATTAGGACAACAGTAAACTTATCAGCAAAAACGCTAAAAAGTTATGGTACATTGATCAAATTTGACATGAATATTTTATTAGTCATCCAAACATAGAATTAAAGTGATGACTGCATGTAATACTCTTAAACCATATATTATTAAATAATAATAGTTTAAAAGAGTTATCTTTCAGTTAGCAGTTATATAAAATAAATTAGGTTGAGTTGCAGGCCTATTAAGGGAACCACTTTTTAATACCTCTTATTCCATTTTCAGAGTCAAAAATTGGCAAAATTCTACTAGGTTTTATTTCTACTCAACCTTATAGAGCGAGTAGCCACTGCAAGAATGATTTACTCATAGAGCTTCAGAAAATTTCAAATAGCAAGTTAAGGCTAACTAAATATTATTAGGTTCGAAAACCACAGTTATTCCCGTACGCATCCTGGCACATCTAAGATGAGGTTGAAATTGCTTTCAAAATAAAGGACTTAACGTCCACTTTTAAAGTTCTCAGTTCTTCCGCGTCAATGTGTAACAATTTCACCACATTGGCTTATTTGAGGTTATACGCAATCAACGTGAGTAAACTCTAGTTGCTCAAGAAATTATGGAAATATTTTGATTTCAAATCAAAACTACGATTCCTAAATATACTATTGTTTTATGTGACAGATTCACAGTTTCCTTAAACAGAGCCAAACTTTGTTCAAAATAAGCAACAAGATAGGTAAATTCAATTCGAGATGAAGAATGAAATTGGTGTCAAATTAAGGGTTGAAACATCTTCTTCTGAACGAAAAAGAGGTCTTCCAAGGCAACAATTGGCCGTTTAGTCCAACTTCATGTATCGAATCAAGTTGGGGTTCAGAATCCCAAAAAAAAAAAATATATTCACTAAATTGTGTATATATATAATATTAAAACACACAAAATCCAGCGAAATGGCGAAATCGGAGAAGTGAGACATACAAAAAGCAGAGTCAGAATCGTAGTTTTTCATTTTTGGAAATCTTGTTTTTAAGTGTCCTATTTTTGTATCTAGCCTTTCGGGATTAAAGGGTTTTTATGATTTCTATTTTTCAATTTTTTTTTTTGTAAGGGGTTTCTGTATTTCGCGATTCTGTCTTGGAAAAAACAAATTTGCATTAATAAAAATTAAATATGAAATAAATTTTTCCCTGATTTTGTTTAAAAGGTCATACAACGAGTCGTTTTTTTAAATAGATATATAAAGTTATAATAATAATTAAAATGTTGATATATGTTAAAAGTATTGAAAGAATAAGGTTATTTAATTTAAACAAAAAAATAGTTTTTTTATTTAATATTTAATTCATAATCGAACCCACTTTAATCGTTACATATTTCTTGCTTTAAATGTCTGCATTACTTTTTTGTATAAGCACCAGATTTTTTCTTTTTGTTTTTCTCTTTTATTGGTAAATTGGAGTCTAATCATAAAGTAATAATTCTTTTTTCTTATAATTACTGTCATCTTTTGTATACTTTTTCATCGTGTAGTGTTATACACCTTCCTGCTGTAAAATTTTCCATTCATTCCATTGCAACTTAATAGAAAATTTGGCTGATTCAATTTTTCTTCTCGTTTTTCTTTTTTTTAAGTTTCGGTTTGTGTTTTATTTATTTCTGTTCAATATTTTATATGTATTCATAAATAATTTCAAAAGAAAAAGTTCAATAATATTGATGATGAACTTGTGTTTATAAAAAAAAACAATTTCTTAGCACTTTGTGGTGAAACAAAACAACAAACAAGAGAAAAATAAATAAAAAAAGAACAAAACAAAAAAAAATTTAATATTTCATTATTAACATTAAAACAAACAAAAACAAAAAACTAAATCAACCTCTCAGTATTTTGGGATGATTTCAACAGTTTTTATTGAGAGCAACACCTCTATTAACACCATTTACAATAGCAACAACAACAGCTGCAAAAAGAACTCTATCATTTCCATCAACGATTTTCAACGTTCATCCTGGAAATCTGATAAAATGGTCAAACATGGCCACCACAGCTGCAGCTGGCCACAGTGGAACTAAGGACTTCCACCAAGTACAATTTGCGCCAACAACTAGAGTCCTTGTGGCATTGAGTTCTACTGATGCCAACGTTGTCGGAGGTGTTGCTGGTGTCGCTGCTAATATCATTGGAGGTAGTGGTGTTGGAATTGTTAGTGGTGGTGAAGGAGTTAATACGGCTAGCACAACAATCAACAACAGCAGCAACAACAACACCAACGCAAATAATAACAATAAGAACCGCATTGCTCAATCAATGAAGAACCAGCTACCGGTTCTAAAGCCGGACACTTTGTTCAACGGTACTGGAATTTTTACGATTTACTGTTTTGTTAAAGATTTTATTGGGTAAGTAGTAATGAAACAAAATTAAATCTTAAAAAAAAATAAATCATGCTTTTTCTCTTAATTTTTATGAATGTCAACAAATTATTTCGTTGTTATGCTATACAATTTGCTTTTAACATTTAATTGACAAAAACAAAAAATACAATTTCCATGTTATGTTGTTGATTAAAACTGCACTCTTCTTTGAATTAAAGTTTTATAAATTAATTAAGATTAATTTAAGTCTCTTATTCTATTGCAAGGAGATTAACTTTTTTAAATTTTGATTTGTTCCTTCAGTTCATTTTGTTGTGTTTATTATTTCTTTTTTTTTTTTAAGGATGTATATTAATGTTTAGTATTTCAAACCTGCCACTAATACAGTGTAAATTGTAAATTTCAAACATATCTAATTTATTTTTTCTCCAAAAAAAAAATTGATGAGCATTAATCTATCAATTGAAATGATAGATGGGTGGCCTAGGTTGCTCACCAGTAGTAGGTTTTTTCCGCAGTGGTTTTAAATTGTTTAATAAAAATTGTAGCAACACTAGCTCGCTAAGAACCAATGCCTACACTCTGTTTTTGACAACCAATACTCTTGGAAGATTTATCAATTCCTTGCAAGAGGCAGTACCACTGCAACAAAAAAACAAGGTGGTATAGGCTGGTACTTTAAATACAATACTTAATTTCTTATGAGGGCGCTGCACCAGTGGGTGCTCAGTATTTTTGTATTCCAACTTTTTCCAATTTTGTTGCTCAAGTCATGGGAGATCATCTTCTAACTAATAAAGGCATAAAAGATGAGTCGTTCTTCAGCTTCTGATGCCATCAGGAAAACCAAAATATTGTGAGGAGTTCTGGAAAATACCCTACCTTACCTGCTACAATATCGAAGTACTTACTTGACTCCGTTGTTTTCTTCTGGTAGTTTCCAAGCCTTTGGTAGAATTTCTTTCAATTTTAAAGGTTCAATTAACATGCATGACATCCTGATATGAAAACCAGACATTACGCGATAAAAGCAGCTCTAATCTATTAAGAATTTCGTACAAAATATGCAATAGTCTTATATTTCCGTGCTAAGAAAAAAAGGCGTGAACGCTAACATTCAAAAATTGAGTTACCAAACCAAACTCAGACCTATATAGGTACCTAGTCCAAAGCAGTTAAATGCATTTATTTCAAAACTATAAAAAGGGATATACTTCCTTTTTGATTACGACGGCAGTTTAGGCGATGATCCAATTACTATCATCATTTTGTGAATCGAAAACCACACTTCTAACAGACTTTTCTGAAACTTATTACTTTTCCATACACGTAGTGTTAAGGATAAGTATAGCGATTGGCAAATTTTTTTTTTCAAAATTAGTCTATTTCATCGTGAAACACAATGAAAAGTAAAGAAAACACGTTTTCGAGACATTTCTATGTGCGTGCGCCATTGTCGTCTTTGTCTTAACTTTTGTTAGAATCAAGATAATTGGAATCTGCAAACGCTTAAAGTTGGGGATTACCTGAACTTAGGTTAATTTGGAAGTTCAGCCATTTTGAATTAAACCTTCTTGTACTTTTCATACAAAAACCGGAAAACCGGAAAACTTAACTTTTTTGCAAACAAAATTCTTGATAAATGATTAATTTTTTTTGTCTGCAGTCTGCTCAGTTCTGTTAACAACCAATCTCTTCTTGTTTTACTCTGTTTGATTTCAGATTGGCAATGTCTTTCTAGATATATTTTAAAACGCAATTCTAAAACTCTAGATAAAGTCATATTTTAGTTTGAGGAGTTAAAACGACAATTCTGTATCTAATATCCACTCTTCTTTTACTATCAGTCGCTTCGTCAAACATAGCTTTGGAAGCTTTTTAGTTGTGATGGTCCAATTCCCACACCTCAATACAAAGAAATTTGGTGGCCATGTGATCAAAAAACCAAAAAACCGTCAACCAAATTGATCACATCGCGGTGGTAGCCAGTCACGCTTCCAGTATCTTGGATGTCCGAACGTTCCGAGGAGCAAACGTTGACTGAGACCACTACTTGGTAGTGTATCGAGTACGGATGCTCATATCTTTGACGCCACAAAGTGAAAAAAATTGATGTCGCAGAACTCATATCGCAAGAAACTGCCAAAACTTTTGCTGACCGCGTTTATCCTACTCTCTGGGCTAGCCAGCCACCAGCAGTAAGCAGAATCACAGACGACCAGAAGCACAGACGACCATATTAAACAAGCCATCGGAATTGCTGCCACTGATATGCGGGGTTTCACTAGGCGACCACTCAGAAACTCCTGGTTCGACTCCAAAACGGCTGAAAGAACAGCCAAGGCCTGTTCGGAGAAAAAAAAGAGGCAATCGCTAAATATTCAGCAAGAAAAAGAGGAAGCACGAGAAGCGGCGCGGTCGAATCTATTGAGGGTTGCACCGACCGACAGAGGGGATTCTCAAAAATTCTACCATAGTGTAAGAAGATCTACCCAAAGCTTCAAGGCCAGAACGTTAACCTGCCGAGATGAGAGTCGAAATATTGTAGTAGATACACTGTCAGTGTGGATCTAGAAGAAACATTTTTCTAGACTCCTAAACAGCGAAGAAAGCCAACATTCCGCTGTTATTCCATTTTTTTTGGACTACGATTGCCAAAAATTCCTTCCACCTGGCCTTAATGAAGTACGCTTAACGATTGCCAAATTTAAACTTAAACAAAATGGTTTAAAGCTCTAGAAGATGGTTTAGTAGAGAATAAGCATCAACTCAACTGTAAGATCTAGTCGGTTAAAAGCATGCCCAATAAATGGAACCTTGGCATAGTGTGCCTCATCCATAAAAAAGAAGACACTTTGACATATCACATATACCCACTATAGAAGTTTTAGCCTATTTTGTGTGATCGCTTATAACTTTTCGTCAACGATCTGATTGACACTTTCCAGATTTTAGAAAAAAAACGTGAATTCCAGATCGATTCGATTCACAATACCTCTTTACCGATTTTAAAGTCTATGATAGCGTGAATAGGGATGAGTATTATAAAGCCATGTCATACTTCGTCATCCCTGCCAAACTTGTCTATTTGTACAAGATGACAATGAAGAAATCTCCCTGCTCCGTCAAAGTCAGTAAATCACCACTGAACCGTTTGATGTTGGGAAATATCTAAGACGCGACGCGTTTCATGCAATCTATTTAACATCGTTCTTGCAGAGCTGTGGTTGTAGCGTTTGTTAGTATTGAATTGGAAGAGGCAAAAATGGTATTGGAGAAATACTCTTGCCAATCGCTGTTTCTTTGGGGTGAGAAAGTATTAAAATAGTAAAGCCCTCTCCAATATAACCAAGGACACGCTATACAAGACCTTAATCTCCCCAGTTTTTCTGTATGGGGCAAAAGCATGAGCGTAAAAAGATTCGGATAAACATTAGCTTGGCTGCTTTGAGAGAAAGACCATTCGAGTGATTTTGGGTCCTGTGTATATCAAAGGAGTATGGAGAAGAAGATTTAACCACAAGCGTTACAAGTTGTAGAGTGACGTTCACCTGGTCCAGAAGCTGAAAATACAGCGGTTGATATGTTAGGGACACCGGGAGCGTCTGCACATCAACGCACCAGTTTGACGAGTCTTCGAATCCAACGTTAACAGGTGGCGTAAAGAAGTCGGGTATGATCTCAGTCAACTTAGTGTCCGTTGCTGGAGGCGGGTAATTAGGCACAGATCACAGAGCTGGCAGTGATCAACTTTGTGCACGAAGAACAAGAATGTATTCTTGCCATACCTAAAATCAGTTTCTATGTACTTTTGTTTAACTTATTGTGAAAAAACGTTGTTAAGGTTTCCAAAGTAATAAATAAAATCAACTTAATTTTTTTTTTTTCATTTTGAATTGCGCTCACGTAGTTCATTTTACATTTTTTTAACTATACAATTTTATGACTCAAATAAAGATTATTATAAAGTCTTGCCCATAACAAATAAGTCATTCAACTTATTTAAATCAACATGCAGTTATTCCTTAATAAAACATTATTATTGGCTAACATTTTAAACAATGACAGCGACCTTAAGATTGTCGAGCAGAGTGGATATTTTCATCACACGGAAGAAATAAAAATCTTTTTCTTGTCAATTTATTAAAAGTGCAAGCAGTTTAATCAACCCCGCCGCTGGTCACTGCGCCGAGTCACAAAGCCAAGTCACACCGACCAGCCACCATCATCATCTACATCTGTATGTTGTTGTTGTCCACGACGATGTCGATTGAGGTATAATTAATCTCTCAAACGAAGCATTTAAATTGAGGAAATAATATCACGGTCGCAACAACAACAACAACAACACTAGCACCAGCCATCAGGATACTAAGGCACAACAAACATCACACTTACTTAACTCATTCAGATGCAATTCAAATAGAAAGATCGAATAAATAGATCGACGACGGCGACGACGTCGACCGACGTGAATAGATTTTCATTCTGCCTCAAATGAGATATAAATTTTAAACGACGAAGAAATTTTTAATCAGATTGCCAACTTATTTGTTCACACTCAAAAGATGTATATTTTTAGATACAAAGATACACTGAGGTGTAAATAAAAAATACCAAAGTAGTTTTTGTCCTTAAAATTTATAACTAACTTCAACGACCCAATGGATATCTGGTTAAAATGGTTTATTTGGCCTAAGAACAAGAATCTATATACTATCTAAATTTGTTTTGGACGAAATAGCGTGTTTTTTGAGAAAGAACAAAAGGCAAGAAATCGATAACTTTGGCACTGCAAAATAAATATGTTTTTTTTTATTTTTTAGATTTAGATGAACTAAATGTAAGTTTTTTTGAAAATGAAACTATTAAATCACAACGGCAACACAATTAAGAATTATGTACCTAATGATATAATGATACCTGTTGTCATTTCCATCAATAATTTTTCGAAAAAAAAAAAATAATTTCAATATTAAAAGCATTTCGCTGTGTCAATGTTAACGTAAGTTTGGTACTAGTGCTTTTTGTTCTTCCACAAAACAAAAAACACTCTTTCACCCAAAATAATTGTATGGACTCTTTATAGATTACACTGTGTGACACTCAAAATAGACGCGGTTGGACACCTATCACCTTTTTGTAGATCTTCTTGTACTGATTACAAAACGGTATGTAAAATTCAGTAACACCCCCAAAATATTGACTTAGGGCCAAAAAACGGTTTCTTAGAATTAGAATTTTATATATTGCTAAAAATCTAGCTTTTTCAAATTTTCACCAAATTTGGATTTTTTACTGTTTTGGAAAGGAGACATTAGACCTTTTAAGCAATGTAAAAAAACACGTGGTTTCGAATTTCTGTATCTGGGTTAATTAAAATCGTTAAAATGGTTTGTCTCGGCCAATTGTCAACCGATTTTTCTAAAAAAAATAGCTCGTTTTTTGATATTCACCTTATCTGGGTGCCGGGACACCGAGAAATTCAGGGAATTGTAAAGCCGATGAACTCGCCAGAATTGGAACGGAAATGCCTATCCTGCCCAACAGGGCAAATATAGGTATTAACATAGCTACAAGCTAAACTGTTGCTGAAACGAATCGCCTTGGAACAATCTAATACAAAATGGCTTAACACTACTACGTGTACAGCGACCAAACGAATCTGGCCCAAACTAGATTGGAAACGGTCAAATTGCCTTCTGCCCCTCAGTAGATCTTAAATCAACTCCGTAATAGGTGTCATGACGGGACACTGTCTTATAGGTAGACACACGGCACGACTCGGTGTACTATCCAATGATTTCTGCAGGAGCTGTTTAGACGAAGAAGAGGAAGAAACAATTTCACATCTTCTCTGTACATGCCCTGCTCTCTCTTATAGACGCAAACTTCATTTAGGAGACTACTTCTACAATGAACCTAGGGATCTCTCAAACACAGACATTAGTAGTCTCACTCGCTTCATCAGATGCTCTAAATGGTTTTGAATAGTAGGGAACTTTTTGTTCCCTATAGTTCGTGGTATCACAAGGGACCTCTATTAGTCTAAGTGTGTCAGATTGCTTTAATGACAGCCACTTTGACCTACCTAACCTAACAAAAACACCCTTTCAAAAATATTTTAATTGAATCTACAGACTCTTAGTATCTACGTAAGATATTACGTGATAAATAATATGATTTAATAAATGTATTATTTTTAAGACAGATGAAGTGGTACTTATTTTCCCCTAAAAAAACACCCTTTAACCAAATACATTTAGGAGCAAAATAAAATCAAACTTTTGCGTCATGTAAAAACGACAATTGATCCCATTATTATTGACGTACATAAATGTTTATGGTAATGTTAAAAAGCTTGAAACATGATCTTAAAATCGAGGCTAAGATCTTAAAAATCCATTCACGATATTTATATCTAATGCTCATCATTGAAGAATGTAACAAAAAAGAAATTTAAAGTGAAGAAGATAGCTGCTGCTATACAATTTAACATATCTTAACCAAGTGTAATTTATTGTTGCAAATATTTTGTGTTGCGTTCTTAATCTCTAATTTATTGAATGTAAGCGTTTTTTAACTGACGCGATTAGTTCTTTGAATGCGGTTAAACGTATTTCTTACCATTTTGTTGCACAGCTTTTAGTACATTTTTTTTTAAGACAGTGATTTTTAGCTATGGCTCGTATTGCTAGTGGCGTTTAACTTTCGATGCAATAAAAGTCGATCAAATCGAAAAATTTCCATTTTGGTATTGCTTAACTTCTTCTGAAGATACATCTTTTACTAAATAAAATTAACGTGGTTTTTGTGAATGGAACATGTTCTGATGTAAGCGTCAATTGAATAAAAACCACACAGACAGTCGTTAAGCAAAATGTAGACGAAAAAGATCGAATGTAAAAACGAAAAATTTCGTTTACAATGGACTTTCACAATACCAGAATTAATTTTCGACGATCGAATACTGACATCCCTGATTGATTTAACCGTTTTTCGTGCAGATTAGGATGGAGTGTTTTCTTGCATTGTAATGATCTGCGCCAGTAGATCATGTCAGCATGGAGAATCACATGATCTAGCAAAATATCTGAGATTTACTGATACGCAGTTAAATCTCTTCTTCAACTGCCACCAGTCACAAAAACCCTGCCCATTTATATAAGATCGTCACATATCATAGAAAATCGTCGGCAAAAAAAAAAAAAACAAATTTCAAAATCGTTTACAAGGTCGTCTGTGTACTCTGCTTCCATGATCACTTCCATGTAGACCACATTCTGCACTTATCCAAGGACATAGTTCGCTTTCAATGCGCAAATTCCCAACCGTAGTGCAGTTGAGCAAATTTTAGTCCTGTTAGTGATTTACAGTGCTGTACATTTTTATTTCCACTTCTTAAAGACTTCTCTTAATTTTCTTGGCCTTTTTTCTTTTCTTAAATCTTGGCCTTCACGTACCAAATCTTAAGCTTCCATGCACTTTCTGATAGTCTTTAATACATCCAACGGGCCACTGAAGCGATTTTCTTCATACTTTATAGTTTAGGGTTTTTGGTGATTCCCTAGAGGTGAAATTGATTTTAAGGACCAAATTTACGGTACTTTTCATATGACGGCAATGAAAAAAACTTATTTTTTTCAAAAATAAATCTAAGGATTTTGATTACATTTTTTGTGTAAAGATTGTACTCGTAAACGACTGAATGAATTGCGATGACAATTTTTACACAAAAAGTTCTTAGCAATTTTCAAATTATCTTATATAAAAATTTTCCAAAAAATTTTTTTTGGATTTTTAAAAAAAAGTAAATTTTTTTTTCGATTTTTCGAAAACGGGTTGATAATTTTTTTGAAATTTTGTTTTTAGAATCTATTTCTATTTTCTTGAATATATCATACCAATTTTTTTTTTTTAATTATTTGTTTTTAAAATCGATTCAAAATTTGTATATTATGTGTACTTTATTACCTCTGCTGTATTAAAATTTGAAAAATACTATTAACAGTGTCGAGAATTTTCCCAATCTCATATTAATTTTCGAGTTATTTTCTGCACTCGAGTGTACTTTCGAATTGTAAATAACTTCCCCTAGGAAATTGCTGTCGAACTTGTCAAAAACTAAAATGCATTTGCCTGTTTTTTTTTTTGTTTCCCAATTCTCACCTCTATAAATTGCAATCACTGCCAAAAAGAATCTATTTTGAATTTCTCAAAAAAAAAAAAAAAATACATTCGGCTCAAGTTGGTTAGGCAATCTTGTAATCATATTATAAATACACTTTTATTGTAGGTAGCGGTTGGGGTATTGTTGAAACTTAATGTCAATGGCAACAAATTTATAAATTGACGTAAGCTAATTTGTGAATAAATGTGTATCCGTTTCGTTTCGTTATTTTCTTTTTTTTTATTGTGCAATGATGTGTGAAAGCTTTTTGTTCGTGAACTTTGGGGTCGAATTTTATAATAATTGATGAAACCACAAGCGCACAGCAGATGAGCAAAGCCACATTCATATCATCATCCGTGAGAATAAGGGATGAGTTTTAGAATTTTCAGTGAAAATAAAAGACAACAAAGAAAAAAGAAAAAACTTATACAATTACACTTCCGAAACAAAGATACAGAGTAGTTATATTGTAACAATGAACACGTGTCGCATAGTTGCAGGAAAGACAAAGAATCTAGACGTCTTTTTTTTTGTCTTGGCACACAAAATATATGAATATAAGGGTGCTAAAATGGTGTGCAGTATTTAATAGAGGTGTGGTGTTGGAAAACACTCGATTTTCTTTGTTTTCTATAATTTTAAAATATAAACAAACAATAAACAAAAGAACTTAAGTATTGTTGATATTTATGAAAAGCATTTTTAATATGCATTGTTGCTTTTGAAGTACAGAAATATATTTACCAAACAGTACCTACTTAATAGATAATTTAGTCACCCATTCCTTAAAAAAAAAAACTTTGCCAAGAAAACAATCATCGGTTCTTTTTACCTGTAAATATATTTTAAAGGATGTTATTGGATATAAAATACCAAGATGTAAAATAGGTTTTCTGTCCAGAATTATTGACTGAACAACGGAATTTTTCGTAGCAGGATATAGAGAAACGCTGTTTTTTCACACTTGAAAACAAGATACTAGAAAAGCTTCTATCTCCTGGTTTTCGGGACGTCAGCCATCTGTTGAAATCCGCCATTTTGAAAAATAACTTGAATCTATTTATAACTCCCAAAAAAAAAAAAAACAATATAAAGCTTGTAGGATATATTGGTTCATGCCTAATAAATATTGCCATTGCTAAAAAAATCCTAAGTTTTTGCAATTTTTAGAACGAAATTCTTTATTGCACGTTCTTGATATGGGACTGGAAAAAACAAAATGCAACCGTCACGACATGCTCTGATTAAATCTTTCATAATCATTGCACAGCTTATACTATTATAGATAGAAAAAAACCATCAGGAAGTTAGGTAGGGTAAATTGGGGTAGTGTCCAAAAAAAAATGTTTGTACATTTCGAAAAGGTAGAGGGTTAGAATGATAAAATAAATTTTTAGATTGAAAATGCTGAAAATTTTTATGTTGCCATAAAATTCTTAAAAATCACGTTTTCAAGATATGATTTTTTTTCCAAATACCTACCTTCCAAAGTGATATTAATTTGGCTACAGCAATTTTTTTATTACGAGTGTTAAAAAAAACATACTTTTTTGAAAGTTTACTTGAGGCGTGTTTGATGTTAAAAATCGACAAGAAACGGGAAAAATATGAAATCAAAACGACTACTATTAGATTATTATGGTGTAAACACATGTGTTTAAAAAAAAACTTAGTTTTTTTAAAAAAATTTAAACGAGTTACGGTAAAAACAAGATTTTCCGGTCCAAGTTTTTTCAGCGTTTCCAATCATCTTTTATATTTTAGGTTTTTATCTTTTTCATTTTGGAACTTGAAATAAAACTCAGGTATAAAATACTTTCAGAGTTATTTGTTGTTAGTGGAGATAACGGTAAAAAGAGTTTTTTTTACACAACACGTCATATCTTTTTATCCAAGCCGTATCAAATTATGATTTAACTTTACACAGTGGCAGTGGAAGGAATTTACCGTTATCTCAAAAGCGGCTCGAGGTGGTTTGCTTAAATAATTCATAACTTTTTTTCTATGCTTCTGATTTTCAAGATGGAAGTATTAAAGTTTAGGTAAAATAGAGGGCTACAAGATGCATGAATAAAAGGTGTTGGAGGGTGTTTAAGAATTATTTCCAGCCCTATTCAATTTTTTCGAGTAAATTGCGAAGAGGAAAAATAAAACTCTGAAACATAAAAAAAAATCTATATATCCCATAAGAAACTTTTAGCTTAAAAACTTTTAGAATCAAAATAAAAATCTGACAAAAAATCTGGGTTTTTTTTTTTGTTTAATTAGTTTTGCCCCGTTAGATGAAATTCAGTGCACTTATTAAAA
Organism: Meliscaeva auricollis; assembly: GCA_948107695.1. Lineage (NCBI taxonomy): Eukaryota > Metazoa > Arthropoda > Insecta > Diptera > Syrphidae > Meliscaeva > Meliscaeva auricollis. Next base: position 29,745,016 of record OX403618.1, read on the forward strand.
TCTTATGACTCGAATATATATTTTGGAACAAGAAAGAACGAATTAATCAGATGTCCATGTGTGCGTTTGTGTTTCTTATAATTTCTGAATTTGTAAACATTAGGGTGATTCAAAAAAAATTAATCCCAGCACCAAGCTCAAAAGTTTTGTATAGGCTAAAAAATAAGCCTTTCAAAAAATCAGCTCTTAATATTAATGTTTAGTACGCGCGACATGCACTTTTTGTTTTTGCATACAGATTGCACTGGGAATTTTGTATGTTTTAATCGTAATGCTGTAACTCACGAAAGGTACGTCGTACAATAAAGTTTTTGATACAGGTTTTTTTGATTTTGAGCTCTATAAAATTGTCATAGGTCGTTTTTTGTAGGTCTTTTTCTTACATTTTTTTTTTAAATCGTCCTTTGACGGTTATTATTTCAGATTTGTGAAATACACTCAAGAAAGTCCAATTCGTACTCTACGTAAAATTTTGGGCACATATTTTCCCTAAGTTGGCAAATTATTTCATTGATATTAAAATTTTTTTTAAAAGAGTAAACCTACTAAAAAAACAAGCTGCTACAATTTGTAGATCTTTGAAAATCCTAACAAACTGTATCATTATTTCTTAGCTTAAACAAAGAAAATATTTTTTTGAATCACCCTAATTGCCGCTTTTAAGCGGAAAATGAAGGTTATTGTTGGCATTATTATAAAATTCCGGATTTTTACAATTTGGACTTAGGCTAGTTCTGCATTGTAGCGAATTGCGAATTAGTTCTATGTACTATATTGTATACACTTTAACAATAAAAGAATACTTTTTCGTCGGAAAATCGCAAAGAGAATATTGGAAAAAAACGTCTTCCTTATAAAAATATCAAATAGATCTAACAAATAAACACCTGCAACAATGAAACAATTAAACTTCAAAATACCAACAAAATTAAGCATTATCTTAAATTTGTTGATTTTAGTTGTCCAATTTTCGTTTGCATTTAAAAATGCTTCCATTTTTGATGCCAACACATTTCTTTTCTTTCGATTTGTTTATATTCATCTGTTCAATTATAACCTCTATATTTATGGAAGGGGTTGAATTTATTTCTTCATGCAGTGCAATCTTAGTTCCTATCTTCAATTCAAATTACAAATCACATTTATTTTTAGAATCATGTCATTCTATTCCATACTTCAATTAACATTTCATTATCGATGTAAACAAAATACATTTCGATATAAATACAAGAATACAAGGTAGAGATGCCATTGTTGCCTCAATTTCATTAATAGCCCATCCAGTGAGACAGAAGCAGTAAAAACTATAAATGGAATTTGTGCTGCGATACCTAATTACTTCAAGATGAAATAATAATAATTGGCTTCCTTAATTTTCTTGTTGAGTGACTTCTTTAATTAATAAGCAAAACATCACTCATTTTATGATGACATTTGAATTAAAATTATTATTATTATTATTATTATTATCTTGTAGGTCGCAGTCTTCTTTAAATATAACTTTGAATGAAAAGTATTTCTAATTAAATTTAATGGATTACCCACAAAACAAATCTAAAAAAAAAAAGAATTAATTTTTTGTTTAGGTATTTTGAAACTTTAATTTGTTTTGACTGGCTCGTTGGGAATGCGAAATGATTGATGGATGGGTCGTTTAACTAACCCAGACGTAAATTTTGTTTTTCGTCATGTTTACCTGTGTTTTTTTTTTAATTTTTTTTTTTTATAAATTCTTAAGTCAATGAGATAAATTTTTGCAAAAAGCAACACGCGACCATTAATTTTGTTTACAAAGAAAATGTTGATAGTCAGATTTTTTCGAATATTGACGATTTTGACATGAAGACTTATTCGTCAAACCATTCAGACTCTTAAATAGAATGTGACTCAGAAATGTCTAAAATAGGGGATTTTAGATCCATCCTCGGAGGCATATTTATTTCTGCAACTTCGTACCACCATTTAAAGTATATATCTACGGTAGCCTAATAAGTGCCTTGTCAATAAAAAAAAAAATTATCATCGTGTAGGTATGTAGAAACTGCTACCATATTACTATACACAAGGTTTTTCTTAAATATCCCAATTATGTGACACTTCTTAAATCTTTATTTCTGCCTATTCAAATTGATGACATTTAAATGTTCTTGGCATCAACCCTAAAAGCAAATCTGACTCATTACCTCTTAGTCAAATATTTATAATGCACTTGTTGCAATAATTCGACACTCATATATTTTTATGTTTTCTTAATTTACCAAATAACTATTTTTAAAATAATTTTTCTAATTGATTTTTTTCTCTTTTCTTTTCAGGTAAGATTAACACATTCATAATGCACAAATTAATGTAAGATTATTTATTTTTTAAATGTAAGTTTAAATTTAGAAATAATATAACGAAACATATGCAGTTGTCATTTCATTGATATAATTATGTTTGATGTATGTATTTATAAGCGACATTAATGGTTTTGTAATTTAGTGCGCTTTTAAATTTGAATCAAATATATATTTTTTATTTTATTTCGTGTCAGAAGGAAATGGATACAGTTTTTTTCACTTATGAATGTAATTATTTTAGATAATACAAAGTAGTATAATAAGGTCTTGTTATTCAGTCCGATATAATCGTGGATTCGAGATTAAACCTTAATTAAAATTAAGTTTTTTTTTCAGTCAAATTTGAACCCTGAGAATAAACAAACAAATTTGCCGAGTTAACTCTGGAATTAAAACCATGTGGAAATATACTTTTTTATAGTATCACATTAAATTCCAAGCGAAAAGGCTATTTTAAAAGGTTCCTATTTCAATAGATTTTTTTCCTACACTGAAAAAAACGGCATCAAAGTTAACTCAGGTTTAAATTATTTCCTAGGACTATCTGAGTTATTCAGCACTAAAAAACTGGCCATAAAGTCCAATAAAATTACAAAAAAATCGATATAACTTATAAAAAAAATAGTGAAGAGACAGAAAAAAATACTTTCTACGTGCGGCGGCGGTCGTCCGTCTTTTTGAACAAAGTCGAAATGTGTTTTTATCAGGAAAGTTTTGGGTAGTTTTAATTTCTTTATACTTAACAACATACAACAAAATTACGTGAATAAAATCACTCACACACACATCAATCACACTTTTACAATTTTCTTCAAGCGAAAAAGGTTCAATGCAAGAGTTGTAAGTGCGAAACAAATTTATAACTTTTGTTCGCATAATTTGTCTATACGACCTCAAAAATATTGTGAAAAATGCCATAAACTAATTTGTTATTTTTTATTTTTATCTTTTTCAAAATTAGTTGGATTTTAATGGAACTTGGTTTTAACTTGCATTACTATTTTTTTTTTTTACTCATCCGTTTTTTTTTTCAATTTTGATTTGTAAAGATTTTTACTGTCGGTCAATTTCATTCTCAAATTAGTTGCTACATAAGTTTGCTTTAAAAAATGATATTGCATTTGTTTTTTTGCAGATTTCAACAGGGTTTTTGTTATATAGACTTTTAAAACTGCCGTAAAAAAGTTTAAAAAGAACATTTTTCATTTTCTTTTTTAAATATTTTTTTCGAAATTATTTTCAGTAAACTAATATTTCTACAAAACGGCATATGTACCTACCAATTTTTTCTTTTGAAAATTGTATAATAAGTAAATAAGCTATAACGATTTTCAATTTTTGTTTCACAAATTTTTTGAAAGAATATTCGTTTTGAGGTCATATTCAGTAAAGAAGCTTTTTTAGTCATTTTAAAATCAAATTTTATATTTTAATTTTAATTTAAAATTTGTATTAAAAAGCCTCAGCAATGTAAGCAACTTTAGTTATAAGAGCATAGAGCAAATATGTGTTATTCAGTCGTGCATTTTATTAAATAAATTCCTGCTAATCCTTATTCAAGAGGATTTTTATAAATTATTTTGTAGAAAATAGTTTTTTTTAACTTTAAATCATCCAATGTTGTGAACAATTCTGTTACTGTGTACCTTGTGAACGCTTATTCTGTCATAGTTTTTTGTTTTTTTAACAAACATTGCAAAATGTTAGGTAGTTGAGTTTTATTGTTCTTTTAATATCCTTTTCTAAAAAAATCATTCTTCAGACAATGCTTCTGAAACACCCTGCGAAATAATTTTATTAAAATTTACCATTTTAATTGAAAATTTCCTTAAAATAGAGATTTTAGCAAATTTTTACAAATATATTTGTATATGCATTCAAAAGTTTTGGTTTTTGCCACAAGAAAAGTAATTTTGGACAACAATGCGCCGGGCGCCGCGCCGTTTATACGTCTAAAAATAGAGTGAAACTCTTAACTCTTAGTCTCGAATACCTACTTTAAACACCATTAGCTCTTATAGTTTAAATCCAATCTAATCAATCTGGAAAACGTTCGTTTCGTAAGAATATAGTAGAACATTCTTTTGCATCTTATTGTTTTTCCGAATTTTTTTTTTATATCAAGTGAAACTTAATTTTTACCTTTCTACCTTCTACATTTTCTTGACGTACATATTAGTACAGGTACCCTCAAAAATGATTATAATTAAATACACAGATGTTATCTAATACAATTTAAATATTATCTTCTTAAACTGGATTTATGTTTGAAAATTTTTCCATCCCTTTCTCTATTGTCGGGGAAATACTTTTTCTACCTGCAAAAACAGAAAAACCCTGTAAACACTTACCCCTAAATTGGTAATTAAAAACAACCTTAATTAGGAAAAGTTATTATAATCTTTTTTTTACCTACTTGCGTGCTTACATCATTCATCAACAGGTTGTATAAATATACTTGCATTACTGTATAAAGGATACAGTTTAAATTGAGCAACTAGTCGCTTGGTGTAAAAAAAATATAACGTTTGTGAATTATTTCAATTTCGAATAGTGTCATAACAAAAACCTAAAATAAACTTCAAATAAAATGGCAAACCGCGTACAGTTGAAAAAGAGAAGAGCCACTTTCATAACTCTCCAACATCACGTCAGTAGTCTTGAGTTGCGAGTTAAAAAGTTTTGTGAAGGAATTAATTTTGAAATTCTTGTGGAACCAGTTAAGCCATCAATATGTGCCAGACAAAGATACGTAATTCAGTCAAATTCAGATGCAAACGATGAAGTTAAAGAAATTGATGGACAGTTTGATCATCCATTGAAAATGCGTATTTATAAAATCAAAAAACTTCAAAACGAATACAAGGTTCTCAAAAACGAAGCAATGGAAAAGTTTACTGAACTCGAAGAAAAATACAAAACCGAAAACGTTGACATCATCCTTTTGGAGTATAAATCAAAACCAAAACCAGATGAGGAGACCACGACGAAATCTTCAGATTCAAGAACAGAATGTTCATCAGGGTCAACCATTAATTTCAACAGCGATAGAGAAGAAGATGCGTTAAATTTCAAAACAAATCCCCAAGTAGGTTCAGTAACTACAACGGCTGAAACTGAAAATGCTCCAAGGCGTGAATTTTATTCCGAGTGGAGACAAGAAAAATCCAATGGTAACTCGTCAACGTCTGTCAAACACGAACGAGAATACAAAAAACGATTGCTTTCATTTAATGATATTCTAATGTTGAAAAAACATGGAGAAATGAGAGGTCATACTACCGATGACTTGGAAGGTGCATCAAAACAGTCAAAGGATATTGCTACAGTTAATTCTGATGATGATCTTCTTGCAACACATATGAGTACATTATCTACGAAAACATCAGAATCCAGCCAAGAATTAGATCTGAAGAAACCAGAATGGGATGGATTGATGCCAAGGGACATTATTGATATAACTTGTTCGAAATACAATATTACCGAACTGAGGGCGCGAAATATGATTGTTACAAAATTTACCGATGCCGTTCAGAAATTACGCATGAAATCATCGGAAAATTGAAAAAATAGCTATAAAAATGTAACTGAATAAAATATAAGGGTAAAATGTATAGAAAGAAGTAATTTTTTTATTGGTTTTATCAGCAGAACTTGGACGAAATGTATCTTTATTGGCAATTATTCAAAACAAAGTCAAAATTGGTAATTTTCAACCGACTTAAAAAAGGAGGTTATCAATTCAAACTCAATTTTTTGTTTGTTAGCTCAGAACGTTAGACTGGGTGAATCGATTTTGGTGATGAATTTGTTTTTAAAAACTGGTGGTCTTCATTGGGTCCCATTTCAATTTGGTCCAGTTCTGACAATGACATCCATAAGAAAATATAAAAATTCTTAAATTTGAAGTCGGTTGTTTTTCTGTTGAAATGTATTATTTGTATGAGCAAAGGTTTTTTAAATTTGAAAATTTCGCTACAATTTCTATTTTAAAGAAATTTCCAATTAAAGTGGTGAATATTAATAAAATTATTTTGCAAAGTGCTTCGGAATCATTGTCTGAAGAAAGATTTTCTTAGAAAAAGCAATTAACAGAACAAAAATTGAAGTAAAAATCTAAAAACTGTCTAACATTTTGCAATTATTGTTAAAAAAATAACCTATGACAAAAGAAGCGTTCACAAAGTAAACCGAAATTTAGGTACACAGGAATTAATTTAATAAAATGCACGACTGAATAACACATATTTGCTCTATGCTCTTATAACGAAAGTTGTTTACATTGCTAAGACTTTTTAATAAATGTTTTTTAAATGCATTTTTAGAACAAAATTAAAATTAAAACATAAAATTTGATTTTAAAATGACTAAAAAGCTTCTTAAATAAATATTCTCAAAACGAAGAATGCAATTTGAATTCTTTAATAGAATTTGGGAAACAAGAAATTAAAAATCGTTGTAGGCATTTAAAACTTTTATTTATTATAAAATTTTCAAAAGATTTTTCAACAAAAAAAAAATACCATAAACACCCCACAAACTTTTTAAAAAATAGTTTTTCTTTTTATTTATTAAAATATTTCTTTTTTTTTTAAATTCAAATTTTAATTTATTTAATACATCAATAAAAAAAACCAGGTTAAACAAAATATGAATTTTCATTAAATATGCCATCAATGAATAGAAAAAAAACTTTAAAACGTGGCAAGCCTATGCCTTGACAGGATATTGCTAGGTAACCCTAGCGCACACCTAGTGCTTTGTTAAACACTACCTAAATATTTAAATATTATTCTTATGTGGTTTATTGACGAGGCTGGATCTTGTGCAATTTTTAAAAAAAATCACTGTCTAAAAAATTGTTAAATGAACAATTTGGTAGATACGTGTCAAATTATTTTAAATTTTCTTTCCTAGAACCTAAAATGTATACAAACCTAAACGTTAGAATATTATTAAGCAGAAAACAAATATATCAAAAGACAACGGAAAAATCTTCTCTTATTTATATTTTAATCAAGTTACTCCAAGGAACAGTTAAAGAAAAAATGGTTTACAAACTCACGCAGAAAAGTAAAAAAGATTACTTCTTAAAACAATTGAAAAGTTACTTATTTTTTAAGGACATTTTCCAATAAAAACAATTGAAAAGTAACTTAATTTTAAGGACATTTTTCAATAAAAACAGCATTCAGTTTTTTTAATTTTTTTAAATTTCTCCAAAACTAGAAGACATATTATAAGCATTTACTTTTTTTATTCAAATTTAATTAAATAAAACCAGTAAGTTTTCATAGAAAAAATTAACCTCAAAAAGTAATTTTGATTGTTAAAATTTTTTTAACACCTATTTTTTTTCCTAAATTTCAAGTTTAAATCAAAGATTTTTAAAAACCAAAAAAATTATTACCCCATACCTTTCTTTAGTCGGTTCTCCTATAACAGACCTTAAAATTTGTTGACAAAATATTGTATCTTTTAACATAGAACTGAGCTTGAAATTAATTTTTTCTTTAGCTATTCATTGGATTAACTTGATTTAAAATTAAAAGAAGATGTTTCTGGCAATCGAAAAACTTTTAGTTAACTTTGAAGCAAATTCCCCTCCCATTTGAACAGGTGAAAAAAAGATCCTTATCTTTAATAATTTTAATAGTTGTTTTCCTTAAACAGACCTGGAAAAATTTAGCATGGTTTATCTGTTTACAAAATCTTATTGTTAAGTTTAAAAAAAAATCCGATATAGGTGGAAATTTTTACCCATAACTGTTAAGTATTTTTGAATACCAACATTTGAACAAAAAAAAAAAACATCCAAATCGGCGTAGTTTCGGCCAGTAATGCGATAATTTGCTTAAGTTCATAGTTTATAGTCAAAAATTAGCCTTTCATTGTCATTTAGAAAAGCCCGAATAGTTGATTTCTTTCTGGCAATACCTTCTGTTTTTATTTTAGTACCAAAACTTTATATTAGGAATTTTGGTACGAGATTAAGGTGAATATTAATTTATATAATCCAAGAGTTTATTTTCCAAATTTCCTAAGTTCATTTCGGGATAAAATATAATTGAAAAACATTTTTGAATAGCTAATTCAGCGTTAACCTCGACACCAAGATAATCTCTAATTGAAAAACGGAGCCTTTGTTTAATTAAACCTATCTCTAATGATAATGCAGTATGCAAATTCTCCTTGCAAAGAGGTAGTGACACAAGCTGCTATTTAAAACTGAAATTATTAATACTTATTTCTTTAGTTTGTCTTTCTTGCTAAACCGGTAGAAAGAATGATTACTTTTAAAGACAACCCCTTTCCCTTTGTATACAGATACTAACCTGCACAAAGCTTCAAAATCCAGGTGTCAATAATTATCCTCTTTGTTTAACTATCTAATGACAAGTAAAAAAAAAAAAAAAAAAAAAAAAAACAGAAAAACCAATAAACTTTTGCATACAATCAACATTCTATTCAAGGCACATACTCTTACATACAAGCTCCTACTTCATCAAAAAAAAGTAAGTCCAAGTACTTGTTGCAAATCTTCAGTAATTTTTCTCGCGATTTTGTCGAAAGAAGAATAAAATAACTGTCGTATTGTTGCTTCAGCGTACAGAAGCTTGAAAGATATCAATTTCTTATTTGCATTACCAGTTATCTTCAAAGTTAACCAGCTTTTTTGTATTTTTATTTTATTTTCCAATAAAATACTAATGTCATATAAAATGTTTATCAAAATTCGATTAGAGTGCCGATAACGATGTCAAATGTGACATAGCATAAGTAATCTTGTTTACGTTGTGTTGCTTCTAGCCATACTGTAAATGTAAATGTAGTTGTTTATGGTCAAAAAATCTTAATTATTTACTTAAATAGCACACACCTATAGATAAATATATTCTGATCACATACCAAAAGTAAGTTGGTATAGCAATCTACATTATTGCGACTACTTTGATACTTACTTAATTCTTAGTGCGCCGTACTACTAGATAATACTACTACTACTATCAAGAAAAATGTCGTCAGTTACAAACAAACACTCGTCAAAATTCGTTCGTTCAACTTATTTGTGTGTCGCGCGAGTTATTTGAATTTAAAATTAAAAAAAAAAAAAAATAAATAAAACAAATATAAAATATATCACACTACTAGCCAAGTAACCTTGTGCGCATACCTTGGTTAAAAACAAAATAAAAAAAGAAATAAATAAATTATAAAACAAGAAATCTAACAAAATTATAATATTTAATGGAAAATGCATGAGCAAAATTGAAGAACGAAGAAAAAAATTAAAAAAAAAAAAATTAAAATACTTATCACCAGAACAGTATCGGTATCTATTCGCGTTGTGAACCGCAGCTGCGGTGCTGGAAACTGATGTAAATAAATCGATTGATGTATACAAGAAATATTAAAGATACATAGATACATATATATCTACTTTATCCGATAAAAATAACCACTGCGCTCTAAACTGAACTGATGATGATGTGTTGAGAAATTTACTCTTGATTTTTTTTTATTTATTTTGATTTTCGTCTGATGTCGGTGGCGTATACGTGTTTTTTTTTTGTTTATTTTTGTTATTTTTAAGTTAAAATCGTGCTTCTCTAAAGGAAAATCGCAAAATATTAAGCAAAAGCGCGCCTTCATATAATGGAATAAATATAAAATATAAATATATGTATATTTTCTAATTTATTGAGCTTTTTTTTCTTGTTTTAAATATCTATAAAAAAAAATTAAAATTTGTATAGAGTATTTCCATGTTTTTAGATACCAGATTTTGAGTGAAAAGTTTTTTTCTACACGTTAAGTTTAGTCTTATATTGAATTTGAGATTGCAATTGCTCGCGCGCCGGCCGTTTTCATTAAAATAAAAAAAAAATGCTTATTTTCCTCATATTCGTATCTTATTTTCTATTCTTGCTTGGTTAAGAGTGTTGCAAAAAAAATTATAAGTGATCCCCAAGAGTATTTCTATCTAAATGAGTATTTTATAATAGAGTTGTTGATAAAGTTGTTCTTTCGATAAATTGTTTCTTTTGTTTACAATTTTAGAGAAGAAATAAAAAAGTTTGAAAAAAAAAATATACAACATTCAAGTTGATTGTGTAAGAAAAAAAAAATTGTAGTAGAGTAGCATTTGCGTTGGCCTTTTAAGGGCTCTGAACAAAATTTTAATTGGCAAATTCAATTTAGGAGTTTAAGAGTGTGAAAGGAATTTTAATTTTATTGTGAGTTAAAAAAATTGTTTAGAAAAAAATAAAATGGGACCATTTACAAGATTTCAATCATCACATACCGATGAATTATGGTCATCATCTTCACAACATTCACAAAGTGGAGAATCACTGTATCACGGTGAAGATGAAGAAATAAGTGTGGATGAGGATTATCCATCAGTTACAGAGCCAATTGGATTGAAGAGGCATATAGTGCGAATGTTTAGCGAAGAGTAAGATACTATGCTAATTTTTATTTTTATTATAGAGTGCGTATTTTTTTTTGATTGAACACAAGGTCATGTATTCTATTTTAAAATGTATTTCATCAACATTTTTATTTTTTTAAATTACAAACTTTTTCGTACCGTTGTCAAAAATTTTGTAATTTTTAGAAGGCCTTTTGATTTTTACGAAAACTTTTGAGAATTATGTATTCCGTTCTTTTGAGAATTAAATAAACGTCCAAGCCTTCCATACAAAAGAGTAATTTTTTATATGTTTGTATTAAAAACTGTTAAGTTAAGTTTTTCTAATTATACATTTTTGAGTCTATCGAATTAAACTACCCATTTTAACTATTACAAAAGTTATCGTGCTTACAAATTCCAACGGTAACACGACGCAATATGGAAAATATGAGCCTGTTGCTGATCAAAAATCTATAATTTTTTTGATATTGGCATGAAATTTTGTAGGTATATCTTCTGTGATACTTTTGACACGGAATGTTTGTTGACTTATTGTGATTTTGAAAAAAAAAAAAAAAAAAATTGATTTTGAACTTAGATATCTAATTTTCGACAACCGTTCATTTAAACAAATTGTTTCAAACAGTAAATTAAAGAATGAAGTGTTTGCTTAAAAAAAAATTATGGCGCAGTATCGTAAGTCTCTTCGTCTATTTTAAAACCATTTTTTCATAATAAATAATTAATTTCGTAAATTTGTCTCCCTCTCCAAAACTAGGGGAGATAGAGCCCTCATCCCGTACAATTTGTTTCTTTAAATAGAGTCACAATTCAAAAGATTGTTCACGATTTGCGAGATTCCTGTTGTATTCAGTTTTTACGATAACGACTTTTCCTATATATTAAAGTGCGCGATATAAGTCGTTACTGCAAGGGCCGCAAATATCGGCAGCTGATTTTTATATATGATATAGGTATTCCCCTTACCTACAAAAATACATTAATAGAGCCAGGGCAACTCTAGCTAACCCCTAGAATTTTCGTCGAAATTGAAATATATTTTTACTTACTGAATAATTCTAATATTTAAAAATAAACAATTGTTTATAAATCTACAATGAATAAGCTTTCCAAATATATATAACATTATTAGACTTTCTCTGAAACTAACATTATAATGGAAGTGTGAAAGCTAGCATTATTTCAGTAAGATTTTACCAAAATATCGTGATATCATTTTCTAACGCAAATTTGGAGCTTCTATTATTTTTGACGCAAAAAAAGCACTTAACAATAAATTACAACTTATTAAGCAAAAATTAAGACCAAAACCATTCGTTATTACAACATTTTTACAAAGTGTTTTTGATCAGGACTTGTATTCCCATAGTGCTACGCAACGCCAACGACAACGGCGCACGAACAGATAAAGCTTCAATAACGTGTTTTCTTTGCTTTGTATGATAAGATAGACTTATTTTGAAAAAAAAAAGAAAAATTGTGACAAATGCTTTACTTTTGCCTATACACTTTGAGTACGAAAATGCAAAAAGTAAACTTAACTACTTACTTATTTGCTTTCTCGTCCGTGATGGTCCCCTTAAAGGCCACTTCTTGTACGGACCGTATAATTCTTCGCCCCTGTGCATATTTCTGTGCATATTTCTCGCCATTTTCTTCTCGACCGACCCAGTCCTCTATACCGGCCTGCCATGCAATCGTTGCCTTTTTAAACCGAGTGACCAATCCACTGTTACTTCTTCGTATAGTAGTGTCTATACCATGCATCGCTTACCACAAAAAAAAAAAAATATTGGGGACAGTATGCATCCCTGCCTGACTTCTTGGCTCTTGAACTTCAAACTCATCTGACAATCTTCTGCATAAATAACGTGAAATTTTCATCAATAGCTATGTACTTGTTTAAGTCACACACATTTTTTTATCTGGAACGACCCTCTGTTGCAACTATCAAAGGGAATACAGCATGATGCAGTGCAGAAATCTGATTGTTCGATGCCAAGTGTGTGTTCTATGTTGTTGCTGTTATTTTAGCAACCGTTTCAGGCACCAATCAATCTGTTGATATTAATTTTACTAATTAAATTTAATTTTTTATTTTTATTATTAAGAAAATTGAAGTAAAACTGATCAAAATATGAGTTTTTTTACGTATAACTAATTTGAGTTTTTTTGCCCAAAAAAAAGGTTTTTAAAGTATCATATTTATTATTTTACTGATAAAATATCTTCTTTAAGCTGTAATTCTACTGAAAAAACATATATTTGATCAATAAACATCGATATAAAATCAATAAGCACCAAATTATGGTGAAGATTATCTTTAATTTCTGGCTTCAAGCTAAAAATTTCAAAAGCGAAAATCTTTCTTATTTGACCTAACCTAGAAATCTAAGATCACCATCGTAGTCAGCATATAATTAAATTATTATATTTAATAGATATGAGCGCCGTCTGTCGGTTTCATGAACCGGACAGTGAATATATTAAACTATTTAAAAAAAAATTACTGTTTAGTTTTTTTTTATTAATATTTATAAATATAATTTCCAAAAATATTTTCAACTCTTAAAAAAAAATATTTTAGGGTAGTTTTGGTTAATGTTTCGATTTTTACAATAAGCCAATGTTCAAAAAATTTAAATTTTTATTGATAAACAAAAAAATTCTATTTTTTAACGATTTCTCTATACCTAGATTTTAACATTTAAATAACATTTTTAAAACCCGTTATTTATATTTTTAAACAATTAAAAACTGAATTTAGCATAAAATCGATGCTAAACATAATTTTTAAAATCTGAAAAAAAATCTGGAAATATTATTCAGTCCAGAGGACCTTCATTCCAAGAGAAGCCCAAAAATTTAAAAAAAAAAGTGAAATTGTGGTCCACCCTTATGTACACCCAAAATTTTAATGTCCCGATAGAACTTATTGGACAGTTTTAAATTTCTTTGAATAAATTCGCTTATGTGTTTGGTTGACAACTCAAGTGGTCTAATTTCCAGATCCAAATGTTTCAGTAAACTAATATTTGCATTAAGAGCAGTTAAGATGTTTATTATTCCTATGAATAGCTTAGATGCTGTAAGGCCAAAATGTGATCCTAATGTCTTAATGTCCTTATTCAAGTGCCTTAACCGTTGCGCCGATGTACAATTTTTAATGTGTGAAGTTCACCAATCTTCAAATGAAAATATGCTATACCTAGTCACTGTTTAGAGACTATTATCAACACAAAAAGATTAACTGTTTCAAACGAATTAAAACCCCCCAAATGAGTAAATTCCTTTCCAAATACTCCGATAATGCCAAAATACAAATATACTTACCGAATATTTTAATGTATTAATCAAAGTATCGACTGATAATATTATTTACAAACAATTCATTTATTTCCATTTCCAATTAGCTTATACTACTTCATGTTATCTATTTGATATATCAGATAAAAAAAAGTAAAATAAATAAAAAAAAAAACAGAAACTTTGTAATGGAATGCAGTTATAATTAGTTCGCTCAAAAACAAACTAACTAACTTTTGCACTCAAAACAATATTAACACTTTTTATTATCAAAAGATGATGTAATGGCCAATTTAGTTTTTCCCTCCATCATCGTTGCTGTAAAATAAAGATCCTATCATTTTTGATTTATTTACAATAATGTATAGCCTTGACAGGGTTGATATCGGAATACGTCATAATATGCAGAGGAATACAAAAATTGCTGTTTTAAGTTTCAAAGAAAAATTTCACATACTTACATACAATTTGGTTTGGTTGGGAAAGCGATAGAAATCTTTTTGCATGACTACCTTCAAATTGGAATAACATTTCTTCTTAAAATAGAAAAAAAAACGATATCTATTCGATGAAATAGTCTGAGTTATAATGTTGCATTCCTTAAAGCCGGTTATTTCAAAAAGTTTTTAAATGTAAGGTCGTAAGTATTAGTAAAAAAAACAACAAATACTCTTTTTGACTGTTTATCTCTGAAATTATAAGTCTAAAAAAATTGCGTCAAATTCTTACCAAAAGAACCTGCATATGAATTTGATTTTTAAAAAAGTGGATGGCAACACCTCAAAACTTATAGTTTTATTATAATATTCATTGAAATTTAAATGAGTGGCGATCCAGAACAGCGGTGGCCTTGTTACGTATTTTTAAAATTAGCTGATAAACTCTCGTATACATTTAAGGTCGCTGGCAACAACTTCGGTCCACCAAACTCGCCTTGCATATAGTGTTTCAAAAATAATGATATTTTTGCATTTAAAAAAACAGATGGCATCCTTTTACCTACTGCGAGCAGACTTCCAACACAATGTTTTGGAATGGGTTTGATAGCCTTATAACTATTAAAATGACATGTTGTACAGTGAACCACTTTGATTCAATGTATTCTCAAAATCCGAAAGGTTTAAAACAATATTATGGATTAATATAATGAATTGCAAATGTTAATTTATAATTTCCAACTTAAAATTATATAGTTTTCCGTGTGCATTCACTCAAAAATTTGTTTTAATGTTTTATTAAATCTGAGTAATATCAGTCATAATAATTGACAACGTTACTTCGCGCAGTATTGCTCGTGGCGGAAATTAATGACCCAACCTCGATTGTTGCCACTTGCACAAATATTTGCATTCCTGCCAATAAAGGTGTTCAATGAATGCTTTCAGTTTTTCTTCCAAATGAATGATTTCCTTAGAAAATTATATTTGAGTCTATATTTAGGATATTTATATACGAAGGACAAATTTTACTTTTACCGGGACATATTTTGAATGAAAAGAAAAAGTATTTACTCAGTTGAATATTTTTTTTTTTGCAAATTTCAATTAGTTTTAGCTTTGTAATATAAATTAACACCTGAATTCCCGTTGTCTTGTGATGAAAAAAAAATATATAAAACAACATCAAAGAGAGTATTGTAATTTACTTTATTTATTTTTTTTTTGTGCTTGGTTTCATAAGACAATTTATTTTTTTTTCTCTAGCGTCAAGCAGTCTGCTAGTTGAATGTCAATGAAAGGCATGTAGTACCTAGTTGTTACATATTTAACGTTCTAATATCCGGTATTCATGAAGTTAATTGGTAGGTTTGTTTATTAAAAAAATAAATAAATATATGGTTGTTTAAAAAAGAGCTGGCACGTGTATGTGTTTTTTTGATGCCCCAATACCTATTATTAGCTAACAGTGTTAACAGAGCTCGATGTAATAAAATTTACATTATTTAACGTAGTTTAATTGTTTTGGTCAATTACATGTTAGCGAATGTGTTTGGGGTTGTTAAGATTTGAAGCTGAGTATTAATATCATTATTTATTTTTGTTTTTTTTTGTGTTGAGAAAATTACCAAGCCTCTTGTTGATATGTTTTGATGCTTTCTTGACTTTTTTCTGTTAATTGTGTAAAACTTTTACATATATTTATTTGAGACCTTAAAGTTAATGATTCATGCGAAGAAAAAAGTTATAAAATAAAAAAAAATATTTGTTTTTGGAAACCAAACCAATTTAAATATTTACTTATTAAACTGAGGCTTGTTTTAAAATTCAAAGTTTACCGGTATATTATTTTACCACAAAAATAAATAACAATTTTACTAAACTAAGGACCAGTTTTTCAATAGTCAGTTAGTACTTATTCATTAGATAGAGCAAAAATCAATTTTTAAAAAGTCAGATATTACGTTTTCTTTGGAACAATTATTTCTATAGACGAATAAACTTATCTGCTCATTTCAGAGATTGTTAAAAAGTGTTCCCAAGAATAAATTATTAGATGTCAGCAAAAATTATCTGTCAAACTCGTGTACAAATCCGACAGCTTTACAACAAATAAAAACAAACAACATTCAAAAATTTATATGAAAATGACTTTTGAGTTCAAACATTTTCAATTTTGCTATTCTATAGAATAAATAAATGAGTGATTGAAAAATTCGATGTTACTATATGATTGTCCTTTTTGAATACTTTCAACAAGTACTCTGAAATTTAAGAGCATTGGATACTGAATTAATGCCTTTGTATATTTTAAGGCCGCATGCATACAAAAGACAATTAGTATGTTTAACATACATTGGTAGCTTGTTAATGAATAAAAGAAATAGAAGTGGGTCTAAATACCCACCATGTGGAACACCTGAAAAACTTATAATTTCTATATCAGGTCGAATTTCAACAAACTGCTTGTTTCTAGTTAGATAGCGTTTTATCGCTGTAGAAAAAACTAAGTAAAAATCTAAAAGTAATAAGGATGTTATGTCAAAAACTTTGAAAAAAATATGTAAAAATGGAGTAAAGCTAAAATGTTTTTATTATGCAAATAAAATGACAAACTGAGAAACTACTTAGTGTTGAAAAAATGCGTCTGATACGAATGTTACATTTGCACGTTCTGATTTCTGCCAGTAAAAATAAACATGTACATTAAACACTTTTTCTTATAGCAATAAAAACAAAACTAAATAAAATAAAAATGATTTAATATTTTCCAGAAGTCTATACAAAATTTAAGTTTTTTATCTCGCTTAAAATATATAACAAAAACTGTTTTGTAAATATTGAACACACGCAGGATATCTGCATTTAAAATTAAAAATAGAAATAAATTGTTTACTTCTGTTAACTTGCCACGTTTATTGAACTAATAAAATTTTATTTTTACTTTTCTTTCAGGTAAGTGTGCAAATTTTATTTAAAAAGAAACATTTTGCTACTGGGGAATTTGAAAAAAAAAACAGTTAAACAAAAACATTTGAAAGTGATCGATAATGAGTAAGTAAACAATATTGAAAAAATTTATGCGAGCTTACGCTACGATATGACATATTTAACACGTTTCTTAAATTTATTTACATATTTATTCTTTTACTGGGGTAATAATACAAATAAATAAATATGCGATCTTGGCATCATTTCCAGTTTTGTAGAATCTTTTTATAGAAGCGCATGAGAAAATTATTGTGTAGAAATGGAAACACATTTGGGGCAAGCCTTAAAAGCCCTTGTCGAAAGAGAGCAGGCATGAACTCTCCACTGTTTTTAGGCAATTTAGGTACCTGCTGAAGTTCTATTTTCGACAAGTTCGTTAGCTATAAAATTTTTCTGTAACGTCTTAATGGCTAATTTGTCAGGAAAGATTAAGATATATCCAAAGTGAACATAACCTAAACCAAACATTTTGTATCGCTTGTTTCTTGACTATATCGAGGCATGAACGGTTTATCTAGTGCATCGCATGGTTTCCAAAGGAATGCGCCGTTAATGTACATAAAAGCTGACTACTGGACTTTGCTAAATGTATCACTTTCATCTTTTTATCCAAGATTGCTTTGGTCTTAAGTGGGACCACATTTCTACCACTGACCTTATAAAAAACGTCGCTTCAGCGACTCTCCTGTTTTTTTATTGTACAATTATTATGTCTTTGGCCAACTAAATGCAGACATTTGTTTGTTTCAGGAGTTTTAAGGCTAACTCCTTCTTCCCGATTGTATCATAGCTTCGTCATCTTGCATGACAATACTAATTCAGTCGTCCTGTACTTTCTCCTAAATAGTACTTTTGACGTGAGGGCCTCCTAGTATTTTCTGACTTCGATCAAGCTCTGTCACTCCAGCTGCCAATTGAAGAATCGTCACATCAGCTCCACTTGTTTATTTAGAATTGACAGAAGACGTACCTATTGGTATCAGTTACCCTATTCTGTAAAAAGCGCCTTTAATCAGCCAAATAGTGACAAGCGAAAACCAAGCGTTGTTCGTTTAACGCTGGACGAAAAACTAAAGGATAGGGTCACCTATTCAGTATTTTCCTATTCAGTTGTTTTTCAAACGCAGATGATGATTCAGATTAGGTAGGTCACCTTGCTACAGTCAAGGACTGTAATAAAGAGCAAGACGCTTTTCTTGTGCACAGCAACGCAATGTCTACTGAATATCATCCAAACATGTTTAGTAAATCAAATGAAATTAAATCCAACGATCTTTCTTAGGTAAACTGTTCTAGAAGTCACCTTGTTAGATTACATCGATTATGAAATGTTGCACTCATTAGAAATAAATAATGGACTGTTAATTATACAATAAGTCAACTTGATAACAAATCTATTTAATTTTCATTTAACAAAAAAAAAAAACATATTGCAATGCAACCGTAATTCAACGCTCGTCTTCCCAGACAATCAGTCGATTTCAAGTTTCTAAAATGCACAAGTCTCCATCCAATAAAACAAGGTACAAAATGTTAATAAATTTATTACTAAGAAAATGCATTCGCTTTTCACGTGTTCCGCTTTAGAATAAATAATTCATATAGATGTATAATTATTTGTTAGGTATTTCAAATTTACATGATGTGGATTTTATTTTGTTTAACTATTACTAATACATGAAAAAAAAAATATAATCTGTCTTCATTCCTGTACTTTCTCCTAAATAGTACTTTTGACGTGAAGGCCTCCTAGTATTTTCTGACTTCGATCAAGCTCTATCACTATGTGAAGAATCGTCACATCAGCTCCACTTGTTAATTTAGAATTGACAGAAGACGTACCTATTGGCATCAGTTACCCTATTCTGTAAAAAGCGCCTTTAATCAGCCAAATAGTGACCAGCGAAAACCAAGCGTTGTTCGTTTAACGCTGGACGAAAAACTAAAGGATAGAGTCATCTATTCAGTATTTTCCTATTCAGTTGTTTTTCAAACGCAGATGATGATTCAGATTAGGTAGGTCACCTTGCTACAGTCAAGGACTGTAATAAAGAGCAAGACGCTTTTCTTGTGCACAGCAACGCAATGTCTACTGAATATCATCCAAACATGTTTAGTAAATCAAATGAAATTAAATCCAACGATCTTTCTTAGGTAAACTGTTCTAGAAGTCACCTTGTTAGATTACATCGATTATGAAATGTTGCACTCATTAGAAATAAATAATGGACTGTTAATTATACAATAAGTCAACTTGATAACAAATCTATTTAATTTTCATTTAACAAAAAAAAAAAACATATTGCAATGCAACCGTAATTCAACGCTCGTCTTCCCAGACAATCAGTCGATTTCAAGTTTCTAAAATGCACAAGTCTCCATCCAATAAAACAAGGTACAAAATGTTAATAAATTTATTACTAAGAAAATGCATTCGCTTTTCACGTGTTCCGCTTTAGAATAAATAATTCATATAGATGTATAATTATTTGTTAGGTATTTCAAATTTACATGATGTGGATTTTATTTTGTTTAACTATTACTAATACATGAAAAAAAAAATATAATCTGTCTTCATTTATGGCTCTGATCAGCGGGTATCAGTTAAATATTTACAATCATATTTAAGATATTTAAGTACATATTTACTCAGAGCATTCCAGTTCTTGTAATGAGAACTGTATAGTTAATAAGGATGAGTTTTGTTTTATTTATCTTTTAATGAATCAGTAATTGCTTATAAATCCGTTTTATCTATCATATCGAGTTATGCTTTCTGTAATAATTCAAATATAAGTAATTTACCTTTAAAATGAAAACCTTAAAGTTCTGATCTTCCAAAATCTTCAACATTTGATATTTTTTGAGAATTTGCTTATTTGCAATGCTTTCTCCAAGCTGTTTAACGGTCTATGCTTTTTATTTTGATTTATTTTTTTCTCGAAAACTGTTCTATTAATATTTAATAAAATGTTATTAAAATTTTTTATGTTTGTTGAATTCGGAAAAAAAATGTTGAAATAAAATAATTGATGTGATTTGGTCATTTTAATAGCTGCTGCACGAGCACGCGATAGTAGGTTTTCATAAAAATCATTTCCTTTTATCGCAAGTGAGACCTACAATTTCCTGGTGAGTCTGAACGGCCTAGGTGAGTCCAGAGTACTCCTAGAACTTATCAATTCTTCCCAAGAGACAGTACCCCGCCAAAAAAAACATAGGTTGAAACTTAAACTCAGACCTTTGCTGGCGTTATAGTATTTTCTGTTTTATCACTTAAATATGTAACAAACAAACAATCTGCTATCTTTCTCACTTTTATAAGCACAATTTGATAAACTTTAAGGATGTTACTATCCGTGGTTGCTGTTCTTGGACGTTTCGAACGTTCATCGACTCCTAAAATATTACGGCCAAGTTTTAATAAAACTGCCAAAGACCTTACGGTAGTAAATGGATGGCACATGGCAGGCGTATTGCTTCTCAAAACCAAATATTTTATGACCACTTGGTGATCTATTATTCTCTTTATTTTCCTTATTTTACCCAAGTCATTGTTAAACTAGTCCAAAATAGATGAGTTTCAGAAGCCAAAACTGCCTTTTTTATCAAATAAAAAGATGTTGTTTGTATGAAGAATCTTATTTCAAGACAGAAATTCATAAAATCCGCACTGTTGATATTATAAATTGAATAGCTAAGGAAGAAATAGGCCAATTTCGAACTTCACAGGAATTTGATCACTGAGAAAACAGATCGATTGCGGCAAATGAAAAAAAAAATGTCCAAACGACTTTTTTGTTTGCTGAACGATTTTTCGGTTTTGTTTTCAGCAAATTGGTAAATTCGACACTTTCTGCGAACGACAAAAAAAAAAAGTTTAATGTAGCACCTGTGATTGAAACGGCGACTTCTCGCTTGCGAAGCAAGTATCTTGTCATTCCGCTACGGACTGTATTATTTATGATTGGCGTAGAATGCATATAAAAAAAAATTAAGAACAAATTGTTTGCGTCAAACGACTTTTTGTTCGTTGGATAGTAGTTTTTCGACTTCAACTTCGTTTGCAGCAAACTCTTAAATTAATTTCGGTGAAACAATTTATGGGAACGAATTTATAAAAATAAATTCAGCGTAACACCGGTGATTGAACCTATAACCTCTCGTTTTCGAGCAATGACAGTTGCAATTGCGCCACCTATATAACTTTCGTGAAGCATAGAATGAACACATGAACACCACAAACATGGAGTCAACTATGTATTATGAAAATTTGTTTCTGCAGTCATTAGCTGTAAATAAATTGTGTATAAACTAAACTATTCAATTGTTTGCTGCAAACAATAGAATTTTTTAGTAAACGAAAAGGTGTCGGATTGCCGAAATCAACTCATAAAAATGACCTCCAAACGAATGGGTTGTTTTGCATTATGTTTGCTGTAATATAATTACATATATTGGGTCAAATGTAATACAGTTGCTACGAATGAGAAACTTTTGCTGGTATTGTATTAACTTTCCAGCAAATGATTTTCATTTAAAACAAAAACATTATTTCTCTTTTGTAATAAATCCATCCGTTTCATAGCCCGCAAGAATGGAATAGGTCATGCTATTGTTCACAGGTATCTCAAAAACTCTGAGAGCTACTAAAAAGAAGGGTCAAGAAAGATAATGACATGTAAAAAATGGCGGCTGATGAAAGAATAAATTGAAGTTTGGGAAATTCCACTGCGACATTTAGGTATATTGTGTCCCCTTCTAAGGTGCAGGGGATTTCTTTTCACAGCTCTGAAGTAAGTTAATTTAAGAAATCCAAGAATTTGGAGTACGTCAAGAGATCTTAGTTCTCTCTCAGTAATCTGCATCATGAACCACAGAAATTCCCAAGAAGCTTTTTTGCCTACGCTAGTTTAAGAGTTTCTTTCCAAATTTTGGAACTGTGTGCTTCCTTTTCGTTTGTTCCTATGCTACAGTATGACGCAGGGCGTATGAGCGGTGCTGTGGCCCCTCCCACACGAACGTGTCCACGAACCCGGTACGGCGTTACTTTGTACTTTTTTCAATCGCGCGTCGCGTTCGTTGAGAGAGTATATTTATTAATATTGACTATCGATAAAATATATGGTTTAGCTTTAATACGTTAAAAGAACTTTTGTACGTTCCGTATTAAAACCAATATTTGCGCAATAGAAAAAATATTAGTCACAGTGGCGTATGCGTACTTTTTTCCTCGACTAAGGTTCATCGATATTTTGAAAGGCCAGTCAAAGAAATAGAGTCTGAATGTTAATTCAATTAAATAATAATTGAAATAAGATTTATTTTTAAATTTTATGTTTGCGATTGAAATTGACTTTCCAAACACTAGTCACTTATGTATCTTTTACAAGTACATGTTGATCTAGGCTTCATTATGCACTTTTGAAGCTAACGCACTTTCGCCAGTAAATTAGTTGAACAAGTTAATCTATCTGTAATACGAAACTTTTAATTTTATTATTTTTTTCTAAATTTATTCTCCCTTATTTATTATAGCTTCCATCAGCATTTTAAATTTCCAATATATCAGCCAAACTAGGACTTTTTGTTCAAAGCAAAAACAATATTTCCAAAAATGCATTTGTTGCAAAAAAAGAAATGTGAAACTTTTTTTTTTTGTTGTTGTAATTTTAGAAATGAGTTCATCGCATGCAAACTGCAATTTGTCAGCCACTTGCAACCTGAAAATCAGCCAACTAAAAGAAGAAGAGTCATTCATTCACTTTTTATTCCCAATACCCACTCGTGTTCAATCACCATCATCATCACCACCATCATCCAAAGCCATTCTCCAATATCGTGGTGGCAGTTCTCCAGTTTTTTTTTTTTTTTTTTTGTGAATTTGCGTATTTTGCTACATTCACTATTCGTCCGTTTGCACCTGAATTTATTTCTATACTGGGTTTTCACTACTTGTTCTAGGGATAGGGCATGTATTGTTTGTTTTTTTTAAGCGTTTATTGTACAAAAAAAAAATTGGTTTCTAAAAAATAAAATCAATATGATGATGACGAATGATAATGATAGTGGAATAGGCTATAGATTTCAATTTCAGTTTTAAGGATTCAAAAAAAATTTAAGAAACACACAAAATGCTTTCCAGTAACAACATGCGACCTAGACTTTCATTTTATTTATTTTTGTTTTTGTGCAGTTTGCTTATTTTCTTGAGAGAGTGCAATCTCTGTTTATTGACGTCGTTGTCTTCGTCATCATCATCTTCGTCAGTCGTGAAGATCAAATGTTAAAGTTTCACTCGAGTGGTGAATCTATAAACACAACAAACGAACGCTTCACAGATCATAGATGACGCTGATGGTCGGTGGCGACTACGTGTCTTGTCAGTGTTTTTTATGGCTAATAATCGTATAATTTACCAGTCACGATTTTAGTGAATGCAAATCCAAACCAATGATTTCAATGTGAGCCTTAGATCAAAATACAATGTTTTAGGTGTTACATGTTTTTTGTTTTGTTTGAAAACTGAATTTTTTTTTTTTAGAATCTTCTTTTTTTTTACTTTTGTGATTTGCACAAAACATGCACCTTGTTCTGTTTACAAATTTAATCTATATGGGAACGTTGATTTCATTATTTTCTTACCGCACTGTGGTCATAAAAGGCAATAGTCGTGGCAGAAATTAAAAACTTTCATCTATTATTTTGTAACAGGATATTTCTTACTGGAAAAGAAATATAAACTGATCTTCAAACTATGAACAAAAGATTAAAGATAAGTTACTTTTACTATATAGCAAGCAAAACTGTGAAGCACAAAATGAGCCCACATCGTAAAATGTTCAATATACTACCAATTAAATTCTACGTCACAAATTTAGCTTAGGTTGGTAACACTGTGGTATTACAGTACTGAGTTCTCAAAAAAGTGTCGTCGCTCTCAACAGGCTTGATTATTGGGAGTATTCTCAAAGCATGCAGCAATTACTTATGTTCTGCTCAATTCTCTGGTCTTATTTTGTGTTTATCACATAAAAATGGCTTGTTTAAAACAATAATAATAATAATTTAATGCTTGTGGAGGTCCACCCACCACAATATGACAAGTGACAGGCAACAAAACAAAACAAAAACAAAAATAATTTAAAGCAATGACTCTTTTCGAATGATATTCAAGGTCTTTTCCGAAAAATCATATTTTTCAATATTCAATGTCAGTGAACGTGAATGTGACAATAATAATAATAATTAAAGGAACAAGAAATATGTATGCCCTGTCACTGTTAAAAACTTCAATTTGTTTAATTGTATACCCTTTGTGCAATCTTATGTTAAATGAAACAAAAAAAAAAAAAATAAATCATTGAACTTGAAAATTTCGAATAAGACATTTAAAAAAAAAAGAAAAACCAAAATTGACAGGAGACCTTTCGTAAAATAAATTCAGTTGTCAAGTCAAATGAACTTGACACTGAAATTTGTTGTTTTTTATCTTTATTTTTTTGTTCTTTAATTTTTGTTTGCGACGGAAATATGTTGGAATGTAATTGTTTTTATTTTTTTGAGATAATTCTGACAACAAAAAAAATATCATTCGTCCTGGGAAACGAACAGAATTCGAACAGTAAATCTCAAACAATTCAAAAGACTTGAGACATTTAAGAAAGAAACAGATGTTTTTTTTTTTAATGAATCTAAGTAAGAAAATTCTCTAAGAGTTATTTTGACAACAACTTAGCAAATTTATTTGTTGTATAAATCTCAACAAAAACAAAAAAAATTTTTGGTTTGGGAATTGTCATAATCATCATGATTTATAAGGGGTGACACCATTTACGTACATGCTTATGTATATGTTTTCATATGAAATATATTTCATATGCATATTATTTTTCCCAAAATTAATGTCGAAAAGCTTTTAAAATGACTCTTTTTGTATATTTAATAGCATTTTTTTTTCGCAATTAAACGGTGATTTGCAAAAAAAAAGAATTTCAAATAAAAGACTAATCATCATTATGTTTTTGTTTGACACTAAAAAGCCAACATCAATAAACTGTTAAAAACACTTCGTAAAAATTAAATGGCGAAAATGTTGAAAAAATGTACGCTGTTGGCACGTTTTACAATGTTGTGTGCGGCCTCATATAGAAGATGGTTAAAAATTAAGTTTGAAAAAGTATTTGAGCGAAAACCGGACCGAAAAAGTGTTTGTATTTGCTCTGATCAGATGGGTATTTTAAATAAAAAGAAGTATAGGAATTGGGTATTTCCACCAGAATTTTGAATGGGGAGTAGAAAAAATCGATTAAAGCTCCCTTTTGAGGTGTTATTTTAGACCTGTTGTCAATTTTTTTTTTTTGTTAATAGTGGTGACATTTTGGAGATATTTAAACAATGCTGCACCTTTCTGACTTCTATCAACTTCTGTATTTCGTTTTCTTTTACTTCTGCTTTTTGCAGAACTACACAGAAAAATATAGTACAACCTAGCAACAAGAAAATTGCCTTATTGACCTGTTTTACTTAGAAATCTTATTAAAATACGTGAATAATAAGATAATTCTTGTTTTCGTGAAAAAAAATGGCATTTGCGACCTAAACCAAAATTATATCTGTTATGGCCTAGAGGGTAAGGTGTGCATCTAATACTCTCAACACTAAGGTTGAATCCCACGTATGATCACATTTTCTACTTTTAATTTTTAAGAAGGTTTTTCTACTAAAAATTATAAGTTTATCTTCTTGGATAAAAACTATAGAGAAATCTCATAGTTTTTGTTCCATTTTATATGGTCCATTTTTTTCTGTTTAGACTAATGAATTAATATGAGTCGAAATCAACAAAATAACTCAAAAGCTCATGATTCTTCAGAAAAGCAGGGTAACTCCCTTCTTTAAACTTTGAAATATTTTTAATGGTAAATTTCAGTTTGACCTGATCGGATGATCAGAATCCCAAAAATGACCCGGTCTGCTTAAAAAATAGATTGAAACATATAATAGACTCATTATGGCTACTCACAGTTACTGATTGGACTGTGACGTGTCACACATGATACTTTAATTTGTGATTGAACTGCTGGAGTCAATTTCATGCATACACAGATTTCAATCAGGTCAGGCAGAACTGGTGTTGAAACTGGCCCTGTATAGTAGGCTTATGACAAAATAGAACCAGCTACTTTAGATTGGGTAACATGAGATTTTTAAACTCGCTAAAGGAGCTACTAAATTTCAAGTTTTTCTGTGGGGCACCTTTGGTATAAATGAATTTGGTCAGAATGTAGACTTTGTACGCGTTCAGAATTATCTCAAGGAAAGGAATGATAATAACTAAAGCGTTTTGGAGTTCAGCTGGTATTTGTTTGGATATTTCATTCTTGAAATGATTTACCATATTTCTTGCATTGAACGAGTTCTTTATCCCCTTATTTGAACAGATTCGACGTCTCAAAAACCGAAATCATTTTGAACCGCAAAATGAACTACCAACTTATCTGTTGATTAAAAGAATTCTTCTCATAGACTTCTGTTTGGCGAAACCATGAAGTTCATTATGTAAGAATTGTTTTAATAATTTACAGAACACTCCTTTTTCCTGTCCAGATAAATGTTCAGTTATCACATGGGCTTCTATGCCAATCGATTTCTTAGTAACCGTCGACGGGTGGCGTAATTTTCTGACATCTGTCTATTCTAACAACTCGGAAATCTTTCAATAGAGATTGTTAGAAGCTAAAGCACTGATCATATAATGTCAGTGAAGTTTCGAAAGAATTGGTGAAATATTGTCCGGCCAACAAACTTGAGAAATCTTCAGTAATCGCTTGAAGGTAGGAGTGTGATAGAAGACTTGTTTTATGCATTATTCACCTATCCCCTCAAGTACAAGATAACTTCTGACATTGTTCAACTTTTAAAGCTACATGGGGCCTGCCAATGCTACAGAAATGATACTGCTTGATATAGGAAAATCGGGATCAGAGATCTACACAGCTCATTGCCAGAATACCTGCATTCCGGAACCACTAACCACCAACCTTGCGGTTATCCTAAATTTAAGCAAATCTAAGTAAGGGACCATTCTTTTATATAAGAGTTATTTTACTGAAAGACTGGCGATACCGGTAAGTAGAAAGTTGACTGGAAAGCAGTTCCTATTAAACTTAATGGTAAGTTAAGGATTATGTAAAAGGTTTTTGAGATATGGCTTTCCGACAAAAACTTTTGTAAATTTCGTATTCACTCCAACAAGTTTCCAAATAGTTTTCTAATAAAATAATAAAAATCCTTGTAAAAAAGCCTTCACCAAATTTATCAAAAAAAAAAAAAATAAAAAGGTGAAACCTAATATATGTACATATCTAAGCAATCTGTAAGAAATAGCTCAACATCTACTACTAATTTGTGTCTCCATTGACCAACTCACATTTATAAATTCAGGCAAAGGCATTTGAAAAAAAAATAAGCAAAAGTTAACATGACAGTTCGCCATCCATCTCACACAACTCTTGGAAATAAATTAACCATACGAATGCCAAAGCTAAACAGCTGTAGTCATTGTTGATAAAAATCCACTTGCATTCCCTGCCTGATGTGGTGTTGTAACACTATCGGCAGTGATCACAGCAAATTATTACACCGATCTCATCACACACACAAACAAAGGCACACATAAAAAATACCCCATCTGGTGGGACATTATCTGAATGAGAATTGCCATAATAATAACGTGCGACAATGTTTGCAATAATATAAGCGAGCAAACTTGCAACCTTTGGCACTCCTCGCTTGATGATCCATAACTGTGGCACACTTGTCAAATCAAACCATCATCATTATTATCTCTTCCTCTTCTATTCACATGATATATTCAATGGAATGGTTGCTATTTACAAAGAGTTGAGTTAGGTTTTGTTGGATTTCTGACAGAAGCAATTGCAACGTCAGGCGCACCCTTTTTGCGTTCGTTGTTGTTTTTTTTTTTTGTTTTGTTTCTGTCAAAACACTCACTCGCTTCAATTATTGCAAAGCGCAGCACACGGTGTAGTATTATCTCACTCATAGCAACAACAAAAAAATGTGTTACATAACGTGCAACAATTTGCCGCCGCCGCTGCTGAGATTTGACAGCAGAAAGAAAATATCAGCCAAAAACATTGCAAAATATGTGAGTTGAATTTCCAAATTGGATTTGTTTGGAAAATCTATTAAGTGCCAGTTTGGTTTGGTTTTGAAGTTTTCCTTCTTTTCTTTTCTTTTTTATTTTTATTTGACAGGCGAACACGAATAATTACACTTAATGAAAAGTTTAAAGAAATTGTGCCTGTTTTAAAATCAGGGTCAGTTAATTCTACAAATAAATTAAAAGTGAATTAGTTGATGTTAGAGAAATTTTCAGTGAAAGACTAATTTGAGCTTTAAGCTGTCAAAAAACTTTTGAAATCAAAAACGAAGCAAGAGTCAGTAGCGAACTGCTCTTTCCACTTCGATTTAAAACTCTTTGTTCACACTTATCTGTCAGAAATATAGAATCTACTCATTCTTGTATCTGCTATAAACATCGTTTTTCGGAGCGGGTCCTCCATTTGGTATGAATGCAATTCTTCAATCTATACACTGTCATGAGCACCTGCTCACCTTATTACTCTGAGTTAATGTATTGAGCACGTGCTCCGTTTTATTAATACCACCCAATGTCAACCCTCGATCTTAATCGTCTGAAAATATGTTTCAAGAGTAAACCGGAACCTAAATGCGAATCAAGAATGATGTCACACCAAAACACTTCACCTTAAGAAGGGCTTAAAGAAGTCTTATACAACGTTTAAAGAAACATTATAGAATACTTACATAAACAAAAGTTAATTTAAGTTAAACAAATCTTTAAAATATTGTTTATAAATTCTGGGATCATTAAAAGTTTATTAATTAATAATATAAACGTCATGTGTTTTCAAAGATTTCGTAAGATTTTTTTCTCTAAGTGTAAATTTACGTACCAAAATGATACAATCAAAATAATATAATACTTTGTAGTTTATTTCTTTTTTGGTTTGTGGTATGGCGGCAACGTGTGTACGCCTTCATGTTACTGACGCGTGCTGTTAAGCCTGTCACTGCAGCGATAAATTGTTTGTAAAATAATTCACGCCGGTTATTTGCGGGGGGGGGGGGGGGGTTAAATGCAATTGACGTACAACTATACAATATTATAATCCTATACTACAAAAAAGGTGTGCACATTAATCAAAATGTTTATTAATAATAAATCGGAGTCGTGTCTGGGCCCTGCCATTACGATTAGACTATGCATTTATCTTGATGGCAGCATTTTTTTTAAATATTGTTGAGTATGGAGGAAGCAGTTGTCGTAAGAGAATGAAGTGTCATATTGCAATTATTGCACAGAATAACTTCTTGTTAATAAAGAACTTTACTGGTTGTGCAATAAAAATTCAGTGAATTTATGGAAGAGTGTATGTGAACAGGAAGATCAGTATTTGGATTAGAGAAAATCAGTTAATTTTTTCGAAACATACACGAAACATTCACATCACACTTTGAGGGATCGAAGAGCCTGAACACAAACAACAAACAGACGATTCAATGTGGCACAAAAACTTTTAAAAGTTGAAAATCGCATTTACCTTATCATGGACACTATAGTCAGCTGGCTTATGGTAACACCATAAAAAGTTCGGTTTGTCTCACAAATTCACAAACCATCATTGCATCAAAAATGTTTTTTTTTTCGTAACTATTCTTAATTTTCTTCCAATGAACCAATCTTGATGCTTACATCATTTCCCAGTCAAAAAAATCCTCCTTGCACAACATTTTGGATAGTTTTTGGACCGTGAAATCTGGATTTTGTATGGGTAAACGGCCTTTCGGTCAACTGGCATGCGGAGCACAGGCGAGTATGAATGTCGTTAAGCCGCGCAAAAACATTTGTATGCTCAATTTACTAATACTGACTCGAGTGACTTTCCGAAACAGACATTGGTTTAACCTTTTTTTAACAGTACCTCCCGTAGAAACTGTTTTTTCCGGCCTTTTAATTTTTCGAAAGAGGCAGCACCGTTTTATTGCCTGAAACTGTTTTTTGTGAATCTTTTGTAAAGATGATATTAAAAATTTGCATTTAATTTGACAAAAATGTAATCTCTTCAATTTTACTATTACCGATCACTTAAATTGTTGCTATTAAGAAAAAACCTGCATCTAAAAGCTATCAAAAGATCATATGTGGTACGTTGCAGTGCAATTAACTGCTGCTAATCCACCGGAGTATACATAATTAAAGCAAGAATTTTTTCGACCTTTTCTTTCAGAAAACCGAGTGAACTGCAGCCATCCGGTCAGTCAAAACCGACGCAGGTTTTCCTCTTGAGTTTTGTTCTTTCGTGAATGTTAGGCTGAAAGATAGATTTTGGAGATCTGGTAGACAATCCAGAGATAAAATATTTTTGTACCCTCAATGTCCAGGTCGTGTAAATTTTTAAATGGAGCATAGAATCATCTTCATCTTTCACCTGATGTTGTTTAGAGCTTTGTACACCTGTTAGCTTCTTAGTCCTATAAACAGTTCTGCTGTCGCATCGGCATCTTCTGCTACTTCAGCTAATGTGTAGTTACGCGTGTCACATCGCACACTATGGGAAACTTCTCTAATCTTCATGCGATACGTAGACTCTAGCTCGTTTCTCTCTGCTGCTCGAGTAGCTGCGATGTGAGCTGTAAGTTGTTTTCTTTCGTCGATCTTTGTCTACATCCGAGCACTGTTTCTTCCTTGTGCCCGACCGACAATTCTTTCAGCACCGGTTTTGAAAACATTTTTTTACAGCACACTTGGTTTTCGATGCAGGTAGTTTCAGTGTTACTATCTGTGGCAACTCAGCTTATTTTATGGGACGTCTTGTGTTCAAACAGGTACCACCAATTACAAGACGGTTGACATTGCAGAAATCCGCAAACGCTTTCCATTGTCGTTGCAATCGCCAACTGTATTCTTTCTCATAACATGCCTGGGCCTATCGTTGTTAGTGCCAACTCTGGAATTCAAATTTCTGATAACCAATATGATGTATTGTATTCTCCTTTACTTCAGGATCTCAGCGATTTGTTAAGGTGTAAAAATGTATAATGGTGATGAGCGTGCCGTACTTTAGTCCGCAACCTTGCCTTCGTAATGCTGTCCTTCAGGCTACAACGAAATCAGGCCATTCAGAGCAGTTTTGGTAAGTACCAGTGAAACACCTGAATTTCGAACATTTCCAGGTTCTTTTCCGTATTAGAGTAGTACAGTTTTACGGGTTTGGGATTTATATCTACACGAGCCCAGCTATCAACTTAATCCTAAGATGTCCAATTTATATCGCATTCTATTGCATTTAAGTTAAATGGCGTCTTGGAGCTCTTCTCTGCAGTTGTTGAGAAGGGTATCAACAGGATGTCCGGGTACAATATCCAAAAGTCGTCAGTGTGTTATCAGTCCTTATCCGGGGCGTAATGTCGGTTTCGCTAGCGGAAATTGGTTCAGTAACGAAGGATGCTACTCTACGTAACCTATCCTAGAAATATAAAAGCTTTCATGGTGAATTTCTAAGTGTGACTTTACTCTTAGAAATTCATGGTGAATTTAGTGTTTTAAAGCATGTTGAAATCCCACACCAATTTAATGAATTTAAAGAAGCCGTGAACACAATTATTTCTTTTTTCACCTCATATTTCGGTAGGTAGGTATATTTAATAGCCTATTCTATAAAATTAAAATCACTACATTTTATTTAAAGAAACGCCATATTCAATCCAATATCATCAATTTAACCGTCAAACCACCCAGAAATGCATTTAATTTGAAATAAAACCTTGTATTTTGGTTGATTATTATAAAATGTAAATTTAATTTCCATTTAAATATAAATATTTCAACATTCCTTTTACCAACCTAAAGAGAAATCAATCATTATTATTCCAACTAGCAAAGTTAAATGTATCTACGTATGTATAGATACAAAAACATATATATTATGTACGTACGTACATATGTATGTATTTATCTATACCTACCTGAAATCAAAATGTCTACCAAAATGTTTTGCCCTTTCACCATCACAATTTTGTACACACAAAATGTTACTGAATTCCATATCCAGAGCTCAGACATCCACCATTAGATGATGGGATGACTACGTCGAAAAAATCAAGACGACCGACGACGACGATGAGACGATGGAGAGAACCCAAACAAATCAATGTCCTCCTTTCATTTCTCACAGGATTTAAAAAAAAAAAAAAAAAAACTCAACACACAGCGCAACCATGCAAAAGCGCCTTTCAACACCACCGATTCCAATTCCACCACACAAGCTGGTTTATATCTTTTTTATGCTTCATATTCTTTTGCAATGATTTTTCAAACGATAATTGTATTTTAAATTGTGTTTTTTTTGTTTTTCTCTTCTGCCATTTGTACACTTGTATATTTCTTCAATCAGCTGATTTTGTTCCATAATTTGACAAACATGTGAGTGAAAACGTGGCTATATACTTAAATACAAAAAAAAAAGAGAAACCAATACAATCATATGGTGACCCTTTCAAACAAATACTAACTGAAATTTCTCTTTAAAAGTATTTGTGCAGCAGCCATGTTTTTTTTCTTCTTGATGTGTGTGATTTTTACCACAGGTATGCTCAATGTAATTTAACATAAAATTTTATGCGCGCTGCTGCAGAGAGAGAGAAAACGAACGAGAGAAATCCCCCAATTGCAACATAGCCCGCTATGTTTATGGGATACTATGTTGATGGTTACCACTGTGGTGGATATCAATAACATATTCTTACTCGTTTTTATTGAGGTTTTAAGAACAAAAAAAAATTGTACAAGAAAAAGTAGTTAATTACAAAAAGTACCTACAGGAGGTTTGGCCAAAATCTTTAGCAATTTTGAAAAGAATTAAAAAAAAAAAACAAAAACTTTCCTATGGATCTTGACCCGAAATAGAAGATCGAATTTCGATCAAAAAAAGTTCAAAAAGTACTCGAAATAAGGGTTTGGACTCGTCTGGTATACTCAACCAAACGAGTCCAAGGTGGTTTCCAGGGTGGTCATACCATCGAATCATAAATTTGAAAAATCACCGGATTTAACCACCCAACCCCCACTCACGATGACAGTAAACAGTGTAATCCTCCCAGATTTAAAATGTGCTATCTTAATCCTTATACCTTATTATTCACGTTCTTGGATTTTAGGTTATATATCTGATCCCAAAACATGTTGGTTTATCAGTAAATTAAGAAATTTTGCTGAAAATTCTTCAGAAACTTTCATCTGGCTAGTTACATTTATTATTGTAAACCATTTATCCATTACTTTTTGCAGAGATTTATGAAAAATTATGAAAAATTAGAGTAGTTTAGTGACCTTAAATTTCCAAGTAGTAGTAGGTACTTTGATTTTTTGTACTCACGCTTTAAGTTAACATAGTTGCACGTGTTTATAAACATGTGTACATATTTATATTCTGGTGGGCTTAGCTGTTGTTTTGAACACAATAAATATATAAGATTTGAAAAGACATTCATTCTAGGTCGATTTTCTTGATATTAAAATATCTATTTTTTTTTTTTAAGTGCATTCTTCGATGGCTTACCGATTCTTTGTCTTCTAATGTGGCTCACAATAAATGATAAGAATTTGTTAAGGATTCCATTTGACACTAGCCATGTTTTGCACGAAGTGAATTGAAAAGAAAGTAGTAATTTTAAATGGGTTTTTCTAAACTCACAAAAAAAAATAACCTTTTCTAAAAAAAACGATAAATGGTCGCTCCACGATTTTTTTTCACTGCCACACTGAATCGTCAGACTCCTTCCATTAGTGGTGCTAAGTCGATGTATGCTCGAATTATTTGAAAAACTGATGCCCGAACTGAGCTTGAACCATCGTCCTTGCGATTGCAAAGGGCATGCACTACGCATTACGGTAAGCTGCCACATAATAAATATAAACCCAGAGTGAGCTTCATTGTTTATGAAAGTGTATTGAACCGAATGGTGTTTTTACTATCCCACAAAGGTTATAACACATAACAGAAATAAGTGTTGCCGTTTTTATCGGAAATCGACATACATATTCATTATATCCTTATGATACCTCGTTACCTAAGTAGGGCGGACTCTACCAACGGATATTTGCCTGGGAGGTCCCTGTCCTTTTCAAAGAAAAGTATATCAAAGAACTGGGGCCCTCACTGTGATCCTAAAGGGTTCTTGAGAGGCCTCTATATCTCTGTTGAAAACCCCTTCAGACCTTGCAGGTCTTTTTTAAGATCTTACAGCTTCGTTGGGCTTAACTATTATTTTTTTTTTTTTCAAAATTTGTCAAAAAATATTAATTATTATCAAAAACAAAATGTCTTAACAAAATTCGAACAGTAAAAAAAGTTTTTGTTTTCTTCTTACTCATTTCTTACTACAATAGCAAATGCGTCCAGCTTATTATTTATACATATTGTTTTGTAACTTGCACCAATTCCTATCAAACGTAATGGCAACCATGACATTAAAGTGTTGTGCTGAATGCGATTTTATTTTATGTACCTTACCTACAGTAAAGAATGACCAAAGTTTTTATTTTTCATTTAATAAATTATTTCCCTAAACGTTCCAATGCCCCCCTTTTTTGTTAATTGTTTACTACAAACACGATAAAAAAGCTGTTATAAATTTGAATAAAATAACTAAATTTTGATTTTGGTTAACTTAGTTTACCTACAAAAATACAAAAATTATATCAAAAGAGAACATGAGAGAACTTCCATTAACTCGGCATATAAAGGTGCTTTCAAAATTCACCTCTGTTGCAGGTTGGTGAATGGTGATAAATGCAGAGAAAGGGAACTAGGTATATGTATGCTGACGACACGACGACGACAGCGCGCGCAATACCACCTCTTGTCTATATCTACTATACTTCTCCAAGTTATGGGGTATGGCCCAATCTCGGTCTCGAAGTAAGGTAGATTATGTCCAGCGAAGCGAATCGATGCTTCCACTGCTATTAATGGTGCTGCTAGTTGTATTTTTTTGTTGGTTTGTTATCCAGCAGCAGTAAAAAAAAAAAAAAAAGTTGGCAGGAAAGACAATCAGTTTTATTCAAATATTCAGTTATGCTGAAGAGCTCTCCGACATCGTCTCAGCTTCTTTTTTGTTCTTCGTCGTGGTCGTCGTCGTCCATCGTCGTGGTGGTGTCGTCGTCGTCGTGCGCATTGGGAAAACGAACGCACATTTGATTTTGTACCTATTCCTTTATTTTTTCCCTAAAAAATAAAAAAAATCATTGCTTAGGTAAAAAAATAATGAAAACCGTAAAATCACAAACTCCATCAAATGAGGACAAAATTTTGAATTAAAAACCCACTGATACCGGCTTTTCTCTCAAAAATAAAAATATTTATTTATAAGAGAAACGAGAGTATAAAAACGCATCGAGAATGGATGAATAAATGAAAAGAAAATTGTTTAAACAAATTGAATTTGGTTAAGAAAAAAAAGGTCCGAATAAATGTTGTCGGTTATTCTTTGATTTTATTCACCACTCTGGGATGTTGACTGCGGTATTTTGATATACGGTCGTCGGAGTTGTATTCATATTTGAATTTTACCCCCTACATACAAAAATTTTGTACACATATAGAGCGTCTTTTCTCTCTTTACACACACCCATTCAAACAATTTTATAGATTTCTACTTCATGTTCATAGTATTTGTGGTATATTCTTTGAAAACATATCACCGACTCCCAGATCTTAAGTTCGGTACTTTCTAGAAGAAGCATATTGTAACATTATATCCATGTGTAAAAGAGTAAATACAAATACATGTACCTACATGGTATTGTGTACCTACCATTACCATACAAAATAAAACTGCTGCCTCCGCCTTTAAGTATTCGTCCGTCATACGTACACATTTATAAATGAAAGCCTTCAGCGCGCGACAGTCGTGTATAATTAATAAAAAAAAAATTATTGAAATTTTATAGTCTCGTGCAGACTAAATGAATTTCATTTTGTTTGCGCTCTGTGTCCAAAAAAAGTGGGTTTTTTTTTGTTTTAAATTGTAAATTAATTGTAATCCTTTTTATTTTTTTAGAATATTTAAAAAAAAAAATACAAATACATATTGAAAACCAAATAAATTTATACCTACGTGAATCAAAAAATTGTTTGCTCTATAAAAGCGCATGTAACGTACAAATAAAAAATGAAAAAAGAATAAAAATGCAATGAATGTACCTAAATGAAAGAAATTAAAATACGATATCAATACTACCTACCTTTTATAGTGTTCAAAAATTAATTTTTAAGAAAATAAAAAAAAAATAAAAAGTGCAATCTACCATTTTGGGTTAACAAAAAAAAAAAAAAAAAGAAAGACATTTTGTGTATTTCTTAGAATTTAATTTGCCGCACCCCTCTCTCGCCGCTCTCTCTCATTTTGATCTCAAGTCTTCTCCACCTCCTCAACTTTTTTGTGAGAAATCTGCAGCTTCTTCTTAATTGATAATAATAAATTAATTACTATTAATTGTGTCGTCATTGTTTTCGTCGCAGTTCTTCGCACACACAGTGTAGACCAAAATTTGTGTTTAATTATTTTGTTTTGAGAAATAAAATAAAATAAGAAAAAAAATATTTCGTTTGTTACGGAAACTTAAAATGAAGACAGACATCATGACCTTTCAGCTGTATCCAACTACCTCCGGGAAACATGACATTATCCGAGAGGTTGTAATGAAGTATATCGATTACTTTTACCCGGAGTAAGTATCTATCTATTTTTTTTTGTTTTAACTAAAAATGCACTTTCTTCTTCTGAAATTTCTTGCATAATTTCTTTTTTTTTTTTTTATATATGAATGTGTTCTATTGAAGCTAATTGAGATTTTCAAATAATATGAAAGAACAGGGTGTTGTTTCAATTTATTTCTAATTTTTTTTATACAGACGATAGACGTTCTAATGCATTTTAATTATTGTGTAGATACTACAACCTATAATGTACTTGTCTGTACAGCGCATATGAAAATTGTATGCCATTTTGTCTGGCTTGTACTTGAGCAATCGATTTTTATGCAGTTTTTTTTGTACCTACCTACTTTTTTTTAAATTCGTTGTCATAGATAGTGTAAGAGGATTGAAAATAGATTTCTTTAATTAGTTAAGTAGGTGCATAGTACATAAATGTAGGTGCATAAAACTTATGTATTTATAACATTGATAGTGTTTATTGAACAGAAAATATCTCAGAACAATTTTTTTTGAAGGGTTTTGCATTTGTCTGATCAAAATTTTATACGATTTTGTGAAATCGAAGTTTCAGGAACTTTCTCGATTTTTTTTTTTAATGAAGAGGCTGAAAAGAAACAGTTCAAAGATGGCGACTGCAATAAAGAAATATCTATATAGGTACACACCTACCAACCTACCAGATCTCGTAAAGAAAACGAAAATAAAATAATTCAATACTCGTTTGAATGTTGTATACTTGCTTACAAAAGAAGAAAAAAAATGAATTCAACAAAAAATTTTAAATTAGTTTTTTGCATTCATTTCTGATTTTGAAAACTCAGAAATCTCTGTAACGATTCCAAAATGTGTTTTTAATCGATTGAAAATTAGTTTCAAATTGATTTCAAAGTATGTAGTTACAAATCGATGGCAAGTTATTTTCAAAGATGTTTCAAATTATTTGAAAATAGTTTTCAAATTGATAGAAAATTATTTTCAGAGATATATTTTCAATCCGCTGCCAAATCAGTTTCAAGTGGATTGAAGGTCACTTTTAAACCGATTGGAAATTAGTTTCCAATTGGTTAAAATTTCATTTCAAATCCATTGAAAACTTGTAAGTTTCAAAAAGATTGAAAACTAGATTCAATTCGATTGAAAATTGGTTTCAAATCGAATGAAAATTATATTCAAATCAAATCAAAATTGCTTATAATTTAATTTCAAATGTACTAACAATTTGTTTCAAATCGATTGCAAACTAGTTTCAAATCGGTTGAAAATTGTTTTAAAATCGCATGGGATTTAAATTTAAATGGTTAAACATCAGTTTCAAATAATATATTGAATTGAAAACTAGTTTCAATTCGATTGAAAATAAGGTTGAGAAAATAAAAAACTGGTAAGCAATTTAAATTAAGAAGAGGTACACAATTTGTGCCATATAGAACTCTTGGCAACTCTTTCTATTTTCTGATGTCCAATTGCAATGCATTTACATATGATGAAAAAAAAAACATACAAAAAAGTGATAAATGATTGGATTCGAAAAAAATAGCCTTAAATGCATTGTGTCCAGGAGTTTTACATTTTCCAATGATTCTCAAGGAAATTCAAGTAATCTTAACAAAATTTAATAAGGTCTAAATCTGTTTTATATTTTGTTAAAATTAATATGAAAGCAGGTTCCAAAATTTATTTTAAGCTCTAGTTTTAATGAAGTTTTGTTTGAAACCAAACTTGTCCTCAAATAAATTATATTGCATTCCAAATTAAGATGTATTGTTTGAAAATTATTGGGGCCCTTCTTTATTTTTCTTAAATTTCTTAATTTCTCTAAGGGCGCTCTTAAATCTTATTGAAGAAACTTTACGTAGAGTCCAAAATGAAGAAAAAAGAAAATAGTTGCAACTCTGAAACTATAAATTGAGAAAACTGAACCTGATTCTGTATGCACAGTTTTACTAATTCGAAAGGAACTAATGCTGTGTGTGGCCTAAAAAAACTCTTCAAGCTTTCATTATCGAATGTCCAGTTTCCCAACAATGTCCAGTTTTAACAATTTCCTGAATCTATATTGCGACGCCAGGAACATTATTATTTGAAAAAAAAGAAGCCAGAAAATTGTTATCCCCAATTGTTATTGTTATACCCACTTGCAAAAAGTGGGCGTGGCAGAAATTCAAATAACTTTTTCAGTTTTCAAAAGAATTAAAACAACTTTCATTTAAGATCTTAATGAAGGCATTAAGTAAGTCCCAAAATGATTTCAAATTGAAATTCACAATGATGCAAATTTTCGTGACCCTAATTGCAAGTAATCGACTTAAAAAAAAAAAATTAAATCAGCTAGCCCGCTAACTCACGACCCGAAATAATACTATTTTCAGCAGTTTCTTTTGCATGACTCAAATTTATAATAAAGACAAACATTTTGGTGTTCTGAAAAGTTCTTATTTTAATTTTCATTAAGAAAAATATCAAAACAACGTAATAAAACAAATTTTCTTCATTTAAACACGCGACCACCCACATAAGCAAGACCAAGACACCTGTTTTTAATTTCTACCTGAACAGCAACAACAAAAAATAATCTTATTTTACGTTTTCTAGAACAAAGTATTCTATTTGTACTATATACCCTCACATAAAATGAAGGTGAATAGTTTTCTAAGTCATTGCATCTGAAAAAGAAACTGCATCTTTCTAAGGTAATTCTATTTTTAAAAAATGTTTTCTCGTGACAGAATCGTCTTCCCAATTTCATCATCACTTTAAATGTTAAATGCAAATAAAATTGGTTTTCCTACGCACGCAATTTCGCTTGGCCACACCTCTTTTTTTCTTTGATTTGAGACAACTTTGCTTTTGAATTTGATTTAGAAGTCGTTTATAGATGAACTGAACAGTCAAAACCTCTTATTTTGTATCAGTATGTGCTCATGTAGATATTTTTGTTTTTAACCAATTCTAAAAAAATCGTTTATACAATCAAGGAACCTCTTGAAAAATGAAAACTAATAAGTTGAAAGATTGATATAAAAGTCGAATGAGATATCAATTGATACAGAAAATAAAAAACAGGGCTATTTTTTATGAGACAAGCGCCACTTTAATTCTCATAATTTTTAGTTAAGTCAAGCGGATTTATTTAAATTATTTCTTTGAAAATTTTGATATCAAATAATTTTAATGTTAAAAAGCTTCCGTATAACTTAGTTCAAGGTATACACAGATAGAGAGAAAGACAGTCAGAATTGCGAGACCCACTTTTTTGCATTTTCTATCATCGTGATGTCATGCCTGATTGTTATCTCGAGTTCGATTTTTTTTACGAATCCAAAATTTGCCCTATAATACCTACCTATATCGCAAGTAAAATAAAATAGTATGCTTTGCATTTTCTGATTTCAATAAGAATTCGAATTTTCTAAAAAATAATTGAGTTGGATTTT
Source organism: Meliscaeva auricollis (assembly GCA_948107695.1). Taxonomy (NCBI): domain Eukaryota; kingdom Metazoa; phylum Arthropoda; class Insecta; order Diptera; family Syrphidae; genus Meliscaeva; species Meliscaeva auricollis. Next base: position 29,785,795 of record OX403618.1, read on the forward strand.
TAGATTCGGCTTAATTTTAAAATTACATACAAATAATGAAAAGTATCTACAAAAAATCAATCAAACAAGCATAATTTAATAACATATCCAATCTATATTTATTGCAAGAGTAAGTACTTTGTTCCTTCACCAAGAACCGGACTCTAAGTAGTAAAGTCACAAAATTGAAACATGTTCGGGTTTTCATTGAGTAAAATACTAACATGTGCCTGATAAAAATTGTCTTCAAATCCCATAACTTCCATAATCTTCTATCATACTTGTGAAAAAAAAAAAATTGGAAAAATTGTCAGTATTGATTCTTTTGTTCAAATTGGTTTTACATTTTTGCTCTAAACGTAACAGTTTTACGTATCAGTATTTAAATTGCTTTTGAGTTTTAAGCTGTCAAAGTACTAACTTGCATTTAAATTTAAGTGAATTAACTGCAACTAAAAAAAAAAAGATAAAACCTGAAGGAATCTACTTTTCTCATGCAAGTTGAAAAATTATGAAAAAAAAAGCCTTCTTAAATTAGATTTTAGTTCTGTTCTGCTTCAAATACGTATATTTAAGTCAAAATGAAAAAATGAAGAGTTATCAATAAAATACAAATTCTTGGTTGAATCTAATTGCAAGATGGTGGCAAAATCAAACAAACTGTAAATGGAAATTGAATACATTTTTCTATTTTTTTCAAAAATGTTCTCAACTGTTAGTTACTTTTGACCTAGTTTTTATTATCATTTTCCTGCAATCACTTGTCATTAAACTAAAATTTTAATTTATTTTTAATTTCTAATATTTTAGATATACCTTCATAAAGTATACAAGGTTTTGACTGTTAACATTATACTCTTGTCGATTAAACAGATCAGATGATGAAACATTGCCAGTAAATTACCTACTTAGAAGAACAACAAAAAAAAAAATAACAAAAACTTTCACTGGTTTATTTTATTGTTGTTGTTCTCGTCGTCCTTCGAAATCGAATCTCAAAAAAAAAATCATTGATCCCAAAATGTTGGTTTCATTGTCTCATAAACTCATAAACTGTCATCGCCGTTGAGAATTATTAATTTTTTTTTTTTTCGTTGACAATGCACTTTGATTATACTCAAATACTTGTGACTCGTCGCCGAGAGTTTATTATATGCACAGCTGACCCAAAGTGTTCTCAAAAAAAAAATGTGATTTAATTAAATTTATTTTTAGATTAAATTGCATTTTTTGTTTTTTGTTTTTTTTTGGTTTAAAAATATATTTTAGAAAGAGAAAGCTCTGAAAATCAATTATATAAACCGCCTTCAGATACTTATTCATTTTTGTACTTGCAGTTGAAATAAAAATTTTAAAAATATTGTCGCCATGCCTACTCTGGAATGTACAAATGAAATATTTTGCATTGTTTTTGTGTTTTTGTTTCCTTTTTGCAGAAACAAATTGGCATGCAATTAACCTTACTGCAATGTTGGACACCAGAATACTTTATGGGTGCGTTATTGTTGTAGCTCTTAAATAGCTTTGTGTAATGTGAGTTTTTTCTCTGATTGATAGATAGAACCACCATGACGACCGATATAGTGGATATGTCAGGGGCGGATCGCCTTTTCTGAAGGCCTAAGAACAAAACAAAATTGAAATGTCCCATTTTGTTAACTGAAAGTGCTAAAAATTGTTTTTAAGATGGTATTATAAATAGGGTATCTCACAATTATCGTCGCAAACAAAAACCATACGGTTAAGTCAAAAAAATCTTGTTTGCTTAGTTTTGGAGTTTAGCTGTTTTTATCAATTTAAAGGCCGTTTCTTTTAAATGGTTTTAACTTTTCCAAAATGTTACCGATTCTCCATGTTTTAGTTCTATTCAATCAGAAATTGCTTCCCCTTTCAATAAGTTTTAACGTTTTATAACTGTTTTATAACTTTATTTTAATAGGAAAACGGGAAAACTACCTCAAGTTTTTCGACTAAGAACTACCTCAAGAACTCATTCTTCTAGTTTGTTGCGGCTTACCATGTGTACAGATGGATGACTTGCCTGGTTTTGATCGACCCCAAGAAAGGTGGCACATATGTATGTGTCTTTTTTCATGGAGAAGGTTTTTTTGCTTCGCTCTTTGTTGTAACTCGCTAAAGGAAAGAAAGTCATACTATCATTTGGTCGATTGCATATTAAAAAAAAAAAACTGTTCTAATGCTGGGTTTATATGACTGACAAATTTCATTATTTTTGTCATTAACTCTACATTAATGACAAAATAGTTATATTTTTTCCATTAATTTCATATTAATGACAAAAATAATGACATTTTGTCACTGGCATACATCTGGTTTTGACGCGCTTTTAAATTCAATCCACAAGTATGTAGGTAGATCCACCCCTGGAAATGAACACTATGAGCCAAATGATTCATTACATTGTCCTCGATGTAAATAAAGCAATATCATCGTTGGTTTTTATTTTATCAAATTAAAATAAACTCAGCTGCAAGTCCGAAAAACCAAAAAAAAAAAAGAAAATTCAGCAAAAGCTATGAAAGAAAAATGTAAACATCCGATTTTCCGAGACTTCTTGGTTCTTTTGAATTTTATTTCACCATTAAATATCAAATACAAAAAAAAAAGTGAAAATTGTTTTCCACTTAAGTTTGCGCAAGTGTTTGGGATTTTCCAAATAAGAAATATTGTTTTTGTAGTTTTTTTTTGTAGTTGTTGTTGTTTTCCTCTGTTTTTCTTGAAACAAACAATGAATGTTGACTTGTACACTATGTACAGTCATGCCATTCATACAACGCAACAAAATCGATTTTTTTTTTTGTTAGCGTAAATATAAACAAAAGATTGCAAAATTTGTTTAGATTTTAAAATTTTATTATTCATAAAAATTGAAAACATCCTTATTGATTGGAATCACATACTTATATATGGCGCCAATAAATTTTGTAAACAAATTTTGTAACAAATATTGATTTTCTTTGAAATGAATTCACATTTCCGCACCTGTAGTTTAAGCTACGAACTTTGTTTTTTGTTTATGTAAATTTGCACTTTGTTCTAACTCTGTGTTTTCTTCTATTTATCAGTGAAAAACTTACTAGCACTTCATTCAATCGAACTAGATCTTCTTGTTTTTTTTTTACATTCATTCAACTATAAATTCAAGGCAAATATATGCGCAATAGTGCCAACGAATTTATCTGTTAGTTTTGATAAATAATGTTCAATTAAATTGTGTGTTAAGCAGTTATTTGTTCATTATTCGGTGCAATTAGTTATCTGTTTCCTCTTTTTTTACAATTATAACACATATTGCATACTGTTGCATTATAAATTGAAGGAAGCTTTAAAAATAACCTAAACTTTGTGTTAACCTTAAAAAGTGGCGCCCAACAAAACATAATAAGTAATGCCCAAACTCTCAATCAATATTATATAAACATCATGAAAAAAAACCTTTTTATTTCATTATATTTAGTTGTGTAACTAAAAATATATCAAATACATCTAAATTTTTCTGTTAATCCAGGAAATTTGATAACTTTGAACTGTATGTATCAACAACCCAAAGAAGTTTATTTCTTAAGAATTTAATTACATAAAAGTTTCATCTTCTTACAATGATATGTAATTTAATTCCAACAAAATAAAATTATGCAATGCTAACGTAACTAAATTGTTACCTGCTCGTATATTCAACATACAAAAACGAATATCTAATGCAAAGGAAAGAAGTTCTTGAAAGTATAGAGGAAATTATTTTTATAATGAGACATAATACTTAAGAAGAATAGAGCTGTGGTGACCCGGTGGTGTTACCTGGTAATATTTCTCAGAGCAATTGGCTGTAGTATATAAGCTCATGTACTATAAGTTAACTTACTATACATGTTTGTTGAAATTGTCAATCTGATGTTTTCTTTTCACTGCAATGGCTTCACCCAGTTTAACAGAAAAATAAATGTAAACTCACTTTTTGGTTTGAATTTAAATTTTTATAATGCTGGAAAATATTGACTCAGATTTAAATACACCCTTAACATGACATTTTATGAACTTTAACTCTTGTTCAAAGCCGATTTTGAAAAATTATCAATCAGCACCACGAAAATTAAATGATGTGATGAAGGTGGAAATATCTGGAAAAAATAGAAACCAAAATTATTTTTTTCACAAGAACAGCTTATTTAAAATTAGTGAAGAAAAAATTACCAAAAAACTATTTGGCGCAAAATTTTAGTAAGTTACTAAGCTATAAATAAGATTTTGAACGATTTTTACATCTTACTATCTCTTAACATTTTACTAAAGTTAAAATGACAAAATTTATAGTTTAACTTGCTAGATCTATATGATTTTTCCTCTAAACAATAAATTAAATTAATTTACAAGTAGGTAAATAATTGTTTAGCCGAATCGGCTCAATAGCTTTGAATATACATACATATACCAGGTCAACCTTAAAGCTCTCTTTTATAAAAACAATCATTTTTTTTTCAAGTCAATAAAAAAAATTTACGTGATAGAATTTTCTGAAACCAGATTTAGATTCACATTATTTGTCTTAATCTTAATTATTTATCAAAGACAAAATTGTTCCAAAATCGCTAAAAATATAATTATTCTATTTGTTCAAGCTACTTTTCCATTTTTTGTACGTTCCCACTGTTACTATTGCAAGTTTTACGTTTTTGATCAAATATGATCTCAGAACAATACAAAATCTGTACAAATCGAATTCCGTTTTTTCACTTCCCCTTTATTTGTATATGCAAGTATGTATTCATATCTACAAAATGAACGAATATTAAAATAAATTAGTTATGCTCTTTTAAAAAACATTCACTACGTGAGTTCTTGAATTGAAACAGAATTGGATTCTTATTTTGTTTACTTTAAATTTTGGTTGTTATAAAGTCTAACATCAAAAGAACTTGTTTTACAAAGAAGTATAGTTTCGCTTCGTTAATATAAACAAAATATTTTTATTTGAATAATGTTTTAAGTAGTCAAACTAAGTGATTGAATAAATAATAATGAAGAGCAAAAAACTTGTTTTTTTTTTTAATATGTGAGGCGCTTCTATGGGTAGGGTACCTATCCTGTTTATGTTTTCAACCTTTTTTTTCTTTTGATTAACAAATCGTGACAGAAATAATAATAATATTATTTTGCTTGAATTTATTTCCAGTATTTACTATATTTTATGCATAGGTACATACAATCATACATATTTATCAACCCCTTTTGTGAAGCAGATACATTTAAATATTTTATAGTTTTATTTTTGTGTTTGTTTTTTTTTTTAAGTTAACTTCCGACTTATTTTTTTATTTTTTATTTTTGTCCTCCTCATTTATTTATGGCAATTTATTAAAGTTTTGTAGTACACAACTCGCAGTCTATGTTCACTTTAGGAATTGTTAAATTTCTGAATTTTAATAAAATAAGATAGAATATTGGCTGTAGACGAAAGCATAAAAAAACTCTGAGAAATACAACACAACTTCATTGAAATTCTGTTAAATTTCAAAATAAAAAAAATTAAGTTGAAATTTTGATATATCTCATCACATGCCTGTTAAACCTTCACATGCCTGTAAAACCTTCGGTCTTTAAGGTATAATTGGGCTTCTTACTTTATTAAAAAAAATTTGAATAAATTTTGATCTTTGGTAGATGCTTTTCAACTAAAAAAAACTAAATAAACTGCAAATTGTTTAGTATTTTAATTACCTTATTCATTCAAGTAAACAACTATTAAACAAATGTATGAAAAGCAAATTTGTTTGTCCCTCTACCTTGAACTGTTTTTTTATTTGCCGGCTATGTTTGTTATGGTACATACTTATAAAAACTGCCGGTTTTTCCCACCTCACAATGGAAAATAAACATACTCAGCAAAAAAAAAAAGAAATAAATAAATAAGATACATTTACTCGTAATATTTAATCAAGTGAAAATCATTGACATACAATATCTGTACACTACACACTCACTCACACACAAAGTAGGTACATTATGTTGTGGACTCAGGTAAAACAATGATGGAAATGATGAAAGGGCAAAAACACACTCATCGTCTTCACTTTTGAGATCCTACACTTCTTAGTTTTTTTGTATAATTCATGTTTGTTCTAGGCGCCCTCCGTCGAAACCTGGATCAGTAAAGCCAAACAAGTTACAAAAAAAAAAAGAATCAAACAAACCTTCAAGTTCGAGAAAAGAATCAAAGAAAAATATGCAACAAGTGTTCAGAATTTTCCCCCTCATCCGGTTTTTAAATTCAATAAAATATATAGGCCTCTCACTTTACCTACGGTGCTACCACTCAACTCATAGCTATCAGGTTTCATATAAAAAATAAACCATCAGTCTTTCAGCCTATGGGAATATTTTTTTTTTGTTTTGAATAGAGGTATATTTTTGCTTTGTTAGACCGGAAAACTGAAACGGATATCTAGCTGCAAGAAGATAGCTGCGAGTATAATCCCCGCTATGTTGAAGAAGAAGAAGAAAAAAGAAACACACAACTTTGTAAGATGAAATTTTTGTAATACCACCATATGAAATAGGCGCGGAACTTTGGCACACATTTTTCATAGTCAAATTTAGGTCAAACGAAAACAAGTTTTTTTGGTTTTTGTTTTTTTGATTTTTGAACTTTGTCTTTTTTTTTTGTATAAAAGAAAACAAAGAATTAAATTGACTTAGCAACAAAATTGCAGTTTGAAAGCAGACGTCATTGAAAAAAAAAAATGATAGATGTTCACATTTGTAAATAATTCTCCTTCATACAAAAGTACAGGTATATTAATAAATTTAAAGAAACCTGTTAACCATGTCTGATGGCTTTGGCTGTTTACGTGCAATAATTAAATAAAAACGTCATATATGCAAATATTGAAATGTAAAATCTGGTTTTTCATGGATTGATGAATAAATTTAAATGATGAGAGAAGCGGATCTAGTTTTTCGATGTATGTTTTTAATTTAAGCGTTTAACAGTGACCAAGTCAGTTTATGGTTACTTAAAAAAAAAAAACACAGAAATGAACGTTTCTTAGAAGATTATTTTATTGGATTGTTTTCACCTATCCTATCTGTGTTTGATCGCTGGCTAGTTTGCAATTAATTTGAAACTAATTTGCAATTTGCGTGGTTAAATTCACTTCAAACTAACTTCCCGATCATATAGGCATTTGGAACTATGATACTACAATTAAGTATTGACTTAATTGTAGCCGAATTAAAACTAATTTGCAGTTGGTTTGCAATCATCTTTGGTTTCGTTATAAGTGCAAAAAGCCCTACAAAACGTGATAGCTATCAGCCCTAGAATGTTTTGAGTGTTAAGTACACACCATTATGAATGGTTTTTGGGGCCCAATTTCTCAATATTAATCCCGAATTGAGTTAACAATAAATTTGATAATTTAACTTTGGATCATCTGAGCAGATATTTTTATGGAACATCTTAATTCGAAATACCTTTTGCGAATTATAAGAAAGGAAAATTGATTTCCTTAGTGTTACGTATTTCACAAAATTATCTTACTCTGATTTAACTTAGTTAATTTAAAACTATCCCTTATTTTGTCAAATTAAATGACTTTAATGGATTTATTTACAATCATTGTATTAAAAAACATCACGATAGGTATTTGAATAATTAAGTTAAAATTAATGCTTTGAACAATATAACATATATATTTAATTATGCTTAACGTTGACATGCGTCGCCGTAAGCGTTAATTAAACATTTTACAGCTGCTTGATTTTTGTTTCTTATAATTTTATTTTTACGGACTCTAAACATTTGATTGACTGGTTACAAGTGTAGGTATAATTATAATAAGTTTTGCAATGCGTAGGTATGTATATCTATCTACGCAACCATGGCGAAAATTAATAACCATTACGTCTAATAACTACCGCGTTTAAATTTGTATCTTATACGATTCAATTAACTTATGTAAAATATGTACTAGTTAAGTTTTAAATCAAACAAATATGTAAATATGCATACCAGTATACCTTAACTACTTATGTACATATAACAAGTGTTTGATTAAGTGTTTCTATGGAATGTATTTTGCATAACTTTAAATACATACTTTTTGCATTAAGGAAATTCTCTCTTAGCCCTAATTTTCCTTTTCTGTCGAATTAAGTCTTTAATAAATCATTAGATAACAAGTTTCATTTCTTATTTATTCGGTTCTGACAATTTAAAAAAAAAAATCAAAAACATCTTCTCGATGCTATTTAAACTATTTCTACATCTTTAAAACGACCAAAACATCGTGTGTAGGTATTAAGTTTATAATAGAGAAGATATTTCTTCCTACACAAAAAAGGAGGAGCATTTTTTTGTAAAACATAGAAGTGTCATTTCTTTGATAAATGATTTATTGCTACACGTGTTGAACAGAGTAAATGTATAAATAAATCTTGACATGATATCCAGTTTCTTGTCGTGTACACAGAGGACAAAAATCAAAGTGATTTGTTTGCAAATTGATTTACTTAAGAGGAAGCACTTAGTGCCTTAAAAAATAAAAAAAATAGAAAAAAAAACTTGCAACATTGACATACTTTTACCAGATTATATGGATTGGTATAGAGACGCACATTTCATGTAGGTTGCGATGAAGCAGTTAAAAAATATGTATACATTATATTGACTTATTTGGTTCAATGGATTCGAATTATTTCAATGACTCGGTAATAATAATTATTTTAAGTGCACGAAGTTGCGTTGATTATTATTTAAAACGGAAGAAAAAAACTATAAAACAGGTAATTAGTCACATTTGTGTGAAGGAAATGATATTTTGGGTATATTTTTATGATTTCACAGTGTGCCTTTGGAGCCTTTTTCAATAATTGAAAAAATAATAAATGAAAAAAAGAAAACAATTGCCAAACAATTAAGTATAGGATCCAAAATTTGAATCCATCTATTTTCAAAACATATGATAAGTTCATATTCCGAGTTTGTTATTAAGGCACGTAAAAGTCTTCCGAAATTGAAAAAAAAGTATATCAATCTACAACACCTTGGAAAAAATTAATATTGCTACTTAACAAAATTAATTACATGGTGGTGACCTCAAAAATGTATTTTCTTTATTTTATTTTATTCCGAGTCTTACTTTAAGTTCAACAGAAATTAATATATATTTTCTAAAAAAATCTCCGAATTGAAAAATATAAAAATTATTCAGTTCTTGAAGAAATTTTAAATTATTTTTTATATAAATTGTTTTTATGTTATTTTTAAGTTCGTACGTTTTCTTTGAAATAACAGTATAATTCTACAATCGAAAGTGACGGTAGTGTAAATCACATTTCGGCCTTTAGCGTAAATCAAAAACTTTTCTTTTTAACAAAACAAAATTCTTAATATAAAGATTTTTTATTTTCCATTAATTTATTTTATGTACTCTAGCTGCAGATACAATTTTAAACTATAAAGCCTGAAAGAAGATTTTAGAAGTTAAAGACAACACTCTCGCAACTGAATTTTTGGCATGGAGTATAAGTCACATTTACTTTTCATTAAATATATCATATTCCAAAATATTGCAAGACCGCATCTTAACATAATTAAAAAATCTTGTAGATAATACTACTAAAGATGAAACTGTAAACATTGATGTATTCGTAACATAAAAAAAAACTAAAACGCCGGCTAAATGTAGTGTAAATCACATATGCAATTGCTCATGTTATTGATAGTTGAATTTGTATCCGTGGCTTTTCCACATACTTAGATGGCAGACAGAATTGTATTATTTTATATGGATACCAAGTTGTTGTAAATAGATCTTAACTGAAAAGGGTTTTTTGGCTAAACAAAATTCTTAAAAAAGGAATTCATACAAAAAAATGCTCGCTTTTCTTATACAACACAAACAATTTAAAGGAAATTGTTAAAGTCATCAAATACTTCCAAACTATACTATCAAATTGTTGGAACTACGTAAAATTTGCTTTGGAAGTTTAAAGCAGAATATTGTTTAGAAAATGTTGAACTTTGGAATATGTTAAATCATTTAATATTATTATTTTATATATTAAAAATCTGTTATTTGAACATTTTGACTAACGTACTATTTTTTTCTTTCTTTTTTCTTACAGTGCATCTGGTACAAGTGCAGTTGCCATCGACAACAAAATCGAGCAAGCTATGGTAAGTCCAAAATTTTATAACAATAAATAACAATCATTAATATTTAAGATGTACAACATCCAAACAATTACGAACAAAGAAAATCAAAGACCAGTAGTAGTATTTCTTCGTATTTCATCATTAGTAGGTCGGACTAAAACAAAAAAAAAAAAGATCATTACTTGATCAAAAATATGTTCAACTAATAATATAGTCTTCCATCAACATCAAAGTGCCTAACATATAAGTTTCTATCTACAACAAATTGCATAAAACGATTATTACAACTCGTCTCAGTGACAGCCCAACTATTAATCAACAATCAAAATAGTATTATGTTTTATAACATACACTACACAGTTTCTATACAAACCATTCAACCAAAGAAAACGTTTTTGTGCCATATTTATCTTTTTTTAAATAAAATAAAAAACGTGTTTTCCGCATTTTTATTTATGTTAACTATCTATATTTGTCTAATGGTGCAAACTTATTTTCCATTAAAAATAAAACCAGCAGCATTAACCAAAACAAAAGAAAAGTCCACTTCAATTTAACTTCCGTCAATTGAAATCAAAAATAATATTTTATCCCTCCACATGGCTCGGCGGAATCGGTTTCTGACTCGACTTGGCTCTCTATTGAGCTTCTTTTTTTATTGCCATTAGAAGCGATGACGACCACACTATGCAACTTGATTTATTATTATCGCTCCTTTTTTATACCGACAACGACACACAAATTGGAAGCTATAGTGAACTTCTGCAATATGCATGTGCCTCACGCAATGCAGAATGCTTAAATTATTTTTCTCCTCGTCGCCGCCATTTGTTGGTTGGTTATGCTTCTGAAGAAAACCCACATTGCACTGAATTGACCAGACAATCGAAATAACTAATCAACGATTTTTAGTGTTTTCTAGAAGAAAAACTAATCCTAGTCCATTATTGTAGACCGTTTTTGTTGTTGTTAAACATTAATCAAAATTAATGAAAACCCATCGTCGACGCGATGCCTAGCGTCGGTCGGTTACTGCAATAGAAAACTCTCGTCATTTTGAATATATTTCACTTTATTTCGAGAAAATAAACAAAAAATAGAAAAAAAAAACAAATTGAACAGTATGCGTTAATTCAATAAATGCCACACAAATAAATTGGCGCAATTGAGTAGCGCACACTATTGATGGACATCATCGTCTCGTTGTGGTCGCCATTATTGAATGTTGCCAGAGCAGCTAGCAGCACAACAGCGCACAACGTCTATAAAGCACGCACGCATTGATCTAAAAATAGAGAGCGCCCACTGCCATTTTGTGCCGAAGTGATCCCTAATTGTGTCGTACATTATTTGTTGGTTGTTTGGTTGTGATGGTGGCGGCTCCGGGTCATTATTGTGTTCAGGATGCTGCATCTAGAACTTTCGAAGAAATTGAAAAAGAGAAATCTCTGGGTGATAGCATACTTTTTCAAGTCCACTCGGGCGTATACGTAACCTTTTTTCCTTTTTTTTCTATTTTCATTCTTTTTTTCCTTCTTCTTTTTTGTACCTATATTGAATTTGTAAAATCAGCTCAACGGATGTGTGCTTAATATTTATACAGTCTTGGTTTTTATTTTTATTTTTTTGTATAATAATTTTGAAGCCATATCACTCTACTTCTATTATAGTCAGTCGGATCACATCACATCACATCCTTGTTTGTTTATTTATTGTGACTTTATCCATAAAGAGTGCGCGTCCTCATCCGGAATGGATTTTCTCACATGCCTTCACCTTCTGCTTGAACTAGTTAATTCTTCATGAAAGATTCGATTGGCTGAAATGTCCGGTTTCTTTGTGGTGGAAGGAAAAAAGATTGATAACACTTTGTCTGGGGGTTTGGGATGAAGGTTGAACTGCAGTCAGTGAGCTTGTAATAATAAACAATGATGACAGCGGCTGCTGTAGCGCTTATCCGCTCGATGATCATTCGAATTGCTTAAGATGTCGTTTGTTTTTTTTGTCTCTCAATATAGAAATCGATGATAGAAGCGGACGCACGTACAATGCGCTTGTCTGCTGACATACTATTTATATTTTATTCGAGGTCAGTGAAACGAGATTAATTTAATGTGGATTTACAAAAAAAGTAGAATTTTTACAATCAATTTTTTTTTGTTTTGTATAATTCATATTGCAGTTCCTGACTCTAGAAAGCTTTTGATTAAAATACAAAGAAGGTAATTACAAGATAATCAGTTTGTTCTAACAATAATTGAAAATGGAACTTTTATATACCTAGGCAGGCACTTGTTTATAATCGCAACATTAGCGATTGTAGTATTTTAAGTTTCAGTCAAAAACTTATTTTGTTCTCGGTTGCATTAAAGAAGCATTAAAAGTAGTTAAACTGAAACATAAAATGGTGACCTCAGTCACTAAATTATTGCCTCATACTAAGTTTTATTGTTCACATTAATGTTCGATTGGGCAAGTCCACTTGTTTATTATTGCATTGGTCAAAACAATAAAAAAAAAGACAATACAACCTTCAGAGATAAGACGTAGTGTGGAAATAAAACTTTATTACTTAATTATTTATATATACGTTTATTTACGAAGAAAAACAGTAAATTACTTGATAACTTAAAAACAAAAAAGGTTACTTCCGTGAGCTTAAGTCTTTCTTTTCTCAACTATCAATTTAACTTTTGAATTAATCGAGAGAAGCTTTTTATCACCATTTATTGCACTTGTATATGCATTGTATAACACTCCAAAGAGTAAAAACGATGACTTTGTATAGATTTATTGCAAGCTTAGGTAATAAATTCAAATACTCCTTAAAATACACTTACAAGTCGTAAATAGAAAGGTTATAGAAGTAAAAACTATTTCAATATAATAATTTCTGACTAAATTATTTTCTTTTTTATGAAATATCTGGAAGGATTTTGATTGAATTATATAAACTCACTGGCCCGGTTGTAAGTTCTTTTTGCCCGTTCCGGAAGGTGAGATGTTATAAAAAATATTTCAGCAATTACTATCTTATCCCGAGGAAAACTTTTCGCTTTCGAGAACTAAAAGCGTAAAACGGCCTGGTTAGAAAAAGAGATTTTAATTGTCAAAAATAAAGAGATGAGTTTCTATACAGGAGTTTAAGTTTTCTAATGAGAGCTTTATTTTGTTAAGTACAATGGTATTACAATAATTGCCCTGCTTACATGGAGAATAGAATCTCCGGGGTTTAATTTAATAATGTCTTCCCTACAACGAAATGCCTGGCGTACTCCAAAATCAGCAGTGATTATAGGCAGTAAACAGGTGGAACCTGTACAGAATTTTACTTGTAAACTGGCGATTCCGAGAAGTTTTTTTAACTTGTCTCCATAATTATATTTACTATCCAGTTTTTCGCAATGCTTTCAATTCGTCTGAAAAGCACTCAAAATGGCAAGTTCGATTCAAATCAATAGTTCGTTCTGTATCATTTGTGCTGTTCGACAAACTTTACCAAATTATAATACGTTGGAAGATACTACCTACTATACATGTTCGGATATTGTTTATCTCAATTGGTCTATGAAGCATTTGTGAAGCATCGGACCAACACTAAAATGAAGTGTTCCTTAAACATTTAAATCTGATCCTCATCCGAGTACACCAAAGAGACTTCTTTAAACGGATGTTGTTTGGACCTATCTATATTGTTCCCCTGTCACACTTGGTTCCAACTCCATTTCATTCCATTACCAATATCACGCAGGTATCTTCCTTAAAGCCAACAGTTTTTTCCCACCCCACTGATCAGTGATTTTGGGCCGAATCACACTTCAATATTTTACAAACAATTTAGGTCACAAAAGTTATGAATTCAAAATGGCGCCAACCTTAGGCGTTAATTGGACTTTCTAAGCAAGTGCTCTAGAAACCGCTATTTCTACCTACCTACCTGTTTCGATACGATCTTTAAGTTGTTCTAATTTGAAGCTTCTTGTTCAAATTGCTTCGGAAAGTTAATTTCTTCCCTGTCGGATACTAATTTATTTTTTCAGGAAACACCAAGGTGGAGGCAGGTTTTGTACAGTTTTCGGGGTTCGAGCAAAATAGTTCTATAAGTTTAGTTGAATTAAGGTACCATTGAGTCTATCAGTATTAAACCTTCAGATTCTGTTGTTTTCTTGGTGGTAGTCCCGGAACAAGAAAGCTATTTCCACAGAAAGAGAAGGAAACAGATATTATTTCCCGGAAACCACCACCAAAGATATAAAAAAAGCACTTCAGCGTGACTGAAAGTAACCCAACTAAAATAATTTAGGTTGTGGGTTGTACCAAAAAGCAAAACTGTCAAATTTGGAGAAATTACATATCCCAGCATTACCAAATTGTTTCAATAAAGTTATAAAGTGGTTTTCAAGTTATTTTAGTTTATTTCGTTTATTTGATCCAACTTCTTTGGAAATGAAGCTTGTTCTGACTTGTCGTTGACTGAGACTTATGGAGGTCTTTCCTCTAAAATCGTTAACGAAACTAAATTCACTGGAAAATTGACGATGCTAAAAATTTTTCAATGGCTGCTAAATCCAGATTTGTTGGTGTCATAAAATATTTAAATACCGTTTCGTAATCAGTACGACAAGCCCCACAAAGCATGAGTGCTATGTCTTATAAATCTATTACAACTATGTTAATGCTTGCCTTTTGAAAAAAAATGTTAAAAAGTTTACTAAGAGTAGTCTTGGTATCGTAATAAAAGCTTCTTCTATCAGTCATAACCAGTTTTGCTGCAAAACTAGAAGATAAACTTTTAGTTATTTAGATTCAAATTCAATTATAATATTATTTTTATGACATCACTGCCATTAACCTCTAATGCATTAAAAAAAAAAAAAATTAAATGTTTAGTGCAGTTATTAATTTTGATAATTATTCAAAAAAAAAAAAAAAAAAAAAATCACATACCACCTTTTAATGTAGGTTGTGTGTATCAAAATCACCCCGAGATAAATTGAATTGACGCAATAAAAGTATAAAAATCATTAAACAGGTTAATTGCATTCACGTTCTACGTCAGTGCATTGCAAAGAGCTAACATACTTACAAAAAAAAAAAAAAAGCAATTATAAAGTTTCAGGTTTTGAATACGATATACTTTTTTGTCATTATTTATTTATGACTTTTTATGTTCACAGATTTACTCGTACCTATGCTGGTAATAGATCTTTTTTTTTTGAAATTGAATTTACTAATGGTAATTTGTCCAAATTTTACCTTACAGGCTTGTTTTAAGTTCTGTTTCATACTATTCTGCTTAGCAGACTTGGGGGCATTTAAAAAGTTGAAAACCTTGAAATGATAAATGTAACTGACTACAATAATTATATTTATATTAAATCAAATGTATGTTTCGCTGTTATTTTGGTTGATTGATTTCGAATAGCAGCCTTTGCTATCAACATTACTTTTCTATAAAGTTAATTATGATGGTAAAATCATTAAATTGTCATTAAAAATGAGAAAATTTTCATTCAATGTGTCTGAAACTTATTTTTAAAGCTTGAAATGTACCAATTTTAAATAGAAAACGCCGAATAAGTACTTCAACATCATTTACCCTAATAACTTCATCATCATCTTCGTTTTTAACACGAAGCACATTAACAAGGTTTTAAAAGTGTCTTTCTATAATTTCAGTTGTTACCTTACACAAAATTTAACAGCTATGCAAATATGTATCTCAAGATCTTAACAAAAAAATCGATCCATAATCAACTCTAAATGAATGAATTTTTAGAAAGGTCAACTTTACATGTTATGTATCGTCAATGGAAATAATAAAAAAGAAATATTCGAATCAAATTTAATTACCAATTCTAAGTATGTGAATAACCTCGAAAGTATTAAACATACTTCATGTTAACAATTTTACAACCATTATGTTTTGCTTAGGTAAAAGTACTTAAGGGGCTTTAAGTTACACGTGTGTATCTATTTATGTATATTTTCTATTTCAACAAGGTAATCTTTTGCATTGAATGGATCTTATAAGTGTGGGTTTAACCACCAAGAGTTTGAAAAAAAAAATATATTGTATATTTTGCAGCTCAAACCGCAACCGACACGACGACGACAACGACACACCCGCAATAACATGACCGCGAAGACATCATGTCGCGTCGTCATCGTCGTCGTCGGTTGGCTTTTGAGGCGACACGAATAAAACAAAAAAACTTTCTCTTCATTCGCGCAAATGTGCGTAACCTTGCCTCTTGCTCCTCCTCCTACACACGACTCGAATGATACGACACAACATCAAAAACAACATGTACCTTATTTTTAGTTTTAATATCTTGAAGTTTTTTTTTTATTTTTTTGTAAACTATATGCATGTTGTTTCCAGCTCAATTGATTTAAGCACATTGCAACTAATACAGTCTAGGAGCTGATGTTGTAATTCGGATTCCTGTATTTACAAAAAAAAAAAAAGAAAGTGTCTTAGGATTTAGAATCTTCCGAAAATTATTTCTAGTTCATATTTACTAAAAAACCCAAAGGCTTAGGACTCTTGTTCTATAATTCAACTTTTCTTCATAATTTTCGATTCACTTTAACTAAACCAAAATATTTCTAAGTGAATGTCGTGAGTGAAAGTGTGGAAAATGTGTAAACAAAATTCAGCAGTTTGTCTAGGATAATCAAATGCACAAACCAGTCAACAGAAAATCAAAAACATAAACCAAATTTTGCTGAATGCATCCATAAACGATACGACAGGCATAAGTAGATTGTTTCAGATTCATATATTACTGTTTCACTTCATTCAACTAAAATCGGTTCTTAAGAATTTTTTTTTGTCAAATAGACCGAAATTGAGCCCCAGGTTTTTAGACTTTTCGTTGTTCAAGAAGGGCCTTTCTCTTGTCTGACAAGTACTTGTCACGTTGCGTTTTATTGTGTAAAATATCGCCATTTAAAAAAAATAAAAAAAAACTTCCAACGTTATTTCCCAGGCTATGGATATATAGCTATTAATGGGAGTACGCAAAGCACGGTTCGGATAACAACAACAACAACTGATTTATTTATGCAAACTTGGGCCTTGAATTAAGATTTCATAGTCAAAAGTCCTATTTCTAAAAAAAAAAATTGAGATCCAAAAATATGTATGTTAACATTGACTTAAATATTTCTATTCTGTATTTGGCACCATCAACTGTTTTTGCGGAGGTGTTTTGGTGTAATTTAATGTCAAGGTAGAAAAACACTGAAAATTTGTATGAAAACATGAATAGTACAGTCAAAATTATTACAGCTAATTATAGATCAACTAACGGTACTCTTTAATACTGTCTAACTTCTATCGTTTCATAAATCACTTTTTTTTGCGCAACGTGTGTGGTGCTGGAAGTTACTTATTTAAACTGAAATAAAAACTTCTTTCCGTAAAAATTAAGAAGTTGGTTAGTTGACAGATTGTTAAGATTTTGGCATCTCACATATTTCAGGTCCCCTGCAAGATTTCATTCAATGCATCGACAGAGTTTGAAGGCGTATAACCGCAAAAGTGAAGAATTGCTGTGTCTTTATTCTGCTTACTAATTTTTAGCTTAACGTGGCTATGGGGTTCAGTGAAAGTAGTACTTCGGCCTTAGTTTGAAACTTCTCAGAACTATGAGTCCGATTTCATGTAAATGGATGTAACTTTTGGACTAATTGACCAAATTTCTGCGATATGTCCTGTCCATCCCGTACATCTTACACGAATTCCCTTCTATTATACCAAATTTCAATCTTACAAGAAATCGGTTAGCTTCCTATTTTTTAAGAGAAAGTATAATATTCGAACCAGTGGTCTTCGCACCTCTAAATCTTATTATAGCTACTAATGCATCCGAACTTACCAGGCGGCTGATTCCGTAAAAATAAAACGATCAAACGATATTGTTTTGATAATTGCTGTCCTTAATTGTATTTTTAGATGTGATAGAGATGCTAGCTTCAAAACGATATCGTTTGGCGATAATTGAATTACGGAATGACCCCCCAGAACTTTAATATGACTGAAAGGAATTGAAAGCTTACCGTATTTCAGAAAAATGGTTGTGCTAAATAGCGGAAGTGTGTATTTACACTAGTTTTTCTGATTAGCGAAGGCCGTTTGAATTAAATGCATTCATTTTTTTCGGAACTCAACGTAAAAAACGTCTCGGTCCCCGAAAAGCAGCTAGATTGACGCAATATAGGGAAATCCTGGTATTTCGTCTTTCGAAACTCGTGACGATACATTAATTATTACTTCACTTAGTCTCATGATTTCAATTACATTTGGCGTTTATGTTTTCTTTATTCGACCAACGTTCTTTTTATTTCACTTGGAGTCTTTGTTTAAAGAATATCGTGTTGGCAAATGCATCACAATATTTCTTTGCTTACACTTGAGTTCCACAATCGCTAATTGTATTCTAAGTCATTTGGTCCGACAAAAATCGAGATGCTGTTGTTTGTGTTTTTACTTAATTTTTGATAAACCTCCTGATATTTTTTTCAAGCAAGCCGCCATTCTGAAAACTACGGTCAAAATAATTGTTAAGCTATGGTCACTTGAACTAATGTTTCAGATGTAATGTTAAACCTTATTTTCCCGAATAGTTAAATGAAAAAAAATGTAAGTACGGCTAGCGGGTTTACGCGGGGTTGCCACCAAATTGACGTGTTGAATGTTTGTGCTCTACTTTTTTAGGCTCCTATAAGTATGCACCATGTTTTTTGTTTTGTTTTAATAATAATATGTATTTCAAGCAAATGCATACAAAAACAAAAAGATCGCACAATGAAGTTCTCATTCTATGAAATCCAAACTAATCCTTCCTTCACGTCAAAACAAATACAATTGTCATAAATTAAATTCATTGAGGTTACACAAAACTATATAAAGTCTAAAAATAAATGAATTAATAACACACAAATGTCTATTGCCATACTGCATCTCAAGCCATTGGACTGGTTGTTCTTTCTATCGCTTCATGAGAAGCTAAATAACATAGCTGGTCATCCGTCACTATATTATAGCGTATAGCCCATAAAGTTTCGCGCTCTTTTTGACCTAAAAATTATCGTTAACTGTATAAATATACGCCATTACATCGGTTTTATATACATCCGGCAGTTTTTTTGTTTTTTGTTTATATGCTTGCGCTCAAATAGACAAAACCAGGATAAACTCGTATTATATGAAGAAAGAATAAACAAAATCCAAAGAAAATACAAGAAACACAAAAAAATTATAAAACTCGATCCGTAAAAGCTGAATTGTGTAAACAAATACAAAAGAGTTTTGTACACATTGGCCAAATAGTATTTATTTTTTTTGTTGTTGTTTTTTTTTTTTTTTGTATAAAACTGCAGAGAGGTAAATTTGGACTTAAGTAGGTCATCAAGCGTTTTGTACGTTATTTTGTACGAGTATGTTCAGTTCATACACATTAAATTGAAACGAACGAAACATGGCTGCCATTCACTTGTCACACAATTTTGCTTGCAGGTAATACTCTTGTAAAAAGGAGAAAAATAAGCCTGAAAGCTTGACAACAAAAAGAAAAACATTGCATCTATTATAGCGTGTTCACATGTATGTGGACTTTGTGTATGAAACTTTTAACTGGGCTATTAAGCGATGGGCTTGTCTATTTTGTCCATTATGTTGTGCTGTGTATAGCATAACGTCCTTGGGGTTTTTTTTGTTTTGTAAGTATAGCCAACTGTATATGAATATTTTTATGACTATTTTTGTTTTTTGCAAATGGATTTATGACATTCAAGCAAAAGGGGACACTTCAAACATGTAAATATTTTGAGCAAGCAATTTAAATATTCTGAAGAAGGGAAATTGGGAGAATTATATAAGCCATTTTAGCTTAATTAATGTTTTTAGGGCAGGCATTTAAGCTTAATTCATTTTTATTTCTTAAAGTTTTGAGTTATATTTAAGTTGCAGCTAAGAATAGCATATATGGAAACATATCTCTGTTATATTCCCTCAGCCTAGAGACTTCAAGCAGCAGTAGAACTCAAGATATAATGTTTTTAAACGAAGTATTTCAGTTTTTTTTTAGAGTTATTTAATAAATCAGACTAACAGAAATATTTAAAAAATTGTATCTCAATTTCGGTTCTACTAAATAGGCTTTCAAGTTAAGTCTCCAGGATAAGTAAATTAAAGCTAATGCCACCTTCACATATAAACGTGAAAAATGCATTTTTTAACCGCGCGTAGTCGCACCTGGTACCAAAATAAACCTGCCAGACTTTTAAATTAGATATCAGGCAAAATGCACGAACCTACAGAACCGCATACTCACATTTTGGTTATATCTCCATTCCCAAAATTAGCTCTCGGCTCTGCACCGAAAAACGACTTCAAACCAAACTATACTTTTCTAAAGGATTTTGGCACGCCGAATCTGAAGTCAAAACTACCCTAGAATACAATGAGAATCCCGAATTTTGCTGATTTTTGGACTGAATGGTACAATCAATTTTTTAACAACAGAATTTACGAAAAATTAAAAAATTAATACTTTGATTAATATTCCTACATTCGTTAAAAACCCATGCATTAACAAATAGTTGTTGGTATCTTGTCATTTCTTTTTTGCAATTTGTTCCGATTCTTTTTAACTGTCGAATGTATGAAAACAAATTTATATATGGACTAAAATGGGTACAAAGAACAAAACACGACTGTTTCGCACATTCTCATTCCTACAATTTATGTTGATGAACCATAATCTAACTAAAGTTTAAAATTTTACGTAAAAAAAAATATAATTAATTTTATTTTCCGTAAACAACAGAGAGATTAAAAATTTGAAATAGAAGTTATTTGATTTGTTTTATTATTCAAATATTTTAATTAATTTTATTATGGCGCGACATATCAATTTAGTTTTTTTTTTTATTTATTTGTTTTACTGCTGTCATTTGATTATTGAATATAATCATTTGGACGAACATGGACATGAACACCCTCTTATTGTTGTTGATTTTGAAATTTGATTAATAAAGCGCGTGCTAGCAAATTTGATAAGGTGGCAAATACGTCAGTAAATACATAGTTGTATACTTTTTGTTTTGCTTTTTGTTATTTTTCACTTAAAATCAGCCAAGCGGTGAGAAAGAAATAAAAATGTCTAATTTTTTAACTCGTGATTATGCAAAGCAATTTAAGAAAAAAATATCGATAAGAAATTTATCTTTAAAAGCCTATTTAAAAATCATTAAATTTAATACTACTGAGAACAAAATCAAAACTTCATTTATTTTTGGAAAAAAAAAAATTGTTAAATTTTACTCAAGTCAAAATTAATTTGAACAGATAAGTAAATGTATCTCTCAACCAATGTCATTTCAAAAACTTTTTTGTTCGAAAACTCAGATTTTGTCTAAGGATTATAAATATTTTTTAGTTCTGAAAATAGGTATCGAAGATTTAATGACACAAATAATTTTGGTTTTTATTTGTTTTATTTTTAAACTGTTTTTAATTAAAATTTTCCACAAAAATGTTTCTATGAATAGAAAAAATTTTCAAAATCGTCATTGTTTTCGAGCTCTAGTTAAAATATAAAATATTAATATGTCACTTTTGGGTTTAAACAAGCCTCCAAATGAATTAACAATAAAAATCCTTGAAAGAACTTGTTGCTTACGTAAATTTCTAAATAGAACCAGAGAACCCAAAATATGTTTTGTATGCAAAAAAAAAACTTTAGAAAATTTTCAAAATAGCAGCTATCCATACCGACCGACACCACAACCAATTCCTTTTTTTATCAGGAATCAGTGTAAGATTATTTCGAATAATTCCATAGTAATAGTTTTTCTCAGATATTACAAATTTTCTCACGCTGCAAAATACTGTAAATATTAAAAACAATAGTATAACCAGCCAACAAATAAATATGTGGTTTTCTTATCGTCTATGTCTATGGAGTCTATCCCGTAATGCGTTCGGAATGTCAACAATCTTTATGATAATATTTTTCTTTTTTTATCATTTGTTAGTTTAACCTATTTACTTGGTTTTTACTCCATACAAACAACAACATCAATTCCAGACAGTTAATACATGAGTGTATTACCAAGCTTTTGTTTATGATTGTTTAATCCAATTTCTAATCATTTATATACTGCACTTGGTATTATTTTCTTTGATAGATAAACCAAACCAAAATTTGTATAGTAAACAAAAACTGCACCTAAACAATGTTGGTATAAGTATGTGAAACTTAAATACATGAACGTCATAATATTCAAAAAAGAAAAAAAAACAAAGTCTGATCCAACCAGTTTAACTGGTAAATTGTTGATGATATTTTAATTTATGTAAAATCAAGTACCTACATTATTGTCAGAGACTGGCGCTTAGGTATACATATATACATTTTTTTTTCCTCTTAAGAATTGGCACGTGTTAGGATGGATAATTTATGTGTTTCTCTTACCTAACTCAACAAAAAACAAAAAAAAACTTGTTTTATTTATATATGAAATCTTTAATATATAAAACATGTGGACAGGTTTTTTTTTAAGTAAACAAACAAACAAAAATACCTAATAAGGAATAAAAAACTCTGTTTGTGACATTCAAATCCATCTGATAAAAAGAAGAGATACAAATCAGGACTGTACAGACAAAAAAAAATCAGAAAAAAAATAAAAGCAAAATAATAAAACAAGTTTGCGATAAGCTTAAAAGTTGGCATAGTGTATACATATATTTGAAAGAACAGACAAACATATCTTCATACATTTTATAGTACATAAGAAAGGTTAAAGCTGTCGACTTAAAAAAAAATAAAAAAATAATCTTTTTATTGCTAAATTTTGGTATCAGAATTATCCAAGGTTAAGTGTTCCTCGCGGAAATTATGTTCGCAAGAATCGATCGAACGGTCCTTTTCTGTTGATGATGGAAAATCATCAATTCGAAAAATTAGGAGCAAATAGTAACAATTATTGTATTCAGTATTTTTATGATTCAATGTTGTTTCGAAACTTAAGTATGTTTGAATGAAAAAACGGCTAAATTAAAAAGAAAACTCACTTTTTAATATTTTGGACTATGTATGTAAATTAAAAACTTAGCCGAAATTGAATCATGTCTATTATGGACCTCTCAATATTTTACTCCTGTTGAGTCAACTTGATTGGCATTCATATTTAAAGCAATGTTTCAACTTGCTGAGTGAACTTTAATATGTATACAGGAACTACTTAGCCACGTCCCTTATTTTGGCGGACACTTTGTGGCGGAATCAAAAAATTTAAAAAAAATGCTTTTAAGTAGCATAAACTTCGTTTTTGTAGCTACAAAAGTTTTTTAGTTATTTAAAATTCCGCTTAAATAAGACTGAAGTTAGCGGACGAAAGTAAGAAAATTATTATATTTTTGATGTCCAAAATTGTAGCTTTTTAAATGCTAATTTGTTGCACAAAAATTAATTTTGTACCTCCCATGGTTGGAATTTTCTATTCCAATTTTCAATTTCAAAAGGGTACTTCCGGTATAAGCGCTGGTTCGTATACTGGTGGTGGCAATGATTCAAAGTGGAACTTTATTGCTGGTAAAATTTTCGTGCTTGGTCCTAAGATGTTCCGAACTTGCTTTGATTTAATGTGTTTTAAGATGTGGGTAAAATATGTGAGGAGAAAAATCGAATAGGAAGAGAGTTTGTTTCTCCTCAACAAATTAACAAAAAAAAAATTACGGAAACATTGACAATATCGGGTTATTTTTTTTTTTATCAAATAATGATGATGATTGATAATTTAAAGTATAATTTTCAAACTCGAAATTTGTGATAAAAAAATTATTTTCTGTTTCTAGTTTTAATATTCAATTAACTTATTTATATTTAGTCAAAAACTAGAAAAAAATATGCTTAAATGCTAATGAGTTTTTGAAAAAAAATATTTTTTTTTGTTGTTATTTTTGTTTTAGAAAATTACCCTTCCCGTCCAAACGAAAGGAAACATATCTTCTTTTCCTTTAATTAATTTTACTTTCGATGTAAAACTGTTTTTAGCCAATCTAAATACTCTAAGCTTTTGACGAATCATATGCAAATCACTCTGTTTTAGGTACAGAATAAAATGATTAAATGAACAAACATACATGTTTTTGTATGTTATTTGACTTCAAAGCAACAATATTAGAACAAACTATGTTTTAAGTCGCTCCTTATAAATAAACCCATAATTTTAAGTTGACATTTAAAAAAAGGAAATTTTTGAAAATTTGTATGACATTTCATAAATTTCCCATTTTTTATCTTGACTGTAAATATAATGGAGAGTGCATAGATTGAATTTTTAAACAATAAAATATTTGTAGTATTTGTGTATTTTAATTTTCGTCTTCCGCATTAAATTTTGATCTTAAATAAGATCATATTTAATTTAATTTCAAGGCAAGACAAATCTCTAAATTGCACAAATAATACGCCCAAATATTATCAAAACATGGATCCAAATTTCAGACAAATAAATGTCAAAAAACCCGAAACGTTTTTTTTTTTTGTTCTTTTAATTGGTATAATAGGCTTTCAAATTATTATTATTATTGATTTATTAGACCCTCTGTTTTTTGTTGTCTTCAAATAGTTGTTTATGATTGATTGCGTTATTAGATAACATTATTTTTTTTGTTTAGTACCTATCCCACCCACAATAGACATTGTTTACTACTTATTTGTTGCAATATCATAGCGCCAAATATCTTTGTATGTGTTGCAGATAATGTATCTTTAGTTCATTATTTTATAGACACAACACAAATATAAATAAGGAACAAAATAAATGAATTTTTTTTCTGTGTTTTCTTTAATCGGCACAAAAACAATGTAATGAAAAATTTTTGTTCGTCTTATGAACTGCTTTGAAATATTTTTGATAAGAAAACAATATAATTAATTTTGCAATTTATCTGCTGTCTGGCTAAATCATGTGTAGTAAACAAAAGTTAGAATGTATGTATGGTACATTGTGTACTAGTACACTCTTAAGGTATAAACAACAGTGCACGTTATATCAGCCTTGATAATTTGTTTTTTTTTTTTTATTTTATTGTTTTTATAATTATTTTCTTATCAGTCTTGGCTAACCAAGTGTTTAATCAATTTTATCGCATATTCAAGCTTTTTTTCCTTCTACATTGTATGTGTTTTTCTTTCTGTTTGTGCAAATCCAGACTAGATTTAAGATTTCATCTAGGAAAAACATTAATGTTTCGGTTTCGAAAATGATATAAAACAAGAAAACTGTTTATATCTGAAATCAAAATCTAGAATCAGAATTTCAAGTATACATAGATAAGAGAATTATATCATGTAGATTGTTGGAGACTAAAGACATGAGTTTGAATACAAATTAATTTCTGGGAAGTGCTTAAAAAATATTGTTATTCTAAAATATTGTAAGAACACCTTAATTTTTATTCCAACCACCACAGAAAAATACTTTCCCATCGCAAAACTACTCGCAAATGCCTTCTCATTATTTGTAGTTATTATTGTCATTTTTGGGAATTCATTCTTTTATCATACGCAATATATGTATATATTTTATGCTATCACATTTACTAAAACAATTATTATTTGATAAAAATGCATCGTTATGAAAGCAAAGAAAAAATCAAAATTAACCTTTAACGGGATACAATTGTCATTAAAAAACAAAAAGTCGGTAGTAAACTTCTAATCGCTTAGAATTTATGACCAATTTTTTTTTGTCCACCAGATATTGCATATCTACGAGTACCCAACCCATACGCCATAAAATAATTTCTATCATCATGATTAAAAGTCAAGGCATGCTGGTGATTGTTGCTTGATTAGTTAGATGGTTGTTTGATAATACAAAAATATTCTTATAAAATGCAGTCTTTGATCGGCTTAGACTTGCTGTCGTTTTCATGCTTGAAAGAAACAACTTCACATGTCATTTTCTATAGAAAAAAAATCATGCATTGAAATATAATGCAGGTAGAGGTCTATGCTAGAAACAATGATTATTATGATATTACTATGCTCATTGTGTATATATCGAGTTATGTCTTGAGTAATTATTATTAGATCGTGACATTGTCTACAAATAAGAAATTTCCGTTGATGTCATTACAATAATTATTATTATTATTGTGACATTTTAGGTCTTGATTGTTTAAATACAATGGAAACAATTGTGTTCTGAATAAGAAGAACACTTTTTTATAACATTATAAATGTTATGTTGGTTGATTCATCGATTTGATTTGTAAACATTTATATTCTTCTGTCAACTATTAGTTTTTTAATGATTTTAACATTTCAAGAAGAACAACTTGAAAAGTTCATTATTATCATTTAGTACATCATTAGTAATAAAATGGAGAACCGTTTACTTTTGTTGAAAAAGGCCTTTTTGTTAAAACAAAATAGAAAACTCAAAAATAATTAAACTTAAGTTTTTTTCTAAAAATATATAAAAACTTATTAATAATATTAAATAAGTAAACGAAATGTACAAAATCTTAAATTTCTTCATGAGTAAAAGACCTTCTTATATGGTTTTGTGCTCCAAACGAAGTAAGATTTTGATTTCTTCTAGAAATAGACCGAGAGCCGGTACATAGCAGATTTCTTGCGAAAGAGGTAACCGTTTCATATTAAAATTATAATTAGGCCTAGTTATAGTGATGATGAAACCATATAAGGAGTGTTTCCGATAAAATGTGCAGTACCAAAAAAATTGCCACTACAATAGATCGTCCTTCCCTGATACCAAAAAGTTTGGTTTATGAAAATTTACATTGAGCTATCTGCCTAAAATATGCAGTTGAAGTCAGTTTAAAAATGAGTTTTCGAGTGCACATTTCCGGTTGAATGCAGCAGTTAAACTCACTTGCACCAAACTTTTTGATATCAGAAAAAGAAGTCGTTTCTGAGAAATGGAAGGTCTTCCTCAGCTTGGTATAACGAGCCACAGCCTAACCAATGTGTCGATTAACCTATTTTTATTGATGTTTGGGCTTTAATGATCCTTAACCATTACCATTATTAACCATTAACCACAATCTTGTTATCTGATGGTTTTTGAAAATTACGCAGAGGTCTTTCAGTAACTGCTAAATATTAAATTTAGTAGAAGAGATTTTTGTTAAAAACGGCTCCTACGATTTCCATGAAAATTATTTTTATTTTTTTTTTTTTTAAACGACTAAGATTTCCAATTTTTTTTTTCCAAAAATTCTTTTTTATAAACGATAACAAATGTGACATACTTGGTTTTGAGACCAACTTCGAGAAGCTATTTTATTCATTTTAAAATCGCATTTTTAGTTTTTCATATTATCACATTAACCAGATTTTGCAGCAAGATTACGAAATCTCGTTGAACGATTTACACCGCAAATAAACTAAATTTTGTTTGACATTTTCCTTTTTTTTTTGCTGCTCTAACTGTTATACGAAAGAGGCCAATGTGTTATAAATGTGTCTCCGCTAACATAATCAAGTGGATTTTGAGAAGATTTTATCGTACTCTAGATTATAAACAAAATTATGTAAACTGAAAATATATGGGAAATCTAGTAGATTTCAATGAGATTTTTTGAAAATTTGACTTAGCCCATTCTAAACAAAATTTCAAATAATAAAACTGTTATAAGCTATTTTCCTTATTGTAATGTATAATCAATTAGTAAAAGGGAATCCAAATGAATATACTTCGAACTAATAATAATTTGCATATAAATTTGTACATACCATAGCTTTTTTTTTAATAGAAGCAATTATTTCTATTTATATTTACTCGAACTACGAACAACGTCAAACTAGATTAAACTCACAATGTCCCTCAATATCTTGAAAATTCCCAATATACCGACCCAATTAGCATATTTATCCATAAAAGAAAATAATATTATTCTAAATTACCTATACTTGTTATATTGTTGTATGTTCTTCAATCACAAATCATTGTCCAAGAATCATGTTCTTCCATATCCATCCACTAATGTTCCACCTACACAATTCTACTTATTTGCAGTAGCAATAACATCTGTCTATCAGCGTCAGCTAATTAATCCACAAACAAACGAATGACAACAAAAAAAAAAACGTCAAAAGTGTCCTTATTATGAATAAATTTGCGGTTCCCTATTGAATACAAGTCGAGTAGGTAAAAAGGTAGGCACTTTTTGATGACTAACTTAAGTTCAGTTGACAGTGAGTGGTGCGATGCGTCAAATTCGCATGTCAAGTGGTTTAATTAGCATAAAGACCGCTTCGAACTTTGCACTTACGTGTCTTGTTTTAAAATAAATTTTACCTTTTTTCCACTCCCCTCTTATAGAATTACAAATAACACATTCAGCAAACATGAGGAAAACTTGTGTTTGAAATGACTAAGAATTATCATTATTATTGCGGCTTCTTAACGAATAATTATGAATAGTAAATTAAAGTTTTGTGATTATTTTGTATTAAGCGAATGGGCGATAAAACGTCATTAACGTCACACTTTGTGATGCAAATATAAGAGAGGTGGGCATACAAGATCAATATCAAATACCAAATCCTGACTTATTTCTATAATTACAATGAAGTTTTTTCAATAAATTAGAAAGCTTTTTTAAAATCAGATAGTCGATCGTTTATAGAAACATGATGCTAATCAAAAGAGTTGTAAAAGACACTGACTGACGTCATACGCACCTACTATTCATACGTAATACCATAATAAAAATAAGAATTATAAATGCATTTGAAGTGCCTCCTCCACATTAAACATTAAGATTCATTTGTGTCATAATAATTTTTCTAGAATTAAAAACAAATGTGTATACAAAAATCAAATGATAAATTATAAGTTTTATGGTGTTTTTGCCTTATGGGATTGTTTTTTTTATCGGCTGAATTAACACATCATAAAGTCTGAAGGCTGATTTGTTTATTTTTGTTTATATTTTTTTTTTAATTTCATTTCATTTTGTGGGAGTGGGTCATGAATAGAATATATAGGTTCATTTGTTTTTAAATTTTAAAAATCAAAAATTTTCCTCCAATTTGAATAAACAACATGGAATTAGAAATGTAGAGTATCACTCATTACTTGTGTGATAACAATAAAATATTAAAATATAGATAAACATCTTCAAGGTTTGTTTTGAGGATTATTTTTAATCAACAGGGAAGTGAAAATACTTACACTTTGGTCGATTGAAAATATTGAAACCTTTCCACTGTTTACTATTTGATTTGTTTGTTTTTATTTTAATATTTTTTTTTTCTTTTTCAAGTTGACAAACTTGTGATTGAAAACTTAAATAAGCATATAATAATATATAAAATAAAAATTATTAAAAAAAAAACCCAACGAAGATTTTGTTCCGTTAGATGTTACCACTCCCCATTTGTCCTATCATTTCGTTAAGGCTCAGAAACTGGTCAATAAAGTTCAGCAAAGCTCAACTGAATTAATTTTTGGCCAGCGAAGAAATTATTTTAATAATGTTTTACAATGTTAACTGAAACGGTCACTATGTCGTATGCGTAATATTTTCTTCTGTTGAAAAAAATAGAAGTAAATAAAAATTGAGTTCCAATATGTTACCACACTCCATTTGTACAATTTTTGTTATCTAGACCTATCATTTTTTAGGATAAGTTCAGCAAAGCTCAACTGAATTCATTATTATTATTTACTATTATTATTTTATTTTTTTTTGAATGTGTACTGAAACGGTCACTGTGGCGTATACGTAACATTTTCTTCTGTTGAAAAGAAATAGAAGTAAATCCAAATTTGGTTCCCATATGTTACTACGCCCCATTTGTACAGTTAAGAGTCTCCAGTCATATCATTTGTTTAGGGTCGTAAACTGGTCAACAAAGTTTAGCAAAGCTCAACTGAATTCATTATTTTGCCAGCGATGCAAATTTTTTTATTTTATTTTTTTTTTAATGTGTACTGAAATGGTCACTGTGGCGTATGCGTAACATTTTTCTTTTGTTGAAAACAAAACTAAATCAAAATTTGGTTCCGATTTATTACATCGCCCTATTTGTACAATTTCGAGTCTCCAGTCCTAGTGGTCATCAAAAGTTCAACAAATCTCAATTGAGCTCATTACTAGGCCAGCGGTACAATTAGGTATGTTTACAAATTTTTAAAATGTTTACTCAATCAGTCACTGTGACGAATGCATAACATTTTCTTCTCTGGAAAAAATTAGGACTAAATAAAAATGTTTTTAATGTTGCCTGAGGATATGATTATACCAGTTAACTTTTCTTGCGCTTCACTGACCCTTAAAATTATACAATAAGATATTTGAAATTTTATGTAGAATGCCCAGAATTTATCAATTTTATTTTTTTCTTAAGTTGGTTACTTTGATTCAATGATCAATTGTCAAAAATGGGATTATAATAAAACTTAGTAAGGAAACAAAATGTGTTTTAGTTTTACTTGTCTGTACACGTAGTGTAGAGGATAAGTATATGGATTAGCAAAACATTTTTTTTTTTTTCAGAATTAGGGCGGGATTCATAGTCGTCACTCAAGTCGAAATTTTTCTCAAGTGTACGCTTGAGGTAATTTTTGGCCTCTAAATGTATTCACAATCATGATTGTGAGAGAATTCTTAAGAATTTACTTCAGGATCGCCTCAGTAGCCTCCATTTTGTCTTTGAATATGAGCTTAGGTTGAGCAAATCCCAAAGATTTTTCTCAACTTTCAGGAATTAGGAAAAATCTCTACTAGAGTAACGACTATAAATTGCGCTCTTAGTCTATTTCATATTGAAACGTAAAGAAAACAAAGACATGTGCGTGTGCTGTTATTGTCGTCGCTGTCGGAGTCGTTGATATTGGAAATTTGGAATAACGATAACTTTTGTTAGAATAAGAATCTGAAAACACCAAACGTTGAGGATTAACTAAACTTAGGTTAAGTCAGCCATTTTAAATAAAACCTTGTTGTACTTTTCATACAAACATAGAAAATGTCATTTTTGTATTCGAAACACTACAAATTTGCATTTTTTTTATTGTTCTAATGAGCAATGGTTCTGATTTTGAAAATAATGGAGGTATCCAAAATCCGTAATACTAAATTCTCAAAAGTTTTGGTAAAAATCAATATTTTACACTTTTTTGTAAACAAAAAATTTGCAACTGTACGGCAAAGTTTGGGGTTACCAATGTAATTCATATTTCCGGGAAGTATTTGTTAATTTATCCATTGTATGGATTTGAATTTTTCACAAAAATAAAATTAGTGATCTTTTATTTAAATCTCGGTTCAGATATTGATTTATTTATGTCCAAAATATTCTTCCCATTATGTATTTTTAAAAATAAAAAAGTTAACCATTACTTTTTTTTAATTTTAACAAACAAAAATGTATGGGTTCTTAAAATTTTGACTTTAGTAACGGTCTTCAATCCTACTCCTGAAAAATGAGTGCCACAATCAAATCATTCACCTTCTCCTACAACGATTCTATATGCATTAAAAATATAAGTTCCTACATTTTATTACCCAAAACATATGACCATCATTAACGAATTGAATCCATTCGAAACCAAGGACACACAAGTTTGCTTGTTAGTTTTAATAATAAAATGAAATCACCTTTCAATTTCATTTACTTCGTAAATTTTCACCACCTGATGCAAGATGATGCTGATTTAAACGTAAAATGCATGACAATTTTCTTATTTTCTAAAGAATTAAATATATCAATTAAGGTGTAAATTTAATTTTCGTTTACAAATGAATTTGTCATGCTCATGATGCTCTCTCTGATGGGTGTGTTCTTTTTTACCGAAAGTACATATCTAGCACAGTTCTTACGTAGGTACTTACCTAGATCTCTAAGAAATCTTATTTTTAGAATTTCACTTGAAATACTAAATAAAAATATAATGTAACAAAAAGTTGTATAAAGGAGCTGGTAGTCTTTGTGACTAACAAAGCAATTTAATATCAGCGTAAAAACTATTCAAATAATGAAAAGATTACAAAAATTGAAGCATTCTCCAAACATAATAAACTCATTTGCATTTTGTTTTATTTTCACTTGATTGCTTCATAATATTGACACAAGTTTACTAATAAGTGTTTTGAAAGAGACAGATTTTAAAATGTAAAGTATTATTTTTTTTTATAAATCAATAACTCGCCCCCAATTTAGTTTTCCCAATAAAACGTGCAGTTTGTCAGAACATTTCCTACTTCGCCAAATGTTAACAAACTGGCCAAGGTGATTCGAGTCATAAAAGTTTTTGGCAAACTATAGAATAAATATTTTGTCAACAAAATACTTGGCCTCAAATCACACCCTAGATTTTAATTGCTCTTTCAAAATAAACACGATAAATTTAATAGTTTAATATTTTTGATTGATTTATTTGTGTTTAAATATATTTTGTTTGTTTTTTTTTCAATTTTTACTTGATTGAATTTTCAATTAATATTTAAATCAAAATATTATATTTTGGACAATTTACAAAGAAAACCATTATACCTATTCTGGCAAAATATCAGAAATCATTTTTATTAAGTTAATTAAAACATTTTAAAATATAAATTAATGATGTTAAATTTTAATGATTTATGGGCGAAAGTTAATTGATGTAGCTATGTTTCTTTCTTTGCAATAAAACCAAAAAAAAATTCTTAAATTTTTCTCACAACTTCCGCATGACCTTTAAGACTACAAGAACATGACAAGAAGGAAGATCTTAAATCTACAAAATGTCGTTAAAAACAAAATAAAATTATGTAAAAATAGAACATGTAAGATTTATTTAACAAGGCAATTTCCTTTATTTCAAGGATTTTTTTTTTTTAATTTTAAATTCAAAGAACAAACAATGGTTCAATATCAGAAAAAAAAATCATGAAGGCACTTTTAAGCAAATTTAATTTTTGTAAATATATAAAATCTGTAAATAAATGCTTCCGTAATTTGTTTAATTTTTTTTGTAAACAAAGTTCTTAATTGCGATATTTACCAACCGTTTTTACGCAAGAGTGAGGTTATTGTTTGATTTTTAAGTACGTTTTTTTTTAATGTTCTCATTTCCTTTTATACAGATGAGGTTTTTAAATGAAAGACTCTTGACCAAAATTCTTTGGTTTTTGATCAAAATAAAATCTGAATATTTTTAATTGCAACCAAGAATGTTAAAAATTCTTCGTTCTTTTATAACTTTCATTTACTTTAAGAACAAAAACAAGTCATCTTCTGTAACTTCAATGGCAAGTACTTATAGGATTTTCAAGAATGCTATGCCATACAAAAAAGATTTCCAAAAAACAAAAATGTATAACCTTTCAAAGGCAGCCTATTAATGAATTTTCATTTAATTTTTTATTGTTGAGACCTTAAGATTTCGAGATACTTATGCTTATATAACCACAAAAATAAAATAAATGGAATGGAATGAAATGGAAGAAGAACTTATGTAAATACGACCGGTCTACTCTGGATAAGTTCAAGTACTAGTCATCGTTTACGTCTTTTCTGCGCTCACGCTTCCTAGATGCTTCGTATCGATTATTATATAGAGACCTACCAGTTTCAGTTAATACGGGTAATAGCCTAGTAAAGGTGCAAAATGAATTCCTTAATTGCAAGCTCATTGCGCATTTCGGATTTCGTAAATCTAAACAGTTTGTTTATTAGAATAACTTCTTGCGTTCATCTTCGAATTCCTCGATATCATGAACCGAAATAGAGTCTTGTTTGTTCTTCCATTTTATCGTCGAGTTTAGAACGCGTTGTAGTCCAGTCTTGCCACGTCTGGATCATCGACTGATATTTTGCTCAACACTTCAACAATAGTTCTGTTGATGAAGTAAAACACCTGGTATATCTAATTTTACTCACGTAAGTATAGACTTCCATTTTTTACATTTATAACAATGGTTTTTTGTACGGGGGGAGGGGGGGTCATTTCGTTATTCGATTACCGCCAAACGATATCTTTTTTGACTATAGCTATCTCATCTATAGCAACGACATCTCAAGAAACAAATATGGACAGCAATTGTCGAAACGATTTCGTTCGATCGTTTTATTTTAACGGAATCAGGCTCTAGTACTCAATTTAATATGTGATTTTCTATATTATGATCACATTGCGAGGTCACATTATTGAAATTCGAATATTTGGATACCTTGAATACTTTTAAGGTTCCCAAGCCTATAAAGTTGGATTCACATAGAAGTAGAGCACATTTTTCGAACAGTTCTCGGTTCAACCGGTTAACGCAAGTTAACAGCTAAGATAATAAATAACCGATATTAATAAAACAATCAACACCTTAATAATGACAAAATTTTGATTGTATGTATGAAATGTAGAGTTCTTGTAGTCCGTAGCTGGCGTTTAGAAGTTGCAGTGCAGTAAAAATGCAGTTTTCTAAATTATAATGTAATAATTTTGATACCAACAAAAATTGATGTCACGACCACAGATATTCCTGGTATGTTGCCAGAAAGTATGTTTCGGTTGACTAGTTTCCATCTGTCCGAAATATGTACACAAAGTATGAATTTTTAGTGCATCTGGGAAAATGAAGAAATATTAACTGACTTGCAACAAACAAGGAAAATCTATCGCAGTGACAAAATTTTTGGTTGGTAGCATAATTATTCAAAAAACTGCAATGTTATTGCTTTTTAACTTCCAAACGCCCCAGCTACGGACTGCAAGAACTCGACATCTCATACATAGAATCAAAAGACCTTTCCAAAAATATAAATCATTTTATGATATCACTCATACCTAAAATCTGCTGTAGGCTCTTGTCTTTTTGTTTTTAACTTGAAAACTTTGTAGAATATTCAATTTACTATCGAAGTAAATATGAATACAAAACGTACATACAAGTGAAATAAAAACATGCTGTAAACTTGAATACGGTATTCCGAAGGAGTAAAAATAGTTAAATTTGCCTGACATATGCCTATTAAAAGCCTACTGTTTTGGTCTGTTTCATCAGTTTTTTAAACAAGAAGTTAATCCCATTTATCACGTTTCGGAGATCTCTTAGAGTTAATAATCTCAGCATCCTGAATTTTCAGTAAATTGCCTGTTAAAAACTTAGTAGATAAAAAATTGGATTATTTTTTTTAGCTTTTGTGAAGGAAAAATCTCTGCGATTTTAGGAAACCTAAACTATCTAAATAAAATAGCAGCAGTTAACTATAACAGTTGGCTTTCTCGATTAATAATATACTGTAGGTTAAAGAACCCCGACGAACAATATGGCGGCACCAAAGGTTGCAAATATTGTTTTTCACGTTCACTCGTTGTTAATATTTTTTTTTTTTTCTTTTAAAAAACATGTGCGATTATTATTAACTAATGAAATAATTATATCATAAATAAAGTTTTTTACAAATTTCAACATTCACGCCAACTTTGACCATAGAGTATTCCAGTACTTTGCATTTAATTAGTTCGTTTTCTACATACACGCTCGAGTTTTTGTAACACTAAACTGGAAAGCTAATAATAACGAAACCAAATTTTCCCGTCTATAATTAAAAATGGGGGACTGAGATCTTAAAATTGTAGATAATTCTCGTTATAGGTCAATACGCAATAAAAATTTACGTTTATCAAAATTGGATCCGCATTGGATATTTTCCATCCAAATTCAAGTTTTTTTGCCTTATTGACTGCACTTATATTCACTTAAATTGAAACCACTATAACATTTTCCTGCGTGAGGTACACATTATATCGTTTAAAAAAAATATTACACTAATCGAGATGTTTTAAAGGTCACTATGAGACTACACCATACTGAACGTAACCCATACAAAAGTGCTTATTCCCCTTTAATGTGTACAAACAAGCAGAAAAACTCACCAATTTTGTTTTGCTATTTTGTCTATTCATGAATTTTAACCAAAAATCAAAAGTTTTGTAAGGACCACCGTAAAACACATAAGTACAATTTTATAAATCATCCTTAAAAATTTAATAACTACAAAAATAAAATACATAAATATTTTGATATTACCCATATAAGTACCAATACCTGCCATATGAATTTCTAACTAATATTTTTTTATTTTCCTTTTCTTTTCAGGTAAGACAATCTTTATTCAATTCATTCATTGAATATTCTCTATTTATTAAAATCCAAAGATCAGAGTAAGCCGTAGATATAAAAAAAAAATACAAACATTTTTCATCAATTTTAATTAAATATTTGCATCCTCATATCTAAGGAATATTCTATCAACAGTATAGCAATTTTATTAATTAATTGAAATAAATTGAAATTTCCATTTCTTTCTTTCTTCTTTCCAATCTAAAGATATTTTCACAACATAAAAATGTTCAATTAAAATCTCGAAAGATATATATGTAAATGGAACGCTGTATATCCCGAGTTTGTTTTTATAAAACAAAATTTAAATTTTTCCACAAACTTAATTTAATTGTTTGTATACATTTTGTTCTTATTTTCTTTAGGAAATGAAGACATAAAGCATTTATTAGATTGCGTGTAGTGTTAGGTTCTAATAAACTAAGTCCATCTGCCTGACTCTTTTAATGTGCTCATAATAAATGTTTTTTTTTTTTCCTTTTTTTGGCAGAATGCCCTTGATTTGATGTACACGCGTTTCATAAAAATAAAAGAAAAAAATACAAAACAATTATTCTAACTTTGCATAAAAAAATAATTCTTTTGTTTTTATAAAATAATGTTTTGTGCTGTGTGATATGGAGAATAGTTTAGATGTGTTATGGTATTGTTGAATGATTCATTCTGTATTTGCAAA
This sequence comes from Meliscaeva auricollis, assembly GCA_948107695.1. Lineage (NCBI taxonomy): Eukaryota > Metazoa > Arthropoda > Insecta > Diptera > Syrphidae > Meliscaeva > Meliscaeva auricollis. The sequence continues at coordinate 29,822,794 of OX403618.1, forward strand.
TAATATATAAAAGATATATAGATGTATCGATGTTTTTCCTTCATAATAGTACATCAATGCGCCATGCCACACCAATAGTTTGTATTTTTATGTGTGTCAGTATTATGCCATTATGAATAACGGTAATGGTGATTCTACATATAGTTCGTCATGAATATACAAACACTAAACTAATTCCATTGTGTGAATTTTTATGCTCAATCGTATATATGGACAGAGTAAGCGCAGTACAACACACGTGCATTCTATTTTTTATAGTCATCATAAGTCATGTTTGACGCAGTTTGGTTTAATTTGCAATTATGCCTTTTTTTTTGACGAAGTTTACATAACGTATACGTAGATAATGTGATGTAGCTATAAATAGATGATAATTTCGAGAATAATCCTTTCAACTTAAAAGGGTTTAGAATATTTTTTTTGCTAACAGAAATATGTACCAGGAAACAATTTAATATTTTATATGTCTCAGACCTCCTTCTACTATACATAAATTATACGTAAAGCCATCTTATAAAAAGCATCAGTATACTCAACAGAAGTTACAAGATTAAAATTAAGATAAACAAAATTTATGGAAATTAAAAAGTTCTTAGACTTGAATACTTTTATTCTATCAAAAACCACAACAATAACAATAGCAACAATACCGTACTTCATTTTAAATCATCGAAACAAATAGTTGAGTCACGATGTCATTTTTCTTTATGTGGGAGTGCATTATTTTGAATAAACATTTTTTCTGGTAATGTTTTCTTCTGTCGAAATGATGCTCAAAAGTTTTACTAGAAATTTATAGATCGGTAGAAAGTTTTCCATGAAAATAAATTTCGGGAAAGATTAACAATATAGCTAAACAAAATTTTGGGGGGAATCAAATATTTCCAAGAAAATAAAATTCTCCGGGAATAAAGGAAAGTGATAGAAGAAGCAAACTGATGATTAGTGTATCCATTGGACAAGATTTGTAGACCCCATAGGCCAAAGATAAGTTCGGGATACCACATTACGGAACCAGTTGTTGGAATCGGTAGTAGTATAGATGTGTAGGTACTTATCATTCTGCAATATTCACTGTGCAGGTCAATTTGAGGTCTAGAATGAGGCCTTGATTTTTTACAATGGCAGCTAGGGATATTGTTAGTCGTTCCATATGTTATAATAGTGTTGCATTCGTTTCCTTGATGGCTCACCAGGCATCTTTCGTTCATTGTGACGTGAATATCTTGCAAGTGGAGCCTCTTCGAACCATTTCTTTTGATGTTGCTATGCACTTGACGAGCATGTCTTTTACGCATGGGGATCCTTTTAATTTCGTTGTAACGACCAATGGTGTGCATAACTGAATCCCGTCTTAAAATCTCACAGTATTACCGCCCGAGTTCGGTAAAAAGTTTCTTGGAAGCATTTTTCCCTATGCAGTTCTATAGCTCACCGCTTAAATCTAGAGCTATCTACTTTTCAATTGAAAGTTCGAATACAAAAAAAAGTAATATTTATAGTTCCTGAATGATTGATTGGTTCGTTGCTCATATTTGATTACTTGCTTTTAAATCAATAAACAACAATATTTAATTAAATAATATTTGCAATCAAAACAAATTTGATAAAACTTTATATATTATTTAAGAGCTTAACAATATTGTGTTATCGTTAAAAGTGATAAATAAATATATGAACAAAAAAACCATAACACACTCGAAATATTATGGAAAACTACTTACTTCATAGAGTGTAGGTGGTGAAAAAAATGATTATTATTATTACTCAATTTGTTTTATAATATTTATGCCAAGACAACATTGCTGTGCGAAGTAATGTGTCGCATCAATTAAAAAAAATAAAAATCAATTTATAAGTTTATTTTTTTTTTCTTTTTCTTTATTTTTATTTTAATTCTTTGTTTATTGACAAACGTAATGCCTCTGCATGTTGTCCACGGCGACGACACACGACGACGACGACGCAAGGCCGTTGAGTTCGCGCGGCTTTTTTTTCGCCTCGTTCTCATCGATCAATAACAAGGAATGGAAAATTACCCAAATGGTTTGAAAGTTCTTGAGATTGACGTTGGTGCATGGTGGCAGCCGTGTGTATGACAAAGTCCAACCACAAGCACCTAATCGTGGAGCAACAATAATAATAATAAAAAGATCTGTTTCCTGATAAAATGTTTGTCTCTCATAATATCTTGATCAAATAAAAGCAAAGTTGATTTCAAAATGTTTTTTTTTTTTTTTTCAATATATTTTAGCATGTTTACGAAAAATCTCTCCATCTTTGCACCTTTTTTTACCAATTTGTTGGGGTTGCTCTAAAAGCGTGTTGACTCAACATTGTTTTGATCGTGTTTTTGATGTTTGTTTTTGTCTGGCAAACAGTGTGCTAGGCAAGTGTGTGCTAGGTTTTTTTTTCTCAGGAATTCTCCAGTAGTTTCAGATATGTTTTTTTGTTGTTTTGTTTTTGTTATTCTTCACGAATTCTTGTTTTCAAACAAGCCTATTTTTGCTATTATTTATATTTGTTATGTTGGATCTTTTTTGGAACAATGCCAGACAGTGTGGAATATTTTCAGTAACGAATCGAATCATTCACAAGCAGAGTGTTTTGTGACTGTTTGCTGTGTTGTCCTATGCTTGTTCCAATTTTGACAAAAAAAAAATCAAAACAAAACAGAACTGAATTTCACTTAATAATAAACTGGTGGAAAAATAAGAAAAAACACATCTGCCGGAAAAAATAGTATGTTTCGCGCGGGTTATTTTTAATTAAATTTATTTTTGTGCCTAAAGTGATATATTATTTTATATGAAAATATAATACACAACAAATAGGAATGTTATATACTTTTTATTTTTTTTGGTTTTTCTGAGAAATCCATTTGAGCACTTGCGGAAACAATAATTCCTGTGACAGCTGATTTTAACTCATTTTTCATTCATAATATTTGTTTATCACATTCCAGTATAAGCGAAAAAATGTCAATATTAGAAAAACACACGAGCTAGCTTTATCTGGTTATACACTAGGAGTACTTTTTTAAAAGTTTTTAACTTACGTTATAGATTTGAGAATTTTAAAACTAAAATCCTATAATAGAAAATATCAAAATGCTCGATTTTTAGCAAACTATTTGTAATTTTTTACCGGAGGTCATTGAAGATTGCAGATTGCAGATGTAGTGATTGATTTCTAACTCTGAGTTATGGGGTTCGATACATCAGTGCAAAAGACTATCAAAAGTCTTGTTTTGAATCAAGCCTTTCGAATTCTCATAAAAATTTTAGGGTTTAAGATATAAGTCACTAGGCCCTAGCAATTCTTCGAGCAGTTGTACAACTATAATGTATGCGTTATTTGTAACCTTTCAAAAATGTCGGTAGAATACCTTCCATTTTCAACAGACGTTTTAGTTTGACAGGTTTAGTCTTCACTTCTCTTACTCTGTCTGCACCTTTTTACTGTGTCGCACCTTTTTCCAGTATATTACACTAAAGAGTTACAAGTTCCTTCAAGTTGTTTTCTGGTGATATCTGTCGATTTTGAGGCTGAACTTCTTCTAATTCTACCACGGATAGCATCCGAATACCGATCACCCATTATTTTAGAGGTTTTCGGTAGAGTCAGAAAGGTACCTTCGCCGTCTACTTGGTTCTTTTGTCGATCCATTACTTCTAAATGCATCATAGACATAAGCAGATTTCTCCCGTCAACCGCTTCCTTTCATTTATTTCTTACTTAATATTCGAGACGTTTCTTTTATTTGATTATTTTTCGAATTAAAAAAACTAAAACAATTTCAAGGTTTTTTATAAGATGTTTTTATATTTAGAAATATTATTTTTACAATACTTTTGATTTTTAAAAACAACTGCGCAAAATGTTTATTCAAATAAAAAAACGAAGCCTATAAATCCCACTTAGACTTTGAAAGCCATTACCTTGACCACTTTTAATGATTTCAAACATACTTGTACAATTGGCATTTTCGCTAATGTGTATCATTTATTCTATCTTTTGCTAATGTCTGTCACTTGCAATTGGCAGAGATATTTGTTTTCTGTCATAAAAAAAGTTTAATAATTTGGAATAGAACATTACTGTCCCCATTAAAAAGACATCAAAAATAAATTTTTAAATATAGAATTCATATGAATCTTAGAAGAAGGAAACATTTTTTAGAACAACGAAATCAAACAAAAACAAATATTTTCAAAATTATATTCAGTATTTAAAACAAATAAACATACCCTAACTAAAAGCATTTGGGTTTCTAATGATTTTCAAATGTTAAACAACTGAAAATTAAAATTCCCTTTCAATTTTGAATCACTGAACTCAAACTGAATTTAGGTTTGTAAATTCTAAAATTATTTTGGAATTTAATTTAATTCAACTTATGCTCGGAGCTACATTAAAGATTAAATATTACAAAAATGTAATAAATATCTTCACAGGCCAATAAAAGTTTCTATTACATTTCGCACGCATCCAAAAGTTGGGACGATTTCATTACATACGTCTAAACAGATTTTAGACACACTTTCCACTTCGATAGATTCACTTTTAAAACATAAATCTGAAAGACATAAATTGCTTCTTCGGACGAACCTTTCAGTAAACTGCCTTTGGATTGAAAGTTATACAAATATACTGAAAAGAAATAACAATTTTAGGACTTGATTTTTTTGTTCAATGATATTAGTCACCAGCGGGCATAGGTTTTCTATATGTACTACTCTACTACTTCTTCTCAGACAGTACCTATTTCCCCTCAAAAGAGACGATCTTCTTTATCCTTTACTTATAGACTCATCTTTCTTTCAAAAGTCACGGAAAAAGTCATTAATTACAATTAATGAAATATGCATCTCGAGGCGTAAAATTTCTAAATAAAATTCGATATTCGTAATAAAATGTTTACAACCAAAAGTTACCTACCTCTTGATAAAAACGTTAAAAACGTTTGATAGAGTTTAGCATTTAGTTATCTTATGTTAAGTTCAAAAAGTTCTCAAAGTGTCAGTGAATTTGTTGTTTTCTTTTGGATAGAAACGTCTTTTCTAACCATTTTCATTCTATGCAACTCTAAGTAGATGAGTTCGAGATTGATACTAACAAAACAAAGGGTGGTGTGCCGCAAGGCTCCGTGCTGTCACCAAATCTCTTCCTTATTTTTATTAAAATTTTCTTCTTCTGCTGCTTCTATTTCACTTAAATCTTTAGCTGATGATAGTACTTATCCTCAGCTGTGTTAGTAGTTTCTAAATTCACATCCATAGCCTGCGGGTCTTCGAAATATTTGCAGTGGGTAGAATAAACAAAACCTTATTAAATTCTTATCTTTCACTGTCCTATCTTCGCATGCTGCCATTATCTATAAATATCCATTATATGAGCAATTTCGGTTTGCACATTACCACGATACAATTTTCGCAGCGACCTCTTGTGGATTTGAAGAAATTCATTCTACTTTACTAAAATTGTTCCGAATTTCTTAATTTTCCGCCGTAGATGCAAATTTTTTTTCTCCCCAATCCCCGGACCTAGCAATAGTTGCTAAGGCAAGTAGGTTAGTGGAAAGCATGATTTAGCAAAGATACTTCTAGAACTGAATTGAGTTGCTTGCAAAGAATTCAATTAAAGCTTTAAAAATTAATAGTTTTTAGCGATATTACGGCTCTCTTTCAGTTAACACTTGTATCCAATTGCGCACAAGTATTGTTTCTCAGTTGTTGATCAGAAAAAAATAACGGAAACAAAAATGCTAACCTTACACGCAGAGTACTGTTTTTATTTGTGGAACGAAAGTGGTTCCATGTTTAAAAAAACAAAAATTATTTATGCTTTTTAAAATTTACAGCTTTTTACTAGTTTTTTAACGCTCTTCTGAGCGGAAGGTAGAAGCTATTCAAAAAAGTTATTACTACATTAACTGTTTGTAATTTCCTCTTCTTTTATTCTGCATTAGCAGTTTTTTTCATATATTACGCTAAAAAATATTAAAACAATTCAAAATCGACCTTCTTCTATGTTTTCTCGTGTTTACCATGAGAAATTCTGCCTAACAACTTCATCGTATAGCAGCAACCCAAAAAACATAAAGTTTACTTGGACTATCTTTTTTTATCTCAAAGAAATGCGGGAAATAGGACCTTGTCTGCTGTTCAACTGCGTGCATTTTTTTCGCCTCAAATAAGTACACTTTTGATTATATTAAGGGCAGCTTAACCCCCTATCTTCGAAATAATTATACTGTCAAATTGACTTAAAATGCCGCAATCACCGTAATGAAAACGTTCTGAAAATCAGTGCCAAGTATCCACTTTGAATAGAAGTTAGAAATAAGAGCTATACAAAATTGAAGAATGTTTTACTTCTATGGTTTTTGAATTTCAGTAATTTTAAATGTGAAGCCACGTGCTAAGTTCTTTTTATTATATTCAAATTCCTGGCATGAGTTCAAGGTATGTATAATTTAATTTTCATAGCTATTACAAAAAGTTCATGGTAACCATCAAGAGTGTATAAAGGTACACATCCTGCCACAACAAATTCACTATTAGCTGCCAAGCCCTCTTTTACCATATCTTACAAAGTTTTTTCTACCTTGAAGTTTTTCTTCTTGGTAAAAGTATTGCGTGTTTTTGATTCATAACACGAGTATATTACAACAATGGGTTATTTTTGGCCAATGATGACCCCGTGTACCTATTAGTCACGTTTTTTTTTTTATAAGAAAAACCAATGGACTGTGAAGTTCACACGATTGATTGCGCTTTAGCACAAAACCAATCAACCCCACACATTAGACAAAAGAATCTGGAAACAATTGAGAAAATAAATTTATTTTTAGCTATTTGCATAACCCGGTCGCAATGATATTTGTTTGTTGGTGGCTTTTAACTTTTAAGGAATGAAAGGAATTTGCTTTTGTTTTGTTTCTTTTCAATTTTTCGAACAAATCAAATAATTCAAGAATGTTTTTAATTAAAAAAATATATCAAACGATTCTATTAAGAATAACCTTTTTGTGTATCGAAAACCTTTCAGTGGGCTTGCTGCCAGTCATAGACAAAATGACATTTTGAATTGAATTAAAGTATCTTTCTATATAGTCTTTTAGTTTGAAAATCGATGACGAGTTTATATAGAGAAGTCTGCAATATGAGAAAACATTCTACATTCCACAAAAAAAAAATAATAAATTTCGTAGAAAAAAAAACGAAATGGCTTGGCAAACTCAAGAACGTTCCAACACTTACCCGTGTTTGTCGGTACATTAAATATTAATGTATAGCACAACATTGTCATACAATTTGTGTTGTATTGTTGTCTGCGGGGTGAAAACCCCCCTAAAACCCACAGCTGTGGGAAATCACCAGCACGTGTTTGTCTCATTTTTATTTCTTATCGATTTTTTGGATTAAGGACGCTTGGTGAATGTGTTTTCCAATGATGTAGACAAAAGTTTGTTTATGGATTGCCTCTCTAAAGTGAAAACGATGAAATACATATTCATGGAGAAATTCCGTCAGGAAATTTTGGTAGTGCTTTTTGTAGGATTTTAATTTAATAAGTTGGTCGTTCAGTGCGAAAGATAGCTCTCTATTATTTATGTATGCTTTTTCTTCACTCACTTCTATAATACCTAGCTCATGTTAAGTCTAGGTTGTTCGAGGGGCTAAAAAGCAGACAGTACGCATTCGTTGGGTCGCATACATTTGCGAGTGTGAACATCTCTATAGAATAGATGACAATTGTTCGCAAATTAATTTGCAACTTTTTCGCAAGTCATCTGAACACACATTAGCCACCATCCGAAAATGTAGCGATGATTCCGCTGTCGAAAAATATTTCATCCGCTATTTCGATATTGCGATATAGTTCTGATTCATCGAAACGCAATTGCAGCAGCAGTGTTCAGTGTTCACACAAAGTGACGGTGGAACTGTCACTTTTGTGTGGTTTTCATCTTCATCTTCCACTTTTAATGTTTCAGCTCAAAAACACACAAAAATGAAGATTTTTGCTTTCAGTATTCAGATCCCAAATCCAAAATTAATTAAATATATTAATGCCTGTTCAAATGGTGTAGCAAATATTTCAGAGTAATGCTTGTAAATCTGTAATGTAAAATATATTAATACTTGTGTTGCAAACCGTTTTCACACTTCGCAAAAATGTTGCAAAACTTGCGATCCGTTTTGGGAGAACTTCATTTGCAAATACTTTGATGTTTATACATTTTTGGGTTTTGCGACAATCGATTGTTGCAAACCTTTCGCCCAAACACTTGTATTTGCAACCCAATGAGCAGATTAAAAAATGATACAATTTGCAACACAGTTCGATATATTTTGAGAAAATATTTGCGACAGTCCCAACTTAATGTTCATAACATAAATATGGTTGCGCAAAAGATGTCGCAAACCGTGCAAACACCTCACTACTATTTATACTTAAAAAAATTGCGAGTAACTCAATCGCAGATAATATTGCAGTCTTTAAACAAACATCGCAAACTGTCAGATCAATTCTATTCATGGTTTGCCAATATGTCGAAACGTATCCTTAAAAATTCAGAGATATGCTCACAAATCTGCAATTGCTAAAATATATTTATGCTCTTACAATTGTTGTCGCAAAGTATTTACACATCTCGCAAATGGGTTGAAAAACTCTAGACCCGATTTATTTTCTAGTACTTTGATGCAGTCCAAGCTCTTGTATTTGTGGCTTAGTAAGATGATTTGTAGCACATTTGCGAGATTTCTTGTGCAGATATTTGCGGCAGTCCCAAATGTATGAATGTTTAAAGTTGCAGTGCGGTTGCGCAATTTGTTTCGCAAGCCGTTAAGAAACACCTCATAAATGCATAGTTAGCGATATTTACGAGTACATTTAGCGAGAATACGATTTGATTCAAATAATTCGTGTGATAAATTTCCTAAGCTATAAATTCTGTGTGGTAACGAAATATAGTGTTTCGTTTATTTCTTTCAATATTTCGCCCATAAGAATAAAAATAAAATTAATTTTTAGGAAAAATTTAAACTATGTACATGTTGTACATTTTACATATTCATAATCCGTTAGTTGCCTGAGTCATGGCAAAAGGCTTTAGTTGGATTATATTTTGTTTTTAATTGTGTCTAGACTTTATGTCTCCTGGGTTAGAAAAAAATACCCGAAACGACATACATATAGTGTGTCGTTATATTACATTGAATTAAAAATATCAAACACAAAAAATAACAAAGCCATAAAAACTGTTTTCGAATAGAGAATATAGATTTATTTGTTATATTTTATTTTTTTTTTGTTTATTAAATTCATTGAAATCCTAAAGGTCTTATGTTTAATGATATCGTTTATTGGCCACTATGTCATTAGTACACGTGAATTCATTTGACACTTCGAGGTCAATGGAATTATAATTGTAAATGCACACCTTAAAAGCGACGAAGAGTATTGTATCAATTTATCTTTAGTTTTTCTTTTTTTTCCTCTATGGATTACTAGAAAACACGCTTCGAAAACATGCTTTAATGTTTTATATCCAAAAACTTCTTAATATGAACCAACTTATAGTGAGCTAATGTATGTATGTCTGTTAGTTTAATGACTAATAAAAAAGCAAATATCGACCTGATTTGTTAAGATCTATTATGAAAGTCGTTTTACCATCAAAAATGTTGACTGTACACAATTTGACGGTTATGGCACTATTACTGATTGAGTGGTACCTAGGCACAAAAGACCCGTCCATGAGAGAGCCGGAGGCAGTTATTTTGCGTGAAAAATAATTAAACGAATCAATGATACAATTAATCCTGATCATATGCTTGATAACTTTAAGTTGGCTCCTTTTGTCGGCGGCGAAATAAAAAAAAAAAGTGATATTTTCTGAAAATCGATTCAATTACGGATAATCACAAAAATTTGGTTTCCTGGAATTTACCAATGACAGACGTATTTGGTGGTGGCAAACTGACACTAGATACTCGATGTTAAAAGGGCTTTACGTTGCCTCACGTTTTTGGGACAAAACACGTGGTATACTAAAAAACTTAATTTTTATTCACTTTTTTTTAGCTTGATAAACTTTTACATACATATGCTCCCCCCTACTACAATTTAAAGTGGTGATTAATTTTTACAATATTTGTTTAATATAATCTATTTTTTTAGTGCCTTTTTCTATTTCTAGCTGATGGTCAATGATGTTTTTTTATGACTTTTAAGTGTAATTTCGTTTGACCTGTTCCAATCAATTTCTTAGAAAGTATAAGAATTTGACATTAATGATAGTTTGGAAAATAAACAGATGACCTACTTTTTATAAAATATAAAATAGGTATCAGTTGCTAAATTATGGGATGAAAATTTGGCTTGTAATTTAAAAAGGCTTTTATCTCAGTGGAAACGGGCATTTTCAAAAATCTCACAAATAAGTTTTTGTTCAAAACTGTATGTGCCCTAAATTTGAATTTATTTTCTTCGGGAAATTTATGAAATAACCATTAATGCCCAAACTGAACTAATTAACAAACTACGTTCAGATGATAGATAATAAAACTGGTCTGCAACGAAAATCGCATTCAAACGAAACTACATTCTACTTAAGGAAGTCAAAACCACCCAAGCACGTTACGTTTTTGAGATATGCTTATATGAACAATTAACATGTCAAAAGCCCATTTTTTGGTACATTTAACGTCGAATTTCTGTACTGGTAAATACTTTATTACAAAATTATTAATGGGATGTGCATGAAGTGCATTTCATCTGTCTAAATCATTTCAAAACATTAAAAAATTACCTTTCGGCGGAAAGATATTGCAAAGTGTCCAAAATATTCTCTTTAGTCCAATTAAAACGTTTTTAGAGTCGGAAAGTTCTGAAGTAAGAATTTTCAATGGCTAACTTTATGTTCTTTGGATTTATCACGGAAAACACGAGAAATCATTGAAAAACTTAGAAAAAATATTTATTTTTATTTTTTTTTTGGTGCATAATCCAAAATATGGACATTTTTGCCCAAAATCGTTTATGTAGAATAAATGTTGACAAATTTGCCAAATTTATTTTATTTTTTGTACGACTTCTGGATTCTTCACTGCTCCTCTATATTAGAAGTTTTTGTTGCAGTGTACATCCCAAAAGCCACGGAATTTCGAAATTTATGGTGTTTTTTCGTTTATGCTATGTGGAATAAGTCCTTCAAATTTCAACCGAATCGGTGCAATAGTTTTGAATATATACCAGATCAACCGAATCTAAGAGAGCTCTTTTATACAAAACAATCACATTTTTTAAAACTAAATTTAAAAAAAATGTACGTGATAGAATTTTTTCTAAACCAGATTTAGATTCACATAAGTCCAATCTTACATAAATTCAAAAATTATATAAATAACAAAAAAAAACTTTATTTTTGCAGACCAGTGTCAAAGCTTATCTTTAAAATAAAAAACCTGAAACAAAAATGATCCAAATCTATAAGAAATTCAAATGCAACTTCCAAATTTAATCAATTTACAAAATTTCTATGTCAAATATGTGTTTGTGCTGCAATAAAAATGGGAAAAGTGGGTTGATGGTCGATAATTAGCTCATTTGAAAGTTTTACTTTTACTATTCTATCCACTAGTTAAGTTAGCTATGTCTACAAAGTACACAATTTGTCTCATAAAATGTGATGAAAAGCAAAGAAAACGCGATTTCGTGTGCCGTTTTATGTCGGTAGCGTTGGAAATTTGTAAACATTTGTTGAAGTCCAGATAATTGAAATCTGCCAAAATGTCAGCCATTTTGAATAAAACCATCTTATACTTTTCATATGAAAACCTACCAAAAATTTCACTCTTGCATAGGAATACCATAAATTTGCATTTAATGATCAATGGCATTGATTTAAAAAATAATAGAGGTATCAAAAAAAACATCAAAATTTTGGCAAAAAATCAATACATTGTTTTCTAGAAAATTTCTTGCAACGTCATTCTTATTCAAAAAGAATTGCTCCTTTTGGCAACTTGAATAGAAAAAATTATTAAAATTTCAAATATTGATGTTGAATATCAAAAAATGGGAAACAATTTTAAACAAAAATAACTGTATTATTTCCCTTAAATTATGTATTTCCATCGAAACGCATTAACAGACAGTAAACAGTTGTATGGTGTTTTAAAAAGAATCTAAAACATGTATTAAATTTCCTATGAGTAGGTACATTGTATTGTACACTATCCTATTATTGTCTTTTCCATCCAAACTTACATTACCTACCTACTGTTATTTATGATTCTAGCTTTAAGATATCCCGTTTACACCTACCTTTTAAAGTACAAATCGTGCAACCTAGTTATACCTACATTTTTATGTCATTACTCAACCCTAGTGACATCCTTTATAGGTAATACCCAGGATTGCTGTTCTAGTTAACTTCATTAATATTTCACATTTTATTACCTTTGATTGACACCATTTCACTTTTACTATCATAATAAATTCATAGTCCTCACAGGTAGGTTGGTTACCTACCTATTTTTCTGCTCTTTTATTTTATTTATCTTTACTAAGCCTACTTCTAGTAGATTATCTACATATTCATTCCACAAATCTAGACAACAATTTTACACTGCATACAGTATATATACCTACAAAATGTAGGTAGGTAATAAATGTTTTAAATAGAAAATCGATAGTTCTGTTGATAACATACATACCTAGCTATAATCCAGTCAATCATCAGATACATTTTTACTTTTCAAAAAAAAATGAATTAGGTACACAATTACTAGATAGGTATGTACCCACTTCTTTTTTTTCAAAAAAAAAAGAAAAAAGAAACAAAAAACAACATCCTATTCAAGTCAAAAAAAAAAACAATTTTAATACTTTTTTACAATTAATGTTTTTTCATTCACTCGAAAATCTACCTACCTACCTACCTGAAAAAATATTTTCTGTCTGTGCCTACCTAAGTAAATAATTATATTTCCTGGCTATTCAATTTCCCAAAAAAAAAAAAAAAAAACCTACATTTACGCACAAAATTCAAAATTGAACATAGATACATTTAGCTTATTAAAAAAAAAACATAAAGTACTACGCAGACGAAATTTCTGTGTGAAAATTACAAATTGAGTTGGTTCATTAAAATTTTTTTTTTTTTGAGCCCACACTGAAATAATTTTGTTTTGATACCAACCTTCCCTAAAAAAAAAAAAATAACATGTTTATAATTTAATCGTTCAAACTTACATACTTATATGTTTCTGTCTACTGCATACCTACTATACCTTGGTAAATATATCATTAAAATTTTAAGCACATCACTTTGCTGTAGGTAGGAAGGTATACAAAATCAACCTATAAATTTTGTGTAGGTACATTTTTCGAAAACACTATTTACACTTTAAAATACTCCAACACAATCAAACTAAAAAAACAGCTGAGTTTTTACTATAAAGTACCTATAGACAATCAAATACAATACCTACTTGCGAGTATGCTGCCAATAATAAAAACGACCATTTTTGGGATCTTTAAACAACAGCCAAACAACTGTGTATTTGAGAATTTAACGATCTCATTAACACAAAAAAAAACATTTTTACAATACAACACCAGCTCTCGTTGTCGTGTTGTTGAAACATCATAAAAGATTGCGTTTCAAGAATATAGTGACCAAAGCAGAATCGAAATATAATTTCATGACGTTTTATTATTTTGTGATGGCAGAGAGGCTTTAAACTTTCGTATATCCATCAGATACTCATACAAATATATATAATATACGAATAGCTACATTATGTAGATACAAAAAACATACACTTGTATGTGATAGTCATCATCTGTTTTAACTTCAAATCTTGGCTCTATGGCTATATGAACAAAACTGTACCTGCGCTTTGCGCCAAACCCTGAATATACTTTCAGAGACTTAATAAAAGATACATTAAAATATCTATACAATATACTCGTTCTTTTGCACACTTGTTTCTTCGTACAGGACAGGATGTTTTATACCTATTTATCAATCGAAAATGTATCTGTGCAATTTTTGCACACAAGTTTCATTCACACAGATACACACACACATATGTAGTACATCAACCTATACATCAAAAGTACATCTTTTAAAATTGTATTGGTTACTCTCCCATACAAATGAACAAATAAAAATTGATTTTTTTTTATTCCATGGTTCTTCATATAAAAGTATTTAATAGGACCATAGACGTTCAGTCGCCATCAGACACTTGCCGGTATTACATTCTTAAAACAAGAAATTTAATTGCAAATCTTATACCAAATACAAAAAAAAATATATTACTAATATATTTTACACAATCACTTTACAAAAAATCTCAATGCAAAAAAAGTGAAGTACAAAAGAAAAGTTTAAACAAAAACAAAAAAGTAATACACAAAAGCTCTCTCACAAAAATATCTACAAAAATAAAAATAAAAAAGCTTTGTGCCGGTTATTACCTATATCAATATAAAATTTAACGGATTCAAAAACTATCTCATAGTTCGCTTAGATAACCACTGTGTGGTAAAAGTGAATTTAACAAAAAAAATAAAACACACGCATTTGAACAAAAGTGAATCAATTATTGAAAAAAAATCTGTGATTTTAAAACCACAAATTTAAAGAAATTTGCATAATAAAATACTCGTATCTCACGCAAATTTATTTTATATTTTCACTGTGTGAATAAATTTTATGAAAACAAAAAGTACAAATATGGGTACCATGTCACTTCGTCAACCTGAAAACTGGCTCTACGAGATCTGGCAAAAGGGACAAGATAGTCCTTGTTATGTTATGGTCCCAAATGCAAAAGTATGTATTTTAATTTTTTTTTTGTTTTAATTAAAATTTATAAAATAAGTATTAGTGACCTCTCAATATAATTTCCTTTGGTTGAAGTTTTTTTTTTCCTTCAGTTTATTAGCAAAGACGTAGTGTGAATACGAAAATAAGTAGTTTATTGTGTTTCTCTTTAAAATTCAATGACAAGAATTAATTGAATTTGCATAATAGCTATCTGTTTTTTTATTTGAATTCTTTTTTGTTTTGTATTCATTAGAAATGCATTTAACAATGCTTTTCTTTTCCACCTCAAACGTGCTTTTTGTATAGGATTCTGATTTTTTAAAAAATGGCTGCTTTTCTTGTCTCATTTTTTGAATCAGCAATTAAGATAAGAATTGTGACCTTTAAAATTAACGAGGTTGCTAAAAGTTTTACTTAGAAAAAAAGGTTTTTCTGATACTGATTGCAAAATTTGATAAAATAATAGAATTTCTAAAACTTGAAGAAATCTAAATTGAAACTGAATTTATCGATATTAGAAGTTCTAAAAAGGCGTTTTCTTGTGAACTGTCTTATGAAATTCTTTTGTTTCTTAGCAAACATTATTAACTTTTTTAATTTTTTTTTGTTCATTGTGATGATTTTTTCACAGGAACGAGTTTTTTTGTACTTCTTTTTTTATTTTTAAATAAAATTTTATTTCAACAAATACCTACTCGGTATAATCTTTTCTTTCTTCTTATCGACATTTTGTTGAAATCAAGTTCAATTATGTTAAACGAAAATTTGGTTCACTGCCATAAAGTTTAAGATTGCGATTTTTTTAATTGAAATTGTTTTTTATTATGTGTACAGTTTCTTCAAAAAGTTCTTTAGATTGTTCGTTTTTTTTGTTTTTTGTTTTTATTTGTTCAATATGAAAAATATTGAAACATAAATCGAATTCCTATCAACTTTAGTAGCAGATTGTAGTGATATTTTAAATTCATTTTTCTACAGTAGTCTATTGTTTGCTTATTTCTGATATCTCTTAAGTTACAACTTTTTGTTGCTATGAGCATAAGCTGTATAATGCAATTACAACAGTAATCTCTGTAATTATTGACTTTGTAAGTTTTTGTACTGATAGAAAATTATAAGGTGTGTCATAGTATTTCATATAAATCAGAGATAATAATTATGCTAACAATTTTAAAGCAACAAAGTTGTATTTTTATTTGGTTGGGCTTTAAAGTTTTAAGGAACGTAGAAGTTTCTCCGTACTAAAAAAAAAAAAATAAATTAAGTGACTTAACTTCAGATCAACCGAAAGTTCACTGATAAACTTGTCCTAAATTTTTAAAGTTTAACCTCAGAATTGAGACAAAAAATTTAGAATTGAATTCATATAAAAAAGAGTTCTCATACCTCTGCACGGGATAAAATAACAAACGTAATCTTAAGATTTGAAGTCAAGACGTAAAGAAAGTGCATCAGGAAAACAGCAAAGAATTGAATAATTTTTAGGGACCTTTACCACAAAATAATACAAATTGACTCAGTTTTTAATAAGTTTTTTCTAGTTTCTCAAAACTTTTACAATTATAAACGTTTTTAGCTCTTGGTCGCAAAAAATCAATCGTAGAAAAAAGTTATTATGTCTAAAGTTGAAGAATACCAAGTTTTCTTCCAAATGTTTCTTAAAATTGTTGTCAAAACTTAAAAGTAACCGAGTTATTTGCTTAAAACTAATCCTTCGTGAAATCCAAAATGTGCGACTTTACAATACTCCACCACTTTTGAACAAATTGAAAAAAAAATTCGTGAAGTTAAATGATTTTCAGACTCCAAAGAATGTAAAACAAATACTTTAAAATAACTTCAACGAATTCCATCAGAAAGTACTGTGTTCTTTTCTTTCGAACTCAAGTCTTTTCACTTTAAAAATAATGAAGTTTCTTCAACAATTTAAGATTGAGTTTCAAAGAAAAAATTAAAACAATTATCTTAAACTTAATAAATAATTTTATTTGATCCCAATATTTGGCAGTGCATGGGGTATCTCTAATTTTCCTAATCCTGGCACCTGTGTTTTACTTGAAGCCTGAATCCAGAGCATAGCAAAATAGATAATAATAATTGATGAGGTGATCTGCGGTCGATAAAAAATTACTTACGACGGTTTCCATTATGCAGACATTTAATACCAAAATAATCGAAAAAGTGAAACCAATACTATGCACTGAAAAATACCCATTCGATTTATTTTTCGTCTAAAGTGACCCTGGCATATATTATGCCGAAAAACTTGTGTACATACATATATCCGCATTGAAGGGAAATGATGATTTAAAACACAAACAACAACAACAAAAAACTTATTTACATTTGTCAATGCTCCAAAAAAACTTTAAAAAGTCAGGATAATTTAAGGAAAACAAATGGATTTTGTTAAATACATAATATTTAAAGGTCATGGACAGCAAAATAAAAAAAAAATGTCAAGAACATTCAATTCATCAATAAAATTAACATTATGATTTGTTCCAAAAAAAATGTATAACTTTCCTCATTTTAAGACTTTCAATATTGCACATATCATTTTGTGTGTTATCACTGATTCTACTTCCAGATAAGATAATTTTGTAACTTTTTTTTTTCATAAAGTCTTACTTGAGATAAGAAAAAAGAACAAACAAAAATGTAATCTATCAAAATGTATTTACAAAATGACAAATTCCTGAGGATTGGTTACTCAAATATGAGTACAAAAAGTAATTATTTAGTTTAGAGTACTTTTATATTTTTATTGAGAATAATAATTCGGAAACATATTCCTTCTTACTCTCAAAAATATCTTTGTTTTGAAATTTTAATAATTTTTTGTTCATTTTTCCAAAGTACACTAAGTGTATTTTTTTTTTTTTTTTTTTTTAATTCTTAGAACAAAGAATTAAGTATCCCCAACACCAACGCTTCATTCTAAGTTTTGTTCACCTGTCAATTGCTCTAATGGAATACTGACGTACATGAAAGTATCTTTTTTTATGCTTTGATGACTGACATGTGGCAGTGACAGTGGCATAAAAGTAAATTCCAAATTATTGCGAACGCACATGCTGTGCAAATTGTGTGATTTTTATTTTATTTTTATTTTTAAAACACGTGATTCATATTGAAAATATGTCTGCAACAAAAGATTTTAAATATTTAAAACTAATAACCCTGCGAATATAAATTTGTCTGGTAGCTATACTCCTCCGGCAAATCTATTTTTAAATGCGTTTATATTCTATTTTGAAAATTTATCAAAATATGTATTCACAAATCAAAACAAAAAAAAAATACTCTCTCTTGATGGTTTTTTACTTTTTTGGTTTGGGATCTGCTATAAATTTATTCGCGAGAGGCAGGTATAAGATCAGATTATCTTTGTAATAAATATCTTGTATATCTTGTCCATTGACTATAGATAATTGAAATTTTAAAGCGGTTTAGTTCCTAGCTAAATACAAAATATTAGTAAAATAACCTACATTTGGGCCACAAATTTCTTAATCTTAGACCACTTTCAAAATTGAAGACTCAGTTATTATTAATGATAAAACAATGCATTAACAATTGAAAATAATCTCATATACTCTTTCATTTTATAATGTAATTTTTATGTCGTTAAACTTGAGTAAAATAATTCTACCTACGTGAACTTTTGTTGTGTCTTCTTCTAAGCCCACAGCCATTTAACGCCCGCTGAAAAACAAAAAGATCAAGACCTTTGAAAGGTGCGTGCCTAAAAGTTTGCGTGGCATAATAATTAATAGATTGTCTATAAATTTTGCTGTCACTTTCATTTGTTTTGCTAAATACATTCATTTATGGATAGTAAATGTGTGATTCCAAATAAACATTTTCGTGTGTTTATTTTCTTTTTTTTTCTGTTGTTTTTATATTTGTGTACATTTTTCGCTTATAAATGAGAGTAATTAATATGCAAAGCTGTTAAATGAATGGCAAAGTATATTAGATCTAATAACAAAATGCAAATGAAATAAAAAATATTGATATTTCATTAGTCATTTAGGGGTCAATATTTGCAGTACCTACGTTCACTATAATTTTGTTTTACTTAAATTATCAATTTTAATCTAAAATGTATCTCCAAACAAATTGAAAAGTTTGCTGTGATATCCAAAGTATGATTCATTTTTCTCTTTCCACTATGGAATGGAGTTTAAAAGGCAACCGCATGATGACAAAATCATGAAAAAGTAAAAGGGCACAATATGGTTCTGCGTGTGCGATATGAAATCACTGGGATTTCAAAGTGATTCATCGTGTACATAACTTTAATGGACATGATTTTTAAGGTTAATTAAATTTGGCATTTTAGGACATTTTAAAAGAGAGCAAAAAAAATTAAAATGCTCTATGAGACACAATGTAAAAGGTCACTAAGATTCTGCAAAAACTATGTTCAATTTTTATTTAAAGGAATTTAAAGATCTTGTTAAGAAATGAGTGCACCAAAGTTATAATTCTGCCCAACTGTAAGTGTAAACTAATGTTAACCGAATTAAACCGAGGAAAACAAAGTAAAGAAATCGTTCATTAATTGACAAATTCTTGTAAATTCCGGAATTCATTAAAATTCTCCAAAAAAAACTGTGTGGTTCTTTATTTCCTTACGTCAACCAACCTGTCTGTGAGGTTAAATATTTTGATTTATCAATTAAAATAAAATGAAGTAGTTTTTTAATAGGTAAAATATTTAAACAGTGTTATGTATTTACTATTTTGATAAAATATTGTTCTGATTGATTTGAACTTTTTATGTCAATCTGAATTTATAAGTTACTGGTATCTTGTTTTATTGTACTTTAATTTTGATGGCGTTCACAGTCCAGACTTCAATGATTTTCTTTTCCGATGACTTAATTGTTAGACACAAGTAAATTTTCCGTTAGCGAAGCAGGAACATAGTACAATTTATTTATTTATTGACGTCTATAAGTATAACATGTTTATACTTTACTTTACTTTACTCTACTTTACTTTACTTTGCTTTACTTTACGTTACGTTATATCACGTTACCTTATGTTACTTTACGTTACGTGACCCTTACTTTATAAAATTGCATTATTACTCTGACCTCAGTATTTGTATACAAATTTGATAACTTTTTTTCCAATATTAATGTTTATTTTTTTCTTTTTTCTCTTCCAGGATTTGGTCAAGTCCCATCTTATGATAGCAGTTCGAGAAGAAGTCGAAGTGCTTAAAGAAAAAATATCCGAATTAATGGATAAAATCAATCAACTTGAGGTGGAGAATACTATTCTCAAGGCAAATATGTCGCAAGAAACACTTCATCAATTGCAGATGCAAGCCCAATTGCAAATTGCTGGTGGTGTCGGTACTGGTAATATGATTACAGCACCACCACCGGCAGTTCAACAACAACCCCTACAGCAGCCACAGCAACTACAGCAAGTACCAACTACACAGGCTCCTCCACAAGCTGCCAATACTGTAATCAACTCAACCAATGGTCCATTGTCGTAAGGAGGAGGGTATATTGCCAGATAAAAATTTTCAAAAAAAATACAAAATCAATTTTGCCCTCTTGTATTATGGGATTTTTACAAAACAAAACAAAAATATTTTTAATGTGATCCTCTTCATTTAAAAAAACAAAACAAAAACAACAAAAAACATGAAGAAGATAATGTGGTGAAACTTGGTGGGTGAAGAAAATGAAAATAAAAAAAAGCAAAGCAAATAAAAATGTGAAATGATATATCTACCAATTTTAAAAATATATAATAATAGCAACAAATAAACTATAAAAATATAAAAACTCACACACAAAAAGCAAAAGACACATAAAAAAAAACAAAAATGAGAAGAATCACATTTAAAAAGAAGAAAAAGCAGCTTTCAGCAAATTCTGGAGTTGAATTTGCATATCGCAACATGAAATATCGATTAAAAAAAGACACACATAAACACACGATATTTTATTTAAATAAAAAAAAAACCTTTTTTTTAGCAAACAAAAAATCACATTCGTTAAAAAAGAATAAATATTCACCTAAGAAATAAAAAAATAAGAACAAAAAGAAACACTAAACACGATTTTTGAAAATTTAAATTCTCGTTTTTATTTAAATTTCATTTTTATTAAATTTTATTAGCGTGTTAATTAAAAAAAAATAGTTTCGTTTCGTTAAAAAAAATTGTTAAGTTTTATTAATTTGTATTCTTTTTCACTCATATCATTGCTTTTGAACAGAAAGACAAATCAAATGAGAACGCTAAAAAACAAATACTTTCGTACTAAGTAGAACTTTGAAAATATAAAAAAAAATGATAAAATGAATGACTAAATGAAAAGGAAAAAAAATTATAATATAAAAAAAATGAAACATCTAAAATCTTGTACAGTTTGATGAAATAAAAGGTGATAATTTGCAAAAAAAAAATCATGTAACAAAAAAAGCTTGATAAAAAAAAAGAATGACACACAGCTAAAGATGACTTTTTAGAAACAAAAAAGAAATATATATAAAAAACAAAATGTTCTGATTACTAAAAAAAAATAGTTTAAATAAAAAAAAAGTTTTTTTTTTTATTTTTCCTATATCCGTACATAT
The DNA here is from genome assembly GCA_948107695.1 of Meliscaeva auricollis. Classification (NCBI taxonomy): domain Eukaryota; kingdom Metazoa; phylum Arthropoda; class Insecta; order Diptera; family Syrphidae; genus Meliscaeva; species Meliscaeva auricollis. The sequence goes on from OX403618.1 coordinate 29,844,263, forward strand.
ATATTTTTTTACGAACTTATTTAAATTATGATATAAAACAAAAATTAAATTATATAAATAAAAAAAAAACTAAAACTAAAAATCAAAATGTAAATATTATAACAAGAGAGGAATTTTCCTTACATTTTTAATAATTAAGTAATTTAAAAAAAAAAGTGTTTTTAATTTTTCTTTTTAAATTAATGTATTATTTTATTTTTTTATTTAGGAAAGTTCTTTTAAATTTTTTTATATATGTGTACATAAAATGATGATAAACAAAAAATTGTAAAAGTTAAAATGTTGTTACTCAAAAAAAATAAAAAAAAATCGATCTTCTTTTCATAGAAAAGCAATAGAAAACAAAAATAATGTAAACAAAAATTTCAAAAACTTAAATGATGTTTAGACTTTTTAAGACAAGAATCAATTTTTCAAAAAAAAAAAAATGTGAATAGAAAAAAAAAAGAAATGAAATCAAATAATTTTTATATAAAAAAAAAAAAACAAAAATTATAACCTTCCTATAGAGACTCTAATTGTCTAAGGAAAAAATGTGCTTCACGATGGTTGCACGCCTAAGAAAATGTGTTCACAAAGCCCGACTTTTCATTCATCTCATTATATATAAAAAAAACAAAATAACTTATCTATAAAATCGGGCCAACATTACATAAGAGCTATTTGTTATAATATTTAAAAAAAAATCATTGTTATACATGCATGTCTCTTATTATATAAATAAAAATAAAAAAAAACTACACTCTGTGATTAGCAATCATTTAAATTTTATTGTTTTTTTATTCTATCAATTTTGTCTAAATGATGTTATGCTGCCTTGCCCGGTTTTAGAGATGTTCTTTTTTTTAAAGCAAGAAAAAAATTGTCATAAACAATTTTTTTCTACTAAACAAGTCGGCGACTTTAAGGGAAAAAAATATTGATAAAAGAAATAATAGATGGATAAAGAAAGGTAAAAGATTTATTTTATGTCTTAAAAAGTCTTAAAATCATTGAATAATAAAAAAAATTCATTTGTTTTTATCCTAAACACAATAAAACATAAAAACACATGAGAAAGCAGATATTTAAATAAATAAAAGAAACACAAGTTCCAGCACTATTGACATAAACTATAACTTATTACTTCTTATTATTGTAAAAAAAAAAAGTCAATATAAATAAAAATACAAAAATATACTAATAGTATATTTTTAAAAAAATAATAAAAACAAAAAAAATCGTATTTTATTTTTGTTTAACATCATCTCCATTTTATTTTTTTTTATTTTCTCATTTTAACTTTGCGCAAACAGGTGATACATTCTTAAAAGTAGAACAATTAAAATTAAAATTTTAAAATAATTTTCCTATTTATTATTATAAAACATAAATTAATTGTCTTATTTCTTTGACTTTAAATAATATTGATATAATAATGAGAGAATTTATAAAAATTATAATAAAATACATAAAGCAGGATATAAAAAAAAAGAAACATATAAATGAAACTCCTAGTCTTCTTTTATTATTTTTTTTTTTTTTCTTATACATGTTAAGCTCTATAAAAATATAATAAATATATATCTATGCACTAAGAATCATAGTATTTACCCAACTCTACTATTAAATTAATTTTTTTTATCTATTCAAAGTTACAGCTTGCTGCTATGATAATAAAGCATTATTATTATTTTAATAAAAAAAAAACTATGAGAAATGTTAAAGCATTTGACTTTTTATTTTTTTGTTTAAGTTAAATTTCTTTTTTTTTCAGATTGTTTATTTTGGTTTTGTTCTTTTTTCAAACTTATATGGATTTGTAGTTCTTTGAAATTGAAAATGGTCCAAGCTTAGAGTAGAATCATCAGGCATCTTATCATGCCCCAAATCTACTTGTATTATTTTTACTTTTGGTGAAATGTTTATTGAATATTAATTTTTGAAAGAAATCAAAGCTATTGTTATATAATTCAGTTTTTGAAAACTTAATTTAAAAACTTAAACTTTAACTAATTAATTTTATGTTTATAATAAATTGTTCACGAAACTCCAATTTAAATCCCAACTTTGTATTCCAAATTAAACAAATTATTCGTTATATTAATTTCAGTTTAATTGTAAAAGAAAGAATGAGTTGCCTACTTCCAGGCGTTTATATTACAGGTTTTTTCACTATAAATTCACCTTTTGCCGAATTTGTTGTTATGTATTTGTTTTTATATATGTTTTGATTTGTAAAAGGATGATTTTGACTTGCAAAAGGGTGATTTTAAAGTGTAAAACCAAAACCTGTATGCTCAAATCAACTAAGGAATTTTAATAATCATTTATTATATATCAGTGATATAAAATTAGGCTCAGTATTATTTTTAACATTTACGACTATTCGGGATAATCGTTTAATATCCCTCGCGATTCGGGCCTATTATGAAATTGTGTCTTATTTGGTTTTTAAATATCGTCGACTCATCATATTGCTACAGTGGAACATTTTTAAAATTATTGGCATCGAATATTGGGATAATATGGTTGGGTTCCAAAAACATATTTGAATTCTAAAATAGATTACTGAACGTATTTTGTAAAATGCGAAAAAAATGGTAATTGGAACTTTAATTATTTTATCGGATATAAACGTAACGACATGCCAATGTTATTCATTGTACAAAAAATGTTACGTTGGCTTAAGAGTTTTTTTGTATGTTCTGAGAAATAAATTGATAAATAAATTTTACAATTCTATCGAAATAAAATTTAAATCGATTTTATACGCTAATGTCCTGCATTTAATTTTTTTATTGGATTTTATACGCTAATGTCCTGCATTTATTTTTTCGAATTGAAATTCCGAAAGTGTATTTGGGTGTTCTGCACCGGTCAGTTTCATTTTTTTTTTCTGAATGAATTCAATACACTCCATTTCCGATTTGTGAAATTGGTGTAGTTTTACGTTTACATTTCTATTCTCTGTGCAAATATTAGCAGAACTTATATTTTGTATCTAAGTGATTATATTTGTATTGGAAGCATACATAAATAAGAACATACGACATTAGTTTGGAGGATCAGTACTTTGAGAAAAATGTTTTTACATGTGAACTAAGCTATTTTAGCATTTGCAATTGTATCACAATAATTGTAAACTGTCAAAACTGAAGTTATGTCCAGTTTTGACTGAACATAACTTCAGTTTTGACAGCTCAGTTCCGAATTTTTGTGAAACGAACGAAATATAGAGCAAGAAATTTCATTTCATGTGAAATTTAAAATTGATTTCAATTCGTTTCGAACGAAATGCACAACTTGAGTGTTAATTTTACTTTGAATGAAATTCCATGTCCTCTATTTCTATTTCGTTGAATTTTATCTAAGAATTCGATTTGTCAAAATAACTTGATTGAACTATTAAAAAGTCACTAAAAGATGTGGCAAAGCTACAAGTGAGTTTCGTCCAAACACCATTCCACACGGAAAAGTTCCATCTTCCTTTTCACCTAATGTGAGTTTCGGGTGAAATTTTTTTTTTTTTGAAAATCTCCTTACTCCATTTTGAGGTAAATGTTTCACTTATTTTAATCAACTTTAATTAGCAAAGCTACAAGTTCATTTGATCCTCATAAAGAACAAGTAACTGCATGTTTTAAGGCGTAAAACCCAAAAATATTATAGGAAATCAAATTTGATCTCATTACCTAATTTTCGAATAACGTTCAAATTATGATTCAGTATTTGAAATAATTAAATAAACTCGAAAAACTAAAATGTTTTTATTTTTCAAAAAAATACTCTGCATTTAAAATTTTTGGAAATTAATTTATACAATTTATACATTATTCGAAATTCAATAAAATCACCTTTCCTTTCATACTATTATGTAAATGTGTATTAATAAGGAACAACCGCTTTCAGATAACAATTCGTAGATCATAGAAACAGTTTTTTTTCAAATAAGTTTAATTAATAACCGTCATTTTATTGGAAATGTGTACACTTCGAATTGAAATTTTCGAATGCTACTGTGCCTAAGAATATGCAACGCAAATGAACACTCTATGTGTTCTAAAGATGTGTAAAATATTTCAAATTTATCGATCTAGCAACGACTTATTTTACTGTTTCTTATAAATCTTGAATTTCAGTAAAAGATTTATTCGAATAAATTATTATTGTTGCTACTTGTTTTCTTGAATTTTTAAACGATGACAAAATCATATTTTTATGATATCCTAAATTCTTATCCGACCTGGGGTCCCAGCACGTAACTTGAAACAATCGAGTTGATTCGACACAATCGAGCATTGGCAATCTGACTTAATTCAGTCGACTGTTTTCCATTAAAAACATTCGATTGATCCAAATTAGATGCTGCTCGATTGTATGGACTTAACTCGATTGTATCAAGGAGGGCATAAAATTGTCCGATAACGTTAAAGATTTTTCAAGTTAAATGTGTGTAATTTTGTTTTTTTATTATCTGTATAGAATACCCTACGTTGTGGATTCATTTCGAGGTTGCATTTGCATTCCTTTTTAACTAGAATGTTGTTTGAACAAGAACCTAGTTGATATATTATCGGATTTTCTTTTCCATGCTGCACATTTGAGGCGAGTTTTACAGTGTTGAGTTAATTTCGAATCATGGAAATAAAGGTTCAGTCAGTTAAAAACATCAAGATCATCTGTTTATTTCATCCAGGGGGGCTATTTCGTAAAACGATTATCGTTTAAATTACTTCGTTATAGTTCAAATACGATTACGTACACCAAGAATCGTTTGGATTAAACGATAGTCATTTTTCTAACGACTGCCATTTATTTACCTAGTTAGGCTGTCGTTTTTGTTTTTGACATCCCTAAGTGGAATTAGAATATAAAGTTGCGATTAGAATATAATGTTTTTTTCTCGATTTAATTTGGCCTTAAGACAAAAATTATTTCTGCTTTTTAACATTTTTTTTTTGTTGAAATCTTTGAATTATTTTGTTTTTTTATTGCGAATGTAGTGAACATACAAATAACTGTACTATAATAAAAAAAAATTGTCTACTTTTAGGATGTATACATTTAGCTCTTAGTTTAATCAATTTTTTTTTTGTAACTTATAAGTGCTGGAATAAATAACAAATAGATACAAGACAAAAATAGTTTTAATTAAACACAAATCCTGCAAATCATACCTTAAGTTTGTATTCATAGTTAAATCTCAATAGTCAACGAATAACACAAAATTCACCATCCATTGCTCTTATAATTTGTAAATTAGAAAAAAAATTACAATACATATAAGAATAAATCACAAAAAACAAACAAGAAACAAATTAATATTCAAATAAATTATGGTGTTACAATAATCTGTACTAAAAACAAAAACAAAAATTATGCCTGCGATAACACACTAACAATAGCATTATATAAAAATATTATTTAGATTAATTGCAAAATAAATATGAATGCAAAAATAAACTGATTCAAAGATTGTAAAGATTTCGAACTTATATGGAAATTAATCAGAAAATAAAGACCTACTTGGCTGGTTAACAAAAAATCGTTACAAAATATTTCATCGCAAAAGAAAAAAACCAAAATATTAAATTCTTATCTTGTAAAAAGTTTATTGAAAACATATAAATTATAATTAATAAAATGAAATTCACTACTATTATAAATAAAATCCATAAATTTTTCTTGTGATGAAAATAAATCTCACTGAAAAAATTTTGACTAATATTAAGTACTATACGTGATACAAAATAAACAAAATTCGCAAAACTAAATAAGATGTTTTATTTTTAATTTTTTTGTTGGTACTTGCTTGGGGGTTTTCCATAATTCAAAAAGTGCATCTACAGGCGGAATTATGCCATTTTTTTTTTTCAATTTATGAGGATGATTAAATATTACATATCGTATATGAATAATAATAATAGAAAACATAAGTACGGCTTTTGGTAAGCTTTGATCTATCAGTAGGAGGTTTAGATTGCTGCTTTATAATATATGGCTAATTTTTCTAATTCTAATTGTTCGAAATCGATGGATTATTTGCTGAAATTCATGAATACCTACTTATAGAGACAGAATTGACTGGAACATTTTCCCCTTTTATAACGTTGAACTTATAAGCACCTTTTCCACATTTAATCCAGATAAATTAGACATAATATGATGCAAACCCTGAAATAATTCGCATAGAGCTAAAAAAAAAATCCCCAAAAGTCCCATGTAGATATGCATAAAAAGGTGTTCAAGGTTAAATGTCGAAAGTGTTGGTTTTTCGTATTTTACTTTGAAACGGAAGAAGCTATCAGAACGGAGTATATGTGAGACTTTTGGATTGTAATTCCCCAAAAACATATTATTACAACTTTTTAAAAGACAACTTTTTGATAGGACTCATCGTTTAAGAGTAATATGCAAAATACCGTTATTTTCGACATTTGAAACACTTTAAAATCGCGATATCTTAATCTTCTAAACGATTGCTCGTAGAAAAAAAATAATAACATATTTTTTAGGGAATCACACTAAAAGTCACACAAATACTCTTTTTTGATAGTTTCTCCGTTTCAAAGTTAAACTTGAAAAACCAACATTTTTGACATATATCATTGAATATCTTGTTATGCATACATGGAACTGTTGGAAGCTTTAGACATTTTACCTCTATCGATGTTTCAATTCTCTGTACCAATTTTTAGCTCTATGCTCAGAATATTTCTGAGTTAAATGTCTATTTTGCCCAGTCGAATTCTGATGATCGTAAAACGTAATTTCGGTCAACAGTCACGCTATTTTTTGATAATTTTTTGTGCGCTCAAATTGATTTCAGAGGGTAGTAGTTGATGTAGCATAATGTATAGGTATTTAAAAGAAAGACTAGTTTTGCTTGTACCTACAATTTCAATGAGAGTAGGAAACATGTTTAATTAACTAATTTTGGACTGAATACTTTTTCATTTCCTCAATAAATATAATATTTTATTTTAAATGTAAAAGTAATTTATCTATGATTAAGTACTTTTATGGGAATTCGGAATTGGGAATTTTAACAAGTACCAATACACCTATACTTCGATTTTTTTAGTAAAAATAATTAATAGCTTCTATATGTTACTTGAAACTAAATTGTGATTCAGTACAAAGCCATCTAAACATAAAATCAAAAAACAATGGTACCTAGATACCTACAGTACATAAAACATCTTTTCATTTGTTAAGTGTGTTTTTTGGCAATGCTATGCCAAACATGTATACAAACAACAGCCAACTGCCGATAAAAGGAAATGTTAAATTCATCCGCCAACAGATGTTTCACATTATGTAATTAAAAAAAATGTAAAAACTCTATTGGCAGTTGGATTTAACATTTCCTTTTATCTGCATGTTGTTTGTGTAATACGTGTTAGATAATAGTGCATCTGTGAATAGCTTTTGCCAAAAAAAACACACCTGTTGATGAAATAGGTGATTCTACGAATCACAGTTTTTAGCAGGCACTTTTATAAAAGTAATAATAATGAGGTGTTCTATTCGGTAAACGGTAAATGGTCTACAAAATATTAATGCATTTAGAAGCTCTCATTCATAATCATTTTTATGTTTTATTGACTTTTGTATAAACAATGAACATGATGTTTATTTTTGTGTTAATACAATTTAGAATGAAAATGCTTTAAAACTAAGACCTTAAAAACTTAACCCATCTTATAAATGAAATATTTAACTAAAAATCTGTTTCCGGACTTTTCGGTCTAATGTCATTGATTCCCGATTGTGATTTACTTATTGCAGATGATTTTCCATTACTTGGATTGAATGACTTCAAACTGCCCAACTGAGCTCTAACATCTTGTTGCGAAACATGATGTTGTGGCAAATCAGATTTAACTGGCAGCATTCTGAAATCCAAATTTTCATCTTCGGTGGGGGATATGCTTCTTTGTGGGAATGCTACCTTTGCGTAAGTAACACCATTTATAGACGCTGGTTGATTTGTAGGAGTATCTTGCGAGGATTCTGTTACATTGCTCGGTGATCTCAAAATAAACGGTTTTGGTGCTGGCCTCAATTGTCTCAAAGGCTGTGATTGGTAAACTTCTGTTGATGGTACTGGAGAATACAGTGGTGAAGATGGTACATTTAATGTTGTCTCGGTGGATGGAACTGATGGATTATAATCAGGATCAGTGACTTTGCAATTGTAAACGTTTAAATCTTTGGCAAAAATGAACACTAGAATATCAAAAATTACTCCAAGTAAAATGAGACCAGCTGTCAATATGTTGAGAATGTTTCCATGCAAAGGTGTTTCTCGCAATAGGCACTGAACGTAGTTTTGTGTCCAATAGATGCACGTTTTACCTGGAACATTAAAATTACGTTATATCTTTAAATTCCACTATAATCAAACGTTTGCTTTTAAGGAAATGAGTCTGCAACATCGAAAATGTTGCATACAATCATGGAAGTACTCCAAACTTACTTGAAATCAAATCATATCCAAGTTTTCCTGGTACAAATGAAAACAATCCCACGAAAAGCACTTTCAATGCCAATGCCAATGCTTTGTCTTGAGGCAAAACACTTCTTAAACTTATCAGCAATTTTCCAACAACAGTTGTTGCAAATAGTGAAGCCACACTTATACTGGAAACTTGAAACAATATCCACATTCTGTTACAGTTATTTTGATAACATGCTCCAGCAGTAGCTCTCATCTGCTTCCAACTTGTTTCTGTGTCCATGCCACATGTGCAGCCTTCATAAAGCTAAAAGTATAAGGCTTAAATACACCACATTTGAGGTTTAATATAAAAGAATCTTACTGCAATCTCATTTATAAAAGACTGTCTTTCACATCCTGCATAACATGGAGAAAAATAAGTGACAGTACTGTTTTCCGGGCAAACTGGTAAGAAAGTATTTGGTGAACATATACACTGCTTGGAGCAGTATGGTTGCGTAAGTTTTCCGTTAGAAAAACCACCAATCGGTCCTACATCACATCTAACGTAAACCATCGAAGCAAATATCCCAACCAAAAAGATTTCAAAAACAATGTTTTTCGCTGTGATTGCTCTAAGATCAAAGAAAACTTAATAAAAAAAATCAAAATTTCTAGCAGAATTGGCTAAATTCTTACCTTGCTGATAGTTTGAGCTTTGATATAATTAAACCAGAAACCAACACCGCTATTCCAGCAACAGGCGGTATCAGGAAATATGAAACGAACCTCAAATTCCATTCGTCCATGAGTCCGTTTTCCTCACTAAACGGAATGTAGAACCTTGATGATATGTATTTTTCCTCCTGAGCAGAATAGTTGAAAAATGCTCCAAAAATGAATGTCAAACTCAAAGTATTGCAAATGAGCAACTTATTTGTAAATAATCGCTTAAGTGATGCCCAATATCCAGTGTCATCTATGAAAGTTGACATTCGGCTTCCGAAATCACGATTGCCAGATTCTTCGATAATCCTTTGGGCAGTATGATGTACAACTGTTTTCACCAAACGACGTGGAAACAGTCCAAGTAAAACACCAGCTACAAAAACTAATGGACCCAAAACGGCCCAACCAAACCACCAGCTGGCAGAAAATACTGAAACTACCATCGTTATAAAGTAGCCAACTTGAAGACCAGCTATGCTGGCGCATAAGGCAGCTCCTATCACTGCTGGACTATCAATCGACGATGAGTTGTCATCCACGTAGGTTATGCCAATGACAAAAAATGCCAAATTACCCATTCCAATGAAAAATTGTAGAACAAATAACAGAATGAGTGTACCCAATCGGCTTTGATCTGCATCTAAAGTAAGTTGGCTCAACTCAATTGGTGGCAGGGATTGAGTGCAAAGAGTATTTTCACTTATTGCAGGAGTAATGGTATCAGATTGTCTGAAATTAAGGAGTTTTCTTAAGTATTATTGGCAAAAGATTTATATTTTAGTTTAAACTTACGCAGTCAAAATAGCTGGAATAATTGCAACAACACAAACGAGTCCTTGAATTATCGTGAATCCTCCTAACCAACTTATTGGATGATATTTGTGTGCCATATGAGCGAATAGAAGTGCACATATTGCTTGAAAGAGACCATTGCTTACCAGGAGCCATTCTGAAAAGATAAATATTGGATAAAAATGCATTTGCCTTCGATATTGTATGTGAAAAAGTGCTGAATTTCTAAGCACTCAATATTAATTGATCTTTATAGTTCATCTTTTATAAAACTAAAGTTATTATGAACATTATTATAACATAACCAATGCAATGGAACGAAGTTTTGACGTCAGATCGGTCACAGAAATATTCGGGGGTTAAACAATGTTCAGAACTAAGTTCGACTTTCTTTAACATATTCCTTGATGATATTTTAAAATCCTTGATAACAGAGTTGAAATAAAGGGCTTGATGTGTTTAAACGATATTATGCTGCTAGCTGAAACACCAAGCATATTCCTGCTCATTACCTATAAAAAACTCAGAAAACCAAAGAAATTTTAGAAGAAAAACCATTGTTGCTCCACAAGAGCAGGATGTTGGTTCTTAGGTGCGAATGAATTAGGTGTGGTTAAAAACTATTGCTATTTTTGAATCTTCATCATTCCAAGACTGAACTGCAATACACTTGCAAAAAGATCTAGAGGACGCGAAATAGCTGTAATTCTGCAGCAGCACACTCAAAATGGCCTGTTATGGCATCACAATTTATGTAATTTAGAACATACAACTAACTTATTTGGCAAAAGGTAACAAAAATTAAAAACAACACGTTTTTCAAAACAAATAGCTTAATGTTATTAGACAAAAAACAAAATAGGCGTGATTTGGACAAAATACATACTTTACACCATTTTTAATGGTTGAAATTTTTGGAATTAATGCCCCTTCTTATATCCCAAAAGTCCCAACAAATTTCATTTGGTATTTGGTCACCATCTTGAATAAAAAAACCGCATTAATGTTGCAATTTTAAGTTGAGCTTAATCTATTAAACTAATCGTCCCTGAGAGACCTTTTAAATGTCAAAGAAAAACTTGTTTGTATGCTGAATCTATTCAGATCAAAATCAAACTACTTCTTCTAATATAAGTGGGTAGGTATAATTATAGTTTTCTATGTGAATTTCTATTTTCAGTGCACCGGGGGTCAGGAAACCCACTTCCAATTAGCGATGAAATTTTGTATGGTATTTGCCATAACATCAAAGAAACGAAAGAGTGCACCGAAATATTTTGGTGCAAGGGTTGTTTTTTTTAAGCGAAAAAGAGCGTTGTGCATAACACTTTATAAAATACATATTATGTACATAATATCCCAAAATAGACATAGTTAGAACGTTAATACCAATGAAAGGAAAGAATTTGACTACTACAGATGGGCTTCGCGAAATGAGGCCCCAGGAAATAAGGCCACAAAAATAAAATGAAATAAGGCCCCAAAAAAAGTATACAAAACAACAACAACGAAATTTCTCAAATTTTGGGGTGTTATTTCATTTTTTGCGGCCTTATTTCATTTTTTTTTGGGCATAATTTCATTATTAAATTAGCCCCTAATGAAATACAACCCCAACACTAGTTTTGGGGCTTAATTTCATTTTGTTTTAAAAACAATTTGGGGCCTTATTTCATTTTTCATAATTTACATGAAATTGCTAAAATAAATTTTCTTCCACATTATGTTTTGTGAAAATCCAAAAATCGAGAACCCAGATCTAGTAAAGTACAGCTTATTGAGGACACAGCAATCATGTTTCAATGTGAAACCGAGGTGATGTTAAATCTTAAAGAGAAACCGTTTGTCAATCTGGTAAAAATAGAATAACGAAGTGTATACTTCAGTGCGGAATTTTAATAAATTAATTTTTTTAATTATGAATTGTGAAAAGCTTATGGGATTTTTTTAGAGCAATTCTGTTACTCCCTGATGGTTTGCAGCACGATCTTTACATTGAAAAGCATTAGTAAGTTACAGAATAGCTGAAAAAAATCGCGCGATATTTTCAGCTATTCTGTTACTTACTAATGCTTTTCAATGTAAAGATCGTGCTGCAAACCATCAGGGAGTAACAGAAAACCCGTTGGTTGCAGCAAGATCTTTTTCAGCTATTCTGTTACTTACTAATGCTTTTCAATGTAAAGATCTTGCTGCAAACCATCAGGGAGTAACAGAAACCCTGTTGGTTGCAGCAAGATCTTTACATTGAAAAGCATTAGTAAGTTTCAGAATAGCTGAAAAAATCGCCCGATATACTTACTAATGCTTTTCAATGTAAAGATCTTGCTGCAACCAACATGGTTTCTATTACTCCTTGATGGTTTGCAGCACGATCTCTACAGTTAAGTTTTAAAAGTTCCGTGCATAAAGATGTTTCTTTTGGTCGGTGGAACGTTCTCTTCAATCAGTTTAATTGTTTTATTGGATGAAAACAAACAATACGTAAATTGTGTCCTTGTTGCAGGGAAATTCTGCAGGACTCAATGCAAGTATTTGTGTGACAGTTTGGGGTGTTGTTTCATTTTTTAAAATAAAATTAATTCAGAAAAAAGATAAATTGGGGTTTTGTTTCATTTTTACCAAAAAAAATTTAATACAAGTTGGGGCTTTGTTTCATTTATTTTTGGGGCATTTTTTCATTTTGTTGGGGCCTAATTTCACTGGGACATAATTTCATTATGAAAAAATACCCCAATTCATTTTTTCTTTTGGGGCCTTATTTCCTGGGGCCTAATTTCGCGGAGCCCTACAGATGTAAAAATGACATCAACGCAGAAATCAAGCGTGACATAACTCATCGAGCAATTAAGGAATAAAATAATACAATGACGAACTATACGGACTTTTTAACGATATGTAAATGTGTAATAGAGGAAGACATATGCTGAGAAATTAGTTACTATTGACTAGAAGAAGCTACAGAATGAGGCCCTGATGCACCCACAGTAACATCATAGTAAAATGTCAGCTTTAGACAACGAACAGCATGTAGAAATTTAGAAGCTCTACAAATAGTTTATAAAGTAAGTACCTTCTTGCTTCTTGTGTTCAACCTTTACTTCTACTTATATTGCTTTTTGTTGAAACGGGTCTGCCACTATACGTTGACTATATTTACGCTGAAAGACATGGTTTTCTTTTTGTTAGAAGAAAAGTCAGTTTCTTTTAAAGAATTTAATGAGGTAAGTTAAGAACTGGAAGTTGTGTCTTAGATGAGAGGAGCGATCATCGCAGAGCTTAAAGAAAAGTCAGTTTCTTTTAAAGAATGGAATGAGGTAAGTTAAGAACTGGAAGTTGTGTCTTAGATGATAGGAGTGATCATCGCAGAGCTTAGCACAAGACGATGTGCAGAATGGATATGATTAAATCCTGCAGTTATTTTATAAAGTTTGTTGATCTTCCAAGAAAGAAAGGAAGAATAATAAAATATTATGCATGTACATATATTAGGGTGGTCCATTTATTTAATTCTTACATTTTCGGTGTTCCCTATCTTAATATTTGTTGCCTGTGTATTTGGTATTAAACATGTGAAATTTCAAATTGTTAGCTCAAAAGGAACTGGGTGCTCAACGAGCTTAAAGGTTATGCATTGAAAATCTTCCAACTAGGTAAGGAAATAGTAATGACATTAGAAAAACACATTCACTCTCGTTCATATTATTCGCGACAGTGATAGGAATTTCAAAAATTATTCAAACTAAATTTAAGAATAACACTGCGTTAAAACAAAAGATATGAACGACGAATGTAATGAATTCAGAAGCGAGTATTTTTCGTATAGCGTTTGATCTTGCAACAGTGAGAGGAACGTCCGTCGTGGAGTCAGGACAGTTTTAAAAGGAGGATAATGATATCTTAATTGGTCAAATATACATTAGGGATCAGATTATGGGATAAGTGAAAATTTATCGATGAGGTCTACCAAAAAAAAAACATATGAATAAAAAAAAGGAGTCACCAGTTGAAGAGTATGGGAAATTTAAAATTACTTTTTTACATCAAAATCAAGTTTAACATTTGGCTAGGAAAATTGTAAGACCTTGAAATCAAACCCGCATTCCATTCAACTAAAACCTTTATTCTCATTCATACAAAACGTTAATATTCTTTCAGACCAATCCCATGGTCTGTTGCCTAGAGCATTTATGTTTAACTAATCAGATATAATTATTATCCTTTTCCTTGTTGCCAGATCAAAACTGAAAAAGACTAAAATTTTTTATTCTCATACTATAAACTGCGAATTAACTTTTAGGGCGGAATTCAATTCGAAATTTGTATTAAGTACATAAATACACGCTTAAGGTGATTTTTGGTTATTTAAGCTTTTTATAAATCGAGATTGTGAGGGAATTCTTCAGCATTTACTTGAGACTTGCGGATTACATCAGTAGCCTACATTTTGTATTTGAATACAGACTTCGTCGATCAATTTCCTAAGCTTTTTCTTAATTTACATGAGTTGAGAAAAATCTCGACTTCTTTAATGACTATGAATTCCGCTCTTAAAAACGAAAATTAAAACACCGAAAAGAACGTATTATTTTCGGCACTTCAATTCGGAAAATAGACATAAATATGAAATATGATTGTGAAAATCATGTAAGTTAAAGACAGATAATTCAATTTATTATTAGAAATATCTTTCTAAATTTTTTAAACGATGAGTAGTTCTAGAGATTTTTATCAAAACGTGTTTTTCAAAATAGCTATAGCCGCACAAATCCAAACATTTCACAAATTTGACGTTTATACTGAGAATAAAACCCCCTTCCGAAATCCTCAAAATTGTCCAAATTTTCCATATGACTCTCTGTTGCCTGTACTATACTAATTTTGTAATTAATTTTTCATTCTCCAGAAAGTGTTTTTGTATTTTTTTTTCTTCAGGTCTGGGCCAGCGTATTAGGTATTTTATGATCATTGCAATCTACTGCACTTTTTTGTCAAATATGCTGCGCTCAGTCAGCCATAGGGTGGCAGTGCTGGCTATAACATTTTCCAATGATTTGAAGATAGTATTTCACAATCATTTAATAGAAATGGTATTATTTTGATAATTTTATTTTAATTGGTAAAAGAAATATGTACGAAAAAAATTAACGCTAAACTTATCAATTATATCTAAGGTGTGTCAATTCAACATAAATTCTTTTAAAATTTGAGAATTTATGAATTTAAACTTACCAACAATTAATGACTCATATCCATACTCGATGGCTGCCTGCTTAGCTGATATCCGAAAGTAAGATATGACAGCACCTTGTAGCAACCCGCCTATGGACAAAATGATAACAAACCATTTTAATGTAGCAAATTCTTGGCACTTTGCACCACGACACCATCCGAGTTTTGTAATTCCACAATCAATTGAATCTTAAATAATTTGAGGAAAACATTTATTTATGTAATATAAGTAGTATTAGGAAATAAACACAGAAAGAGTTTTTTTAAATTTTCTAACCACTTGATATATTATTTGCGCTCACTCCAATATTTTGATACCGAGAACCTCGATTATTAGTAGTATCCATAATTCGGTTTGAAAGAAAATGTTCAAGTTAAATAATATTAATTGTTCACCACATTGTAAGTTTATAAATAATCAAAATTGTAGAAAAGTTAAAAAGAAAATGTTTCTCGTTATGCGTTCGTTCGTTTCAATGAGCTTCGAATTCAGCACAATGACTAACGAATGAAACAGGTGAAGCACTGAAACTTTAGTAATCTTAAAATGATAACGATAGTGTAATACCATTGTTATCAATTGTTATAAAAAAAAGTAAACAATTCTTCGCCAATCTCTTAGAACCAAAACCTATACAAACGGAATTACTATTAAAGGTAAAGATAAAATACAAGAAATGTTGCACAACATTTACAGGGTGTTCCTTGATCAGTTATTTGAAACTTAATTAACAGAGTGATAGAATAAAATAATAGCTTTTTTCGGAAAGTTCTTTTTATTGAATGTACATATATGAGCTGTCGATTTTTTGCAGTTCCGAAGTTGGGCGTTTCAAATAATTCCAATATTAAAAAAAATTGGTACCACTAAAATGTTTAATTTTTGAAAATGTTTGTCTTTCGGTTTGAAAATTTGTTCAAAGATTTCAAAACAAGAAGAATAAGGCTTTCAAATAAAGGGCTTCGAGAAAAATCGATCTATTTTTGTCGAAAATTAAATTATTTGGTCTATACTCTGCCCAACAAAAATTTCAGTAGCAGAGAAAATAGGACGTTTGCATCTCAGTTTTGCAGCGTATAACATAAGTTTATCGCATGTAAAAAGCTTAAAAATTTTTTTCCATAAGATGTGTTCTAAAAATCTTTGTTGCACAGAGTATAGGAAATGATTCGCCTTATAAAAGACTGAAAAGGTTACGGTCAATTCCCTAGCCAAAACAATTAAAAGAACAAAAACACATTTCTGAATTTTTTTGTGATTTTCGAACAAGAATAGTGGGATGAATTAGAACTCCATTTGAAAGTTTTATTTTTGTTAGTTTTCAAATCTTTTTACAAATAATTTTGTTGAAAAAAATGCCGAGATACAAACATTTTTTTAAAATGATGTCAAATTTTTGAGCCGAGAAAATAGACAAATTTGTTTTGATTAAATGGACGCAAATTTCAGTTAGACAATTTATTGAGCTTTAGTTTTGTTTTTGCTTGCTTTTTTACGATTTGTTTCGGTCTGATATCCGTCTTCAAATGAAAAACGATATTTTTGTCTTTATATTTTTATATCTCAGTAGCCAATCGTCAAACAAATAATTTAAGCCCAGATTTGAAAAATTCAATTAATGTTATATAAGCAAACGTAGTGAACACAAAAATATGTCTTTTTACGGGTTTTCAGAAAATTTACCGCTATTCAATAACTGTTGATGATAAAAGTAATGGGAGGCTTATTTATATTGTAGCTTAATATACTTTTATAACTCTACCAACTTACAATTGATCCACTGAACCGTGATTTGTAAGTTTGATATAATTTTTATTTTTATTTAAATATGAGTGATCAGCAGTGAAAAACCAAAATACCCACATTGAAAGTGTCTGTCTTAGTTATATTCTGCCCCAAATTATTTTGAGGATTTTACAATATGGCATATGGCATGATCATTTGGGAAAAATAACTCTCACATAGTTTAAAATTTTCTAAAAAAAATAACTGTAAATATGCCGAGCAAAAAAGGCATTTAGCGAAATCTTGTTTTTTTATAAAATTGTAATAATAAACTTAGCAAAGATGAAAACTCTACGTTCACTGTGGCGTATACGTAATTTTGTTTTAAATATTTAGAGGGATTGGTATAATTCTTGACAAAATTCTAGACCGTGTTTGTTGGGGCGAAACTAGATAAAATAGTACGGGAGAGGGAGTCTATTTAATATCGTTAATATCTGTTAAGATGACTTAAAATAGGCAAACAATAATATGTATTTAAAAACAAAACATATGAAAACACTATTGCCTCATTATAGCTCCAACTCCCCTATAATCAAACAAACAATGAATTATTATGTTTTTATCTTATTATTTTAGAGTATGCCATTGTTTTACGAAAATATCTTTAACTGTATATACAATTGTACATTTACGAGTATATCATACAGAGATGCTAGTGCAGACATACAGGGTCAAGTACATAGCGCCGGAAACAATATCTGTGTCAAAAAGTCAGCGGTGCCTTGTTGTGATAAAATGATCTGTGTCTCTAAACTGAATTAGTATTCGACAAGTTCACTAGTGTTTTTATCTAATCGTTTTGATTAACTATATCTAGTTCGTATACCTACCTACTTGAAAAAAAAAATATGAATTCTTTTTTTTGACTTGCGCTTGACTTTTCAAGTTGTTAAACATCATCTAATCAAAGCGACAGCAATTTAATTTCCACATGCGCAGTCCTATTGGGATAGTATATTTTAATCTAAATATTTCAACGGAAGAAGAAGTAGAATGGTACACAAAACGTCATCCAAGCGTAGGAAGATAACTACTCATATTGTAAAATTGGGAATCATTCTTGATGTGGTCACTCTGTATGTTGCATATGCCTTTAATTTTTAGTTGATCGGTTATTTTTTGAGGATCGAGACTGGATTTTGTTCTCAATTGATTTAAACATAGACGGGTTCATTTAATAAACATTAATTTTAGTATTTTTTGTAGATTAAAATCAATTAGTGGTTGATTACAAGAAAGTGTAAATGGTGAAAAAATTATATTTTCTAATAATCTTAAGATAAACGACGAATTGCTGGTCAAGATCAATTTTCATTAAGTTTTTTTATGATTAATGTTAGTTGCAAGTTATTGCAACTAAGTATTCAAAATTGTTTTTTTTTGGTTTTTGGCATTTATTTAATTAACTTGATTAGTGATTATTTTAGTATAAAGAAGAAGTCTTTTTTTGTGAACTTTTGCTGTTAAACGATTTAAACGATGTCCTTGTTAAATTATTTCTATATACTATACTATACTAATTTATAAAATCAAACAGTGACAGAAATGAAAGGAATTCATTTTTAGTTTGATTGAAAATAACTTGTTTAACTATTTGCATGTTTCAAGTTAAATTTTCAATTATAGCTATGATTTACCCCTCGGAATTTAAATCTTATAAATTAGTCTTTGCATGTCATTGCCAAGGGGGAGTAGGTCAGGGTTTTCGGTTTTCAATTAGTGTGTACAACATACATAGATTTATGAAGAATATATAAAAATAACTGATGTTTCATAAGTGGGATCTTCCTACATAAAACGCCAAAATGCATTAAACGCTAAATATAAAGTTATTGTGTTATAAGCTATTTCATCTTTATTTGGGGTATATTTCATTCATTGTTAGAATTTCTTACTCAGATCTAGGCGTAAACATGTTAGAGGTTTTAACATTAAGCCACTTCAACTTTTTCAATAGCATTGTTCGTTTAGTGTTTTGTTTGCATTATTTCATATAGCGACGTAGATTGAAGAAAGCAGGGGGTCACAGGTACCGGGTGGCATTTTGTTTCAAAATTAACAACAGTAAAATTGACTTTAGTACAATTTTTATTTATTTATTTTCAATTAGATTCAGTTTCCCATTCCAAAGCAACGGTCGGTGTGTACTTACAAATACAAACTGGAATAAGTTTTTTTCTTAATTTTCCTTAATATTTAGTAGGCAAACTGCATGGTGTACCAAAACCTCGAAACTTTCTCACTTTTTTGAACAGAAAATTTTTGAAGATTTTTGAAGGGCTGTATTTCGAGACCTATTGGACCTACAGATCTACAGTAACACAAATTAAATGTTGTCTTCTTTATCTGATGCCTAGCTTTTTCTATAAAATACACATTTTAGAAGTTATAAAATAAAAACTGAAAAAAAGTGGGAAAGTTTCGAGGTTTTTGGTGCACCACGCAGTTAGCACAGGTCTTTCGAAACTGCAAACTTGGTCGTATACTGCTGGCATATTTCCTAACAATATCCCAAAAAATAAGCGACTTGCAATTTTTCGCGACCCAAAAGTCTTTATTTGTTTTGTACTACTGATCTATTCTTATTACAAGCAACATTTAATAAGTTAGAAACAACAATTAAAGTCTAGAATTTCATCTTTTTGCTAATTAAATTTGGTGCAAAAATGACTCTTAATTTATTTTCTAAGCCCCGGGTGGCAAGAAACCTACACTACGTACTCGTAGTTCGGATTTTCAATATTTTTATTTTTCCCGTATTAATTTTCAGCCATAGGTCATGATTTATGTTTTTTCACCACCCTTTTTCTTTCGCTCCGAGAATATTTTTGAGATGTTATTTTATTCGCTCTAAGACTACTTTTCTATTAACCAAAGTGAAAGCCAGTATGCTCATCTCTCAAGATTTTCTCACAAACTAGTTACTGTATATTTCCCTTTACATATCCTCTTTTATTACAACTTACAACCGTGTAATGTGTTTTCCTCTTCGTTGAGTTCATTAGAAGCTAGCGAATCTTCGGTTCATATTTTGTTACTTATTAGGTATGGACCAAAATCTTGGAGGTAGGAAATTTCACTGTTCAAATCATAAGAAAATCAACTTTGTTTAATAACCATACTGGTCTACAGAGCTCAAAATAATTTATTATTCAATCTATAGCAAAATATTGAAATTTGAGTGCAGATTCATTTAAAAAAGAGATAAATTCTAATTACCAAGCCAAAATCAGTATTACTTGTAAGAATTCAACTAAATAAAGTTCTTTAATAAGTACAAGAAATCGTTTGGGTACTTAAGTACTTTTTACTGTGCTTATTTTTTAAAAAATTGTGAATTTCTTATAAAATTTTTAATATATTAGTATTAATACATTTTCATATTATTTATTTCATACGTGTAGAATTTAGTATGTATTACTGGCACCTTGATAAAATGTTGAATTACGTCAAAATATTTAAGATTTTGCTTTTAAAAATACATCAAATAGCGTTCCTGGAAACAATGAGGCCATTAGATAATGATGTATGTTTTCAAAACGACTGTGAACTGTGGTGTTTTAAGAACTATGTCAATCTGAATTATATATATTTATATGACTTAATTTCAGTTTTTCAATGTATGTGTTCCTTAAAAAAATCAGTGTTTCTACTTATCCAGAATACCTACAAAATAGATAACTTTCTCAATTTGTTTACAAACTTTATGATAAAGCTCCATATTCAGGCCATATTTGCATTAGATTCTGACTTGAAATACCAACAAAATTTCAGATTTTTTACGAGAAAACTGTATAACTGATTTTTCTAACAAAAACAAATGAAATATGCATTTTTGAGGTTTTATTGTAGTGGTCTCGATTTTGCATCATAACATCGTCAAATAAATATAATTTTAAACTTAATTCATACCAAAACAGGCGTTCCCGAAATGACGCTAAATTGATTTACGCTCCTTGTATTTATATCAAATTTAATTTCAATTACCACTTTAATAAACTTATTGAAGCAGAAAATTATTTATGCAACGATAAACCAATTCCATGACATACCGGAAAGACCATATGTAGCGCCATCTGCAGGTTAGATGAAAAAAAATTTGACATTTTGTCACTGTAACTACAGTCATATTTTTTCGGACAACTCTTATTTATCTAGGAATAATGAAGCATCTCATTTTATTTCTAAGTCACGTGAGAATTCTTGAAGTAATCCTTAGTAATGTATTCTTATACAGGTAGCTAAATTTAATTGATTTTCAATTCAAGTTTTTGAGTTATGATGGCACCCCGGAATGAATTTTCGCCTATATTTGATGGAATAAAACAAAAACTATCTGTGTTTCAAATAAAGTAAATATATTCGGAGATTCCTCTTAATTATTTTAACCGGTACGTCAGAAGTAAATTTTAATTTAATGTAATTTTGTTTTAAAACTAAGCCTGGACATCAAATTCTCCACTCCATGATTTTGGCCCATTCGATGTTAGAGAAACACTTCAGAAAAAGATTACAAATTAAAGATTAAATAATTTCGTAGTTTATTATTTTGATTTGATTTCAAATGATAAATTTTCTTAATTAGTGATAATAAAAAGCTAAGAATTTTTGATTTAGATACTAACATAATAAGTTATTTCAACTCTTTTTGTTTACATAAACACATTGATAACAATCTGTAGTTCTTAAACCACATGATTCCTGGAAAACCCACAACTGATTTCATTCATCAAAAACCAAGATTTCTCAATAATTTATTTATTATAGGCACCTATATTGTTTTGTTTGCAATTTAGTAAACAATTCATTATAAATTTGACCACATGACATGCAAAGATTTCTAAAATATAATTACTTTCATTTTTTTTTTGCAGAATCATAATGAGTATGAAAGAAAGAAAAATATTTTTTCTACAAACATGAGTCAATTCGAATTATCGAAATTATCTCCAAATTGTATCCAGTGTTTACAATTTTTTAAATACATATTTGAATATTATTTTTATAATTACACAATGATTGTATAAATTCTTAAACGTTCCATATCAAATAATCTACATCATACATACTTTTAAGATTAATTTGTTATCTTGCATTTTATATAATGTTGTACATAATATATTTAAGTCAATAATCAGAAGGTAATTGAACAGTTACCTATATGTATTGTTTTGTGTCTTTAAACAATGTCCAGTCTCGTCTGGGTAAATAAAATAATTCCCATTTGGCAACCTCCATCGCAGAATATGATAAAACTAATCTTTTGTGGTAGGTATTGTTTATTAATTCCTCAGATCAATACATTTACTTTTCATTTATGCTTTAGTCTGACTGAGATTTTATACATTTTATTTGTAAGTTTTTTGAACTGCCTTCTAAAATACTTCAGAAACCAAAGTACGAAACTGAACCGAAATGTTTTTTTTTTTCAAAATCATAAGAAACTAATTTAGCAAAAATAATTGTCTTCCGTTTAACAAAAGAATCTATAGTAAATAGTCCCTTTGTACCTAAATTATCTAATAGACCTTGATACCAGTTTGAAAGAAAATCGGTGTTGTAGTTTGAAATTTTTGTACATTATGTATTTATACGTACTCTACTCATACAAACAAATAATATAAATAACTTGATGCACTTGTTTACACACCTGTATTATAGTAAAGTCGAATTTAATTGAATTTCTACAAGTCGTTACCATAAGTCCACTTCTCACTGAAATTTCATCCAAATAATGTGAATCGCAAACGTTCTCATTGACGACATTAACATTTTAAGAGTTTTAACCATCGTATTTGTAAAAATAATAATTACAAATGAAGTCTTATAAAAACACGTACAAACATCTGTTTTTTTTTTATTGTTAATTTTAATTTTAGAATATAAACAATAACGTCTGGAATTCGCGTTAAAACAATAAATAACCTATGTTAAGTACATAATTGTTATAAAGACATTTCTTTTACACGTAGTCGCAGGCATCGCTGCCTCGTATAGATTGTCAAATGTATCTAAATATTTTAGCAGAAGATAGAAAACTATGATGAGTGTCTTGCTTAGTGAGTTAATTTGACAGTACAACAAACTTCAGCTTCAGCTTCAGCTTCACCGTTGTGTTCAGTCAGTAAAGTAAATATTAATTTTGCGTAAATTTTGCAGTTTTTATTTATTTTAATTGATGAACTATCAAAATCAAATACATATGTATTACTGGTCCGATCTAAGATTTCAAAGGAATTAATTGAAGTGCTTTTTTATTTATTCTGAAACAGATTTTTTAATGATTTGTGTTAGTAACCCATCAAAGTTTACCACATCAAGAAGTTAAAATAAGTTAACAAAAATTTTATTAAACTTTCTTTATTATTGGTTTCAATTAATGTTTGTTTTTGTTTTTTTATTTAACATTCCTACTCCACGAATCAAACAATATTACCATAAAAAAAACAACTTTGCGATTTTGAACTTAAACAGTATGAATATGTGCGGGTTCCAAAAATTGATATCGTCACCATATCCGAAATCAGGAACAAACCTTACGTGAAAAACATAAAGTGATATCAAAATGATAATTAAATTTTTTTGAATATTGGATGAAATTTATACTATACTTCAAGAGGGCCTGCAACAGACTTACAGATAGACAATACGATGTATATGTTCGATGTTATTCCCCTAGTCTTGTCATATAGTATAGGGATGGTGAATATTATCCATCGCCAAGAAAGAAGCCGTCTATACTTGACTGCCTGCTGGTTTAAGCTACGATACCTTTTTAACCACCTTCAAAAAAGGAGGTGGTACAGTTCGACTGCATATTTTTTTATTTTTTGAAATATGAAGGTTCCAGGGGAAAAACAGCATAAGTCCATTCCAACCAATTCCGAGAAAAACACAATACAACTTAGTACAAAAGGCACATCTTTATTTTATTTCTTAAGTTGGTTTTTTAAAAGCTTGGATACCCTCAGACAATACTCAATAAATACTACGAGACCTCTTCTAGTTAAATTTCGGCAAAAAATAGACATGTGCCTTTTTTCCCCGGTACCCTTCATATGCATAGGTGTAAGTCTGACATTTTAAGTGTTTATTTTTTTTTTAATGTATTATTGACAGCACAGCAGGGCCTAATGTGATTTCATCCAGCAAAAGACCCAATTTAAATATAAGTCTCTTACTCAAAAGGGATTCTGTGAATATCATTTGCATATGGCTATGGCCTAATTGCTGTTGTTGCATGCTAGAGCCATTTACTTTTATTTTGGAAAAACTTTAAATCTTTACCTACTTCTTTCACTAAAAAGGTCGGTTGCGGCAAATAACGAATAAAACTGGGTTTTTTGTTTGTCAAGAACAGTTAGACTTATTATTGATTTAGCGTTTTAAAATAACCAAAAAAAAAGTTTTTTTTTTGCAATTTTTTGAAATATTTAAAAATTTGAAAAAATTAGGGATTCCCTCTCTGTTTTCGATCCGTCTATGACAATAGTGTTTTGAAATTGCTTTTCAACAAATTCTTTTTTTCCATTGGTATCGGGAAGATATACTTAAATTATGCTGTGGAAGTGTAGCTGGGTAATCAGTTTGTTTAATTTTTTGAAAAAAAAAAATAAATAAATTATCAGCAGGATAAGATGGTGGGAAAAATTAGGGAAAATTAGTAAATGAAAAGAAAAAATGAAATTGCCCACCAATTGTGGGTGGGTGAAAAAGTGGGGTGGGTGTCGAAAATCGTTTTTGTTTTTTGATAATTTTGAAAAAAATTCTTTTTGGTTAAATATTTTTTTTTTAAGATTAAGTAAGAAAACAACAAAGTTATTGTAAAAAAACTTGTAAAATTGAAATAAACAAAACACCCATTTTTAAGATCGATTTTTCTGTAAACGACAGTAATATCACACAGCGAAGTGTGGTCATAGAAACCAAATTGATTTTTTGCAAGAGATTTTGAATCTCTTAACTCGAATCTAGTATCAGAATTGCTCGACCATGGACAGTTTTTGAGATATCGAATTCTGAACCTCCCAAAAACACTGTTTCTGTGATGTTCCTGCTAGTTTTTTTTTTCAACTTTTGCCCTCTGAAAACTTGATTGGCACCAGGTCTATAGATACATAGTTATTTTGGCAGCATATCAAGTAGTTTGCTATGGCTTTATGGTTAAGATACACAAAAACTACAGTAGTATGTCCATAAGATAAAGCTGAAGAACTTTTATAAAACGTCGGTAATCCTATGATAAATCTGTCCATTTTACACAAAACTATAGTAATGTTTTTGTAATAGATTTACCTACATTTTGTGTACGTTTAATTTAAGGGTAAAAAAACTTGATTGCAACCATGACTCCTGCAGAGATGTAGGCAATCCCATTTTAGCCATAGGGACACTAGGGGCCCGAGATCAGGGGCCCCAGTGAGATAGGGGCCCCGAAAATGTGAAAAGCAGGGTATAATTTTTATAGCCGTTTCCATGCATTTTATTGTTCCTCGTGGTCTAGCCCATGCGAAATAATTTAAGCAATCAAAAAACGAACTTTGAAACAAATAATCACCATCAATATCGGAGTTGCGAGATAATTTGCTTTAGTTATACTCCACTATCAGTGATAAAAGAGAAGGCGGTGTAACTCCCAAAAATCTTCTTTTTGTTCTGTTTTGATACCAAACATTTAGTTAATCAATCCAGTTAACTTTTAATGCAATCTTACAGGCATAAAAAATTATTACTTCTTACACTTAGAAAAAATTTGATTAGTTCGATTTTTTTCGCTTATTTCTTAAAATTGAACGGAAGTAAAATTTTCCTCTGATAATAAAATTAATCTTGAATTTTTTATCTCGAAAAAGAAATGTTAAAAAGAATTTCTGATTCAATAAAATTTCACTAATAATTTTCGAAAAAGTAGTTTGGCTTGAAATAATAAACATTTTCCCGACAATTGGTAAAAATAATTGTTTTTTTATTTGTTAATGTCAACAAAATACTTTGTGCCCCAGCGCCCCTGCATTTCCTAAGACGGCCCTTTATATGGGCCTGGAACACGTTTTGTTTATTTAGACAATGTTTTGCACACAAAAAAACTTGAGTGTGTAACTCGATGAGGGGAGGCCTACTAAACGTGGGATATTATTGATATATTTGATAACTTTCGATGCACTCACTAACGAAAATTAGTCCAGAATTTCGTGGTTATTCAATTTTTATTCTTATTTTTGCACAATTTCTCACTCGGTGCTCGAAGTTGAAGACTTGGATGATTGATCTTAAGATCAAATCTAACGGATCTGAAATTTACAACATTGTCATTGTATTAAAGGGTAAATCCCGATTTGTACAAAAACGTATATCAAATATTTTTGCACAAAACATTAAAGTTAAATTCTCAAATACAATTACCTGTACACATCTTATCAATATCTGCAAAGCTCCTATCGTTATCGTATAGCCACTTATCAAATAAACCATTTTATAAAACGAACTTTAGCCATAAAACAAATTGATTTTAACGTTGTCCACCAGCTTTTTAGCAAAATTAATTCAGTTATTCAATAAGTTTGGTGTGGAAATAAATACAATTTTAATTTGCTCTTGGCGGAGTAACCGCAATTAAACAAAAAAATCCATTCAATATATAGTGTAATAGGTATCGAGGATCTGGCTAACAGATCAAAGAATCGAATTTATAGCATCCATAGATATGCCCTCCTCTTTAAGACTGAAAGAAACCAATCTATGCGGATTGTCATGCTGGCATCCGGAATGGATGCAAAGATATGCAAATGCCAAATGGTTTATGGCAGTTTATAGTCTTCTCGGAACTATTCAAGCCATGTCATATATGTACTTTGTGGTAACGCTAACAACAATCGAGAGACGTTTTAAAATTCCCAGCCAAACAACAGGTGAGTGAGTGTGCTTTTTTCTTTTTTTTTTGTTAAAGCTTTGAGCATGACATTCCAAAAAAATCCCAAATAAAAATTGTAACCTTTTTTTAGGAATCATTCTCAGTGGTAATGAAATATCTCAGATATTGCTATCATTGATCTTATCGTATGTTGGTGGACAGCGTAACCGACCTTGCTGGATAGCTTGGGGAATGGTTTTCTGTGGAATATCGTGTTTTATCCTTGCACTGCCTCACGTAATTTACGGCGGAGGAGAGGACGCCTGGCATCTAACCCAAGAATATTTAGATAGCCTGGATCTGGGAAATTCGACAAGTTTGGTTTCGGTTGTAGGTGAACGATTGCATCATCTTTGACTTGAAGTAAACTTAAATGGAATTTCTTCGATGTTCTTTCAGAAGTCCAGCATAAAGGATTCGCAGCAGCTATGTGGAGCCAGTCAAAATGATGGGGAATGTGATCAGTTGTTTTCTATTGTTCCGCTAGTGTTGATATTTTTGTCCCAATTTGTTCTTGGAATCGGTAATACTTTGTATTATTCATTGGGACAACCATATCTGGATGATAACACTAAGAAGACAAACACTCCATGGATGCTTGCCGTGGCCATGTCACTCAGAATGATTGGACCTATATTTGGATTTGGATTAGGTAGATCCTTGCTTCCGATATGCATAACATTTCTTTACCAAATCACATTTTGTTTATAATTCAAAAGGATACATGTCACTTAATCTATTCATCGATACCTCTA
This sequence comes from Meliscaeva auricollis, assembly GCA_948107695.1. Classification (NCBI taxonomy): domain Eukaryota; kingdom Metazoa; phylum Arthropoda; class Insecta; order Diptera; family Syrphidae; genus Meliscaeva; species Meliscaeva auricollis. Next base: position 29,871,895 of record OX403618.1, read on the forward strand.
AAACACCACTTATTGATAGGAAGGATCCTCGTTGGTTAGGTGCATGGTGGTTTGGTTGGACTATATTGGGAACAATAATGTTCCTCTTCTCCGGTTTAATTGGATTGTTCCCCAAAGAGTTGCCCAAGAAGAAAGACAAACAACAATATAGTTCTGTGTTACCACAAGTTCTACGAACTGAAGAGCTTATCTTAGATGATGGTGTGCCAATGGAAAGAAGATTATCCTCAAATGCTATTCTGGATAAAAATTCAGCGCCAACTGCAGATTTTCCTCAACTGAAAGGTGAGTAATTGAAATTGTTGTTATCAATTTTACGTGTGGCTTTGATAATTCGAGTGTTCAGACTTTAGAGTAGTTGTTCTCAAGATTATATTCAATTGAAAAATGAGTTAACATTTTGATAAACAATAAATGGTCATAGACGATAATATAATCTTTTGTATGCATATAATATTGATTATGGCCATAATCATGTACATTTTTCGTATTTGATCGGATTGTTTAAAATTGTAAAGTTTTATTATCAACCAATTTATTTACATAAAAGAGCATGTGTGTAGGTTATTTTTGCGTCTCAATGTGAAACCAATAACACATTTTTCTAATGAAAAATTGTTATGATTGCTTTTAAAGGCCAAATGTTGATGTTATTTTAGTAGGTGTAGTTAAATAATGCCGAGCGAAATAATACCGAACTTTCGAATTCGGCCTTATTTCACTTTACGAAATCCCGCCAGATAGAATCCCGTGTGTAACGAATTTTCGCCGAATAAAATTGAGTAGGTGGGATTAATTACCGTAATTTAGAATTTTCTTTTTTTTCAATTTTTGCGAAATGTTTGATTTTGCACAATTTTTGAGGAAAAACTTTAGAAAAAGTGAAAATTTTATTTCAGTTCTGAAAAGAGCTTTTCAACAATGGAACTTAGTGTCCATACTTTTTTTAATATTTAGGGTTGTAACATAGTTCAAAAGTGAGCTACGTTTAGCTCACAGCTCAGTTCATATTTGAGGTAGGTCACTTTTGAGCTAGCTCATTAAGTTGACCTAAAATGCATTTGAGCTTATGTGAACTATCACAGCTAAGCTGCGGGCTGAGCTGCCACATGACCTGAGCTGTAATTTAAGATGAGCTGTCATTTAATCTGACCGGCCACTTGGGCAAGGCTATCATTTGAGCTGCGCTGGCATTTGAGCTAAGATTAAGTGAGATGAGTTTAAGTGCAGTGAGCTGAGGTGAACTGAGCTGAGATGTTTCTTGTAAAACTGATTCAATTTAACTAATAATTGATATACATAGTATACATTGTGTAATTAAAAAAGAAAATGTAAAGGAAGTAACTATAGTAATTCTAGTTTCGATTTTTCAAGTTTCAATATTGCACCTTTACAAAACACATCGAGGCGGAAAAGAACTGAAGTAAAAAATACCAAAATGTGTTGCTCCAAAAGCACACCACAATTGATACTGAAAAATAAATATCTTTAAAAGATATATGCCAGAAATCAATAATTATCCATTTTTATCTTAAAATATATTTTATTAATTGGGTTTAACTTGAATGTCTATATGACTTGTGAATCAATGACCTGACTATCAATGGTTTACTGGCCATCCTTTTGTTAAATCATATATACAAAAACGCAAGTTTAGGTGGATGATGTAAGGAAATGGGTTGTATTACTGAAATGCAAAATATTTGGAATTATTTAAATTTTTCAGAAAACCCTTGTTAACTTACATACATATATATTTTCACCTGATAGCATAACATTATATAAATGAAGTTTGAAAAATATCATTCATCAGTTGACTACTTAATTGTATATGTCATAAACAACATTTTACTTTATTTACTACGCAATAATTCTATCAACATATGAAAAATAAATCTCCCCCTACCTAGAAGTATGAAACTTCCGTTTTACAAATTGCAATTCATATATCAGAAATATGAATATTTTTAAAATTCTACGAATGTAAAGTTAGTATTTTTCTTACAATTTTTACTACTCAAAATTAAATCAGCTCGTACCATAAATAAATCGGCTCATTTCAACTCCACTCAGATTAGCTCAACTATCAGCTCAGCTTAACTGACAGCACAGATCAACTCAGCTCAGCTCAACCCGCAGCTCAAATTTTGAGCTAGCTGAAAAATTGAGCTAACTCATATTAAGCCAGCTAGTTTAAAAAAAAGAACTTGGTTCAAAATGAGCTAAGCTGTGAGCTGAGCTGAAATTTGAGCTTTTCCCATCTCTGAATATTGCACCTTGAAAAGATCATTTATATCTGCTTCACACGCCACAGTGGGGCAATTGTTTTAAATTTCTCATTTCTCTATATTTCTGAACCTGACCTTGGACAAGCTTAGGAAAAAAAAAAGAAAATAATCGCAGTGATATCAGATAAGTTCGAGTTTATCTAAACTGTATAAGGAAATTGTGTAGGTACACTGTGGCGTATACGTACTTTTTTAATACAAATTTCAATTTTTGTTACAAGATAACTCTTTCTCCATGATAGTTTCACAAACATTATTCTCCTGGGACCCCCAGACAAGATATAAAGAATGCAAGCAAGCATATAAATAATTAAAAAAAACATTTTTTTCATAATTATTTAATTTTAAATAAAAGAACAAATGTTTTTTTTTTGTTTAATTAATTATCTACTTGGTTGCATTCTTTATGTTCATCTTGTTTGACAAGGAGGCAAAAATGAAATTTGTATACAAAAAGTACGTATACGCCACAGTGCACACATTTTAGAATTTTTTTTTTAAAATTTCCCCTCCTGGATATAGACACCCCACCCCAAACAATTTTTTTCTTATTTCTTTTGACCTACGTTCTAATAGTTTGATCAATGTTATGGGTAACATTCAGAATCTGTAAATATACTTTTAATTTCTACTACTTTATGTTATACATTTTTTATTGCTATAATTTAAAAAGTTTTATCTTGTTGAATCTACTGAAATGGTGTAAGGCTCAAGATGAAGAAAATTTTCTTAACGTGAATTTGTAGAACATAGTTTAAAGTCAAAAACTAGCCCTTTATAGCTAAAAATGCCATTTTGCGTTTTTTTTTATTTTTACCAATGTTGCTTTCGGTGCTCGAGGTCGAAAAATGTATCGAAAAATCGACTTAACACCATAAACACCTCAGCAAAAATTCAGAACTACTGGATTTGACACAAGGTGTAATGTGTATAGTTACTGTACTTTCTTATGCGGGACGACACAATAATATTGCGCAATAATATTGTCCAAAAATATTGTGCGTAAAAAGGTCGTCCATACACGACTCAATATGTCTCATAATGTCTTCTTATGCTGGCCTTACACGACACAATATTATTGTGCAATACTCAGTATTGTGCAGTAATATTGACCGTGTAAGGGCTGTATTGCACAATATTTTCGGTTTGCACAATATATTGAGTGATATTAAAAAAGTTTAATATTTTATGAAATTTTACTCAATATTTTTCGTTTCCACAACGAGCAGATACAGAAAAAGCAAAGAGACATAGAAATATTGCGCAGTAATATTGAGCCGTGTAAGGACGACCCTTTTTCGCACAATATTTTTGGACAATATTATTGCACAATAATATTGTGTCGTGTAAGGCCCGCATTATGCCGGCCTTACACGACACAATATTATTGCGCAATACTCAATATTGTGCAATAATATTGACCGTGTAAGGGCTGTATTGCACAATATTTTCGGTTTGTACAATATATTGAGTGATATTAGAAAAAATTAATATTTTCTGAATTTTTACTCAATATTTTTCGTTTCCAAACTAAGCAGATGCAGAATAAGCAAAGAGACAAAGAAATATTGCGCAGTATTATTGAGCCGTATATGGGCGACCCTTTTTAACACAATATTTTTGGACAATATTATTGCGCAGTAATATTGTGTCGTGTAAGGCCGGCATTATATTCTGTATCTTCCTCGTTGTGGAAACGATAAATATTGAGCAAAAATTAAAAAAATATTAAATTTTTTTAAATATCACTCAATATATTGCCCAAACCGAAAACATTGTGCAATACAGATCTTACATGGTCAATATTATTGCGCTAAAAATATTGAACGGTAATATGATGCCGGCCTTACACGACACAATATTATTGCGCAATAATATTGTCCAAAAACATTGTGCGAAAAAGAGTCATCCATACACAACTCAATATTACTGCACATGCACAATATTCATTTGTCTCTTTACTTATTCTGTATTCTTATTGATATTCACTAGAAATACGAAACTTACTAAAAATCTGAAACAATTGCCTTTTTTAAGCAAAATAAACGCATATTAATACAAAATAAGACAACCATTAAACCTTGTCTTGGCTGGAAAACAACAACATCATAAACGAATTTCAAGCTGCTTATAGGAGTAACTACTCGACTGTGGACCAAGTTTACAATCTTTCATGCATTATACAGCTTCAACTTAGTCAAAAGAAGAAGCTATATGCATTTTTCATCGATCTTAAGGCTGCTTTTGATAACGTCGATAGAAATGCATTATTCTACAAATTATCGACTCTTGGAATCTCTTTGAAAATGATTGCTATTTTAAAATCTCTTTATCAGGATACTGCTGCTGCTATTTGGGATGGAACGGGTTTGTCGGATTTCTTCTCCACCAACAAAGGTGTTCGACAGGGTTGTGTATTAAGCTCTCTTCTCTTCGTTCTCTTTTTGAATGATTTACATGCTGAACTACCTATTGGACTATTTTTAAATGGTCTTCAAATCAACGCCCTTTTATATGCTGATGATATTGTCCTCTTATCGGATAAGCCTTCTAATCTACAACAACTTATAGATAGTTTTATTACATACTGCAATAAATGGAACCTTGAAGTCAATCTTGGTAAATCAGAAATTGTAATCTTTAGAAATGGTGGACGGAGAGCTGCTTGCGAAAAATGGTTCTTCAATGGTGCCGATATAAATGTGTCAAACCAGTACAAATATCTAGGCGTAGTTTTCAACTATAATATGTCTTGGAATGAGCATTTGAATAACAGATTGGGATCATCGAAAAACTCCATCAATGCAACTTGGTCCAGGCTACTGAGGGATAGTTCTGTCCAACACTCTACTAAATTTAAAGTGTATGATGCTGCTTCTAGAGCTATAATGTTGTACTGTGCACAAGTATGGGGGTATCGTGAACATAACCAAGTTGAAAAACTGCAACGTTTCTTTATAAAGAGATGTTTCCTGCTACCTAATAATACGCCGAACTATGCTCTGCATATCGAAACTGGTTTACCTAAATCTTTTCTTACGACTCTAAAGCTGCACTTTGCTTACATAAGAAGAACCTTATCTCTTCCTAATGATAGATTACCCAGAATCTTATCTGAAGCCATCATTACTAAACAAATCTTCTGGGCTAAGGAATGGTTGGCCATTTTTCGTGGAACGTCGATGGATTTTTCTTTCGACATAAGTTTGCTTGAATGGCATGGACTGCACAGTATTCTTCTATCAAAGCTGAGAGAAAAACACTGGATTGAATTTACTACCAGCGCCACACAGTCTCAATTCCATGACGAGTACTGCAACTTGATGTACTCTGAAGTACCAAACTACTTTGATGACTTGAACTCCCGGGATAAGATTTCAATCATCTTCAAAGCTCGCTGCGGCCTCCTTAATCTTAATGGAAGAGCGTTCCAAAGAGATACTGATGGTATATGTACACTTTGTAACATGGATGCATCGGAAAATACTTTTCACTTCGTCGGAAACTGTCCTATCTTCAAAGGGTACAGAAGGAGATTTCTTGGCAGTGACGTGCTCTCTCGATCTCAGTTTCTCAATGTTCTAAATGGCAACTGCTATTCAAATCTATACAATTTCTTAAAATCTGCAATTAAATATCGTAACCTAATTTTAAATGAATTTTCATGAATAACATAAATAAATCTACTCACTAAGCTTAATTTTAAAGTTTACTTTTTACCTGACAGGCAACTTAATGTTATTGTCTAAATTAATTTTATACCAGCATACACTGTTTTTATAAAACCTTTTTTGAAATAAAATTATATATCTATCTATCTATCTATCTAAACCTTAACTAAAATAAGCCATTAAAATGAACAAGATCAATAAAATAGATTTCCTTTTTTTTTGTATTTTGTTAACAGACTTCCCAAAAGCTCTGATGCGTTTGCTTCGTAATAAGTTGCTGATATTCAACATTATTTCGGGAATATTTTACATTTTGGGTGCTTCTGGTTATATGACATTTTTAAGCAAATATATGGAAGTTCAATTCCATAGAAGTGCTCAAAATGCAACAATTATCGTTGGACCATTTTCACTTACCGGCATGGTTATGGGCTTATTACTTTCTGGATTAATTATTTCAAAATACAAACCAGCTCCTGGTAAACTTCTTATGTGGAATGTTATTATTGGATTCCTTTCTATTGGTGGCCAAGTAGCGTATTTGTTTATATATTGCGGCGATACAGCTTCGTTAATGGTTGATGGAAAGTAAGATTGTATTATTTTATTATGGTTTATAAAACTTATTGTTTTTTGATTACTAATTTTAATTTTAGATTAGATCTGGCGATGGATTGCAATTTGAACTGTTCCTGTAATCATGTTTCTTATAGTCCAGTTTGTCATGTAGAAAGTGATACTACGTACTTCTCTCCCTGTCATGCTGGCTGTTATAATTGGGATGCAGAAACAAAGGTAGGAAATACTAAAGTTTATTCGAATTTTCGAAAAATTTAATCTATAATGTTTAATGTTCTCAGATCTATTCAAATTGTACTTGTTTGGGAGGATCTGGAAGCTGGATGAACAACCAATCAACTACAACGCTATTACCACCACTTCCGGTGTTAACAACCCAACCGAGGTAGATAATCTTAAAAGTGTTTATAAATGTTTATATTTAAAGTATATTTCCGTAATTTCATCATATCACTCAAAAGCCAGGTGCCCGGATTAATGGCCAACATTCTTACACCTGGTGCTTGCCTTAAAGGATGTGAAACAGCATTTTGGACATTTGCTATCGCCGCAATGACAATCAATTGGTTTGCGTCTTCCGGACGTATTGGCAATATTTTAGTCAACTATCGAGCGGTCGCAGCTGAGGATAAATCATTTGCTCAAGGCTTAGGACTCATGATGCTCAGTTTGTTTGCTCTCATTCCGGGACCAATTATTTTCGGTCGTATAATTGATTCGACTTGTTTGGTTTGGACCAAGCAATGTGGCCAAAATGGAAACTGTCAGCTGTATGATCAGGAAAGGTTCCGTTACATGGTCAACTTGAGTGCAGTTTGTAAGTGAAAATATTAATCCATTTTTGTTTTCAAAACACCATGTCTAAATTCTGTTTTTCTTTTCATTATAATCTTTCAGCTTTTACAACCTTTGGAATACTGTTTGATATTCTGGTGTGGTATTATGGTAGAAATTTGGACTTTTATGGCGAGAGGGAGAGAGAAGCGGAGCTTAAGAGGAAAAATAAGCAAGTAGTGACGCCATTGATGTCAAGAGCAAGATAGAAGTAGCTACTATAGTTTCAATGAAACTGGTGTTGAATGTTACTTTTTTTAGAAAAAGAAATTTAGTTTCGATATTTTAATAGTTGTTAAGTATTTGATTAAAAAACTTTTGTTTACAGATAAAAACGTTTTTGATTTTTTATTGAAAATATAACACACTTACATACAAAATTGTTTTACTTATGACAATTTACCAGAATGATACTATGGATATTTTGGAATTTTAACAAATGTTTAGTTTAAGAACAAGTAATTCAAATTAAAAAAATTGATTATTCAAAAGGAAAAACCTAATTAAATTCCCATAAGAAACTTAAATTGAAGAGGAACGGGTTAGAATTAAGGGTGCTATCGTTAATGCAATGTTGCCAGAAAAAATATTTGCGCATGTACATATTTTTCTCTTAGACCAGAGGCCTGATTATGGAATACGAAGCGAATCGGTTTGGCTGGCGAATTTGAATTTTGGTATTATAGTTTTCGCTATCTCCTCTATCGTTTTTGATTCGACCAATTATCCAAATCGAAAGCGAAATTGAAATGACGTTTTTTTTTGCGGATTTGAATTCGACTGCTTTTATTTTGCGGATTGAACTTTCGAACAGCGTACTTGATTCCATTTTTTATAATTTCAAAATCACTGAAATATTAGAAGTACACTCCGAATTCGATAATACAGCAATTCGAGGCGAATCGAAAAGGAGATATCGAATTCAAAACGATTCGCTTCGTATTCCATAATTGGGCCATAGGAAATATTGGCCCTAAGGTAAAATTAATTAATTCATGAATTTTGTTTATTGGTATCGAATATAATCCTCTATAGTTGGTCCAAAGTCCCCCAAAATCCCCTATTGTTTTTTTGACATTGAAAAGTTATGTCGAAAAGTTAAAGTAGAAAAAAAGTTACACACGCGCCACAGTGAGCCACACCGTTGATATTTACATGAACATTTATGCATGTTTGAATATACTGCAATGCTAAAATAATATTTTTTTAGTGCATCTACTTTAATTTGATACGTCAATCAATTAGTAAAATATATTTAAAAAAAACATTGCTCACTAACATAATGTGTAGTTAAGAAATAAAGAAAAAACATGGGTAGTTTCTTTTTTGTATGTTTCATAGTACCTACACAAAATCAATGTTAAAAAAAAATAATAATTACCCTTTTGAACAAGACCATATGACACATCATTGCTAAATCTAATAACACTCCTCAATTTTACTGGTAATGCTTTGGTACTGTCAAGTTTTCCAATCCCAAACAATTCGAGATCGAAATGAAATAAAATGCAAAAAATCGATAACCAAGAAACAAATATTAATGGGGGTTATCGTGCATAAAAAGTTCTCTGCGAATGTTTCCCTCGTAAAAAAATTGGGAACGTATAACCGAGGAAATCGGGAACATAATTTTTTTTGTTCCCTGGAAAAAAATTCAAGGGAACATTCACGATCGCTGAAAAAATTCCAAGGGGAAACATATTTCCACGGAAACAAAATTTCCCTGGAGATTCCCGATAGCGCCCAATAAATAATTGAAAACGATAGCTGTAGGACCGCAAAAATGTATTAATGTTTGCCATGTAAATATTTTAACAATAAAGGACAACAAAATTTCAGATACAAAATAGGGGGTAATCGTAAATAAAAATTTTCCTGGAAAATTTGGGAAAGTAAATAACGAGGAATTGTTTCCCTGAGAATAAAATTTCCAGGCATTTTTGTGTTCTCTGGTAGTCTGGGTATTAGTTCCAGGGGTGATTCACGATTGTAGAAAAAATTTCGGACTAACAAAATATTTTCCGGAAAACAGAACTCATCTGGAGATTCACAGGATGCGATGGGCAAATACTACGCTCCTGAATGAAAAATCCCAAATTATCTATGTTTTCCTTTATGTGCACCTCATAATCTTAAGATTCTACGATTATTTAAATACATTCAATTCCAATTGAAATTACAAATTTTCAGTCATTTGGTCTATATACCATTATGCAAAATTTCAAAGTTCTACGGTTACGGAAAATGAGTCAGTTACGGCTTCTATTATTTTGAAATGCTTAGTCGCTGCGTTATTTTATTTGACTATCTTAACAAATTATGCAAGTTTTAAGCTTCTTGTTTTATTGGTAAGAGGAGATCTCTTTTCCTGCAAATAAGGGTGTATTGCGAAGTTACTAGAGAAATTGGCTGGTCACTACCGTGTCCCTCTTGATTCCTGTAAAATAAATAACTCCAAGGCACAAGCAAACAAAAACGCTACATCCAGTTTTTAAATATTTTTCTTTATATTTTTTAGTTTAATAAAAAAATTCTTCAGCGTATTTATGTGTATAAATATTTTTTTTCTTTTTTTCGTTTTGTTTGTTCAATTTATAATTATTATTTTTCTTTTTTCTTTTGCATGTATTCTCATTAAACAATCTTTTAAGTTTGTTAAATCTTATTACAATCAAGCCATAACGTTTTAAGCAATTTGATAAAATGTTTTGTTTTTTTTATATATATATTTTGTTTTAGCTGTTATACACTCTGCCTTAGTAGTATTTTTTTTTCTCTATTCTTCAATTTACTTGCATAGGTCTTGTTAAATAGTGTTTTTTTTTTAATTTAACTTATTTTTTTGTTATAATTTTAAATATTTATATACATTTATAATTATATGTATAAGTACAAATAAAAATTAAATTCACTTACCCATATAAGAATAAATATATATTTATTTATTTTTTTTTTCTTTTCTTTTTTTGTTTAATGTAAAATTGTGTTTAAGAAAGATTTCTTAAACAATATAACATGATTTAAAACTTCAATAAAATATATTCACTTAGTGAAATTAGATTTCACAGTGAAAAAGAGGCTGTGAAGAATGTTTGTTTATTCTTTTGTTTTCCCTATTAAATTAATTAAACAAAAAAAAATGTGGGGAATTTAATAGAAATAAAAAAATATATATATATCGATGACGGCCGTTTGTTATTGCTTTTATTGATTCGGTTTTATAAAATTATACTTTAATATAGTTGAAGACAATTATTATGTAGTGTTACTCATTTTACATTGCTTCTATCAAACTAACAACGATAAAATTTAACACTGCTTGGATGGACCATAACCACAATTAATGATTATTTTTATTAATAATTAAAAAAAAAAAATGACTAATTAAGTAGAAAAGCAAAAAAGGAAAAAGAAATTGTGGAAACTTAAAACACAAAAACTACTATCCTGCAATAGCTTTGTTGATAACTTTTTGATATTTCAATTAATAAAAAAAAAAGATCCAACAAAAAGTAAATATTATTCAAAGAGATGCCATCATTCTCCACACATTATTGTTCATATAGTTTCGACAGTTATAATAAGTTATAATAATATATAATTATAATTTTAATAAAAACTTATATTCTTTCTCTGGTTTGCATATTTCTTTCCTTTTTTTGTGTTTTTAATTATTTTTGTGTCATAAAATTGTGTGTATGCGTGTGTGTTGTTGTCGGGAGTGTAGGTGTGTGTGGATTAAAAATTTATTTTTTTTTGTTTTTCTTTAAAAAGTAGTAAGTAGTTTCGATTTGCTTTTTGTTTCTTGTTTTTTTTTTTCTATATATTTAGTTTCATCTGCGCAAAATACAATATTTAGGATAACGAACCGAAAAAGAAAAACATTTTTATGGTATTTTTGTTTTTATTTTGTGTCGCATAGTAAAAATGTATGCGAATTTATTCGATCACTTTCAACACCTTTCCGATGGCTATGGTTTTGTCTAAAAGGTAACAAATTGATAATAAAATTAGTTGCAATAAAAAATAAAGTAAAGTGATGTTTGTATGAAAAGAAATAACTTACTTTCATCTCTTAAAGTAAATCTTCCCATTTGTGGGAAGAGTTTAAATTGTTCAAGGCATATCATTCCAGAACATTCAATTCTCATAATTGCAACTTGGTCTTGTTTAACAAATCTTGGACGTGTTTTTGATTTATCGCCGGTCTTTTTGTCTACCAAACAAATTAGAGCCTAGAAAGAAAATAAATAAAATAAAGTCTTAATTGGTTGTATTTTTGTATGTCAAAACAGAATATTTATTGGTTGGCTTTCAAATGTGTTCCGTCTAACAAAGATAAGACAGAGCCTTCCAGGATGTGATTTAGCAGAAATAAGATGCCTTAATTTAACCTAACACTATAAAATCAAAAACAGGATTGAATACCTGCCAAGGAGAATACAAAAAATAAAACAAACAAAGAAATGTCAATGAATCAATTTAGACCCAAAAGAAGACGAGCAGTCACAAGAAGTCAAACTGGATGATAATTCACATTTCCAACCAGCCAACCAAAGAGAGATCAAGCTTGTTATAGAAACAAAGCGACCGGAGATGATTAACTGGAAAGAAGGTTATGTAGCTCATCTGTTAAATATTAACAATCTCATGCCAGAAGGACTAATGTGCAAACTGAAATTTTTCGAGGCTTTAGTTTCTCGATTTTTATTCTTAGGTTGGCAACACTGAAGTGTTTGGTAGTGAAAGTGATTGGTAGTTTCTTGATAATTATTATCAGTACAAATATAGACGTAAAGTTATAGTTTTCAACTAGAAAAATTTTACGAGCGTTCTGGCAAAAAATGTATGGGTAATGGTTTTTCGACCAATAACGATCATCGAAATGTCATTGGAAAGGTGTTTTTAAGTAGGGGCGTTATCTATAATACTTAACATACAGTACTGGTCATATTTTTTTTCTAGAAATAAAATGAACAATTTTGTTTTTTTGTTCACTTCAGATTCTGTGATGTAGTCAGTTTAGAGCAAACTTCAACCTTCAATCACAAGCTCATCATCACTCTTATTCCAAAAAAAAAACGCCATCTCTAAAAGATCTTAGATATTAACAGATCCCTTCGTTCCGCATCGCCCTCGCCATAACAGAGCGGTTGTTTCAGAGAAACTCTAATTGTAATTTCTAGAGCGTGGCGTTTTAGTACAAACGCCTTGCGGAATAAGTGCATGTGCCGCTAGTAGAATAAAATAAATAAATCGTTAAATTCCTCGCTTTATTTACAATGTAATTATTGTGTTCAGTGAATTCTAACTATAGCTAAAGTGAACACCCAATTCCTTAAAAATAGGGACTCTATATAATTTCTGCTGCGAGATTCTATAATCAAAAGCATTCGCGATTCTTTAGCTGGAAAAGGTAATTGTCTGACATTTTACTGGGTTTACAGAAAGACCGTTTTTTCGCACCAAACACTGAATCTATCAATATCAGCCTGTAGAAGTTTGTTACTACCTTAAAAATCATCGGCAAATACAAGTTTCTCACTTGATCGTAAACGAGAATAAATAAAAACGCCCTTGAGGAACGCCCGAGTTAGCAATGAATCGGTCTGAAGACAGTTTCTGAATTTTTCCTGGTAGGATCTATTTTCTATTGTTTAAGCAAATGGTTTATTTTTTTTATTTTTATAACTACATTTATTTGTTAGAGAGCGAATAAATTAAAATACTAAATTCTCTGTTCTCACCATAGACCACTAAAGAGGAAAAAGTAGTTTTATCCTTGGTATGGTTGGTAGTATGTAGTTCATCAAATTATCATAAGATTTTTGGAACTAGGATAATTACTTTGTTAAAATAAGAACAAGAACAAGGTTAGGAAGCAGTCCAATTAACAATTAAAAATGAATGCTATTTGCACCTTACATTGAACAAAGAACGAGACTAGAATTTCGCAGACTGGAGAATTGAAAGGATAAGGAGGTACGGTAACAATGTTATGGTGGGTATCGACGTACTCACATCAACTCACAATTAAAAATGGCAAGATTTTAGCATGCACGATTCCGATTAGGGCCAAGAAATAACTCCCTCTTTCGAACGTTAGCAAGTAAACCATTCCAGCAATGTCACCGATGGCAAAAAAAATTATCGCAACGATGGCTTTTTATAATATCAATTCTTGGAACAAAATTTGATAAAGTCTTTGATTATTATTAAATAAAAGGTGCTTTGGCAGATAGAACATGAGTATGGAATAAATCTAGTAATTTCTAAGTATTCATATACGTTTATAAAACTCACCTTGACCGTAACTTCTTCTGCCGCACAATGAATATGCATAACAGCTGAGTAACCCGCGCAAATGATTGATTTATGTTCTAGAATCACAACTTGGGCATCGAAGATTTTTCCTGTCTTAATTGGATTATGAAAATCACATAAGACAAATCCAGGTGAAACGTCTTCTTCTTCAATTCCCTAAAAACAAAACAACAATTCAAATATGTTTTTTTTATATTTAAAATAAAACGAATTACCTTCAGTTTAATTTTAACATTTTCTCCTGGACCCACAGCTGTAACTTCATCATCATCGGTCCAAACTTGATCCACAGAAACTTGCGTCTGCAATTTGATTATTGTATAAAACAAAGTATAAAATTTGATTTATTTATATTAAAAAATAGACTTACCCTATTGGGCATAACTAATAGATTTTGACCCTTTTTGGCGCAACCCGATTCAACTTTTCCCATAACAACTGTACCCATATCCTTGTACTTATCAACAATGGGCATTATAAATGGTCCATCTAGTTTACGATTCAACGAAGGCAACTGGTCAATGAATGGAATAAATGCAAGTCCCTTATACCAGCAGCACAGGCTCTCTGGCACCGCATCACGAAGTCCTGCACCATTTAGACCCGAACAAGGCATGAATGTCAAATCCTTGCCAGAATTAAAGCCCAATTTCTTAAGGTAGGGCATAATTTTATCCTTGCATTCGTTGTATCGATTTTCATCCCAACTCACAGTGGGATCATCCATTTTGTTGACCAATACCACTAGGTGTTTGACACCGGCTGTCTTTGCTAACATGGCATGCTCTCGTGTCTGCCCTCCACGATCGAATCCGGTTTCGAATTCTCCTTTTCTAGCTGAGATCACAAGTACGGCTAAATCCGCCTGCGCAGCACCACCGATCATATTTGGAACGAAACTCTTGTGACCAGGAGCATCTAGAATTGTGAAATGCTTGCGTTCAGTCTCAAAAAAGGCTCGGCCCACTTCCACAGTTTTTCCCTTGTCGCGTTCCTCTTGGTTTGTATCCAAGGCCCAAGACAGATACCAACTTTCACGGGACTTTTCACGAGCCTCACGTTCGTATTTCTCTAGGGTTCTCTTATCAACCATGCCTGTGAGTGACATAATTTGTCCACCGATTGTTGATTTTCCAGCATCTAAAAGAAAATATCAACTTTGTTTATATTCCAATTCTCGTAAGCTCTTTTATATTTAAAAAGATTTATTTACCAACATGACCGATGAATACAACATTGACGTGTTCTTTTTTGCTCTTAGTGTCCTCGATTTTTGGTGGTTTCTTTTTGGAAATTTTTGGTGTTGCTTCGCCTTCTGCCTCACCATCCTCAATGTCATCACCTTCGTCTTCATCGGGAGTGATAATGGGATCTTCTTCGACATCCCAACTGTCGCTTGGATCATTTTCAGCTAGAATAATAATAAACAGAAACAATTGTTAGTAATATTTTAATCCTCAAAAGTTCTAACAAAGGATAAAGCGATCTACGCAAGGATATAAGCCCAGAACAGAAGTTTGCCATTATAAAAATGGGAATACGGCCATATAGAATTTGAATAAACAATTGCTATAATTTTTTACAACTAATTTTAAAGTTGTCTCAGTCAAAAGCAAATCGTTATTCTTCTTTTAGAAACAATGGTATTTCCTTTGTTGACTTAGTTGACTATTTCATACATTCGTGGTTGGCAATGGTACAGTGGATGTAGTGCTTGATTGCTTACTCAGGGGTATTCGGTTTGATCTCTACTCTGGGAAGCAGTTTTTTTTTTCTTTATCCTCCAGCGTTGACCGGACGCCACCCATGGGATTTTATGAGATGATAACCATCATGCATGCCCTGATGTCTTTCTTTGTCTCAAATCTACTGACCCAGCAAAAATTCTTTCCTATCTTTCTGTTCTTTCTAACTAGTGCCGTGAAAGTCGCATTTTAAAGGCATAAGGTCTTACAGGCATAAAGTTAAATTATTTCTATTACATAATATACTATTAATTGTACCATTCCATGATTAACAATTCAAACTATGGATTCTTAGAAAAGAAATTAGTTTAGGTGGACATTCGACTATTTACTATAAGTAGCTACTCAGTGTTAAATAAAACACGGCTAATAGCCGTGTTATGCGATTTCAAACGACATCGGGCACTTTTATTATGGTTTTCAGAAAAAAATTTAACTGCACTGAAACTATTTTCAGAAAAAGAGTGGTCGTATGACCTTCGTTTTAATTTCAACATATTAAACATACAAATAAGCTTGTTTTGACATTTAAATCAACTTTAAACAACAATTAAATTAAGAGATATAGCCAAACCTAAAATTGCAATATTGATGCAGTTTTTTTTTTTTAAGAAGGTGGTCAAACCCTAAATACGATTCGATGTGACTTTTAGAATATTATTAAGGGAATTAACATCAATCAATTTTCACCAATAAAAAATGCTGTAAACTATTTGGAACTTGCATTGCATATTTTTTTTTTTTTTTTTAGTAAGGAAGGTACAATAGCTTATTTCCCCCAAGAGACAAACTTGTGCCTTTAGAAAACAATTAATGACTGTTCGATCTTCGATCTTTTCAACGATATAGGTCACAATGTGTTACAACACCAGGAACGAAATGCCGAAGTAATAGTAAAAACATGGTTTTCTTCCTTGGGGAGTTAGGGGGTGTAGGGGGAGAGCGGCTGATGAAACATTGATTGCAATTCACCTTATTGACCGCCAATCATGTTCCACTTGATTTTATTAACGTTTTTAAGTTCTTGACCATTAACAAATTAATAAATTGCACTTTAAATTTGGAAAAGAAGGCTCCATAACTTTTTTCTCCCCAATACAAAAAATTGATGCACTAGTCGAGACCTTTCTAATGATATAGGTCACTATGTGTTACATCTTTTAATTTTTTTTTTTAGTTATCATTTAAAAACTTAAAAACGTGGTTCAAAATCTTAACTAGTTGATTTTGGTAGATTAGCTGTGGTTCAGCTTAAGCACTTAAACTTACAAACATGAACCTTTAACTAGAGCTATATCTCAGCTAAACCGCCAATTTTAGAATATACAAATGGATGAACCAAAGTTTAACTATTTAGACAACTAGCCCCGATGAAAATATAAAAATACTACTCTTGCGGACGGATGCAAATAAATAACCGCAGACAATCATAGAATGCTTTCTTGAAAAGAATTAAAAATAATCTGTGGCAAATAGCTTGGCCAGCTTAAGTCAATTTTTTTGTTGTTTTGAGAAAATTGAATTTTAATATTAAAACTTTCGCACAAAAATTTTGAAAAAGAATCAAGGTTTCTTTTTAACCACATTGTATTTAATTGTTGTTCTTCTTCCTATTGGCATTAAACAAAAATTCGAATAAAAAAATACTAAAAAATTCTCTTGGTGGACATTTGTGGACTTTTTTTCCTTTTTTTTATACCTGAATAAATGGTGAAAAAATATACCGTATATGTTGTATCATAAGAAAGAAGAAATGTGTTTATTACAGCAAAACTATAATGATTTGGTTCAAGTTATTCTACTCATGAAGAACACACTAGAGATTCATAATGAGCCAAAAACTCATTTTTGCGAAAAATGGACTTATTTTGTTCTGCCTATCTGACACAGACATAATAAATGGCTCCCATAGGTTTGTGTAATGCCAAGCAAATGAAGTCACAGTCCACTCATCTATTAGCACGCGTTTTACGGTTCTCATAGAGCCTTTTTAAGGTTTCAATACCTACCCGCGGAAAAAAACTGACAGCTAAATAAAATTATCATCGATCACGAGCACACAAGCCTTTCAATTTCAGCATAGAAGGTCAGTCAACTTAAATATCTCAAGGGAACATCAAAAATATTTATTATTGAGGAGAACCGAATAAAAAAAAAAAACTTCTCATTGATTAAGTGGATGTAAATTGGGTCAAGGACAAAGTTAACTAAAAGTAAAACAATGGTTGCTTTTTTAAAGTGAACGTAATAAGGCTGCTGGTACGGACAGCTTACCAGCTGAATTGCTTAAAACAGCAGTAGATGGTCTGATACTGCATACTCCCTATGCACCAACTCATCTCAAAAATCTGGTTAGATGTAAACATGCCTGATGAATGGAACCTTGGCATAGTGTGCCCCATTCACAAAAAAGGAGACGCTCTGTTCACACTCCAACAGGTTTTGGAAAAAAAACGAAAATTTCAGATCGATACACATCACCTCTTTATCGATGTTAAAGTCGCGTATGATAGCGTGAATAGAGACGAGTCATACAGAGCCATGTCATATCTCGGCATCCCTGCCAAACTCGTCTACTTGTGCAGGATGACAAAGGAGAAATCTAGCTGCTCCGTCAAAGTCGGTAGGAACACCACTAAACCGTTTCATGTTGAGAAAGGTCTAAGACAAGGCGACGCGTTATCATGCAACCTATTTAAAATCGTTCTTGAAGCATTTGTACGCAGATCACAAGTCAACACCACTGGCTGGGACCCGTGGAACGTATGGACATCAACGCACCAGAGGAAAACAACCTAACAGGTGGCGCACACGAGTAAATAACAACTTCAACCAACTTGTCGTCCGTAACTGGAGGCGGCTAGCTAGGGACAGACCTGGCTGTTGTTTGAGGCCGTAATTTATTCTGGATTGTAAGCGCCATCTAAATGAAAGTAAGTAAGTTAGTAAGTCAGTCAGCTGGTCATGTCATAAGTATGCTGTAATTGCGTGTTGTCTCTCAGAGGATCTCAAAGCAGCTCAGCAATAGAAGCCATAACTAGAACACTGTCTTATAGGTAGACATGCCACACGGCTCGGCTAGCTATCAAATGATTTCTACTAGAGTTCCATCGACGAGGAAGAAGCGAAAACAATTTCACATCTTCTTTGTGCATGATCTGATGTCTCTCATAGAACCAAACTTCATTTAGAAGACTACTTCTATAATGAACTCATAAACACTGACATAAACACTCTTGTTCCCTTATAATTCCAGGTATCACAATAGACTCTTCCTAACCTAACATAACCTAACTATGTCAAAGATCGTAATTAAACTTGCCTTGCACTTCTTCTTCTAATGAAGCGGAATTCATTGCTTTGTCCGAGGCTTGTCAAAAAGCTACATGGATTCGATGTGTATTTAAAGCTCTACAGGTAGTCACTGATCCTACAAAAGTTGCTTGAAATCAAGACGAACTCTTTTCGAATAAAACTAAACACAGGTACACAGGTACGCAAAACTACTTGGTAAAAGATTTTATCAACAAACAGAACGTGGTACACAAATATTGTCAAAAATAAAAGAAAAAAGTCATCAGTCGATTGTTAATGAAAAAAAAAAACTGCTGACTGGACAATGGACAACACTGTCTGGACACGTCTTCTATAAATTATAATGCAATTCAACCACCGTCTTATCTCTAACCTAAATTGAAAGTCAAATAATTCGATTTCTTAACCCAATTCTTTATGAAATTCATATAATCTACAAAATACCGCCCGCAGATTAATGGAATCCAGCCAAATGGCACACTTAAGAATCCCTCCACCAAGAGATACAAGAGAGATCACTTTAAAACTAGGTGAGGTTGTTGCTACTTCTTCCTCTATGATGATGACTCACTCTCGTTTGTCCAAAATTTTCAAAACCAAAAACTTAAAATTATGAAATAAAACTTAAAAATAGCAAAATAATGTATTTTTGTAAAATAAATAGCTACCCATGGCAAGTGAAAGTAAAGATCTATCGATGAAGGTTTCCTTAAGTAAACTGGCTAAAAGCAGTATCTGTTGGCCACAAGCGGGAAAGTTATCTACCAACGACAAACTAGGTAGGTACTAGAATACACAACGTGTACAGGTACACCAATGAATGGCTTTTGTTTCGAATAAATTCACTTAAAACTTGAAAATTTTAACTTGTTATCAAAATATAGAAATTTTTAAATAAAATTTTAGAAAAACAGAAAAAAACACTTGGAAAATATTGAAAAAAAAAGAAGCACGGGGTGGGAGAACAGAACAGAAAAAAAACGAAAAAAAACCCAAACCGACCGACGACGACGTGTCAACGAGGAGAACGAGAGAAGACAAAAAATTTCTAGGTTAGGTTCAAAAATATGGTTACTACTACGAAACTCTTGGAAAAAACTCCTCAGTGCTTCTCTCGCTGTAGCTGTCAGAAATTTTTATAAACATTTTCAGCCGAGGGACAAATTTTAACTTTTTTTTTCTCTGTCATGAGTTTTTTTTTTTTTTTTTTTTTGGACATGGAAAAACTTGTCGGCCGGCTAGGTGTGGATTTTTGTCTTTGTAAAACAAGATTTGAGAGTAATTTTCGTAATTATTTCGTTCGCCTGTCCATTGTGTGGGTGACAGACGGACGAGCACTGGAAAATGCATTTTTTTTTTTGCAAAGAACCAAAAAATGTTACGAAATCATATTATCAGTTTCGCGTTTTTCTTTTTCTTCCTCAACTATTTTTTGTTTCTTTTTTTTGTAAGTAGAAATACAAACCATTAATCTCAGGAAGTTTATCAAAGATTTCTGGGATGATGGGCGCTGCAGCAATTGATGGTGATAACTGCTGTTGAGGTATTGTTGGAGATGTAGCGGCCGGAGGAGACGATGATGACTGCGGCTGGTTGTCGGGCGACGAGTCCATAGAATCTGGTTGAAGATGAAGAGGCTCTGTGGGAGTGTTGCTGGTGCTGTTTGTGGTGTTGGTGCCAGTTGGGGGAGCAATTATTGGTGGCGGAGCAGCTGCTGGAGGAGCAGCCGCAGCTGCTGCTGCTGCGGCTGGTGGTGGTCCGCCAAAGCTGAAGCTTGGCACAAATTCCACAGCATTAACATTTAATGTTGAGAATTTTGCAGGCATATCGCTGTTGCTGCTGTCTTGAGCCATTTTTTCTGTCTTCTTTTTTCTTTTCGGTTTTAGGTATAATTCCTTTAACTTGTTGAACTTTGATTAGTTATTGAATTCACAAGTATGTTTAGTACTTGGAATATTTTTTTATTTCTTTACTATTTTAATTAAATTTATTTAGCAAACAAATAAAAGAATTCTTGGACGTGATACCCGAACTACACGCGTTTTTTTCGGCAACACATCAGTCAAAATGGCCACGCATATATGGGTAATTTTTTTATATGGTGCAGCAAAAAAAAACTCCTTCCAGTCATGTGAAGTTGGTGGAAGTTGAAAGATGTGCAATTTTTGAAGGTTGACATGATAACCAATTAAAAGGCTAGATGGGCGTTTTTTGTTGAATAAGAAACTAGATGGGATCTACATTTGATAGTTCGGATTTGTATTTACTAGGAGCATTCATGCAACCTGGTAAACATGGTCAAAAATGGTAATATTGGTAATTGAACTGTCAATTTTTCTCTAGGAAATCTTTACCACAGTATTATGAAATCCATCTGAATATGGTAATTGTGGAAAGCTTATAACGTTTTATATATGCAAGTTTAGATACAATCAGCCACTAATATGTAGCTAGTTTACCAAGAAAAGCAATTATGGAACTTAAAAGGAGAGGAATAAATGGCAAAGAAGTTCTTCGTAGTGAATCATTCCTATCATGGAATTCGCAATATTTGAGTCAATGGCAGTCAGCTTGATTCATAATACTTGCATTCGCATTTAAATCAATTATGGAACTTTTTGCTGAACTATATTATCGGCCACAATTAATTACTTTAACATTTGTTCTTCTGTGAAGTTCCATAATTGCTTTAAATGCGAATGCCAATACCACAAATCAAGCTGAATCCACGGGAGTAGAGTATTGCCAATTCCATAGTAGGCTGAATGCTTTCATCTTCTCATGAGTTGCTTAGTATCTTCTTTAAAATGAATTGAGCATTTTGCGCCTTTCATTTAATTTTAAAGCTTGCCCGAACCAAAGTGGCACACTGCCGCATGACAATGCGACACGACGATAAAAATAAATTTTTTACACAGCGTCATATGAGGGTACCCACACGAAATGCGACAAGCAACAAAGCGTTTTCCATATGAAAACCCATGTCGCATTGTCGTGTGGCTTGGGCAAGCCTATATTCTGAAATCATTGCTGCCCTCATATTTTATAATTGTTCCAATCTTGATTTTGTTTGTTGTTAAAGAATAAATATGTAATATTAAAACATTGCCTTAACAAAGACGTTTCACCTTCGTCACATAACATACACAAATAGAATTTTGACAGGTAGTACATGAGGTTACTTGCTTGCCAGAATTTGCACATGCAACTGCATTGTAACTGTAGCGTTATGAGTGTATTACATTTGCTTGTCCGAACTTGAACATGTGGCTTCTGGGTAATGCTTACTATTACAATCCAGCCACATGTGCAAATTCTGGAATGCAATCCATCCACGTATACCAAATCGAGATCTACATTAAACAATTTTCAGTAATAATTTTTATTTTTTATTCTTATCTATAGGAGACTTTCATGAGTGCGAGCGTGATTCGTAATCGAAAGTGGAATCCCAAGTTATAATTTAGCTTGTGTTAGGCTATTTTTTTTTCAATTCAGCAAGCACTGCTTGTATAGAATATATATATGTAAGGTGAATAGCATTCACCATTTTTAGGTAAAAGAGGCCGTTTTAAGGACTCTAGTCACACTGTAGCACGTTAGTGTGACTCTTTGGTTTTGACAAGTCATTAGGGGTATTCATTTAACCTACTAAACTTTTCCATCTGTAAAAATAGGAAAGCTTACACGAACAAGGGGGTTTACATCTGCGAGCATGCTCGTGAGCATGATGGCTCGACAATATACGATGCTCATCCATACGAACGGAAAAACAACATCAAGTAGACTGCAAATCAATTTTTTTTGATTTCTTGTGAGCAACATGAGTAAATGTGTGCTTGAATTATTTGTATAAAATTGTGGCTCTTTCATTATATCTTCGTCAACTGCTACATATTTAGTGGCTTGTTATATTAAATTGCCCAAAATTAAACGTTAAAAGGTTTTTACAATTACCATTCTTACAAGATGGTAAACTACCAAACAAATTTGTATGGAAAAGATATCCTAAAGAAAATTTGACAGTTCAATTACCAGATTTACCATTTAACCATGTTTACCAGGTTGCATGAATATCCTTATTATTCTATGCAAGCTAAAGTGTGACAAGGACCTTAAAGGCTTGCTCAAACCAAAGTGCGACAGTGTGGCAAGGACTTTAAAGGCTTGCCCAAACCAAAGTGCGACACTGCAACACGACAGTGCTACACGACATCGCCAAAATTTATAATTTATTTATTTAAGAATTTATAGTTTTATACAGTTCTATTAATTAAGATGTGACCCCAACTTTAAAATGAATTTGAACCATTTGCAATAAAAATAACTTTCTAGTGTGCGAGGTCCCTCAGTAAATGTCAATCGAGTCTCGTTCTTCTTCTTCTTCCTTTTGTTCCTCTTTCGTCGATTTTCTCTAAGCGCCATTTTGAACTTTTGAAATTTGAAGTTACTTGTGTCGCTTTCGCCTACCCAGACCAGAGATACGTATACGTATCTCTGACCCAGACGTGGTGTGGCATTTTCCTTCTAAGTGAAAATTTTGTGAGTTTCTTTGAAATAAATTGATAAAAAAATAAAAATCAAGGATAAAGCAGTGAAATAATAAAGTTAATTAATTATTAAATCGTGATGAGTCACGGTAACAGTAATAATAACAGCAACCGGCCACCACCTCGCATCGACGGGATGGTGTCCCTTAAAGTAAGTTACAAAAAAAAATTATGTATATGTAAAAAACACCTTTTCCGACAAAAATGGCGTCTTTTCTTCAAAAAAATAAAATGCTGATCTGTGCATTATTTTTTAAATTTTGTAAAACTTTTTACTTAGGTTGATAATTTAACTTATCGCACCACTCCTGAAGATTTGAGACGGGTGTTTGAGAGATGCGGTGAAGTTGGCGATATTTACATACCACGCGATCGTTATACCCGCGAAAGCCGGGGCTTCGCTTTCGTTAGGTAATTAATGTTCATTGTATTGTTTCATGCACATTATTCTTATTCCATTTTTTTTATGCGGCTAGATTTTATGACAAGAGGGACGCCGAGGACGCACTTGAAGCTATGGATGGTCGCATGTTAGATGGCAGGGAGTTGCGCGTCCAAATGGCTCGCTATGGGCGACCAACATCACCTACCAGACGCAATGGGCGCGGAGGTGGCGGCGGTAGTGGAGGTGGACGACGGCGTGGACGTTCTCGCTCACCCCGACGTCGCTCACGCAGCCCAAGGCGCAAGCCTTCATATTCACCGAGATCTAGATCTCGCTCGGCGGGTAGCCGTTCACCAGTACGTCGGAATAAGTTTTCACGCAGTCCCGTCCGTAAATCTCTGAGCCGCAGTAACAGCCATAACGGCGGACGCAGTGTTTCGCGTAGCCGCAGCCGTAGTAGGACCTAGGCATTTGCGACAGGTAAGATAATTAACAAATAAATCATTACATAGGCACATACATTTATGTTTCTAATCTAAAATATTATACCATGCCAATTCAAAGTCGATAGGTAGTCTAATGTAGTTAAAAAATTTTGTAAAAAGAAAAATTTTATAATAATTGTTATTTTGACCCTAATAAAATCTATTCATTCGTTCATTTATCTTTGAAGACAGATCGAAACTTTAAACCGGTTTTTGATTGTTCGTGTTTAACTACATTATGAATTTCTTCTGTATGTTAAACATCCCCCTTTTCATTTAATTTGAAAAACTTTAAAATTTTGAATTATGGACATGAATCAAGTTATAAGTTATATGCATGTTGTGTTTGTGTAACACCAAAAGTAGAAGTACAAATACTGGAAAAAAGCGCAATTCGTATTTAAAATTTTAGTTGGCTTCCACAGACGATACCTAGGCGTTTTAGTAATAAAATAGACGTGTTTTATTCAACACTGCTGAGAGCTACTCAGTGTTTCATTTTATTCGCAAAACAAATTGTAGTTTTTGTTTTGCGAATAAAGTGAAACACAGTAGCGCTAAATGTTGAATAAAAGACGGCTAATATAAGACTGATTCGTATACAAAAATTTCTAATATCTGAACAAATAACGTGTGGCCTGATTCCATAAAAAATAAACTATCAAACGATATCTCTCGATTCTCTCTTTTGTGGAAAGTTTTTGGAGTTAAAAAACAAGAATTTGGAAATCAAAGTACAACGTTGTACAGAATTTTACAACATTTGCGTTACCAAACAGACCTTATAATTTAAGGTCATTTCAAACCATTTCCAATTTTTGGAGAATACAGAGGATATGTATTTCTCGTAATATTTCCTGCATATGTATTTCCCGGATAAGAATAAAAATGTGAAAAATTAGAGATTTTTTTTTTATTTGGAACTAGCTGACTCAGCAGACGTTGTCCTGCCCTGGGGCCTTATTATGTAAAACGAAAACGATCGTTTTGACGATTGCTGTCCCTATTTTTCTCTTCACAAAACGATCGCTTTTGTTCGTTTTCGTTTTACATAATAAGGCCCTTGCAGTAATTTGTATGCGGTACTTTCATTTGTTGTCTTATTAAACAATCACTTATAAAGTTTATTAGATAATGGACCAACGCTACAGCAGTTTCTGACCCGCAGGACTCTTCTTTCTTCAGTTTTTAGCAATTGGTTTTATAATTTTAGTATGTTAAAAATTTGCCGTTGGATACCCAATACTTTTTTTTCCATTTGGAACGTGAGCAGGCCAAATACAGTCGTGAAATAAATGCGTTGAATATCACGGAAAAAAGCGTGGTTCTTTCACCATTTCACCAATATTCCGTGCTTTTCCACGCTTTTCTTTGTGAATTTTTACGCTTTTCTCCTCGGTATCTTAGGATTTTTTCCCGAAGAATTTAATTCTATTTTTATGACCTGTAAAGTTGGTACCACACTTGTCTTTCAATTGGATCGTTGGATCAATTCAATGAATTCCTCAGCTCAGACCCCTGGCTTATACATTTGAGGTTTTAATTTTAAAACCAAAATAGAAGAAATTGTCAAAGTGTAACTTGTAGCTCGTGAGCTTTTCAAGTAATAAGAAGACGTTTTTTATTTGTGGTGTCTGTAAACGAAGACAAGTGAATTCAAAAATATTATTTGTATTTATACAAGGTGATGTGTTATCGTAATCGATCCACACTTCGATTCTGGAACCCATTTAAATCGATGCTCAGCATTAGGGTGACCAGCCACATAATTTGTAGTTGACCGTATTTTCCAGTCTAAGCAAATGACCGCTGATCACACACCACAAACCCATTAATATTTTATTATGCTGATGTTATTTATTAGCTTTTTGAGCTTTTAAACCACAGTAGTCCGTATTGTTTCCAATTTTGCACGACTTTTTATAATTTTTACCTTGATTTTCCACGCTTTTCTTTAAGACTCTGGGGAAAAAATGAACTTTTTGACCTGAACCCAAATTTTCGGTATAGACAAAATATTTATAGATGAAAAAATTGTGCTGAATCCGAAAATGCCGTGTATACCCCTAAAAACCTTGAGACTTTTACATTATGACGTTATCAATGAAAAAAAGTGCATTTCAATTATAACTCAGGTCAAATTCATTTCATGAAAAAAATGTTATGGTATTAATAATTGACTTTGAGAGATCATACCCAGTGTCAAAGTTATTTTTTTCACTGAAAACTTGTTAAAAATAATGGCTAAATGATAAAATTTGATAAAAAAAAACCCAAAAGTAAACTCGTTTGGTTTCCGTTAAAAACTATGTCTCAAATTTGATGCTCTTTCTAATACCATCTACATTAGTTGGCTAAGAAGGCAGGAAGAGTTAAAATGGCTCACAAATAGTTTATTTTATTTAATTGACGAGAGTGTTTAAAAGTTTCGATTTCAAATTCCAAAATCTGTCAGAGTTTTTTCAGCCCAAAATAGTTATCAGGAGATGCAAAATGATGATTCAAAGCATATACAATAAAACAGTTAGGATTCGGGTTGATTAAGTTACTCAATTCATGAACCTGGCCATCCAACGCTTTCACCATTTTCAGTTTGAACTGTGAATTACATTTAGGAGACCTTGTATACAAAAAATATATGTACATAAAAGTGTGTTTAACGTTTTCACATAATATACATAAATGTACATATTATGCCAATGAAATGGAAGGGTCGAGTTTTCTAACGCCCCGTAAACCATAAAATGCCTATAACTAAAATATTAATTCGTGAAGACAAATTCTGTTTCCCTAACAGTTTTATTTTATTTGTAAAGGTGTACCTTTCCAAATATTTGCCTTATTATTTGTTTGTTGTCTGGTCTAGGTCTATTATGTAAAATAAAAAATTAAAATTATCTAATTACGCGAATCCTGAATCCTAAAATCTAAAACAAAATTCTTTTATCTCTTTACAGTCTTCTGGAAACTTCACAGCCATTGCTGCATAGGACCTCGAGTATTCAACTTACACAGGTACATAAATAACATAACTAAACAAAAAGAAAAAAAAAAAAAAAACAAACAACATAAATATTGTGTATTGTATTTCTAATTTTCTATAATTATTACAATGTTTAATTTTCTACATTACATTATTATTTTTTTATATCTTACGAAATCTTATAAATTGAAAATAAGGATAATATTTTTTTCTCAAAACAAACAGACAAAAAAAAACATTTATCCAAAACCAAAACGAATATTTTTTATCAGATTCATTGTAAAATTGTCTATTTAAAATTTAGAAAAAAAAAAAAAAAAAACAAATCTTAACAATATTCTTATATTAAATAGAAATTATGTAAAAAAAAAATAACTCAAGACCTATCGTCTGTCATCAAACTAAGGCAGTACATTTAAAACTAAAGCTATTTTAATTTTTAACAATTACTATCTACTGGATATGTTTTGTATTTCATAAAAAAAGTAGAAATTTTACTTGTAGTTTATGAGATGAATCCATCTCAGAACACACAAACAAATATCGTATGCATCGACATACAACGTAGGTGAATAAATGTATCAATAAAAATATTCAAAAAGATGGACTTTTCATTTGCTTTTATTGTACTCAATCAAGACTAACAACTCTATTGGCACAAAATATCTCGTTAGAAATACAAAGAAAAAAAAGAACAGTTCCTAGTTCAAATGATTATTATTAATTTTATTTTGTTTTGTTTGACACACCTTCATCTAACTTTTTATATTAAAAAAAAAAAAAAAAACTTTAAAACAAAAATAATGTTAAAAGACGTGATACTAAATATTTATACTCAAATTTTAACGCAGGACGTTCCTGTCTGTAAATGTAACGTGTGATGCTGCTGCTGCTGCCACTACTGCTGATTTGAATCTTTTCTGTTAACGTGCCTTCAGCAAGTAACAAAGTAAACACAAGCAGGTAGCTGACTGTTCTCGTCGGCAGCGAGTGTAATGGTGGGTGGTGAATAATTGCTGTTAGGAGAGGGAGAAAAAGAGAGAGAGAGAAAGAGTGACACATGATGGTGGTGTTGATGGCCGAATTGCGAAAAGATTTCGAGTTGGCTGAAAAGAAAATTATAAAATGAAACAGAAACACGTAGCAGATTAGTCAGTAGCAGAAAATAAGCAGAGCAGTTATTCGAATCAAGAGCAGATATAATTGAGAAGAATACAATAATATACTAACCTGCCTTTTGTGTGTTAAGTAAGCGTTTTCAAGCCGCTCCCGTCCCTAGTTTTAGTAGGGAGTGTTTTTTTTCGCGCCAACATAAGCTTTGCTGGGAAATATTTGTTGCTGTTTGCAAATTGCTGCCCGACAGAGATCTTCTTTGGTTTCCGCCGACATTGCAATAATAACAATAGCACGACAAAAAAAAAAACGTCTTTCATGTGGATATCCACGTTGCTGCTTTGCAGTTTGCCGTTCTTATTATAATTTGCTTAAGTCAAACCACACACACGTCACAGGAAAATGTAAAGCAGAGAATAATCTAATGGCTGAGAGTAGTTTGTGCATCTGCTTTTTTATGAAGTTTTCCTGTTACCTGTTTATCCCTGATATCAAATATGCTGTATTGTTGCTGTTCGTTTTTTCTTTCTTCAAAAACAAAAGGTAATTTTTCAGGTTGATTGCAAAATGAGAGGCGGGTAAGTTTCAGAGAAGACGGCTTTACTTTGATGATGCCTAGAACGGGTAAGATTTTATTTAATAATTCGATTTCTTTGAGTTTGCATGTTTTTGTAGTGAAAATAAAATCCATTTCTTTGAGATAACTAAAAAAATCGTTTTTTTATTATAAAAATTCAATGAATGCGAAGAAGAGTAAATTGATGATGTAGCCTATATCTGGAATTCAAATTATAATGTGTGTGTCGAAAAAGGACATACTTTTTATAGAGATTAAACATTTAAAGCATTTAAGAGTTAATTTTTCGAAATTTTAGTATCTTTGTGAAATATAGATGAAGCTGAAAACGTTTGATTGAAATAATTTTTGAGGCAATTTTTTTTTTTATTATGTAAGTATAAGATACGTATGGTGTGTTCTTAGTCGTCTTGCTAACCGATTTCTGCAATCATAAAAGTGAATGATATGTGTCATACATTTTGATTTTGGTATCCAGGTCAAGGATTAGTATTAAAAATACCTTATTTTTTAATCCGGCATATGACTTCGTTTTGTTTTGTTTTAATTTTTAACTCGTTTCGGCAAACGAATTGCCATTTTGGTTTTTGCTTTGTGTGTATTCTTAGCACATTTACTAAAACCGAAAGCATCAAATGGGTAAATCTAAGAAACAAGTGTTTTTATCCACTTTTATGTTTACAGAAATCGGTAAGTCAGACGTTTATGAACTCACCCATGATCATTAAGTTATTTCAGAACTTGTCGCAGTTTATTGCACAAGAAAATAATCGTATTGGAGGGGCATATTTATCCGTTTATGTGGCAGGAGCAACTGAAATAGAAAATAAAATGCACGTACTCGCTCTTATTGCCAAATTCGTTATGGACGTTTAGTTTCTTTTTATAAAGTTTTTAAAAATATATATATAATTTTAAAAAATGTAAGAAATTGGTGATTTTTTCTTGTATTTGAAAGATGGTGGTCTCCATTGGGTCCCATTTCATTTCTTTTTGACAATGACAGTCATTAGAATATATCAAAAGTCTTAAATTTGAAGTCGGTTGTTTTTTCTTTTGAAAGGTATTACACTAAAATTTTAAAAACAATCAAAATAAAAACGTGTTGCGGAAAATGGTTATGGCACTGTCTTCTAAAACTAATCTTGCGTGGGTTTGAATCCTACCTGTGTGTAGAAGAAAAGTTT
Source organism: Meliscaeva auricollis (assembly GCA_948107695.1). Taxonomy (NCBI): domain Eukaryota; kingdom Metazoa; phylum Arthropoda; class Insecta; order Diptera; family Syrphidae; genus Meliscaeva; species Meliscaeva auricollis. The sequence goes on from OX403618.1 coordinate 29,901,931, forward strand.
GTCTATAAAAGAATAACTCCAAGGCTTAGCAGCACAAAAAAATGGAATTGACGGAAAGCGGTGTTTGATCGAAAGACTCGTGTTCACTCAGAGCCAAAGTTCCATAGGAAAATGGAAATTTCCTTTTGAAACGAAAAAAGAAACATGTTTTGGCGAAAAATGTTAATTTCGTTCGAGGGGAACTCATTATTGCTTTAAAATTCCGGGCGTACAAAAATATTTCACGTTAAATATTTTTTCCTAGCGCCAAGGTGGTTTCCCTCAAAACTAAGTGTTTCCCTCGGAATTTATTGGTATCTGGAACACAATTTTTTTGTTCCCTGGAAAATAATTGCAGGAAAGATTCACGATCCCTAAAAATATTCCAAGAGAAAAAAATATTTGCAGGGAAACAAAATTACCCTGGAGATCCACGATAGGCCCCATTATCCCAATTTTTTACGGGGGAAACATTCCCAGGGAACTTTTTGCTACGGTAGCTCCAAAATTTTCCAGGTAGGGCTAAAATAAAGCTTTTTTTTCCTGTTTCCTTTTAGAACTAGAAAGTTCTAAGGCACCTCAAGCCAGTTGATCAGGACTTTGTTATAACATTAAAAGATAATATCCAGGGGAATTTAGTTTCTCTAGGAATATTTTTTTCCCCACGGAATTTTTTTAGAGATCGTGAATCTTTCCTGTCTCCCTATTATTGAATACGAAGCGAATCGTTTTGAATTCGATATCTCCTTTTCGATTCACCTCGAATTGATATGATATCGAATTCGTACACTTAAATTATTGTTTAACATTATTTTATGTTTTTTTTGTTTCAAATTATCAAATAATTCCACTCACATGATTTTTTTTCAATTAACATCCACAAAAAAATATCTTGCTTATCGAAAGTTCAATCTGCAAAATAAAGCAGTTGAATATAAATCCGCTTTCGATTTGGATAATTGGTCGAATCAAAAACGATAGAGGTGAAATCGAAAACAGTAAAACCAAACTTCAAATTCGACAGGCAAAACGATTCGCTTCGTATTCCATAATGAAGCCCGGAATTATTTTCCAGGGAACAAAAAAAAAATGTAGGAAATGACATAAATTTCCCTGGAAATTATGTTGCCGATAGAAATAAATTTCGAGGGAAACATTTCCAGAGACTTTTTTAATCACGATAGCCCCCAATACTTTGCAGTTCCCGCTCTTCAGTGAAGGGCTTTAATATTTAAATTTAGAATTGGTGTTTGTTTTCCACAATGAACGCAATTTACAATTATGAACCCTTGGTTACAAGCTTTCAAACTTATAAAAACATCTCTGTAACTTAGGTAACAAAAAATCATTAGAAACCATTTTACTTACTGCCAAACAAAATTAATAAAACAACAATAAACTTCTTCAATTCCTTAAATTAAAAAAAAAATGTTAAAAATCCGCAATACTTCGTACAAGCCAAATCTGGAACATGAAGGTTCGCTTATTCTACCTCTACCATCACCACCACCACCATTGGCAAAAGGAATATGGTTTGCCGAGCTTAAGCCACACGAACGTTTATTTTTCCATCAAACATTGAACTCTGTTCGTAAAAGCAGACGCTATAGTGCAAATTTGAATATACCACGAGATAATTTAGATTTCAACCTACAATCAAGATATCATCATGCAAGGGAATTATTTCCTGAAAAAGTCGATACAGTACTTCAAAAAGAAACTGTTTGCGTAGAGACATTTCGGGTACTCAGAAATACAAAAGACGTTATTATCAAGAAGCCAGATCCCTTGGGTCATCCATTAAAAATCAGTAGGTTTTTCCAATGGATAATGTATTCAGACTATAACTTTTTATTTTTCAGGTGGTATAAAAGAGAAAATCTCTCCACACAGTGTAAAGTTGATCAATAGTGGACACCGTACTCAACTCACTAACAATGGTTATTCAAGACAACCAGCTGATGGAAACTTCTTTCACTACTAGTTCGAAAAAATTCATAAATTTAACATCAAATATTGTTTATTTGTAAAAAAAATATAATACAAAATAGACACTTTATGAAGAAGGTCCTTCTTCCAGTTTTAAATGTTTCGTTTGTTGTTCTTCGTCATCTTCCATAGCTGAACTTGTTGATTTTTGCTTCTTATTTTTATTTTGATTTCTAAAACTCTTCAAAATCTTATCCTCGCCGATCCTAGATTTGAAAGAAAAAAACAAATTAAAAACAAAACCAATATGAACACATCATCAACTTACATAATTGTAGCCCTTGTCCCGGGTCCCCAATGTGCTGTGGGATTTCCAGGGAATCTTGATAGAGCGTTTTTCCTGCTATCTGGATTAGCATCCGGGTGAATTTCGTTTAACTCATATTGTACCTTAGGCGGTATACCAAGAATCTCTTTCACTGGGGTTCCATCTAGCATTCGTTCTTTTTTAACTGGGTTAATAGCGTTCCAACATCGTAAAATATCCCAAACTACAGACGGTGGTGCATTGGTCTTGATGGAGCTCTTGCAAGCATGTGAAAATGATACTTTATAGCCGGCATGTAATAGTGCTGAACGAAATTTAAGAATCGGCATGATTTCCAGTTTCACCACACAACAAAGCTTATCCAGAGAATAATAGAGTGGCACATCATCAAGTTCCTCTTCAATCACACTCAACATTCCAACTAAACGACGATTTGTACCAAGTTCACTAAGTGGCTCATTTTGGATTTCATCCAACAGATCACGGACAAAGGATTTGTCATGGATTGGGGCTGACCATATTGGACCACCTAACTATAGAAAAAGTTAACAAAATGTTTCAAAATTGAGTTCAATTAGATTTACATGATGCTTATGCCCGCAATGTGAGCAATTTTGTCCAACTTGCGGTCCAGTGGGGAGACCAAATTTTACTCGATCAGGGGCATTTTCGCTCGGATTTGGTTTTGCTACTCCCAACGGTTGCAGGGTTAATGTTTCACAACCCGTGCATTGGTATATCATAGACTGCTTGCTATTGTGGTACAAATTAATTATATAATTTCTTGCGGATCAAAGAAAAAAAACTTTACCATATACTGTATTTGCAAGCTGCTTGGCTAACATGAACCCGTACAAATATTCGAATGTAGAAATCAGCTGAAACACATAGCAGGGGCTCTATATATTTGCCATAACGATTTGCATGTCCTTCGATGGCTCTTAGAAGTATTCGAAGAGCCTTTGGGGAAAAAAAATGTTTTAAAGTCTTTTAAAATAATTGATACAGGATGATTTAAATTTTAATTTTAGAGGGAAAAACAATTTAATCTAACTCAAGTAATAGTGTTGAGGAGTCAAAACTGTTTCCCTTTAAATAAAACGTTCACAATAAACGATGCAAAAAGTTTTAAATAAATAATAAATAAAAGATTTGAAGGTACATTGCCATAAGAAGTATATGAAGGGGGCAGATAGAAGCGCTTGAATATAGAGTTGAATAGGGTTAAGCAGACAACAGAAAAAATCTCTGAGAAATTGAATCCAAACATTTTTTTCTTAGTGATCTCCGCAAAATACGGGAAACTGACAGCTCAGATTTTTTGTCCCACTTAAAAATCTCAGAGCCCTCAGAGATCTCTCTTATTGGCTCCGCGAAATAAGGCCCCAAATTGGAATATTTTTTCATAGTGAAATTATGATCAAATGTAAAGATCCGGCGGGATTCGCACTTATTTCAGCCATATTTTCTCCTGTAGAACTAACATGTTAAGAAGTGTGTTAGTGTAAATGGTAAGGTAGTTAATCGCAGTATTAATATAGTTCAACCGGCAAGTTCATACTTGCATTAAATGAGAATACGAACCATGCAAATCACGGGAGTAAAGTATTGCGACTTCCGCAATAGGCATGAATGTTATTTTAGTATTTCCATGTTAATTATAAAAAATGAAATGTGGCTCCAAATTGCTCCAAAACTAGTGTTGGGTTTGTAATTTCATTGGGGCCTTATGATGATCATAATGAAATTGTGCTTCAACAAAAAAAATGAAATGAAACTTGGTGGTGGCATCATCAAGTTGTTGTCCAAAAATTTGAAAATAAATTTGTCAAAAGTTTTATTAACCGGGGGATACAACGCCTACTTCCTTTGGATTTTCTAAGGCTGACACGGTATATGGTACAATTCCAACAAAAAACTTTCAAAAGTCGTAATGTCTAAGCGAAATGAAGGATTTGCAACAAAAACTTAATAAGTTTCGGGAAATGTGATTTTCTGCACTGCTAAGTGGACCTTAATCTTACTTACTTACTTAAGGTGGCGCTTACAATCCAGGATGGATTATGGCCTCAACCAACAACCTTAATCACTGAGAACAATTTTTCTCAAAGTCATCTTGCAGTTTTCATCTGGTCTGAATGATAAGGTTTAATGCAGGTTTCATATGGCTTTATTGCTTAAATGCATTTTAGCACGAATCACAGTTGTAGGTAAATAGGAAGCACTTACCATTTCATGACATGATTTGTTTCTTAAAGGAACCGATCCGTACTTAACAAAACATGCTTCAGGTGTATTGCCTGCCAGGACAGCCATATCTGTTGCTGTGACCAACAATAAACCTCCAGCCCGTATGCTTTGTATTGCACCATCAATGAACATATTCGGAGAGCCATATGGATCCAAGTCAATAGCATCAAAGCGTTTGTCATATTCCGTGGAAAGATACATTAAAGTCCTATAGAGTAAAAGCTCTTTAACAATAATGCCTCTTTGATAATATACAAAAATTACATTGCATTTGCATGACTAGGAGTAATTAAATGCTCCACTCCATTATGTTTTATATTTTCCTTGATTGATTCAACAGCCTTCTGGGACAAATCATTAGCAATGATTTCTCGAACTCCTGCAATTTCTTTAGCATATCGTATGCTTCGCAATCCAGTTGCCGATAAGGCTTCGAGTATTCGCATGCCATCCTGCAAATAGTTTTGCGTTTTGTTTTTAAATTGGATTTAACCGGGTTATTTATAGCACTTACCTCATATTTTTGTCCTGGAATAAAGGTCTTTTCCTGGCAAACTACATCACTTTCGTTGTTTTTCTTATTCTTCTTTAATGTTTGTTCTAACCTTTCCTTTTGAACTCTCTTAAAATAAACATTAAGCACAGAGACACTCAAATCACGATTGAATTCTTGGACAGGATTGTAGAAAACTTGACCGCCAGATATTATTTCAGCTGAATTTTCTTTTATACTCCGAGAGGGTAACGAATTATTCTGTGATAATGAAACTTAATTAATAGTGAGTAGTGAATTTTAAACAAATATTTAACATACATCCAGGGATTTATCCATTATAATTCTATCAAACCTTATAACAATATAAAACCTTTATTAATTAAAAAAGACAAAAATAAACTTTTGTGTTTCAAAAATCAACAAATATGAACTGTCAACGAAATGCACGTTGTACAAAATCAGCTGATTTTGACCTATCTCTTGTAGTTTTTCGGAGTTGTAATAGACCAGTTCAGATAAATGACTTTTTCAATGGCCGCGTTCACATTCGCATAGGATAGCCTATCCAAGATTCCTTCGCTGCCAGTATATTTGCGAATCTTTTTCAGTCAGCTGCTAGTTAACATAGGATTACAACAACAGAAAGGTATCTGGATAGCTTTAGATTTTTATATGAACGTGGCCAATAGCTGCATTCACATAAAAATCTAAAGCTATTAAGATACCTTATTGTTTTTGTAATCCTATGTTAAATAAAGGCTTGCCCAAACCAAAGTGCGACAGTGCGTCACGAAAGTGCGACACGATTTTTATATGAAAAATGTTTTGCGCTTAGTTGCATTTGGTGTACCCACACCTCTCAATTTTGACGTTGTCGCACATGTCGTGACGCACTGTCGCACTTTGGTTTGGGCAAGTCTTTATTCAAGCCATATTTTCTCCTGTAGAACTCGCAGATGAAGAACTGTGTTAATAGAAATGGTAAGGTTGTGTCTTGTATTGATAATATAGTTCATAATTGGTCTAAATGCAAACGCGAAATTGCGAATTCCATAAAAGGCATACATTTTTGATTCAATAAATAATGGCGATAAGCGCAAAGCGTTTTTCATATAAAAGTTCTTGTCACACTGTCATGTCGCACTTTGGTTTTGGCAAGCCTTTAAAAGAGTCTTATCTATAATAGCGGATTCACAAACAAAAATGAAAAAAGGCACTGAACAACTCTGATGTCTTTGACCGAACTTTTTCCGCTACCTTGCGAACACACTCCACTCGGAAACTGAAAGCAGAAACCGATTTGACAGTTCGGACAGCTGTTTACCTTTAATTTTTGGTTAGGAAATTTTGTAAAATTTTAAGAAAAATTTAACTTTCACTATAATATCGAATTTTAACAAGTTTTCCAACATGAATAAAATTTGTGGTCGATTTCTATCCCTGCTCATTAAACCAGGCTTCCAAAATGCATACAACTCAAGCAATGTTGCTTCCCGAAACTTTTCATTTCGAAGCGATTTATCATTGGAAACATTATACCCAAAAAGCAAACTGCAATTGTTTACTCCAGTAGCGGTAATTTTAATTATATAAATTTAAATTGCATTTTATTTAATCATTATTGCTTGGTATATTAGCCCTTATCAACAGGAGATAAATTCTCTGGTTATATCCCAGTGAATGAATTAGACATCACTTATAGCCGGAGTTCAGGTCCTGGCGGTCAGCATGTGAATTGCGTAAACACCAAAGTCGATCTACGTTTTAAGTTGGCTTCAGCAACTTGGATACCAGAAAAGACCAAACAGAAATTATTAGTTGAGGTAAGTAATGGTATTTCTTTTTTAGTGTCACATATTGCCCTATCATCTAAATGCCTAAAAATGTATGGGGAACTTATGAGCTCTCCTAGAAATCTGCCCTCAAAACATTTCCCAATTAATCATTTATACTTAAAACTATTTTTTGCACTCCACGAGTCCTTGCATCTCACTATCGCTGATCAAAACCATCAAGCATTCTGAAATTTTTAGAGGCTCAATCAAATTAAGTTTTATGTTTTGTTCCCAGTTGAAAAATAAGATAAGCAAAGATGGTTATTATGTCATAAAAAGCGATCTAACGCGTTCACAACAATTGAACCTAGCGGATGCATTAGAAAAACTTCGTAATATAATTCGAAAATATGAAATTGATACTCCACAGCCAACAGATGAAACGTTAGAGAAAATCCGCAGAAGGTAGGTCATACAATTTTCTTATTCAAAAGTTATATAAAACAATATTGTTTTTTTGTTCTGAATTTTTAAAGGAAAGAGAGGGCTTCTCGAGAAAGGCTTTTTGTCAAGCGTCAAAGATCGCAAACAAAAACTGATCGTCAAGGACCAAATAATGTTGATTTTTAAAATGTTTTAAAAGACTTACATTTTAAACACACAAAAATAAAAATAAAAATTCTTTATAGACTTAAATTAAAGCATTTTCTTTTACTCTTACTATACGAGTCAAAAATTGTTACATAAAACCTTGGTTTGCAAATCAACACAAACATTGGAAGCTTTTCTTGAACTTAGAAAAAAGTGGTTTATAACTCCCAGAGTACCCAGAAAATATTTTTTTTACATGATGTCATGTATTGGAAACTTAAACACCACCAAAATCGTAGTTTGTATTTCTTCAGATCCGAAAATCTCAAAATATTGAGTTGGTGGAACAGTTCGTGGAACAATTCTGAGGTTTGTACTTCCTTTAGGACATAAGTCGTGGGTGTTTAAGTTATTTGAGTAAGATAATTCAAAATTGTTCATCCCATTCTCGTATTCTGTTTTGTTTTATTCTTCTTTGTCTGTAGTCTATTCTGCAATAAACGTTTTAATAAATTGAATTAAAGTGGAATAGCCAATAAATAAATAATAAAGCACGGGCATAAAATCACTCCTACTTTAAGATAGATCCTTACTTTCTATAATCAAATAAAGAGTTCTTGCATTCTGTAGCTGGGGCACTCCTGCGCAATGCTGCATTTCAATTGCGTTTTTGGGCACTCAAGATAATTGGTATAGCAAAATCATTATCGTTTTAAATAAAAGAGGTAAGTGCCCTAGATATCAATATGGAAGTCCAAGACCTTTTGCAGGTGGGGCATTCTGCTTGCAAGACACATTCAAAGAATGTAAAAAATGCAACTTTCTGTTAATTTGGGATAGCACGATAATTCTGTTCGATGTTCACAAAGGGTAGTTAAGTGCAAGGCTTGATCCTTGTGGAAGGCTGTTAGGGGCAGCAGACGAGAGAGGGAGAGAGGGGTGTTCTCACTAAGGCATTCCTCCTTTCATCAAGGCGGCAGCAGAGGAATTCCCCAGAAGGAATCATCGGTGGTGTCTACAGTTCCAGTTAGGCTGAACTACTTGGTGAACATCTTATACGGGCTACTACGACATATTCGGAGCGCAGGCTGTTTTAACCGTCTCCCCACTCTTGGAGTTAACTAAGAGTCTGGTCCTCCAGGTTGGGGGTTGTGCGTCGAGGTAACTTCTCTACCACGGAAAAAAAAAAATAGTTCCAAAACAACAACATGTCTCTGATACGAATGATCCTAATGTTGAGGAACCCAGCAAACGAAACAGGGACAACGAATTTCGGATATGGTAAGGAGGAGGTATATAGGTCGATTATTGGAAAGCACAGTCTACATAGTCCAATAATGGACTCAGGATGATTGACTTTGCGGAAGAGCGAAATGTCACCATTGCGAGGACCCAATTCCCATACCTCAATACACAAAGGGGACTTGGCAGTCATGTGATCAAAAAACTGTCAACCAAATTGATCACATCACGATTGACGCCAGACATACTTCCAGTATCTTAGATTTCTGAACGTTGCGAGGAGCAAACGTTGACTCAGACCACTACTTGGTAGTGTCTCGAGTACGGATGCGGATATCTATGACGCTACAACGCCGAGCAGATGCTGTGAAAAAGTTTGATGTCACGAAGCTCAAATCGGAAGAAACCGCCAAAACTTTTGCTGAGCGCGTTTCTCTTAATCTCTTGGCCAGCAGCAAGCATAGATGCCCAGTGGAGACATTGTCAACAAGCCATCAGTAGTGCCGCCACTGATGTGCTGGGTTTCTCAAGGCGACCACAACGAAACTCCTGGTATGACGAAGAATGCCGACTGGCGCATGCAGCTAAGAACGAGACCTATCAGTCAATGTTGCAAACAAGAACCAGAGCCGCTGAGAGAGCAGACCGAGAGCTCTACGGGCAAAAAAGAAGTTATGAACGCCGACTTTTCAGGAAGAAAAAGAGAGCACGAGAAGTGGGCGGTCGAGTCAATTGAAGACTGTACCGGCAGAGGGGATGTTCGAAAATTCTACCAAAGGGTAACAAGATCTATACCCAAGGCTACAAGGCTGGAGCGGAAGCCTGCCGAGATGAGGGAGGAACATGGTAGTAGACACACAGTCAGTGCTGTGGATCTGAAAGGAACATTATTCTAGACTCCTGAACGGCAAAGATAGCCAACATTCCGCGGTTATTCCATTTATTTCCGTCCACCTGACCTAGATGAAGTGCGCTTAGCGATTGCCTAGCTTAAGTCGTATAAGGCTGCTGGTGCGGATGGCTTACCAGCCGAATTGTTCAAAGCAGCAGGAGATGCGTTAGTTAGGAGTATGCACCAACTCATCTGTAAAATCTGGTTGAATGAAAGCATGCCCGATGAATGGAACCTTGGCATAGTGTGCCCCACCCATAAAAAAGGAGACGCTCTGACATATACCAACTGCAGAGGAATTAGCCTCCTTAACGTCGCATACAAAATCCTGTCGTTGATACTGTGTGATCGCCTAAAACCTCTTGTCAAGGATTTGATTGGCCCCTATCAGTGCGGTTTTAGGCCAGGCAAGATCGATACACACTCCCTCTTCATCGATTTTAAAGTCGCGTATGATAGCGTGAATAGAGACGAGTTATACAAGAAGCTGAAAATACAGCGGCTGAGATGGCTGGGACACGTGAAGCATATAGACATCAATTCACCAGCCCGACGATTCTTCGAATCCAACCCTGATAGTGTACGCAGCAGAGGGAGGCAGCGTAACAGGTGGTGCACACAAGTGGAACACGATCTCAACCAAATTGGCGTGCGTAACTGGAGGCGGCTAGCTAAGAAGAGGCGTGTTGGTTGAGGCCGTAATTCATCCTGGATTGTTAGCTCCACCTTAAGTAAGTAAGTAAGATAATTTTTCCTTGAGATGTTAGAACAGTCTCTCCAAATGACAAAAACGCGGGTCCAAGACTTTTTTTATGAGGCTTTCAAAAAAAAAACACAAAACCTCGAATTTGGAAATAATTCTAACAGCATAGATATATTTTCTAACGATATATGTAGATAGCATCTTTATTACAATAACAATGGATCCATGACGCTTTAAATGAAGCCTTTTACCTGCAAGAATTACTTATAAATGCAAAAATTAACAATGATTGTTTTTTTCTTTAATATTCATTTCTATTGATGTTATGATAATTCTTATGTGTTTTAACACTGTTTGTTCTTATATTCTTCTATTCCATTTCTGAACCTGACCTTGCGCAAGCTTAGAAATAAAAATAGGAAAATATCGGAGTGATATCAGCCGAGTACCTAAGACTTTTTATAAAGTATTTAAGGAAAATATGTGCACTATGGCGTATAAGTACTATTTGTATACAAATTTCATTCTTTAATTGATGATTCTTTCTTGTTGATAGAGTTTCCCACCCTTTCACAAAAAGTATTGTCATAATGCACATAAAAACTGGAAGCAAGCAGAGAATAAAAAAAAAAACATTTGCTTTTTTATAAAAAAATAAATAATAATGGGAAAATGTTTTTTTATTTACTTATCTGCGTGCTTGCATTCCTTATCATCCTTATCTTGTTTGGCGGCCCGAGGACAATAATTTTTGTGTAAGGGTGGGAAACTCTATCATGGAAAGAGAATTTATCAAACAAAACATACAATTTTTATAAAAAAAAAGGACGTATACGCCATAGTGCACATATTTGGGTTGAATCCCGACCCAAGACAACTCGACTCCGGTGCAAAGTTGAGATATGTTTGGGGGAGCATGTTGACTTGGGATGACTATAGGATTTGGGGTAGGTGCGAGGTTGAGTGTATGCAAAGTTTTATCTGTCATAATTCTTAATTTACGCTCTCCTGTGTCGAGTTGTCGTGAGTCCGGGTATCTTGACTCGCCGAAGTTTATGTCTTGATTCGTTCTTGAGATATGGTGAGCATAAAAATGTCACAAACGTACGAACGTACATACACGCACATAAACACAGGCATATTTCCAAAAACAACGGATCTAGACTCTAGTGACCAGAAAACGTCGAGAAATATCAAAATGTTCACTTCGACAAATTGCACCAATCACAATAACTTCCAATGGGAAGTTTAAACCATTGTTATTTTTTTGCGTTTATAAGTAAGTCTTGCAGGTGAAAGGCTTCATTTAAAGCGTCTTGGATCTTCTTAATTGTAAAAATGATGCTCTGCTGTATTGTTGCCAAAAATATCTATGCTGTTAAAATTTTTTCCAAGTTCGAGCTTTTGCATTTTTTGCGTGCATCTTGCAGGCAGAATGCCCCATGCAAAAGGTCTTAAACTCTCACATAATTTTTATGGCGCTTACCTCTTGTATTTAAAACGATAATGATTTTGCTATACCAATTATCTTGAGGGTCCAGAAAACGCAATTTAAATGCAGCAATTCTTAGAAACGCCCCATCTACAGTATACAAGAACTCGATATATGATTATAGAAAGTAAAGGATCTATCTTGACTCTTTCCGGGCCAGTGGTATAAAACTCGTACCACCTATTTTAGTATTTTATCAAGCTTTTTTCTTCATTTTATTAAAAATACGACGTAAATTATTTTTTTTTTCTGAAATATCGTTCAGTTTCCTTTTTTTTACTGTGCAATGGTATTAATTTCATACCAAAATTCTATATAATGTCAATGTCTTCGAGAAACAAAACTTTAATTTTGTTTTTTCCTTATATTTATAATAATAATTAAAGCTATTCCTGCAAAAATTGCGTTTAATTTCTTTTTTTTTTGTCTAGTATTGCAACGGAAAGAGTTAAATTACCAGTGATTTTATGCTATCACTCACACCCAGAAATTGCTGTTGGCTCTTAGTCTATAAACTATATTAATGTATATAACTAAATATTTAAAATATCTAAGAAATTGATAAAGTTTAAAAAATTGTAATTGGGAAACTATTATGGCTACATTGTAAAATTTGGAATCAAATTTTGGAAAATTTGGACATAAATTTTGGAAAATTTAGTTTTCTTAAGACGTTGGTACATAGTTGTAATCAAAAACTAATCCTTCAGTGTAAAATTTGTTAATAACTGCAAAAACATTAAACATTTCGGTTTATTTTAGCATTTTTGACCATGTTGCGTCAAGAAATTTTGTTGACAAACCTCAGATTAGGATTCAGCACCCCCAAAAACATGGTATGAAAGAAATCAAAACAATCCCAAAACTTTCTTGGTAAAAACACAATTTGACTGGGTTATTAGCTCTGATACATATTTCGGTACTTTTTGAATTATAGCTAAGTAAAAACGATTTTTCAGCTGCTTTTATATTTTATTCAAACTTTTTTGTTTTTTTTACTAGCCATTTCTACTAAGACATGCGATTTTCTTGAGAGAAAATATGTCTGAAATAAGTGCGAATCCCGCCGCTTATCATTCGTCAGATTCCATAATAGGGGTGTATATTTAAATATGATATTTTTTTAATGTTGAACTTAAAACAGGATTATTTATTAATATGAACTAGTATCGCCAAGCGTTCAAAATTTAGTTCATTTTTGCTGTCAACTTTCTATTTTTACTATAAATAAACCATCACTTTAAACTATAATAGTCTCTCCATGATGGTTACAATACAACTTACTTCAAAGTTTTTGCTTTCCACTTAAGTCCAGTTGGTTTATGTAGAACCAAAACCAAAAATTCAATATGGAACACACTTTTTCGAAAATTGCCTTAATTTGTGGTCATTTCTGTATATCTAATCACCCACCTCATTGGTTTTGTACAAAATTAAATAAAACATACTTCTTATCATTCCAAAATGTGCATTTAATTTTTCAAAAAAAATTAATAAATTGAGAAATTATCTTTTTATATGTACATGTTTTTCAATTTTTCAATCAATACTAATTGAACCAACAACTGAAATCTTCTTTGCCTAACATAAAAATAAAAAGAATTACATAAAAGTGTAAAACAAATTAAAATACATACATATGTACTAGAAAAAGTCCTTTAATTTTTAGCAGATTAATACGAGCATTCATTCGAAAATACAAAAAAATATATAAGTCGTCGTGGGTTTTTATATAAAAAACCTTTGTTGGATATGGCTCAAATTGATTATCATAACCCAAGTTTTAATTATTCTAAACTTTTTGAGTTTTCAGATTTCAAGTATCTTTACTCTTTTTTAAAGAAAAAAATTTAGTACTGAAATCTCAGAACTTTTCTTCTTAAAAGGCTTTTTTTTAATTTCGAAAAACTCGATGTTATCGAAATCTTGCAATAAAATAAAAATTAAAAAGTTTTTGTTCATATACAGCAAAAAAAAAAATCAAAGAAATTCTATTATTTGAACAAAAATGTTTTATTTTTGTTTTATTTTATTTAAACTTGAATTCAGATTCTAATATCTATTAAACTGACCTTAATTTTGGAAAGTCTTAACATTTCGAAAACTGTAATTATGTTGGAAGTTTTAAAAAGTTTTAACTTGAACAGCTAATTTCACGATTTTTTTTTATAAAATTACGGGTGTAAAATTGGATTAACATTTCTACGTCACGAGTTGACTATATTTTATTAATTTTATCGCAATTAAAAATAAAATGCACGACTGGGTCGCACTTGCTCTTCTAGTTCAAAGTTATAATAAGTGTATTTGTATATATTGAAAAAAAATATCGAAAATAAAATCATATTTTTGTTACAAAACTTTTTTTTTGTTTGAAAAACTAAATACACAATATTTTATTAAAATGATGAAAACGACCTGGTGACAAGTTTTGAACGAAATTAGTTGAGCCAGTAATGAAATATGTACATATACGGAAATAACTAAAAATAATGGAAAATTAACGAAAAGCGTGTTCATCATATTTCCGTTATTCGTATTTTTGAGAAAAACTAAAAATGCTGTATTGTTACAATCACTTATAACATAACATCTTTCAAGTTTAATCGAAATTAGAGCCGTTTTCGAGAAAAAAACAATAACTCGAAACCGTTATATGGGAGGTATTCGTTCTAATCGAGATATTCAAAAACAAAAAAAAATCTAATCTCGAAAATTACAAAAAAGTAATCTGTACCAGCCGTTTAGGCTGTGGCTATCTATACAGATGGACGCACAGACGAACAGACGAACAGACGCACAGACCGACGGACGAAACTTTTTTGGACTTTTCCATCATCGTAATGTTGGTTTTGATTAAAACCTCAATTTTTTTTGATTTGACACGAAACCAATACTTACCCTATAGAGCAAGTAAAAAAAACTAGCAACTACCCCATACTTCCTTAATGTAAAAACTTCGTCAGGATAACTGTCATAACACTGCCGGTACAAAAGCTATTTTGTTTTTTTTTTCAACGAAATAAAATTCACCCACTACAAAAGCTCCCAAACAAGGATATACACGAGTAAAATTTTCTATATAGCTTTTTTAGCAGAAAGAAAATTTCAGTCATCAGTTTTTCTTCGGTGAGAAATGGCAGTCGTTCTATTTTATGAAAATAAATTCACAAATTTTCATAAAAATCACATTAAATTGTTTGCTGTTTATATAAAAACAGCTAATTTAATTCAAAACTTGTTTAAAGGGTTTTGTTTGTGTTAAAATAACAACATAAACTTCATTATTAGCAAATAAATCATCTCAATTACAATTAGCCCTTTCTCGGTATCCCCGTTTGTGTTGTTCGTATAATACTTTTTTTTTCCTGCAAAAACAGCTCCTACTTAGAAATCGGCTTTTCGGTATCCTAACTCCCTGCCATAAATATTCACCTAAAACCGCAGTTAAACGGAAAATAACTATGTCATAATAACGCCTTTTATCTCAAATTCTAAAAACTAACAAAAATAAGTAAAATTCTATAAAGTTAAAGTTAAATTCATTGTTTTACATCCTTAATGGCCCACGATTGATTTTTCACGGATATACTCCAAGTAGTAGAAAGATTGTGGAGCCTTAGTATTGTCTGGGCTTTATATACATTTTGCTTGCATAACTTCCCATCCCTGAGAAAACAAACTTTACCATAGACCAGCAGCAGTAGTAGCATATAGCATTGACAGTACCGACTATCATGAGGATAGGTGGAAAAGGACATCATCATCAGGGATGTTTATCTCAACAATGATATTGAAAAACACCGTACTAATGATTTTTTCCCTTCAATGTTCAATCGTTATATAATAACAAAGTTTCCCAATACCAACAGCTTTTGCTGTGTTGATGTAAAAAAAAAACTAATTATTTCTGATCGAATGAGTTCGAAATAGATGACAGGTAGTCATTATTATCCTTACAAACAGTAGCAACCCAATTGCCTGTGGATTCTCGTGCTGAAGAAAAACCTTAAGGTTTAGTTTGAACAACTGAATACTGAACTGACTTAACACTGTGGCAACGATAGGAAGTAATTATCGACAAAAACACAAAGAACTTACTCTTATTTTGACAGTTAAAAAAAAAAAGAAAATAACAAGAACATAAAGGATAACCTTTGAGCAGAAAAAAACCTTGGCCTTTGCTTACGGAATGTGTTTTTAGCTGCTGCTTTAAATTATTCAAAATTCAATAAATTGTACTTGTGCTTTTTTGGACAATAAAGCCAACCACGGGTGTTTGCATGTGTGAGTGTGTGTGTGTGTGTGTTAAGGATAACAAAGTTTGAACCAAACACTTTTGAAATTCAAGTGCAAGGCCATTTGATTACATAAATCTACACAAGAATAAAAAAAAAACAATAAATGAACAAAATCAATTAAAATTATTACACAATATCCACCTTTGGTAATAAAAATCAATATTTTAATAATAAACAATTCAAATTTGATATTAATCAATCATAACATCATGGGTTTTGTGTGAAAGTATATATAGAAAAAAATAAAAAACAAAAAATTTGTTTTTACAACGTTTGTCGTCTACGTTTCGGTTTTCACACGTCAGTTAGAAAAGTTTAGTAGGACTACTTCAAGTTGTCTGCGGGTGTAACGACAATTGGTTAGACAAAAAATAACTTGTATTTTGTGCCAGTTTTAGTGGTTGGTAGTTGTGTTTTTGGTGTATGTCCAAATATTAATTTAACTTAAGCAGAAGGGCAATTTTGAGAACTTATCACTGTTCTTGTCTCTACGTTCAAATTGGATACGATGTGACGTGAAAGGTAAGTTTTTTTCCTAACTTATGTTTTTGGTTTTCAACAAACTTGGAGCAATTGATATTTTTGATAATTTTAACATGCAATAATAACTGTAACTATTTTATTTTCCCTCAGATCTGATCATTATTTTGATTTTGTAATATACATGTATTTTCGAAAAAAAATATAATCCGGATTAGATCTATGAGAAAATAAAACACATTAAATATATTCAGCCCTATTCTGAGTTTCGCCGGGAAAACAATTCACGTGAAATATTTTTGTTCGCTCAAAGTTTGAAAGCTATTATGAGTTTCCCCTGAATTAAATTGAATAAAGAAGGCTTGCAGTGGCAATTGCTTCCATTTCAAACGAAAGGATTGTTTTAAATTAAACGAATTTGCGCAACATTAACAACATTTCGCCCGAAATTCACAATAGGCGAAAGTGAAATTCAAGTTTTTCGGGTGGAATATTGTTCACGTGCAAACCTGGGATTAATTTGTATTAAAATAAAAATATTATTGCAAATCGGAAATTTTTGCATTAAAAAAAAAACAAAGTTTTTGCATTAAACAAAAATACTGAAAATCAATCATTTTTTGCATTAAAAAAAAATGTATTGCCAATTTTCTCCATTAAAAAAATTAAACATTTTTATGTAGCATGATATTGCAAACGGAATATTTTTGGCATTGAAAATAAAATTTTATTGCAAACATTTTCTGCGAACGTCAGAACAGAAAACTGACTATAGAAGTGAGAAGTAGACGTTTGACAAATTGCTTGATGTGGCCAAAATAGACATTTGATTGGAATTTGTAATATGTAATAAGAAAGATATTCAACCCGATTACCGATGTCGTAAACTACAGAAAAATATACGACGCGACACATTTCGTATTCCATATGTCGTTTTCAACTCTGTCGTCTCTAAACTTGAAACGTCTTTCAAAGTTTTTACTCAGAATTCTGTAAGTCGAAAGAAAACGACGACTATGTAAAAAAACGACAGTATATTTCGTTGAAAAATTTGGCTACGATAGAGTCATGGAACCTGTGCCAATGGCATGGTGAAACAAAAACCTCCAAATTTTCGTTTTTTTTTCAGTTTGTAGTCTATAACTTATAAAAAGTGCACTTCATAGACTAAGTCTGCAGACATCTATAATTTGAGAAACTATAATTAGGTGTCTTTTGAGTAGAGTACACACTTAAATAGTTGAGGGCCAGCAAAAAACCATCATGGTGTAAAACAAACTCATCAAACATGATCTAAACGTAGTTTTCGATGCATAGCTCAATAAGACCCGTATCAAAACAATATGAAACCCATGGCAGAAGTTATGTCACCTTTTCATGTAGCTTCGTCTGATTAGTCTACATAATTAAATTGTGCAGATAGAAATTCTTTTAAACCCTGTGCCCTCTTCTTCTTCCTTTTTATCGACGCTGTTATGATCTCGATGTTGAGGGGATCATAACTGTCCCGCGTATCTGCTTCACACTAGTGATCCGCCTGTGGGGTTCGCTGCGCGCCGCCGGTGTGACCTCAGAAATCGGCGGCAAGCCTCCCGGTTTTGTATTGTTCCATTTCTGAGGCCAACTGAATGCTGGTGTTTTTGCATTTGCGTGTACCTGGAGTGTTTAGGCCTACCTTTCTTCTTTCTTCTTATTGTTGGAACGTTGTATGATATAGCCTTTTTTACGGGGTTCTCAGGATCTCTCCTTTGAACATGGCAGTACCAACTGAGTCGGTTGTGTTCAATTTTTTGGGAGATGGTATTTTTAATAGGCTTCCTCGGATCTTCGTACTTCTAATTCTATCAAGCTTTATAACTCCTACTGTCATACGAAGCATCTGCATCTCAGCTGCCGTTAACTTACTCTCATACTTTTTGTACATTGTCCAACATTGTGAACCGTATGTGAGTGCTGGACGCACAACTGCGTTGTAGAGGCTTCCTTTCAGTTCAGGGGAATTTTTTGATCACAGAAGATAGCATACTTATGCTTATTTGATTTACACCGCAAACTTGGTCTTACACCAAAATTGGATGCTGTTGGGATGGATGCCAGAACGGAAACACTTTTTGAATTTTTTTTGAATAATTATTTGTTTCGATATTGGGTCTGTGAATTTTTCTCAAAATTAAGTTTTTAGATGTTGATAAATAATATCTTAAAAATGGCATACTAATTTTTTTTATCGTTTGATAATATATAGGTTATCAAAAAAAATTCTAAAAATTTATTGTTATAGAAAAAATCATATCAAAAAGTTTAATCAAAATCGTTAGAGCCGTGCAATAGTATAGGGAAGTCACTACGGACGTTTAAATTTTTGAATGCATTGGCCTCAAATGCGTTTTTATTATTTTAATTATTTTTGAAGTCAACTGTTTTAAGCAGTTTCCCGCTTCCCTTTTTTTTGTAATTAATATTTTTTTTCCAAATTCAAATGAAATTTTTTTGCATTAATATTTTTACAACTTTGCTGCACACTTACGTTATGTCTGATTTGGTTAACTTGTTAACTGCATTTAAAGTGGGAGAGTTGAAGGTTTATCAAGCAGAAAAATAAATGTTTATACAATCTAGCCATATGATTATAATTTAACATAATATTATGATGAATATATTTTCGATGCAAAAAGTTAAAATATTAGCATTCCATTCAAATATTTTGGGTGAAAGGGTGTTTTTTTTGTGGCAAAGAACGTTGTGCAATAAGTGCCACAACACCCCGTGAAAAATCATGGTAGATTTAAAAAAAAATCGTGAAAGTAATACGATGTTCATTAGAACCAAGAATACGAAAGACCACATTCATGAATTGATTTTTTGACCATCTCGGTACCCATTTAAGTTCTCCCCACATGAAAACAAAGCAACTTAAGCTTCTTTTAATATTAAAGTAGAATATAAAAGATAATAAATATATAAATGTCAGTAATTGTGATTTTCTAATCCCTAAGCTTGTTTTATGCTCTAAGGCTCCTCTAATGAAGTTATGGACCAATTAATGAATTGTTTACAATCATCATTAATTCAATAATATGTTTTAATTATCGGGATGTTCCGTGAATAAACTAATTTACGATTTCATGCACAACTACATGTACTCGTATGATTTCTCTAATCCTGCTAATGTGTCCTTGAGAGGATACTCATACAGTACCAACACAAAACATAAGACTACTGCTAATAATGATTATGTGATTCCTAAAAGTTTTATATCTCGATGTACGTATTACATTATGTGATGTCTATGATTTATGCGAATTTAATACAGTCATTGTCCGTAAAAAGCTTTAAGTTAAAATTAGAAGTGTTTTTATGCCTCAAATTTTCATAAGGACCTTATGAAGTATGTATAATGTATTGTACTTTTCAAAAACTGCACATCCTCTTTTTATTTTGCATTAAGGGTACTATTTGTAAAATAATTATGCATTTGCTTAACAAAAATAAAATCTAAACTGGTTTTATGTATATAACTTGCAGTTATGCTGCCTTATTTCGTCAATTTAACGTTAAAGTTATTTCCATGAAACAACAACAATCTGCGTGTGTTACCACCAAGTTCATTACAATAATCCTCAATTCTGAGTGCTGTTAGTATGATGAATTGATGAGTCTTAAAGCCTGTACAAGTAGTTTCTTTTTAAACTTGGTACTTTGCGTTTCGGAAAATTCAATTTTAAATTCAAGTGACCTTTAGTCAAAAATGTGTTTCGCCCAGAAACATGAGTGGGCTTATCGCTTAGATGTTGTTTTTACCCTTCCAAAATAAACAAAATATTTGGTCATTGTTTACTGATTCTTTTAAATTATCAACTACATTAATTTGCTTTGATTTTAAATCAAACATAGAACCCAACAACAAAAACTTGCTGGGATCTACTT
This sequence comes from Meliscaeva auricollis, assembly GCA_948107695.1. Taxonomy (NCBI): domain Eukaryota; kingdom Metazoa; phylum Arthropoda; class Insecta; order Diptera; family Syrphidae; genus Meliscaeva; species Meliscaeva auricollis. Next base: position 29,922,316 of record OX403618.1, read on the forward strand.
TGATTTTGTTTTCTTCCAGTAAAAGTGAGTTGGGATAACTGAATTGAAACAATTTCAAACTGTGGAATACACTTTACTTACACACTTTACTACATAGATTGACATGAGATGGTTTTCGTCAAAAGCTTGTAAACAAGAGTTGCAATGATATTCACCCTTATTACCGAAGCAACAATTGGTGTTTTGGTACAAATTTAACTTCTGCATTCTCTTTGCTTTTCAATTGTCTTCCCATCTTGCTGTGAAATATTTTACTAAACCGTCAATTGTGGCCTCAAGATCCCGTCGTTTTCTTGTCGTTGTAGTACAAACGACATCGGTAATAGGGGTGATTAGTTTAACCATTAACCACCTTTTAGTCCCTAAACCACCTAAGTTCAAAGATAGGTTTAAAAAGCTTAGTGTCTTGAGTTCCATTGATTAGATCTTCAACATTATTTTTCAAAAAAGTTGATAATTTTTCTATAAAACTCTTTTATATTTGTTGGTTTTTAAAATTAAGAAATTGGGCTTGTATGGTTTTTACACTCATAGATTCCACTCAATATTATGTTTTCAGAATGTTAGTGGTATCACCAGATGGTGTCAGCAATGCGTCCGAATAAAACTCGATTCGAATTTTTAAAAACCACTCAAGTGACTGGCAGTGTAGGCATCCACCAAAGTTCTTAATTATAATATTTCGTAAATTATGTGATTTCCAACTTAGTATTTATTTTTATTGCAGTAAAATTGTTCCACACCGATAACCTTTTGTTTCCCTTTCATTTTCTTAACGATTTTTTACCTTTAAACTTATTTAAAAATCTTTAAGACTGGTATTCCCCAAGCGCTCATTTCGAAGTTTCGGAGTCAGCGCTCTCAACTTTAAGAGTGGTTGGGCTTCTTCTTCTTCTTAGATGCCCTTCATGATTTGAAGCGCAATGATTATTATATTATAAAAATTCGAGGACGACAGTTATCGTTTAAATATAGTTTCTAGATTCCTATACTGATTCCTCAAACCCAAATTTTTGTTAACCAGATGTATAAAGTGGTCTACTCTTCTCATAAAATCCTTTACTTTAATTTTTGGATCTACCATGAATTGTTCTTTAATCAAATTAGTTTAGTTTTGATTCAATTATTAAAACAATTAATTTGTTAACATACTTACAGAATGAATTATATCAAACATTTATTTTGCCTATAATTAACAAGTGAAAAAGTGTTTGCCATCAACAAATTCAATTCCCAATGCGTTGTTTGGAAATAAAAAATTAAATGTATTTACATCCACAATACAAAATAATGACTATTCCAAGAGCTGAGGACTAACCGCTTGGTACTCAATTATATCATCAAGATCTATATCCTCATCTATAGCTTCTATAATCTGGACATCATTGCTCATAGTGGTACTTTCAAGTGTGGACAATTCCATTTCTCGGATAGATTGCATGAGAACTTTGAATTTGTTCTGACGACTCACGAGTTTATGATCCAGTTTCTTGGATTTGTTCTGCAGAGAAGTCAATTCCCCTCTCAAAGCTTCCAGTTCTTTTTCACTATTCGCACGATCCGGTTCACTGTTGATTACCTTTGCAAGGCCATCGTATTCTTCGCGGTTCTTTCGAACTTTTCTCGCATACATTAAATTCAGTTTGCATGTTTCGATGTCTTCTTTGGCAATTTCAATGCCACTTTCAATATTATTCGATAGGGATTCGTAGTTCTTAAGTTCTTCGTTGATCATTTTTAGAGTGTTTTCCGATTTGGAAGCAACAAAACTGCATTGCGCCAATTGTGCCATTAAACGATCGTAAAAGATTTGGCTATGAAAAAGAAAATTTAGCTTTAAGGTCTTGTGGGATTCATTTTCAAATAAAATATATCTACTTCTCTTGACTATCAGTTGTGTTGCACCATTTTAAGAATGTTTTTAGGAGAATGTTCAGCCTTCGGTCGTCGCCAGTGCCATCGCCGTCGATCAGTAAACGTCGTTTTATAACATCCTCTGCAAGAAATTGACAATAAATTATAGGAAAAGATATAGTTAAATTATTGACAAACCGTCGGACATAATTACAGATAGAAATACAAGTTATTTAATAAATAAATTTGTTGGCAAAAGTTTTTAGATATAAACAAATACAAAACAAGAAACACGGAAAAGAAATGTCATATTCCAAGGAATGCCAAACAGTGATGCCAATATGCCAGTAAATAAATGCTGTGTGGTACAGGGATGGTTGATGGTAAAAAGCAGTGCTAAATGAATTTTACGATTTCATACTAATCGGAGAATTTTAGCTTCGGGGTATTTTCATTCAATTCGGATGAAATCGGTGAATTCTCCGTTCCGAACGTTACCTCGTTAGGGTTGATTATTTCACATCATTGATGGTCACCTATCTCGTTGGTTTCGGTTCATCTAAATTAAATTTTTTTTGGAGAAAACCATTCGGTAATCATTATTAGTTACGCTGTCTATTATAGAATTCGCAATGTTCTACTCCCGGGAAGCGAAAGTTGAACTGTCGAGTCAACTTCAACTTTTTACCACACGACGCGTATCATTTTCTCAAGAAATATTGACGTATGCAAGTAATTTCAGAACTGCATTCTTTTAAATGAATCAACTTTCGTTCATTACTTTTACGACACTCTTTGAAAACTTTGAAAAATTGTGATTCTTTGTACAGCAAAGTGTTTTTTTCTGAGTGCATTCTTTTCAAAAGCTCTGAATGTCTATAATTCACTATGGAATTTTAATAAAGCATGCAATTTACGAGACTTAGCAGTCACTTTTCTAATAAATAATATTGCCTTTATTTAAGTAAGCCACAGTGTATTTCGGTGGTTATTTCTGTAGATCTAGTGTGCTGGGAACTTACTACGTTTACATGTAAAATAAAATGGTTGAGTTAGATTTTGAAGACAGAGATAGCCATATTTGGACTCAACTCCACTGAGTGAGTGGGAGCAAATCGAATCGAACCCATCTGAAATCGATTTATGTTTACAAAAGTGTTCAAGCATACTTTAAACCATTGAATAAATACAATCGGGGTATTCATGCACCCTGGTAAACTCTTGGTAAACGTCTTTAAAGTACAATATCTAGTAAGCTAACTGTCATTTCCATACAAATTTTGACATGTTTACCACATTTACCAGGCTTAGCACATTTACCACGGTTGCATGAATATCCCTAATTTTATTTATTTATTCATTGGTTTAATTTCGCTTCAGTATTACACGTAAACGTGGTAACCATCCCTGTGTTTTGTAGAATTCAGACAAATAAAAACATAAATCAAAAAAAAGTTGTAAGAAAAAATTTTCTGTAAACTATTTCGTTGAACTCATTCATTCGAGCACACTGCACGAAAACCAAAAAAAAACTATTTTCCATTTTGTTTTCATTCCTCTTTCGCATGTTTTATTTTCATTTTCACTACTTTTTTCAGTAGTAGTTGTCAATTCGACACCGGCAAAAGAGGTTTTTTTTTCTTTTATTTCCGTCGTCGTCGTCGTCGTCGTCGCGTGCCAGTTGCTTTTTTAAATGTGTAACCATGTTCCCAATTATTTTTTAAATCTTTAAAATCAATAATTTCATGAAAAGGCTGAATAGATGTATTGCGCGAATCAACAAAAAATAAAATCAAGAAAAATAACACCCCTTCTTTGATATGAAAAATAATGCATCTCAGCCATTTTCATAGTTTTTATTCTATTTCAGAATAATAAATATTAAAAAAGTTTCCTATTTTCCGTTGCATTTAGGGTGCATTGTGTATTTTCATTTTCATAGAGCGCGCATTTTATATTTGTATATAAATTTGGTTTTGAAATTTGTATATTTATTTAAAGAGTCGGAATATTTTTAGATACAAAAAAGTGCTTATTATTACCATACAGAGACTATATTATTATGAATTGTGTATAAATTCTGATTCATAATAAAAATTATCTGTATCTTTCCGTTCAAGCTTGAAGGTAACTTCTATCTGCAATTAAATATTTGTGTTTTTTTGTGTGGTGTATGAAAATGTAAATAAAATTATTTTATGCAGATAGAGCTTTGAAATATAACTGCAATAAAAAAGTGTTAATAGGTAATTGTTCTGAAAAAAAAACAAAGTCTGGACCTGCAACCTATTCACGACTATGAACGCACAACTGCAGCTAGAGGGTTAACACTAGCAGATACCTAGGTCATTTACCTGAAATGGTAAGAGTTTTTTTCTTTTTCTAGAACAAATAACTTTTGTTAAAACTCGCCAGGAAATTATGGGTTTTCTAAATTAATTTATTAAATTATTGTCTTTCTTATTAGAAAATTCATACTTCATTCGAGAAGCCAATAATTGGGCTACCTTTTATAAAAGAGTACCGATATAAATCTACCGAGTGCTTTCTCGACTGAGAGTTCTATATATAAGGGGCATGAGGTTAATATTTGTATAGGTATACGATATTCCGGGTAAAATCTATAAGACTATGTAGGTAAGGTATGTACTGTTATTATGAGGGTTGAAAATTATGAAGAAAATTTCATCTGTTTTATATTACACACCTTGACATCCTCATAGTAGGGTCAAGTAACGAGGTTTTGGTGTTTCTATCAAAAGTATCTTGAAGTTAAACTAAATTGTTTAGTAATAAATGTACCTATTAATTTGTATAAATAAAATGCATAAATGTAATTAGTTAGGTAAGGTATACACAAGTGTTGAGACTATCTATAAATAGGTAGGTACCTATAAAATTAAATTTTTGTTAGTTCGTTTGTTTGGATATGTTTGTACCCAATGGACTAGAAAATCGTCAGTCGGATAATAATACGAACTTGTACCGCAGAATCAGGGATAACACATTTAGGTACCTACATATATGAAATATGATATAAAATTGAATTTTAGGAGGGAGACTTTGTACTTGTACCTTTCAAATAAATAAGATTAATATTATTAAAATCCGTTGCTTATTAGCATAATGATAATGATTCATGAAATTCATAGTTAAATTCCGAAAAAGTTCCTGCAATAGGTGGTTCTGTTGTCAAGCTATAGGTTTTAGTTGACCTAAACAAATTTTAAATAAATGTCTGTATTTTTGGCGTTATTTGTATCGAAAAAAGAAATTAAATGGAGAAAATAATGAAAACAATTTCTTCAATGATGGTTAATAGAAGCACGGAATAAGACTTTGATTGTAGAAAGAATCGTAGAATCGTAGAATATAACAGAAAAAAGCATTGATCATAACAAAATACCTCGAAAAAAAGCATGGGGAGTCATGATAAAAAGAGCTTAGTACCTACCTAGCATAGGAAGTCATGAAAAAAGCGCTTAGTAGGTACTGAGAAAAGTAAACAGTCGTCGAATAAAGTCTTAACTATTAGGCTACTTTTTGCAAAACTACAAAAGTAAAATATTTTTTTTTTCTTGTTAGGTCTATTTCTTTGCGGAAAGAGTACCATTGTTTAAGAATCCAAAACCTAAGGTTCAAGAAAATTAGTTTGAAAAGTTCACTTGGTACCTACTTTTTGCAAAAACTGGTCATTATAGTTAAAAGCATTAAAGCACAAAAAGTAGCGGAAAATATGCGAAATATGCGCAGCCCGGTAAAATGCTCGTAGTAATGTGGAAAAAAGTTCGGAACTCTGCTAAAAGATCGCGAAATACCTACTGGTGGAAAATAGTGAAATATCATGAACTCTAGAATGGAAAGTCACGAAAAAAGGCAAAGTACCAGAATTTTGTTCAGCTATAATTTTGAAATATACAATTTTTTGATAAATTTTTTAAAACTATTATGATCCATATAGTATTTTGACCCCAACCCCGTGAAGCCTCTACCGCTAACTGAACTTTGAAATTTTTTGTTGTTTTTTCATGAACTAAATCTACTGAAAAACTGTGAAAAAGACCAGTATAATTCCTACAAAGGGATTCAAAAAAAAAAAAAAAACGATATATCTATGTCTCATAGCTTCTAAAAGTCGGATCGAAATTTTCGAACAATGACGTTTATTTATGTTTTGGTGTTAAAAACTATAAAGTCTGTTCGAAAAATTTTCTGCACTAAATAAGGAAGACTGTAAAATTTTTAGGACTGAAGACGATTTTTAACCAATTTTTTTTTTTCAAAACTTTATGTTATAAAATATATTTTTTTTCCAAAATTCAATGGCCTTATCTGCAGTCAACTGGTTCTAGAACTGTTAATGGTCTATGTTTTTTGATTTTTAAAAAAACTGTGATTCAAAAAAAAAATATTATTTAAAACAAATTAAACTCATTTTATAACATTAATTAGTTTTTGAAATCCGTTGTTCTATCAAAAATTAATGGTTTTATTTCATTTTAGTTCAATACAAAAAAAAATAATGTTAAAATGTCTTCTAGTTTTGGAGAAATATAAAAAAATACAAATCTGAATCCTATTTTTATTTAAATTTTTCCTTCAAAATTAAGTTACTTTTTTGTGTTTATTTAAGAAACTACATATATTATATAAGACATATTAATTTTCTACATTTTGTTGCTAAGAAATAAAGCCATTTGAAATTAAGAAGAATAAGATATATTTTATGACGTACAATTATGAAAAATAATCAGTCAAATAATGTTAACTGATTTTTATAGCCTGTTTCGACTACAATGAGATAATTTAGCAAATTTGATAAAAAGTGTTTTCATTAATCTGGGCCTCCACTTGAAATAAATGACTGCAAGAAATGTTGTTGAAAGTGTTCATAAATATTTTGCTTAGTATTGAGCTAATTTTGTGCAAATAATGTGTAAATTATTTCATTTCGAGATAACAATCAGACATGACATTACGACGATAGAGAAGACGAAAAAAGTGAATCTTGCAATTCGGCCTGTCTGTCTGTCAGTCTGCCTGTATCTATCTTGAGCTAGAGCTTAAAGTACTTAAGCAATTGTCTTCCAACTTGGTAGTTATAGGTTTTTAATGATTCCCTAGAGGATAAATTGAATTATTATTGAATTGACCAAAATTAACGGTACCAATATGGAAATAATTAATTTTCTCAAAAACGGCTTTAACGATTTTGTGTGTACAACAACAGACAAGGTTGTTTTTAATTTTTTTTTAAATCGATTTTTCGATAGCGTGTTGGTGATTTTTTTAAATTTTGGTTTTAGGACTTTATTAATATTTTCCTGAAAATGGCATACCAACTTTATTTTTTTAAATGGTTAAAAGATTTTTTTATGTATAAAAAATTATTTTTTTTTAAGACGGCTCCAACGATTTTCAAATTTTTTTTATTTAAATTTAAATTTCTTTGCAAAAAAAAAAAAAAATGGCTTATAGTTTCTAGTCCAAAACAATTTAAGAAGGTTTAAAATCATTAAGTAATGAATTTTATGTTTTTTTTTTAACATTTTTTTATAAAATTATTTATTTTTAAAAACTTGTATGAGCTCAGCAACTTTGACCCTGAGAGCAAGTACGTGCGGCCAGTAGTGCATTTTATTTGCAATTTCAAAGAGTCTTTTAAATTTTTAAATGACGTTTTCTGTATTGATCAAACGTCATTCTAAGGTTTAAAATCCTTTTAAATTTTTAAAAGGTTTTAGTGGAATTGGCGATAAAAGGTTTTAACACTCATTATATGAATGCAAAAAATTTTCACTGAAATACAGTTAATGACCACTAAAATTTTCAAAAAAAAAAATCTTGTCCCATTAATTGTTTAGGTTTGAGTATGAGTATATTAAATCAACAATACATAAGTTTCGCATCTGGATATTAGCCTTTTAAAACTGTTCGCATGCCACCTTCGTAGTCGCTGATAATAAATATTAATGAAGATGGAAGCATCTTGAAGATGTTTTGTTCGGTGTATTCAAACATCCTCGATACGTATCTCAGACGAAAATATCTCATGTATATTTAAATTTATAACAACAAATTCATCTCAACGTATCCGCCTTTTACTGAAATAAAAATAAAATACAGAAAGCTAATTTTATTTATAGCTTTGTATATACAGTTCCAGAATGCATTTGTATCTACGTTATGTAGGTACAGAATATTGTGTTGCTGCTCTTTTGTATCAAATCCATCGCGGCTAAAATAGGATTTCGCGATTAGTTGTCCTCCAATTTTCTCGCCAAATGTCTGGCACGTACAACAGCTTCTCTGTGAAGTGTTAAATAAATTCTGAACGTAATGATCAAATTATATGATAATGACATGTGACACGTGCCGTGAATTTACGTTTTATACTAAGATTAAAGAGATTTCTTGAAACCAAATAATGCCAGACAAATTCTTACGTGTCTTTGGAGATATTTTTTTTGTATTCTTAATATGCCTTGCTTAATCCTTGTTTGTATGGTAACAACCTTATGCACCATTGTTGGTGACCTTTTCAATTCCCATTGATGATTCATATTTTATCATATAAAAAATAAGATAATTGTAGTAAATCACGTTCAATGCATTGACGAAGCAAGAGAGAGAGATCTACCCTTTTTCTATAGCTGCAATACCATTAGAGCCAAGATGTATCCTTATAATTTTCAATACAAAAATTATACAATTTTGCTCGGCATATCCTATAATTCATATTTATATTTTTCTTGTATTTATCAATACCAAGAGGAAAAAAGCATGACATCTAAAAATCAATTTAATGTAAATAGAAAAGTGCCCTTGCACGTGCTTTGAAAACTTGGACTTGACCTACTTAAACGAAGCACTGATAGTTTTAATTTTTTTTTTCTTTCGATTTTTCAAAAAAAAAAAAATAATAAAAACAAAATAAATGGAAAGCAACATTAATTATTGGTTCTTTGTTTTACATACAAACGATAACACACAAATGTAGGTACTAATTATTATTTTTCCCAGCAAAGTTTTGTACATAGAATAGAATTTAACATAGTGGCAGTCAAGGTCCATAGACTTTTAGTGGCGCCCAACGTTTTACTTTATTAATGAATGCGCAATCATTAATTTTTGCCAGTTGACCTTTGATTTCAATTTCATATTCTTGATAATTTTGATTTGTAAAATAATGAATTTAAGTACAAATAATAATGATAATTCCAACAAATAATAAAACATAGAAGCTTAATTGTTTTAAGTTAGCATTGCTAACAAAATGGTTTCAATGGGACAATATCAATCACCTTGTCACATTTTTTATATTCTGCAGGGAAAAAATATCGTTTTTATCTTCTATGCGGGTATAAAAAAATATAGTTGTATGAATTAATTGATATGTCTTTGATGTTAGTTTGATTGAACTACAAAGTATGCTTATTAGTGCATGTTGTTGCATATCTCCTCTTTGAATACTAAACTAAAACAATCCATCAATGTGTAATTAAATTGCGATAAAAAAAGTAAATTCTTTTTGAAGGCCTATAAGATAAATTTGAAATTTGTAATAATATGTTTTACTTTATTTTGTGTTGATACAAATTTTGTTTTATTTCTAAATAGTGCATACTATGTATGTATAATACGTATTATTCGAATTAGGCAAAAAAATATCATAAAAAAATTAAAAAAAAACGATGAATATCAACAGAATTTAACCAATACTGTGGGCACTTCATGTGACTTACACTACATTTGATACAGTTGGCCTTTTATTTATGCTTATATAACAGTTTATATAAAGTAGTATTATGTAATAAGTTCTCCAATGTATCACTCTCTTGTAAAAAGGCAATCTAACAATGTTGTGAAATATGATTTATTTAATAGAATGTAAATGTGACTTGCACTACATGCCTTACTAAAACTTTATAATTAAAAATTCTATTTATAGCCAGATTACATATTGAAAAAGGTAAAATAAACAATTTTTTTTTTGAGTTTATTTTCATTCAAAAATAGGTCGTGACTCACACTACACATTAGGGTGGGTCAAAAAATGTACACCTATGTATGGTGTAACACATTAAGACATACATCAAATGAAAGGTCTTGATGAGTGTATTTTTTTTTGCATGGGCAAAAGTCTGTGTCTCGTGTAAGGTGCATTTTATTTTAAAAAATGCCAGCAATGAAACTGAGAAAAATAAGCCCTTTAATATAAATTAAATTGACTGAAAAACACTACGCAACTTAGGTGAACATTATATTGGACTATTCCGATCAATTTTTTTATGTGCATAACAATGCATTTTTCCATTTTTATGGCAATTTTGGGAAGTGGCCCATTTCCTTAAAAGAGTTTTTAAATTCCAGGGGCAATCCGAAAGTAGAAGGTAACCATCTGATTAGTTTGAAACATTCTAAGCAATTTACGGCAACCATGTGGCACATTTTAATTGCTATTAGAAGTAAACAAAAATACACGTACAAAAGTGATCCACCCTACTACACAGTCCAAAAACGTGACATACACTACCTTCATTTTCGATTGTAAAATTATTCTATTTTGCAAAGAAAACTAAAAAAACCATTTAGTCAAGGAAATTCAAAACATTTTATAAGAAAAAAAAACATGAATTTTTCTTCTAGTACTAATAGACCGGGAAAGATAGGAAATTTAGTATAGCGAACGTCAACTGTTGGTTATTTTAAGTGATTTGACGGTTTATCAAGCTAAATAATTTATGTAAATACAATCCGGACTCATGAGACATAATGTAAAATAATTGTTTATATATGAAATTTGGTATGAAGATTTTAATTGTCATGAGAATTCAAGACCAGAAGAGTTACTAAAATATTTTTGCGACGATTGCCAACGTTAATTAAAAGAACCTCCATAAAATTCACTTTAGTTTTATGCTCACGAAGCCATTTTGCTTTGCAAAAAAAAAATGTGTTGCCATTTTGAAAACTCTATTCAATGACGGGCACGGACATCTATACAAGCCAATTACAAAAGTTCACTGGCCCCTACGCCAAAATGCTTTTCGCCCAATTACTAAAATGAGCTTATTAGTGAAATGCTGTACTGTGAATTTTAATATTTTAGGAGAATTTGTTCACATTTAGGTGCCTAATTGTATGCCCGGCGTATTCAAAAAGGGTACAGCATCATAACAACTTATAATCTCATCGTACGTAGGCAAACCTAATTTTAGAGTAGAGTTCATTTGATAAATAAAAATAAAAACAATATTCATTATTCTTGCTTCCTTATGCAATTTGGTTACCTGTAATAGTTAATATATCAAAATAAATAATAAATATCTAAGCTAACAAATAAATTATCATATTAATCCACAGACACTCCCTAATTCACACATTCATTATCAGCCATCACACATCATTGTCAGTATCAATTCACTGAAAAATTGACATGTTGTTTGAAATTAATTTTGTACATACATACTTTTGAAGCATAAGGAAGTGGCAAAGTAAAAGCCATGACTTTTAGATGTCTGAAAGAATTATTTCTTAGGGACACTGTAGACTGGCTTGAATTGTACGTTATTCTTTTGACACCACGTAAAATGATGTTAAATTACACTGGTCTGCAAAAATAAAGTTTTATTTTTGTTCTTCATAGCTCTCTTAGATTTGGTAAAACTTTTAAACGGTTAAGCCGATTCGTCTCAAATTTGGAGTATTTTTTCTACATAATATAAGCTAAGAAATCAGATTTGTGTTTATTCATCAATGCATGCACATATTTTACACTGAAAAACCCTCTAATTTGAAGGACAGTAGAATTTTTATACTCTTGGGTATTTGACAGGTTAATTATGATGAAAAAGAGCATTTATCACAAGAAAATCAATAAAAAAACATTTTTTTCTGTTTTTCAAAAAGAAAAAAATAATTTTTATGTATTTTTTAACATTTTTTTTTGGGAAGAATCCAGAAGTCGTACACAAAATAAGTTTAGATATAAATTACTTGCAATTTTCTCTACTTTTATTCTGCACAAATTGTTCTAGAGAACACTGTTCACATTTTCAACTATACACCAAAAACATAAAAAACAAGTATTTTAAAGTTTTGTTAAACTGCCACCTCAAGTTCTTGCTAACCCCAAAAATTGTCGTTTGCCCTACCTTCATTACTAGGCTGGGGGAAAACAGATCTGAACCGAAATATTCGGAATATACAAAATATGTTGATTGTTTCTAGATGAAAAAAAAAGAGTGCTGAATCCGAAAATGCCGGGAATACCTTTGAGAACCTTGAGACCTTTTTATTGTGACGGTATCAATGCAAAAAAGTGCATTTAAACTATAACTCGGTTGAAATTCATTTTATGAAAAAAATGTTAGTAAGTCTTCTTAAACATCGGATTGGACCCATTTTTTCGTATTCACATTTCTAAGTCTAACAGGAACCGAGATACAGTCTAGGAAAAAGCGTCAACACTCTAAAAACTGTTATACTCTATTGAGTTTAGTGCAATTGAAACAAAATATTTAACAGACAGACACGGAGTCAATTGAAAAGAATAAAGGCATTTTAAATGGGTTCTTCTAAACTCGAAAAATGACACTTTTCGTGAAAAACCTGCTTCCTTCGGTCGCTTCTCGGTTTTTTTTTTGCCACAGGCGAATAAAAAAAAATGATCAGAACATGTTCAGAAAACCATTACGCATAAACCATAAGTTGCACGCAGTGATTTGAAAGAAATTTAAAAAAACGCTCCACCCTAATGGTCATTTTGGAAAAACAAAACAACTAGGGGGAAGTCTCTTAAAAGCTGTTCGTAATATTTTTATTTCTTCCTCTATTTTATTCCCTTTTACCCTATCAATTGATTAAATTAGCATTAAACGTGAAATTAAAACTTTTTTGACGTTCGAGCCAGCCCATAAACGTCGTACACAAATGGCAAATAGTTGATTATCCTTCAAACAAATTGAACTCTTTGGCCATTTGAAAGGAGTTTATGTGTTATAATTAATTGTTTATCTGCAACACCCTTTATACTTAAGTTTTATTTGACATATTTTTTTATTAAGAAGTTATCAATTAAAATTAAATATTTTGTCGGATCAATTTTCTTATTATAATAGTGTTTTCCATATCTTTTATGGTTACGTATGTTTATTGTTGTGTAAATTCTGTCACAACTAAGAGGTTCAAGTGAAATTGACAAAATGATAAAGCACGTGCCTTGCATTCTTAAGAAATACATTGTAGACATAAATCCCTAAAGATAAATAACCTACATTTTGAAATCACGGTTGTCTACTTAAGATTCTAGATTTTGCTGATTTCATACTACCCATAACTAGACATCTATTGGACTTATTTAAACATAATATTACGAGATTATTTGCATTCCCCAATATACCAATCAATTGATTGTCGATAATTAAAAAAAAAAAATATTATTATTATTAAAAGTCATAAAATTACAAATTCATAACTCTAGAGTCCTCTTTTCCAAAAGTCATTGTTTTTTATGTAAATAGTGCATGTCATTTTCAATCTAAATGGATTTCTCCTTAAGTAAATAAATTGTAAACCAAAGCACATCGAGAATAATGCGTAGAGCAAGCAAATTTCATTATTAATTACGGTAAAGAGGTTTTACTTTTAACATTGGCATTGCTGTCAGTAACATGAAAACAATTCGCGATGAAGGAAACTCATTCAAAAGTTGGTGAAGCCAAACTTTAATATAGTTTTATATTTCAAATAAAGTTTCGCCGAATGTTTTATGTATAAAACTATGTTCTGCTGATGTTTGCAACGCCAAATAAAAATAAAAGATGGATTTGTGAAAATTAAGTTCTGCGATTTTTTTGTTAAGTGAAATGAGTTTCATTTTTTTTATTTTGTGGGTAGTCAAGTTACTTTTTCTTCCGTGACGTTGCTTTATTTTTCCATCTATTCATTTGTTGTAAATCAAGGAAATGTACTAAATATATTTATGCAGTAGGTACTATTCTTTAAAGTGGTTGAAAGCTTCGAACGATAATAATGATAACATTTTGCACACCTTTTGACAAGAATGTTTTTTTTTTTTTTGTTTTTGTAACAACATAATTCAAATACCTTATGTACTATAACTCGGACAAATTCATAAAGTATTTTTGTAGAAGAGTCAAATACAAGCATTCTTTACTATGGGGGCGGGAGGGACATTTTCATGAAAAAAGTTCTAAAAAAAAACATTAAAAAATAATGATAATACCTACAATGAAGTAATATACCATTTCTTACTTTCCAAATAAGACCACGTACAGTACTCAAGCAAAAAAAAAAAAAATAATTAAAATAAAATACAGTCGGCTCCGCTAAACTGGAATACTAAAATTGCAGAAAATTTGTTTCAGTTAAGCGGAGTTCTCATTTAAAACAACTTTGGTGAACTGAAACATAAGTGGAGTTTCATAAATGAAAGTTTGGGAATGAAGAAATTTCAAATTGAAGGATGTGTTCAATTGGAAATTCGGTGACAGCGTTCAGTGATAATTCCATTTATGCAGAGCTGAGATAACTTAGTTTGAAAACCAAAAAAAGAACACATTTCCAGGATTTTATTGAAGGTGTTGCCGTTGTGTCGAAATAATTTTTTTTTTCATTTTAAGTAATTTTTTTTAAACTGCCCCTCACGTTTCATCGAGGGGAAACAGACCCTCTCTCCGATAACAAAACAATATTTTATTCAGCCCCCCCTACAAATATCCGTTACTATTTAACGCATCGTAGTCTTGTCAAACAACTCTTAAAAGTAAAATGGTTATATTTCAGCACGAAATGACCTTTCTTGCACTGCACATTAAAAACAGTATTTTAAATAAAAAACAATTGAGGTTAAAGTTAAATTTAATTAAAAGATCTACAATTTTTACTTGTACCTAACGTTTTTTCGAAAAAAAAAATAATAAAATAACAAAAATTGACGAATATAAAAAAATTCAACTTTTAATGTGTTAAACACTGAGAGCTCTAACTTTGGAACAAAAGCAATTATCGAAAAAAGTCATTTAACATGTTTTAAAGGAAATAAAATTGTTTATAAGTTTGTTATACAACTTTTTTTCTAGGATCAAAAATAAAAGAGCTTCGTGAGAAAATCAAAATAATACTAAAAACAAAATGGCTGCTAAATGTGTCTAAGTGCAGTTGTGCCAAATGTGGTTTTAGGATCGTCTACTGATACAATTTCGAATTCATATGTCAAAATGCATATCTTAATTAATTCCCAGCAAAAGTATAAACGCCCCGGACTATTTTAACAACGTAAAAACATGTGGTATGGTTTAAACCAAATTTTTTTTCGGTATAGTCTAAGCGGCGACAGTCGTCGGATTACTTGGATCATAAGGTTAGAGATTTAAATTGGTGTCAAATGAAAGATAAGTTGGTACTTAAAATAAAAACATAGGATTGCCATTTTTAAAATGAATTCATCAACGTGGCAAACCTGATTAAACGAAAAAAACTACATCACAAAAAAAAAAACGAAAATATTAATATGTACTGCAAAACAAAAGTCAAAAATATATAGACAAAACTAAAAAAAAAAAGTTAAGACTGTAAAGCTCAGAATGTGGTAATCCTGTTCAACTAAAAAAGCACACCCAAATAATTCTTATTTAAACAAAAAGTATAAATTTTGGTGGATGTAATGGCTAAAATGTATATGAAATTTTAGCCCGATTCTCTTCTATCTAAAAAATGTCAAGTTCCAACTTCAAAATGGGTAAAAGTATACGGCAACCCTATTTAAATGCAAAAAAACACTAAAACCCTAAATTTTCAGTGAAAATGTGTCAAGGGTAAAAGCTTAAACCATACCAAATTTTGTATTTACCAAAAAAATGTGAGGCGCCAACTCTAAAATTGGTACAGATAAGCATGTTGTTTTTAAAACATATGCTTTAGATTGATATCGAATTTTGGTATATGACGAAAAAATGGAATATTTGAGATTGTTCAGCTTATAGAGTCAAGGAAAAAAAGTAAGGAGTTCAGAAAAACAGTTTTTGAGATGAAGTGTTATTTTCAGCTAAAATTATCTCTAAAACGTGATGTTATAGATTATTTCTGACCTAAGATTAGAACTCAGCAGACAAAAATCTTTTAAAAATTATATATATCTGGTATCACGTATCTATTCATGGATTTCGTTTATGGGTCATTTTTTAAATCACTTAATTTTAAACAATTTTCTTTTTGGTCATTTTGTGTTAAAATGAAAGACAAGAATTATTGTATAAATAAATAAATGGAGGCTTCACCTACTGGATATACAATACACCCAAACACACTCCATGAAAGAAATTTTGTCCCGTGAAAAATCCAATTTCATTTTCCAATTAAACTGAACTAATATTCAACTACCAGCTATGTTGGAGATTCTGGTATTCTCTAGCTTCGAGGATCATGTGGTTTTATGTTATAGATCATCACGAAACTATTTTGGAACGATTTGCAACGTTACGTGTCGTTATGTTACGTAGTCTTTATTATATGGAAGAATATTGGCCTACATGTCATGCAACAATCTTAAGAATACATCAACAAGATAATATGAAGAAACGAAACTACTTTCTTCGTTGTTTTAATATCAATCTGAAGCGGTATTTTATTTTAATTTTAACCAGTTTTCAAAAATTTTAGACTTCAAATATTGATATCTCCTTCCGTTTCGATCAACTAATGTGTTTAAAATTGAATTTGTATTTTAGTTAAAACAAAAACACATTATAATGGTGGCAGTGACCTCTAAAAATTGCATAAACAAACAGAACTGTAGAGATAAAATGAATTTTCAAGATAATCTATATCTCATGTATTTATTTTATCCCACTGCTGCTGGCGGATGCTAAATAAAATCGCAAAAATCAGCAAATTTTTATGAAAGAAAAAATAAAAAAAAAACAGATGCGCAGCGTTTAAGACTTTTTTTTTGTCATAATTCTTAAATTTATGAACAGAAATGTATAATTTTAGAATTTCACCTACTGTCTCCACAAACAAAAATATTATCTCATAATGAACCAAGAGGGAAAATATCTATTTGGCGGCACGTTGGTTGGTGTCTTTGGCAGCAGTCCATTGAACAAATTTACTCCAAAAAAAAAAAGACAAGTACACACAAAGTTTGCACGTTGCAGTGTTGCTATCTCAAATACGTTTATAATTAATAGCAGTTTTATTCCAAACGCATTTTCGTTAAATCTTATTTTTTTAATTTTCTTATACTCGTATAAGCAATATATCGATTTTAGTTTATTTTCGATATTTACTTACTATCGCTGCCAAAAATTTCTCCATCGATTGAAACTAATGACTTTTGATTTGCAGACATTAAGATATTGATCAATTTTGTTTCGTTAAAAAAAAAAAAAATACCCCAAACACGGATCTAATGAAAATTTTAACGTTCATTAAAGCTTTTAGGCATAATGTAGTTTTACCCCTTGGATTTGTGTAAACAGAATAAAACTGCTTTGACGCTCCCTGCTGGACGTACCCTAAAAAAAAATAATTCATCAGAACTAATTAATTTATACATACTTGTTAGCATTTGTTATAATGCTAAAGTTGAATTCATGGTGTTAAGTTAAATTCTTAAACGTGACCAATAAAACACAGCTGCGGAATGTAATTTATATACTGAAGCTAGTTAACACTTAGCAAGCTCACGATATAAATATTTTTAGTTATAAATTATATTATAAAAGCTTGTTATGCTGCATTAAACCTGTACAAAATGTGTATTCAACTTATCGTAGATACAAGAGTGTTGGTACAGAGAAGAGATTCAATATTTGAGTTTATTATCGTGTTTCTAAATCTGACACTGATTTTATAATCAAATTAACTTTATACTTTATTCTGTGCCACATGTTTAGTTCCAGACTTGTTGTTTGTTTCTTTATCTTGTGCATATATAAATCATTCATATTTATTTTTTAAATAAATCTCCCTATAAAATCCATATCTTGGAGTTATTTGTAGGAAAATTCCGAGTATAGAGATTTGAACAAAAATAGAACACAGAATTCAAGTTAGAATTTAACATCACACAGTAAATGGTAGAAACCCTTGAGGTTATTTAATTAACAACACTTTAAGTGTGAGCTATCGTTACATTTAACCGAAATATATTTGACCGAATTGACCGAAAAGTCTTTTCGAATTCAAAGACTGAAAAATGCGAGAGTAACTACTACTACTTACTTACTTATGTATGTCCTCAGACCTTAAAAAGTCCGTTGTGATCTCCTTAAGGGGCATAGGGCCTCCACAACTCCCACGTGCCATCGTGTACGGTTTCTGGAAATATAACGTAGCTCTCTCCAACTCTTCCCCAACTGTGCAGATTCACTTTTGACGTGCTTCTCGGCCGACCCGACCCTCTACCTGCCTGTGTGAGTGGGTTCCATTGCATCGCTTGGCCAGCAATGCCATCGTTGCCTTTTCGAAGCGTATGACCAATCAACTGCCACTTACGTCTGCGAATAGCACTGTCAATGGATTATTGTTCCGTTCTTCTATAAAGTTCTTATTGGAAATACGGTTGGGCCAAAAAATCCTTTGTTTCGATTTTTTAAAAATCCAACCTAGAATTTTGGATAGATTTTTTGCTAATTTTTAGTGACAATTTTGAAAAAAATTAGTTTCAAAATGTATCAATATTTTTATTAACATTCCTAGACCTTAATTTTAAAAGTCCATCGCGTGGATTTTGAAATATTAATACACATTTCAATCACACCATGTCGAACAATTTTTCATTATTTGTTTTATTGACAACTTTAATCGCCATTAAATGCGAAAGAAACTTTGCATACACCCAACCTCGCACCCACCCCAATTCCTATAGTGACCCTAATCAGGGGATTGCACCCTCCCTCAAAAAGGACATTCGTTTGTTCACATCGTGTTCTTGCTGCCCACCAAAAATGGTCGTTTGTCCAAAAAAATACAATAGTTTAAAGTATTATTAACTTTTAAAAAATACTCAAAGAATAGGTCTGTAAGCAAACAAAGGTGTCCCTTGAAATGAGTATTCAATGAAAGTATAAAATGAAGAATGTTGGTTTGAAGGCCACTCAAAAGTAATTTTTTTTTCTCTCTTTTAAGTAGGTTCTTGCATATCATATAGTTTTTTAGTGATTATTGCTATGATGCAATAATAGTTTTTTGTAGTTGAATATTGACATAGAGGATTGTTATAAATAAAAATTTTAGAAGGATTTGAATCCCCGAAACTGGATAAACTATATAAAAGCATAGGTAATGAAAAGCCCGAAGTGAAAATATTTTCGTATTTGCAGTGGAAATCAATTTAATTTGGAGACGATTATGAACAAAAGGACCTACTCATTTAAATTAGATTTTAAAAGTTAAATGATAGTTATGTTTCTAGGAAAAATTCGATATGAAATAAATATAAAAAATAAAATTCATTTGGGTCCTATTTGCACCCTCAAATCCTTCATGGGGTATGCCACAACATGACAGTATTGGCTACAGCAACTTCTACTATGTAACTTAGAAACAAACGTGAAACTTGTTTGCCAGGCATAGGTACATCATACATATTAGAGGAGATAAAATTGTCACTCTAATTTGTCCGAAACGAAGGAGTGTTCTCTTAAGAAGGCAAATTAAACAGATAAGACGGTAGCTGAAGAATTCTTTCGATAAATCATCGCTAACACCTCTTATTTCAGTCAGGTTAAATTACTTGGTAAACACCTCATTATGAGCTTCTCCGATGAAGAAGCATAGACCTACATAAATGGGAACTCGTAGAACACCTTGACTTAATGATTAGTGCGATGGACTATCATGCCGGAGGTCTTGGTTCGATTCCCAGCCTATGACACGTTATTTTTTTTGCGAGGAATCGATAAATTTTCCAAGAGTACTTGTTGTCAAAAGAGTATCTCAGTTAGCCGTGGAAACCCTAGACAAGATGAAACCAAATATTAAAAACATTCAGAAAGTACTATGGGATGGAGTAAAGAAGTCATGGAAAGACAACTCAACCAAGAAAGTATTTAATTACCTTCTGGAAAAGTGAATGATTGATATAGGTGCCCGAAGTACGACAGATAATCATCGCGTCTCCCTCAATCATTTACAGATTCTTTTATCAGTACCAACTATGCAAGCGACCAGTGAAAACACTACCAAAATGCCACCACTGCGTTTGACAAGGCGACCAAAACGAATTCTCGGGCACAATAACGAATGCAGGTTTGGACCTGTAGCCAATAACAAGGTCTATGAGCTCAAGCCTTAGAACAGAAAAGTTGAAAGAGTATTCCGTGTGCTCTACAAAAGAACTCCTCATATGGAAGAACATAAAGCTCGAGAAACAAGCAGTCATTACTATTGAGGACTGCTATGGCAAGTGAAGTTTTTTGAAAGTTATATGAAACGGTGAAATTATATACCGAAGAAAACCAACAAGGAACAAACTACCCCAAACAGAAGCCCACACAAACTTATTTGTAGAATTTGGAGATAAATTAAAATTGGTAATAATGTGTCCTATCCATAAGAAAGAATTTATTCTGAATTGCGCCAACTACAGTGATATGTATTATGAGTCTTCTCGGTTCCAACATACCCTATACAAATTTGTTTGCTATTTTGTGGTATCAACAAGAATACTTTGTTAACGATTGTTGTGTGGTTGTAGGCGAGGAAAATCAACTAATGATCGAACCAAAAGTATGTCAAAACATTACCATTTCACCATATAGCCTTTGATGTCAAGATAAATAAAAGTTTTAAATTTCATTTAAAAGTTCAAGTGACCTCAACTCCAAGTTGACTCTTATTAAAATCACAGTATTTATCAACTGTGAATTTCAATATTCTATTTTGTTCGCTCTATTTATTCTATCAACCAGACCACGAGTTAAACATCATCAGGTGTCTCATAGTCAAAAATTAGCACTTCATAGCTAAAAATACCAATACCGCGGTTTTTTGCATTTTTACCAAACTCAGCAAAAAATCAGAACTACCGGATTTGACTCAAGGTATCCTTACTACGAAACGACAAGGCTACTGGACTAATATTGCAAATACGTACAAGGAAAACTCGTTTGTCATTTCAATTTGTTGGCAAACCAGGTCGCATACATATTTTACACACTAAAACTGTGCTTAACCCAAGAGATTTGTACCAACATAGTTTCCAAGATACTTTTTTTTAAAATTATTTCTTGAATTACTAGCAGCCATAAAGATTCCATCAAAATCGTTCTCGACCCACAGAGGAAACTTTTATACTTTATTGTATTACTTCCTTCGCATGTCTCTTATCCTTGTACCTTTTGAAACTCCTTTATATATATAAAACAAAAAACAAGACAAGTAATTTCTTTAAAAAGGAAAAAAGGACTAAAATATTTGTCACAGGACAAAAAGATGAACCTAATGTCATATAACTTTAACATCAAACTACTCAAGGGATTATGTAAGAAAAAATAACACGTCACAGACGATATCGTAAGTTGAAATATATCCAAGGAACCAAAATATTTACCAATTGCGTCACAAAAGATATGAGAAGAAGTTAATGAATTATTTAATAGTTCAGTAATTTTGAATAAAAACAAATGCTGTATAGAAACCTAAATCTGATGCGTCACCCCTTACCAAATTGGTTTATTTCTATTCAAAACTGGATGACACGTTAATTATAAATTCCTAAAATTGGATTAATAAACATAATACGTGAACTCATACCTACCACTGCTGCCGTGCCAAAACTACTTTACATATTATCTTATTAATATCAAAACAAGAAAAAAAAAATCCTTTCGATTAAATTAATTGAAAACGACAAGCAAATTCATTAAACCAGAAACAAAAAAGAAATCCGAATTTTTGATTTTGACATATTTCGAACAAGTGCATACATTGCTCACTCGGATTTGAAAACATGTGTAGATTTTCATGACCGCATGTCTGACAGATGTGTCTTTCTATAAAATTTCATATATATATTTACCAAATTCATTAGCTTACCAATCAAACTCGTCATTCTTCGCAAGTACCCGATAACAATAATGAAAATCTATGTGAAATAATACAAAAGAAGTAAACATTTTTAGTGTTCTCGTACAGTGAGGTGTTAATGAGATTTTCCATTATGCACCTGTTGATTGTTGTCATAAATGAAATTGCCGTCATTATTGAAACTGAAAAGGCGAATATATGTTAACACAACAAATAGAAAACTTAAAAAAAATAAATAGCCTTTGAAGATTTTTGCTTGCCAGTACCAGACATTTACGAGTCACGCAGTTTTAGAAGAATTATGAGCCCCAAACGTGCGTGAGTGTTTTTGACCTTGAACAACGAAAAAAAGAAAGCATTGTGGAAAAAATAGAAATCTTTATTTTTATAAAATTTCAGTGTTCACGTTTTGAAGGTCAAAGGATTTGTTTATTTATATTTTCAAAACATGTACCTACTGCAATGATATACCTCAACATTATAGTATCTGCTGTATCTTTTCGAATAATCAATATTTTGGTTTGCGTAAGAACTATTATTTGGTTTTACGAGTTTTTCAAGTGATACACGTTTTTTTCTTATTGACGTCATAAAGAATGTAATAATCTTACGTGAATTCGAAATATTTTTGTATGAACAAAATAAGAAAATATGAATAATTTTTAGCTTTAGAAAAATAGGCTTGACACAATTACAACTTTTTTTGATCCTTTTTTTTTGTACCATTCAATCAATAATGTAAGTTTCTTGTAAAAATAAGAAATAATGGATGTGATCAAAATTTAAATTTCGAAAAAAATGAATTAATTAATAAAGAGGAAACCTTTTTACGTTTTGCATATCTTGAACATACGAGTATGTATATTGCACAGAAAAAAAAATATTTTTGCATGGGACTCGCTGACAAAATTAATCCATCATTTTAATGCTTATACCTTGAAACTGTTTTAATTCTAAATACTTCATATTTTTATTTTTTTCAACCAGATACATACATAAGCCAGACGGAATGTGCATAAAATATCTCTGAAATTGCAAAAGTTAAAAAGAGGGAAGTTTTATTTGCGTAGAGGGTTTCAAAAGGAATGTAAAACTCGATTTTCATATTCTTAAGTCGGCTGCTCTAGCTGCCATCTTGAATTTCACGAACATCAGTTTTTCTTGATTATTTCCCTCATTTTCAACTTTACAATATATCTTTTAAAAGTTGTTGGAAATTTAATTTTCTTCAACTTTAATTTTCTATCAACATTATTTGAAAAATGTGACTGTCATTATTATTATCATTGATTTCGTTTTTCGGCTTACAACTATTAAATAATGGGTTCAATTCAAATTCTAATCACTTTTTTCGTTAATAAAGAGTTTTGCAGTTTCGAAAAGGTTTATTTCGTCCCTTTCCGTTTGTTAAGAGCTTCCGTTGTAACTTTCGCTAGCTACTTACTGCAAGACGTCAGGAAACTACGAGAGCTTTGAAAAAAAACGAAAACATAAACAATAACTGAAAACTTAAAAAAATAAGAACTAAAAAAAAAATTTTTAACTAAAAAAATTAAAAATTAAAAAAAAAGATAATATTTAAAATAAAAATAAAAATACTTAAAAAATGTGAAGTAGGTGTTTAAGGGATACTACGTTTGAAAAACACGGTCAGGGAAATTTTCTTGCAAAATTGTGATTTTTTTGTTGCTTGTTGGGCACGTAGCTTCGCCGAAACCATCATTTTGGAAATAAACGTCGTCCACATTAATATCTTCCAACTCTGACCATAAAAAATCATTAATCATAGTTCAGTAGCGTAATCCTTTCACCAGCACCAGCCTCATTTTCGAATAATTATGGTCTAATCACACCGCTAGGCAGTGTAACAAAACCCTTAAAAGTGACCAAAACTTCTGGACGCCTTCTATAAAGACTTTTGTATTGTTAAAAAAGATATGTTATAGGTTAGGAGGGTGTAGAATTCAAATCTGAAGTCAAAATTTATCCGGAGCATGTGGAAGCCAATTATTTGCAGGCTATATTTTGTTTTTATATTGTACTGAAATACCATCTCAGTCATACTTTTCAATAAACAATAAACATCCTGCAATTGCTTTAGACATTTAGAAATCTACTTTTCGGTGTTCGGTCGCAAGCAATTATTTTATTGTTAATTTAAGGTTCTTTTAACTTTTATAAAAATAAATACAAATTTCACAACAATATTGTACAATAAACTTGAGTCTATTTTTTGAATCATAAATTCTGATAAATTCGCCATCCGTTTTCTCGTTTAAAGGTATACCCTAAATATTATTAAATTATTACCAAAAAAACAAATTCAACAAATCTATCTTTGAAAAACATAACAAACCCTGTTTTAGTAAAAATAAACTGTTTTTTTTTTTTTTTTTTTATTTTTTTTTTATTTTATTTTTTTTTATTTTATTTTTTTTTATTTTATTTTTTTTTTATTTTTTTTATTCTAAATATCTGTTGTCTTTGGGAGGAAAATATTTTGTTGCAATTTTTGATAATGTTTAACAATGAAACTTGTATCAACAAAAGAACATAAATTATTTCCTTGTCAACGTTTACATAACTGTTATTTTTCGAACTAAATACATTAATGTAGGGGCCAAAAGCATGGAGAGGGAAAATTTCAATGTGCGAATTCTAAAAATTATACTTTATTGTAGTTTTAACGCAAAAAAATGTGCTTTTGTTTAGTTAGATTCAATTAGTAGACAAAAATCAACGAAATAAAGTTCTTAATTAGACATTCAATTTCGCTTTTAAATTAACAAAAATAATTTCATGTGTACAATAAATAATATTAGCAAGATTAAATGTTTGCACTCCTGTTTTAATTTCTTCTCAATTTGTTCTCATGATTTTAACTAAAACATCATTTTTCTTATGTAGGTACAACTGTTACTATGCTAACGTGATACGTATAATCAAAATCGATTAAATTCGTTCAGAAATTTCTTATCAAATTCATTTTTTATCCAATTTCCATAAATATTTCTTTCCCTATACAGTTTGACATGCACCTTGAGTTTTTTTTCCACACTTTTTGCTTCGTCACTGACAAAAAATATAGAATATAAGCGAATAATCAAAACGTGCCAGGCATAAAAATAGTATTTTGAAGACAGTATTTTAGGTAAACTTAGTCCGAGGGTAAATATTTAGGCAGGTAATCCTAAATGGACAAAAAAAAAGGATTCCATGCTGGAGCCATCAAACATATTATCTAACTTTTTTTTTTCTTTTATAATTTATAATGTTTACTTAGGTACAAGTAGATTTTGTAATATTCT
Source organism: Meliscaeva auricollis (assembly GCA_948107695.1). Taxonomy (NCBI): domain Eukaryota; kingdom Metazoa; phylum Arthropoda; class Insecta; order Diptera; family Syrphidae; genus Meliscaeva; species Meliscaeva auricollis. The sequence goes on from OX403618.1 coordinate 29,947,536, forward strand.
TTTTTCACGCATACATGATTTTCTCTTAGTCAATCTATATAAAAAAATGTGTGGGTGCAATGATAAACACATTTTTTGTTTTATTATAAGACAACATTCTTATCAAGTTATAACCTGGGGCTACTTTACTCACGTAGTATCGCAGGTAGTTATCTAAGAACAATATGTAAATATGTATCTTAAAACCACTATTATTTACAAAAAAAACCGGAAAGATAACTATAACGCAAAACAAATAGTATAACGATACAAACAACTTACTGTCTTTTCAATATTTTACAGAAAAGCAAACATATGACAGTTGTTGCATTGAAATCTTTTCTTATAATAAAATTTTAAAAAGATAAACATTTTATTGTTTTTTTGATTTACATACAATCCTCAATGTTTAAAATATGTTCGTTCCTTTATCATAGAAATCGGTTATGTGGTCGAATAGAACATAAAGCATAAACTTATATGTAATGATTATATTTTACCTTTTTGCTATTCTTGTTAGTAGTTTTTACAAAAGATATTTTTTTTATTTATTTTGATAATTTATGTATTTCAAGAACCTTTTCTAGGGTCTATTACAATTAAGGCTTAACTACGATGGCTACTTTTTGGAAAAGTAAAATTATTTTTTTTCTTAACAGCACCATTTTTTTTTTTTTGAGGAACATAGAACCAATTGTTTAAGAATCTAAAATCTAAGGTTTTTGATACATTTCTCAAATTTTTACAAAGTTAAATAGTCAGGAAAATTAGTTTAAAATTTTTCACTTTTGCACTTTTTGCAAAATTACCAACAAATATAATGCACGACTGGATCGCACGTACTTGCTCTTTGGGTTAAAGTTGCTGTAGACGTTAAAGCCTGTTATATAAAGTTTATACAAATAAATAACTATTTTTGAAATTAACAAAGGGTTTTGCTTAAGTTATATATTTTTACAAGAAAAGTGGAATATGTGTAAAAAGAATAAAACTAATTTTAACTTTATATTTTTAGTTTTTCAATACATACATATTTTTTTTTTTAAACTTAATTAGATTCTTTGAAATATCTGTTCGAAAGTTTTAGTCAAAATCGCTTTAACCGCTAACGAGATATTCACAAAAAAGAAACAAAATTAAAAAAAAATTAAAAAAAAAAACAGCAACGCTGTTTCTCCGATGTTCGAGTTTTTTGAGAAAAACTTAAAATGCAGTTTTGTTGTAATCACTAAATATAATACATACACAAATTGTTAACAAAATCTTAAGAGCCGTTTTCGAGAAAAACCCAATAATTCAAAACAGTTGTATGGGAGGTATTAGTTCTAGACGAGATATTCAAAAACAAAACAAAACAACTTTCGAAATTACGTAAAAACTATCTGTACCAAATTTGAAGAAAATCTGTCCACGCGTTTGGGCAGTGCAGAAGTATACAGATGGACGCACAGACGTACAAACGCACAGACGCACAGACCGACTGACGGCATGACGAAAACCACTTTTTCGGACTTCTCCATCATCGTAATGTTGGTTTTTATTAAAACCTCAATTTTTTTTTTTGACACGAAACCAATACTTGCCCTATAGAGCAAGTAAAAATATTAAATCGGTTTGGCAATCAGTCAAAATCGCTTCATTTTTAAAATCAACCATAAACATTTGTTAATACAAATTTTGAAATGTGGATGAAAAATTACCTTTTATTCTTTCTTTGTGTTTTTTGAAATTTTTAAGATTTTCCAAATGCTAACTCATTTTTTATTTTGAGTTAAACGTCCTTGCTCAATGGAATTTTTATTTTAATACAGTACTTTGATGCCGCATTACTTTCTTCATGTCTTAGTATTAGTCACTTTGAATTCTAAATATATTAAAAACTACTTTTGAATCATGCAGAAAGGGGTTTCAAGAAAATCTTCAAAGCATTTTTTAAACTGACTTGTCTCAAGTATCTTGAGAAAAAAAAATTTGATATCGCCTTCAGGCTAATTTTATAAATACCTTATCCGTCATAAAAAAACTTGAAAAATTAAAAAAAAACACGGCCATTTTATTTTTAATCAGAGCAAAAAAAAATAATTGTAAAAAAAATGAGTTTTTGATCATAAATCTTGAGAACGGGTAATGAGATTAATTCCAGACAGTTTTATCAAAATACGCTAATGTACAAGAAAAAAGTATCTGCACAGAAAAGTATTTTTTAGATTAAAAAGAAAATGGTATTCAGCAAAAACATGTTTTTTGCTCTTTTTTCAAAAACTAGACTAAATCTTACTAATATATTCTGAAATGGTTATAAAAACGTGTATTCCGATTAACAAAAAATTAAAACAAACAAATATATCTTCGGAAAGGCATAAGGCTTATAGTTCACGTTAAATAAATTTACAGATATGCTAGTAGGTACCTGCCTACATACAAAATAGAAAGATAACATGTATTTTGCTGATATCTCGAAAACACTTCTTTGGAAAAATAAATGTAAGCCATTTCTTATTCAGCGACCCAAAATTAATCTAAAAAACAAGTGATATCGTTCTGATAAACTGGCAGGAATTATAAAAAAAATTCTATCAAAAGTTTTTCTTTTAAGGCAAAAATAAACTGCAAGAAAAAACTTAAAAAACAACTATTAAATTGATATTCTCTCAAATATCTCATGAGTCAATAAAGATATCAGTTCCGGGTGAATTTTCTTATACTCATATTCCGTTATAAGGAATTGATAAGATTTTGAGGAAAATCCAATTGATATTTTTTTTAAGCGAAAAAACTGTAAAAAACTAATAAAATTCTTCTATAGTGTTTTATCTCTTAACAGTTTATAAGTTTTTTTTTTAGACGTAAAAAAATATTTAAAAAATTGTTCAAAACTCATCAACAAACGGCTTAACTCTGGTGTTCGCTTCATTTAATGCAAACAAGTTTTGGATATTGAAAAAAAAAAAAAAATTGATGCAAAAAAATTGAGGTTTTATCAGTAAAAGAATTAATAGGTAATTTAATTACACTACGAACAAAGTTTAATTAAACAAAGCAAACTTTTAAATTAACTAACAATATATTTTATTCCTTATTAGTCTTACTATAATTAACTTTTTCTTTCTTTCTTTTTCAGTAATTCGGACTAAGTTAAACATCACTAGCTTTTCCCCAAAACAATTACCTCAACATGTGTGTCTGCAATCTTATTCAATGCAATGCTTGCAACTAATGCAATCAAAACCAACCATAAACTTTATACAAATAATAATAAAAAACAACTGCGTCATCCACTATCAATCGCCGCCGCTGCCGTGTCCTGCAACAAATAAAATGAAGGAAACCGATTTTGATAGTGCAACAGCTTCCCTAACCCAAGAAATGAATTTAGCCCGACGTGCATGTTGGTGTGACACAAAACCCCATTCGCATAGTAGAAAGTTAAGACATTTGTTAGTAGGTTTTGTGAAAAATTATAAGAATAGTGCACTTGACACATTTTGCCAAAGAAACAATATTCCCGAAGAATCAGAAACGGGTCAGCTGAATCTCGCAAAACCAACAGCAACAAGAACACTTTCGACAACGACAACGGTTTTAAATGATGGTGCTATTAATCCCAAAGTTGATTCTATTCAAAGTAATGCTTCAATTCCTAACTTAATTATTATTCCTAGTAATTGTAACCCACAAAGTAGTAATTGTTTAAATATGTCAAAATGTGCAACAAAGAAAGAATTCGTTGAAAAAGTGATTTTGTCTCCGTGGAATTCATTTGAATTAAGTCAATTTGCTGATAGTGCATCAGCTTTATGGTGGAGTTTAACTGTATTTTTAGTGTCGATACTGGTTGAATTGCAAATGGTGCTAATAAATAGTTTTAAGAGTGAAATAAGTGAGAAAAATGCTAAAAATGCCAAAGTTATACTCGATGCTGACCAAAACGAAAGACAAAAACAACGAAGTAAAGAAAAATTGTGTTTGAGAACTTTAAACAAAGGATTTGTGTTAATGCTTGTGAGTTATATTTGGATATGTTGTTTTGTCAGCAGTATAGAAGCCCGTCCAAACTTGAGCAATGCATTAGATTCTGGAGGAAGTGCAACAACTGTATCAGTGACAGAGACGGTAAGTTTTACTATAATTTATTTGAGCTTCTTCTGATAGCTCATTTTTTAAAAATTACCTATAGTTGAGAGTTTTGAGTCTGAAGGTTAGACTCGAAAACCTATAATTTTTACGAAAATACGACACATTTTCCATGATGCGTTTTTATTATTATCATAACCGGCACCCAAGTATATTTAATAATATATAATGTGTTGGACAGATAAAGTGTTGAACAGTGCTATTGTCAAAATGATAATTTTTAGATGCGAACGATTCAAGTTATAACATCAGTTATATACAAATTTGTATATATCAATAGAGTTATTGCACTTATTCACACTTATTCCGCAAGGCGTTTGTTCAAAACGCCACGCTCTAGGAGCTATAATTCACGTCCAATTAAAAATAAATCTTTACAGATCTCTTCGTTCCGCATCGCTCTCCCAATAACAGTGTGATCGTTTCAAAGAACAACAGAAAAAACTACCAAACACTGTGGTTTATTAGATGGCCTGCCAGCCAGTGTTCTCTTTGTGCATATTTATGTACTTTAAGCCAGCAGCTATAGTACCACCGTGAAATGAATTTTGTCTGTCGCAAGTTAAAAAGATAAAATAAAATAATTAATAACATTCTAACTGTGGGCACAATTAAGTGACATTTTATTTTAATAAATCTCCAACTTAGCAAGAGAGAAGCTTTCTTTGAAAACTGTTGATCTTTTCTAGATCAAAGGAAACAAAAGGACTACAATAATTCAATTCTTCATCTTCATCTTTTTCTTGGAGTGGTGGCAGTTGGTTTTTTCACACTTCTTGTTACAGCAATTTGTGGCTCTTGGATGCAATCTTGAAACTGAATATTCAGGGCATGATTTTGATTTTTTTTCTTTAGACTGGGCAGCTTAACCTTTGACAAATAATTATTATTGATTCTGTTGCCTCACCATCGAGTTATGCTTTGCTAGCAGTCAAAACAATATCCCAACATGTTTTCATTTTCAAAATAAAACTTAAAATCAACTTAAAAAAAAAACTATTTCTTACAATGCAAAAAAAAAGTCATGTTTGATGTTGTTTACAGTCGTTCCCAAACTTAAAGTGAAGGGACCGATAGACGATACATTTTGTCATTTTTTTCAGAAAATCGAAAAAAAAGAAAAGCTAAATTTTTAATTTTCTATAGAACAGTCTGACCCCCCACAAAAAGATAGGTAAGCGAGACAACAAAGTTTCGTGAGCAGGGAGCAGACTTAAGCGGTGATTGCTTTGGGTTTGTAAAGTTTTCAGACAAATGCCCAAGTTTTTTTTTTTCTTAACATAAATTCACGATCAAGCACAAAATTACTTAAAGAAGTATTAAGGAATTCTAAAGAGGTACTGCCATTCTTCTTTAAAACGGATTTAAGTTCAATTAAGTAGAAAAAAAGGCGCAAGTGGGCGGTCCGATAGAAGGAATTAAGAAGCTTAATTGAGTCTCAAAATCTTCGTGCAAAACGCACTAGATATCAAAATATAATCATTTGTATTGATGCATAGCTGGACATTTGGGGGCAGAGGAAATTCCATGTGAAGCGTCTGTCCCATAATTAGTAAAGGAAAATTTAAGGACTAATTCTAAGGCATATTCCAAGAAAAAAATTGATTTACGGTAAATTTCTATCTTCAAAGTTCATGATGATGATGTTGTTAATTATTGTTATCTGCTGCCTCAAAGTGAATTATGAAACACCCTGTTTATGTATTTTTGTGGATGTCATACCTTATAATGTTCTCGACCAAAATACAAAATTTTTTTGCGTTTGTAGCCTCTTTGATTAGTTTTATTTTTTCGCAGATTTTTCTTACCGACATGTACAATGTATGTATGTGTGTTCTACTTCAAATATTATAAAAATATATGAAAATAAATTACGTGGTGGCATTTATAGTTTATCAAATGGTATGTTTTATTTAAATTTTTAAACGTTATTTAAACAAAGTTCGACTATTTTATCTTGCTATTATTTATCTAAAAATAGCTAAAAATTTCTACCCAATTTAATAATTGGCATGAAAGTCGCTTAGAAGTTACGACCGGCGGTTATAATACCAAAGCACTGATTAAAAATATCAAATATTATTATCAAAACGTTTAGTCCAATCCCGCAACATGGATATTGTAAGTGACAGACCTTGAACTGTTGGTTAGTATGTCCTGTTTCTCAATATAAATCAATGTAATAAAATTTCTGTTTTAACAACTACTACCGCTCATTTTATACAAATATATTCTATTCTCGTTTGTATTATTATTTTCGTACTTATGAATTTTCTTATCAGTTGAAGCGACAAATTTCTGTAAAATGTGTACCAATAGTTTTCAAGGTCAAGTCCACAAGATAAAAAAATGCTCACTCATAACATGAATTAATCATTTTTCATATTAAAAAAAACACATACCTAATAATTCTGTACAGAACTTACTTATCCAAAGTGTTTACACAGTTCAAACAAATGCCGAATGAAGAACCGACATAAATATTTGCTTTTCATTTACAGTCGTTCCCCTTAGCCACTTGAAAAATGAAAACAACATTTAACCCAACGACAACTATAATATGAATGACAGGAAAGCTAACAAATAACTTAGAGAGACCGAATCGTCATCGTCGGTCGTCGTCGAATCCAATGAGTGTGTATTCATAAAATAGCCAGAAGAATTTATCAACACGTTTTTGTTTTCATTAATTTTCAATAAAACTGATACAAATATTTCATATATCACCTCCTCATAATTTAGATGTAATATTTTGTCTTCCCTCTGGCTTCGTGTCCGATAACTGACATATGAAAGCCAATTAATGCACTTTGATTAATTTACGACCACAAAATATATTTTAGCAGTAATTTAATGTGCGAAGTATCTCCTTTATTGTAACGCCTCATTTAACTTAGATACAATTTATTTGATATTCACGCCGGCTTGACGGGTCTTACAATTGAAACGTTAGAGCGTGTGAATACTACACCACACGGTCTTATATAACCAAATTAAAAGTAAAAACAGTTATATTTTTTTGTATAAATTTATTAGAAGAAAACCAAGAAATCATAAGATGATTAGAAATATACATAAAATGCACGAGTCAATTGCACGTGTTTGCTCTGATTGTTTAAAGCTGTTAAGTCGTTTGGAATGATTATTGTTGTAAGTTGTGAGGGTTTTGTTACATACTTACACTGCGGGTGTCTTGTTTGAGGTTATTCTTTCGACACAAGTAGAACTCATAGGTACTTTTTGCTTAGCTCCCCGCATATAGCATAATTAGAATAAACCCGATAATAATAACTTTAATTCTAACGATTAATGAAAAGAAGACATTTTATCAAAATTTTAAGAGTCGTACGTCAGTTTGCACATTGAAATAAGAATTTACAATTTTTAAAATGAGTAAATACAGGTACAAGGGCCAGATTTGATTTCCAAAGCTGAACAATATTATTAAATAGTTCCTTCAGTTTTTTCTTACCTAACAAAAAAACACATTGAGCCTCCGTTTCCAGGATTGCAAGATGCTGGATTCAATCGTAAAACAGGGAGAATTGCACTGAGAGAACAAATCGTTTGCTGCAAACGAAAAAAAATGCCTAAACGACCTTTTCGTTTGGTGGAAAATTGTGCGACTTCATTGCAGCAAATTGGTATATCACTTTAAGATAAAAACTTTTTGCGAACGATTAAAAAAAAGTTTAGCGTTACATCGGTGATTGAACCAGCGCAGCGGCAACTCGCTTACAAACCGAATATTTTGTCATTCCGCTACGGACGGTATGATTTATGATTGGCGTAGAATAGATATGAATGAAATAAAAGAAAGAATTGGCGTCAAACGACTTTTCGTTTGATCGACAATAATTTTTGATTATAATTTCGTTTGCAGCAAACTCATAAATTCGTTTGGGTTAAACTCTTCATGTGAACGAATAAATAACAAAAGAGTGACCCCTCGCTTTCTAAGCTAAGCTGTTGCCAATGCGCCACGAACTAGATAACTTTATTGAATCATAGAATGCATATGTACAATATAAAACAAAAAAATTGCCCAAACGACTTTTTGCGGACCATACAAAAAAAAGTTCAGATTAAAACCGGTGATTATACCATTGACATCTTTTCATTCCGCCACGGGCTGCATAATCTCTAATAAGCGGAGAATGCATATGAACAAAATGAGAAAACCAATCATTTGCGTCAAACGACTTTTCGTTTGTTGACCGATAACCTTGTGATTAAAACTTCGCTGGCAAAAATTTTTTTAATTTGTTTCGGTTAAACACTTAGCTCACGACTTAACTAAGAAAAACTATCTGCGTTACACTGTTGATTGAACCTGCTACCCTTATTTTGAAGCAAGGCTGTTACCATTGCGTCACGAACAAGATAACTATCGTGAAGCATAGAATGCATATAAACACCACAAACATGGAGTCAATTATTAAAAACATTTTTCCTGAAGGTCATTTATTGTAAATGAATTGTGTGTTAAACAACAAAAGTTAAGTTCTTTGCTAGAAAGGTTCATAGCAAACTATTTATTCATTTGCTGCAAACAACAGAATTTGCTAGTAAATTAAAAGGTGAGTTTATTACCATGAGATGACCCATAAAAATGAACTTCAAACGAATGGGTTGCTTAGCGTTTTATGTTTCCTGTGATAGAATTAGAATTTGGGTCAAATACAATACAGTTGCTACGAGTGAAAAAAATACTGCGGGCATTGTAATACATTTTCATTTAATTCAAAGGATTTTTACTAGCCGCAACAAATATGAACATAAAAGATTTTGTTTGATTACCTATAAAAAAAAATCTATAATTCACATCCAAGGTCTAATAGATATTTGAAAACTAATAACTATTTATAACTAACTGTCATCACTAATGTACAAAAACCATAAAATTTATTTTTTGCATTTCTTTAATTGATTTTTAAAAATTCTAGTGAATTTACTAATTGGTTTTATTAATTATGTTATAAATTGTTTTAAGAAAATGTGACATCAAACGGATTTAAAAACAAATACCAACTTTTCGAATGCTGCTTAGTTTCCATTTGGATTTAAATTATTTTAATTAGTCAGAGATCATCATAATCATAATAATTAATATAAATTATAAAGTTAACGCAAACAATTAGCTAATAAAAAAAATATCATTAAAATCCGAATTGTTTTTGAAGAATTTGAAGCAGTCAGTGGCATAGCTATACAGGGTTTCCCAAAAGTATTGGTCCAAACTAAAACCACTGAAATGTCTGGTCGTTACTTAAAACTTGGTAGCATAAATATTAGGGTTTTTATTAACTACATTTTTTTTTAAATATCTTCTCCTAGGTTTTTTTTTCACAAATTTTGCACTGAAAAATTGGTCAACAGTTAAATTAGTTTTATATTATTATCATACAAATTTTGATTTCTTCTTAATTTCGATACAAATAAACGTCAAGTATGAAGTTTTCGTAAAACACACTTCTTAAATTCAAATTAACAGTTACCTTCTGAAATCAAATTTCATGACTTGACTTTAAAACTTTAAAATGCATTTTGCAGTTTTTAAATGTATGGACAAAACTTACCAAAGCTAAGTTCTATTCAAAAGATATTATAATCTTAACTCAAACAAACAAAGTTCTGCGGAGTAATTAAAATTGTTTTATTTCTTCGACAGACAGGCATAACAGGCCTGCGACCTTGCCTATTTTTTTGTTCTGCTTTTTTCCTAAAATATGCAATATACCAGCAATATTTTTGATTCATTTCATTAGACGTACCAGTTAATTTGGTTAACTATCAGCAGTTATTCTAAAAGAGAGGAATGTAAAGTTAATTTCGGATCAAAACAAGAGTTTTACTTACTAATTATTTTTAAAATGACAGAAAAAGAGGTGTTGGTTATCGAAAAGAGGCGTTTATTTAGAGGTTACCCCTTGAAAAGTATTTTCACCCATAAAATACCCGTAAAATTGGTAGGAAGTGCAACAAAATTTTGTGTAGAATTTTTAAAGTGGCAAAAAAATCCACCAAAAGTTTTAATACCACAATACAAGCTGTGAATTAAATGATTAGTATCTTATTCTGTTCAATCAACGAACAAAAATAAAAGATATTATTTAATTTTTTTTGTAGTAAATCAACTGCAAATCAAGTGTTGCGTGCTGCATGAATAAAGTTTCCAAAATTACAACAAAAAATCCAAAAAAATGTTTGAAACTCATAGTATGATGTTCAATTTCACATTATTACGCATTCCAATCGGTTACTATTTCCAGGTTACAGATGGCGTATTTTATTTAAATGGCGTAAATTTGATTAAATTATACAATTAGAGCCAAAATATTCCAAACAACCTTGATGTGTTATTGTTATTAAGCTTTTTGGAAATGCGTCTAATCAAATAAACCCTAAAATCCATAACTCTCAGCATGGTTTAGAAAAAAAGACTTAAAATTACCCTTATGTGGGTATCATCAATGTTAAAGTTATGCTTGTTCTATTCAGTATTAATTTAACATCTATTTTATTTTTTTTTTCTCATTGGCTCATCTAATACGAAAAATAACTCAAGATCTGAAATTTAATTCCATTGCGTCTAACCAAGTGAAGCGCACTGTACTGGCTTTAAGCTTTAGCAGTTGACTTAGATATAAATAAAGTCTAAAATGTTTGTTACTTATTATACTACACTCTCTAAAAACAAATAAGTTTTTGAATTATTATATCTATCAATCCATTATCAAGTTGTATCTATGTACATTTTAGTAAATGTGTTCAGCTTTAAAGAACCACCGACATATTTTCGTCGCATAATTACTTTACTGATAAATGACAATCGATTAATCAACGCCTTTTTTTTTAGTTTATGTTTTGTATTTTGTGTGTATCTTAATGACTAATGAGCATATTTTGTGTAGTCAAAGTAAGGCATCATATATAGTGAGTACCTGAATCATAGAGGAAATCCCATGTGAACCTTTTTGTTTAATAAGGAAGTATAAAAGCCGTTTTAGACTTCCTGAAGCACTTATTCAAAGTAACATTCTATATACAATGTTAATGTATATAGAATGTTGGTATTCACTGGGAAAATTTCATGAACCATAAATGGTGATTTTTGAACTTTTTTTTTTCAAAAGGCAAAAACTTGTAATTATGGTCACGCAAATTGGTTTCTCTTGAAACAGTTATTTACATGACGTATCAATAAGTTCAAATTTATGAAAAAGAACTGAATACTGGTGAAATAAACAGAAGTTTTGGAAGATTTTGCAAAAAAAAATTGCAAAAAATCAGTTAGGCCACTATGGCTTTCACTGCCTGATATAAAGATAATTAAAAATCCAAAAAAAAAAAAGTGATCTCAAAATTCTACCTACAGGCTAAAGAGCTGAATTGAGTTTTTGAGGATTTGGATAATCCCTAGAGCGGAAATTGATTTTTTCAAAACCAATCAAATTTCGTTGAAATCAGTAGGGATGTCAAAGAGAAAGAAAAAAATTAAGAAAAACCTTCTATAGGATGTAGATGTTACCTTGTAAACCGATATAAAATACTGTCGTAAATGTTCATAATTTGAAAGTCGGTTTTATACAAATAAGTTTTAGAAAAAAGATCGAGTCATTGATAGTTTTAAACGACTGAGCCCCAATTTTCAAATAGTCGGATAAAACTTCAGTTAGGGCCTATTCCTATCAATAAGTGTTATTCTTTCTTTAAAGAATTTATTTTTCTGATAGCTAAACTAATTATTGAAAAATTAAGACTATTTCATTGAAGAAATCGTCCTACTTTAAAAGCAGCAAATAGCGTGTTTACCGTTTTTATAAGTATCCTTTTTCAGTTAAGATTTTTAATTGAATAGTAAAAACGTAAAAATAAAATTTCAATTACGAGAAAAGACTTTGCTTAACTTAACTGAATTTACATTGATATTAACAAAAAAAAAAAATATTTGTTTTTTAGATGCTGATATGGAATTAAATAATATTTTTAAATGCTTTGTTTCGAATAAACTTTAATGAAAATATTAAAAAAATTACTTAATTTTTATTTCTTCATTATTTATTTATTCATTATTTATTTATTCATTATTTATTTATATAATACATAAAATTTTTATTTTTTTTTTTTGTTGAAAATTTAATAAGATTTTTTGAGGTTATATGAAACATCTTTGCACAAGTTCAAAGTATAACACAGACGGACGTACAAACATACACACCAAGACCCGAAACTGATACTTGCCCTATAAAGCAAGTAAAAACAATCGGCAACACTTACAATATCAGGCTTACTCTTTCGTTAACTCTAGAAATGTATTTATTAATGTTCTTTTCGAAGAAGAAAATGCTATAGTCTAGTGGATAGTTTTTGAAAGAAATTAAACTCAAAATTCCGAAGAAAAACACATTCTTCAATTTTTTTTAATAGTTTTTTTTTTCAAAATTTTGAGTTATCGAGTGCCTACTTAAACTGTTTTTGTTTCTTACATAAAATTTAATATTTTATAAATTTTTATACAAATCTTATAAACCGAGCACAAGCACTGAAAAAGTCTTTAGTTAAAAAAAAAAATACAATATTATGTTATTCTTAAGAAAAATTTCATAACTTCATTATTTTTTTTGTGTGTACCTACTATTAATTATTGTTACCTAGTGTTGCCGTGTAAGTACTCTTTTTTTAAAGAACTACGCCTTCCTTTTACTATACGATAAGTTTCTTTTAACTTGACCATGAATATCCAATTTAATTAATATTTTTTTTAATATCATTTTAATGGGCTATCATGTTAAAGAATATTTATTTCGCTACTAAACTGACACCTATACTGGAGTTTTTGACTGCACTTATAACTCATATATTGCATTTACCTATATCTTAGAAAATTGCCCTAAAAAGGTCACTCAAGTGACGAATTGAACAAATTTTAACTGTCAAAATTGAATTCAATATATATTTACATGTCCAAGAATCATTTTCTAAATAATAATATAAAAGTCAGTAACACCCTTTTACAGTAGGTATCTCAATCTATAGATCAAATTTAAATAAATAAATATTTTTGTATTTTCAAGATAAACTAGCTAATGCATATTTCTATTGTTTTTTTTTTTATTGAAGGCATCTTCGAGTCCAACGCCAACTTCTTCATTGGATCATGGAGATCATGGAAAAACATATCCGTTAGCACCGCATGGTGATCATCCGCCCCAGAGATATCCAGTGTCACAAGTTGATTTTGACAGAGTCAAAACACCATTTATTATTGGCATTTGGATTCTATCAGCGAGTATCGCAAAAATTGGTAAGTTGCAAAATTTTACTTTAAAATCCTATATTACATAAATTTTTGGATGAAAAAAAAGTATGTTGATGATTGTTCTAACATATATATTTGGTTGTTTCTGTAGTAAAATCAGATATTCCTTCCTTACTACCTAATTGAATATTTCTTGAACTGGAACTCTATATTATATTTCAAACTTTAAGTTATTTCATGATGTCCTTTGACCTTCTATTGAAAGAAACTATACAAAGTCTTCCCCTTTGAGTCTTTGACTAAGTTTAAAATTGATAAAGTTTCAAAACTTTTAACTCGAGATAGAAATTAGTTTTCTGCATGAAAATAAATGCACGCTCTATCTGTATATCTACTTCGAACAACAACTCAACTTGCACGTGACTTATTTTCTAAAGAAGTCAATAGTTGAAAAGCTTCAAGAATGTGTTTGAGTGTGTCACTGTGTTAATTATTTTCGTATTTTTCACAATCAACTTGCTTACAATCAAATTGATCGATTTTTTTTTATATATATTTTGTCACCAGGGATACTTTTGACATACAATTTTGTCCCCTTGAGAAAGATTTTCTTATAATACCTACCCATACTGATTACTGACCATTCACATTTTATACATTGTTGACCCTTGTATCCACTCGGAAGCAGGCCCGGATAAAGGTTTTTGGTTTTAAATGGGTTCGTTTTTTTTTTAGTACTATTGGTTCTCCAATCGATGTTAGCCTAAGTTATGGTTGATTTTTGATTGAATTCCAAAAGTTGTGATCAAATCAGGACTGTTTTTCTTGCTTCGGGAACTTTTATTTATTTCTTAAACTATAATAGGTATATTGAAATCATAAAATTCGATCAATAAAGTTTCCAATTCGTTGGGTTCTTCTAAGATATCATTTACAGTCAGTTAAGCGAAAGGGCCTACGCATCACTACTAGTTTATTAAAGATAGATTTCATCAAACAACTTGAAAGTGATGATGCTAACCTAACCCGTATCCGCGCCTGCCATCAAATGGCAATACAAATACTATTTCAGTATGCCAAAGGAAAGGGATTTAACATACATTTGCCACTTCCCACTCTTGATTTCTTTCAAGGATTCTGGCACGAGGTTGCATAGTTGAAGGAGAATTCTTGAAAAAATATTTTGAAATATTTGTGGTGTGCCCTCATATCTATGATGTCATTTAAAATCGATATAAGACATAATATTTTAGTGCGGATAAAATGTTTGAGTATAGAATGTGATGAAGTAAGTATCTCATGTTTTGACGTCATTGCGAAAGTTCTTAAATGTGGTTTTAATAGAGAATATATGAAATGTATAAAACTTACACACAAACTCTGCATTGAAACATTGACAGAGCTATCACTTTACAAATATGTAAAGCTGAAATGTTTTTATATAAAAACCAATACAGAAACTGTTATTAAATGTAAGTGGAAAAAATAACAAACCGATAAACTGTTTTGGATATCATATTAAAGAAAATAGATTTCTTAATGAGTTAAGTTTAAGAATTTAAATTAATCATCATATTTAAATTCCAAGAGTCTTAGGGCCGTTTGCTGAAATGATACTTAAGATATTTATGATGAACATAAGTGCTTATGGGCTACTTTTGTCCTCTGCGTAAACTGTCACACAAGACTTTATGTTGAACATAAATGCCTGAGTCTTGTCTTGTTTGAGATTGTTGAAATATGAGTATGGAACTCATCTTTATTTTATTATTTGATGAATAAGCGAAGAACTTGTTCAGATAATGATGTCAAAAGTAGGAAACATTTTTGGCGAACTATGTAGTTGGTAAAAACAGCCTCAAAGAAACGAAAATAGATAACGTACCTATTTGGACTAAAATTTACTTTGCAGCAGCTGGTATACGGTTATAAGTAGCACTAGAAAAATGATCCATAGAGCAACATGTAGAGATGCAAATAACGTGTCGAGAATCCCATTTCCAGGCAGTCGTAAAGTTTTGCGATCAGAACAGCGCTCAATGGTTTCATAAAAGACCCCAAACAACTGGAGGTCCAGACCGGAATGCATTTCCAGCACCTGCTTATTCCGGTGGAGGTAGTGTGAAGAACAGTGTTGAAATTAATGAAGACAAAATTATTTAATGGTTTTTTTTTATAAATTTATTTTGGCCTTTAGATTTGTCAAAATCAGATTTTGGCAGTTTAATCCTTCTTTAAAATCAGTTTTTTGACTGATCTGAAGGCGAAATAAATTGATTTGGGTTAGTGATGTATGACCAAAATCCAAAACCGCGCACGCGTTTTGATTGCTTGATACAGAACTAGGGCAACATGATTTTAGGATTTTCTCTCGGAGGTTTTTTTTACCTTTTTTTTGGGGGATTTTGTCTTTGGGGTTATGGATTTTGGTCATACATCACTAACCCGCAAGAAAAACGTTGTAAGTACTTACCTGGACATTGGAAATTTGGAGATTTCGTGAAGATTTTGACAAAAAAATTGTTTAATTGGGGATTTCTTCTATGGAGATTTTCTCTTGGAGATATTGGCAAGTTGGAGATTTTGTCCAATGGTGATTTTTTTTGGGGGATTTCTTACGACTCCTTTAATATACCTATCTATTCAACGAATCACACCTCAGACAAAATTCAGCAAAAAAGTACCCTAGCAACCGGTGCTACTTCAGTTTGGCAAAACAATTTCTTACTCGTAAGAAAAATGGCTTGCTCTACAAAACTATTTTCCTGCTTTATTAGCACCGAGTGTTAGACAAAGAAACGGTGAGTTGGAGTTACATGTTAAATAATTGGATAAGTTGCAACTTAGTTAGACAAAGAAGCATTAGTACAGGAATAAACTATTTCTATATGGCTATCATCAAGTCATTTTTCTGAAAAAAAATCTTACTCAAGAACAAAACACAATATAAACTTAATAGTATATCAGCGAACCGTAGATGAACTACATTATCGATCCAAAAAGCAACACTGCTACTTACTGAAACTGCCTCACGGCTTATGGCATTGTTGACATTTATCAACCCTAACCCTACGATATAAAAATTGAAAATTAGTAGATCATAATTTTTGGATTCTGTAATTTGAGTGATTATGTTCTTTGCTGCATACATTTTTTTCTTTTGAGCATGTTTCAATAAAAAAATCTACAAAATTCTGAAAATAATTTAAAAAAACTCGATTCGACGGATTTTTTTTCAAATAGTTTTTTTCAAGGCGTTGATACAATCTTTTACTTTTCTGGTAAAATTTTTGCGACAGGTTCAAGAATCGACCAGTAATAAGCCATTATAAACAAGAAAATCGAATTCAAATACGAATATTCCTCCAGTTTTTGATGTGCTTTCATCAGGTACTACGACTTTGCTAACCCTGAACTTCTGTATGCTTTTGTATTTTACTGTTCACCTTATACTGGAGGCTGGAGAAGATGCTGTGAATTTATTTTTTAATTCAACAAACGATATTGTTTTGACGATGATCTCGATTTTTTGCATGCAAAAAAACTGAATTTAATTTTTAACCTCCTGCTACAATTGATATAGGACAAAATGGAGAGTTCAAGTGTTGATCACCGTTATTTATATTTACTTGAATATAGTCCGATTTGATGCACAATAGAAACAAAAAACTGATTTGAAAGTTTTTTTTTCACGCTGATCTGTAAACTAGCCTGAAGTCACAAAATTATCATTAAATAGGAATTGCTCTTCTATTAGCAACTGTATTTATCTTTTTACTACACAAAGTCATTTATATAGTTTCATATTTTCTCACATATTTATTTATTTTGTTTCTTTCAGGTTTTCATATGACTCCAAAGCTAAATAAAATATTTCCTGAATCCTGCCTTCTAATTGTTGTTGGTGTTGTAATTGGTGTCGTATTATATTTCGTCACATCCGTAAATGTATCGCCATTAACACCGAATACTTTCTTCTTCTACATGCTCCCACCAATTATCTTAGATGCCGGGTACTTTATGCCCAATCGCCTTTTCTTCGATAACTTGGGAACTATATTGCTAATGGCTGTTGTTGGTACGATATTTAACGTTGCAACTATTGGTAAGTATATACATTGTTCACATACCTACAACAATAATCTAATCTAATAAATTGTTATTGATGATGAGAGGTAATATAATAGGTAAACATTAAGAAAGTGGTGTTATTGTTTAACTTTTCTTAGGAAACTTTATTAATTTGCTACTTCTTAATTTGTTATTTGATTTTATATTATTTATCACTGTTATAAAATTAAAAAACTTAGTGTGAAAGTCTCCAATTCTATACTCAAGGTATAAAATTGGAATCTAGCAATCTACATTGGCATACTTAAAGAAAGACGAAAAGGGTATAATAACTCTGTCACTGACCGTGAAGTTGTTTTCAATCAGAAATACATACATCAAAAAAGTGAATCAACTAGTTCTTTGATGTCAGATTAGAATAACCCACAGAGTATGCCAGAGTAAACGATACCGCCCGCCTTATTAGACTTAAGTAAAATCCTTATTATTTCGAAACTCTCCTTGATCCGCATTAAAGGAATGTGTCATACTTAAGTCAAATTATGTATATAAGCACAAGTGTGGAAAATGGAGCAACTTATTCATTTAATCTATGTTATGTATCTATGTGTGGTCCATAGTGTAGTAAATACTTCCAATGTATCGAGAACGGAAGATGTTCAATAAATTGAATCAGGAAATTTGAATCAAATTTCTCCTTGTCTCCCCAATTACTCTATAGATGGTTGCCCATTTTCAGATACTTTTCAATTAAAGAGCACAAGCAACCAATTAAATGGCTTGCCACCCAATCAATCTTCTTTGCAAAAGCAATAAAATTAAAATTGAATGAACGGGTACACAAGTCAACTACTGTGTGCCATGTACGCAATTCGATGGGTCACATCTCACACCTCAGCCACACACACACATTTTATTTGTACGATAAATTCTTTGATCCCATAATAATTGAGTTATATGGTCGTTTTAGCTGTTTTTTAAGTGACATTTTGTATTTGCTTTGTATGTAAAGAAAACCAATCTTTTATGAAAAAGTATAAGTAACATTTATTATATCTAACCAAATTAAGCGGTTTAATTTTTGTATTCAAAATAAATCACCAACAATCAATGAGATAGTTTTAAACTTGTGTTGAGGTAAGTTTGAAAAGTTAAATGTTGCAAAATAATTTGACAAATTGTAGGTAGGTAAAAAAGAATTGATTTCGTGGTATTGCAACTTGATAGCAAAGTGCAAAATAAGTATATGCATTTTAAAGTAAAGTGATAAATAGAGATATTAATTTCATCAATCTCACCTCAAGTGCATGGCTACAATGTTGCATCCCACAACTGGTTAGGTGGAAATGTTATTCGTTAGGCATTTTATTGGAATCAAGACGAATTATGTAGAAAGTAAGGAGATTTCACAATTATCTTATTAAAGATACACTACGGTTCACTTGAATAAAGGCAATTTATATTTCTTATAAAAGCGACTGTAATTGAGTGCATTATTTAAATTCTTAAGTGAAATAAGATTTCAGAACTTCTGAAAAGAATGCACTTCAAAAAAAACTCTTTTTTTGTACAAAAAACCGATATTTTTCCAAAGTTTTCAAAAAGCGTTTTCTTGAGAAAACTAGTGCTAAATCATGATTCAGTAAAGTTCACGTTTAAAAAACTTGTTTTGAATAAAAATAGGAAGAGCAAAAATTTTAAATACATAGTCGATGTAGCAAAAACAGACGTTTACACGCGGAAGGTTATTCAAATCGCCAAATTGCATCAAAGAATTGAGCTTGGTGCAACTTGTGTTGACAATTATTTTAAAGATACTCTTTCCTATAGAAATAAAGGAAGACATCTACATTAATCTCACCATCTGAAAGACATAAAATCATTCGAATTGCCTCCGATTCCAGGTATTAAACATGCAAAATCAGATTCAATGAAGGGGTAGATGCAAGTAAAACGACAGTCCGAGGTGTTGTTCTCGGTGGTGGCATCTAAAGAGGTTAAAGGTGAAAAAAAAAAAAATAATAAATCAAAGTGATGAATTCGTCACCCTATTCACATGACCCTCAAATTGTCGAAAACGTCTGGTGGTGGCTTATACACAAGGTATACGAAGAAGGGAGGGATTACCAAGATTTATAAAATGCACTACTGGATCGCACCAACAGCTCATGTAGTCCAAAGCTATGATGTATTAACTTAGCTTGACAATTTAAGACTTTGGTTATCTAATGTGTAAAGGTATTCTCCAGAAAAGTAAAAAAAAAAAACAAATATAGAAAAAAAAAGTTTTATTAATTATTTTTTACAATTAAATAATCAATAATATTGCTTGAGGTTTCATATATAATGCTTTTAATCAAAATCCGTTAAATACAAGGTATACACAAATAAGCAAAAATAAATATATTTTTTTTTTAATGACAACACTTTTTTTATTTTTTTTTTTTATTATTTTATCGAAATAGGTCAGTAAATTTTTTTAGTTTAGAGATGTTGATAAATAATATCTTAAAAATGGCATAAATTATTTTTTTTTTAAGATCATTTGAAATTTTTGTTAGTAAAAAATATTTTTTTTCAAAAAACGGCTTCAACGATTTTTCAAAAAAAAAACTCAAAATAATATCAAAAAGTTTTATCAAAATCGTTGAAGTTGTTTTCGAGAAAACTCGAATAACTCATAAATGTTATACTGGAACGAATACCTCTAGAAGAGATATTCAAAAACAAAAAACAACTTTCGAAATTACGTTAATATCATCTGTACCAAATTTGACGAAAATCCGTCTACTCGTTTGGGCAGTGAAAATGTGTACAGATAGACGCAAAGGCCGATGGACGGCATGACGAAACCCACTTTTTTTTTACTTTTCCATTATCGTAATTTTGGTTTTGATTGCCCAATTATAGAGCAAGTAAAAAAAATCGATTATAAATATTTATAATAAATATTCATATATAATGCTTTGCTGAAATTGAAGAAAACATAGATGATTTTTAAAAATTGAAATGAAATTTACTTTATTCGAAAGATATCTTCTGACATTATAATTTTAATATGGTTTTTGGCATATGACAGCCACGACTGGCACGGACGTAGTCTAATCTAGAGGTCCTATTTTGGATTACTTTTTCCAACATTTGTGGCCGTATTACGGCACTAACGAGGCTAATTGTCCTCCAAGTGATTCACTTATCTGCACAGAAAATAGTTAAGCGGAGTTAAATCGCACGACCTTGTGGATCACATAACGTGAAACTATGCGGTTACCAAACGTTTCCTTCAATAAATCATTTGTTGCCCCATTTAGTTGAAACCACAGCTCCTGAACATCATTGTTGTTCAGTTGATGGACGAAAAGTCACTAATCATGGCTCTATACGGTAACGATTGACTGTTACGTTCTGCCCAGCATCGTTTTTAAAGAAGTTCTGATCAATTATTCCACTAACACATAAAGTACACAACATACATTACAGGATTATCATCACTCCAAATACGGCAGTTTTGTTTATTGACGTATCCATTTAAACAGAAGTCTTGTTTTGTGCCCATTCCTTACTAGATGATCCTAGGTAAAATGTCAAACCAAACTAAAAATAAATCACTTGACAGCTGAAAAAATGGCCACCTATTAATATAGTGTTGCCAACTTAAAGTTCTACACCTCTTAAAAAAAAACCCTTTACATACCAATATTTTAGAATCCCAAAAGAACTTCTTTCTACAATTTTCTGCAGCTATTATTAAGGATTATGTTCCAATTGCGTCTTTAGAGAAGCAGAACTTAACTGCTCTACTCTCTATGATCAATGTAATGGACAGAATGGTGATCGAAATGGAAGACATCCACTGAACAAAAACTACTACCGTATTTTATTAAGGATTGTAGATTGGATCTTCTGTGAATATTGTAATGTATGAATTCTTTTACCCCCCGTTTTTATTTAATTAGGGTATAAGCTATTTACTGAAACTGTTAAGAACGCAACATAATGAAATAAAGTCAGTCGTTGCATAACAGCCAAAGCCCGGATAAAATATATGAAAGATATCTAAAGTGCTACATATTCCAACTAAAATTTTATTAAAATAACTTATTTTTAGGTATAAGCGAAGAAAAAACAACATTTGTTTGCATCGTGATCCTTGACCCCTCTAATGGAATTAACGTTTCTCGGAAAATTCACCACTTTTATCATATTACAATTTATAAACCACCTCAATAACAGCAACCTGAATAAAAAATATCCGCATGTTTTTCATCTTTAAAAATAAATAACAAGATTTTCCAGACCTAAAGAAGTTTAACCTCTATAACATCAGCTTCAGTGTAGGCTGTGGGGTGTGAACTAGCTGTAAGAAGCTCATGTTGCAGTTTTTGTTCACCCAAAAACCACGAAAATACCTCAATGTATGATTAAAAAAAAAATCATCACATCTTTTATAGTTTTTACAAAGAACAAACACAAATATAAAAGAAACCCCAACAATTAATTTATTTATCGTCACTTCAAACAACCGAATCGCAATCCAACACCGCGACCTATCGAAGCAATTTTGTATCCGAATGCTTATCAACACATAATATCTATTAAATAGACTTAATAACATGAGTCTAAAGCCAGTCAACCTCATTAACATTTCATTACCTGTAAATACAAAGTAATTTCCGATAATTGAATAATATTATATAATTAATAGCAGCCACTATATACTCATCACAATTTGCAGTGTGATTGAACCAAGTAAGAGATTTGTGGCATTGCAACCATCATAAGAGAACAATCTGATATTACGTCATTGAAGAAATGAATCCCCTTTTCAACTCGAAGGTTGATTCAGAGTATTTTTTAATGATGTAAAGAAAGTCTATATTTAGAATTAATTTCTTAACAATACTACTTTTTTTTTTGTTCTCAATCTGACAATGGAATTTCGTTTCGATATCATATTTAGTTCTCCAGCACGCGTCAGCTAGAACACCGGCATCATTGCAGCCTAATACCTCCAGGGCTTAGGTCCGCTGAAATGTATGCCAACAAAGTTTTATTGAATGGATATCGATGACAATAATGGGGGTTGGCATTATGATGTGTTCAGTCATTTATATCTTGAATAAGCAACAATCCGGAAAAAAGGGGTCGTATAAAAATGAAAATGAAAATTAAAATTGAATCGATTTAGAAAAATGTGTCATCCATGGGTTTCTGTTTTTGTCTCTCATTCAAAGACCGCAGCAAGCTTGAAGGTGCATTCGTTTTTAAAGAGTAAACAAATGAAAATGCTTTAATTGATGATTATATAGTTTTGTGGGCCATCAGTTCAGCACCCACTGTGGAGTAATGAAAGAAAACCATTATTATCCTGATGGAGACATTTTATTCTTAGCTGGGCGATAAATAAGTTAGAATTGACACTTGGGGAGCAATTAATTAAGAGACATTATATACGAACCTAAAGACTCGATTAATGGAATTTAATTGCAGTCTTTTGTAAATTTGTTATCGAAATGGTATAGAACATTTATTTTATTTGTTAGATCGCATCAATATACAAATCCCATTTTAGTGTGAACGGTATAGTATTGCAATTTAATTGCAGGGAATAACGTAATAAATTAATAAAGCTCCAAAACGTACATTTTACGACTTGGTCACAAGTTGCTGATCTACTATTTAAGAAATTATCGGAATTGTTAATTGAGCAGTAGGTATATAAAGAACGTGTTGAACTATATTCTCTATCCATGACGTACCAACCACAATTTGAACTTATTTGGTAGTAAAGAAGAACTTCGAGGAAGGATAATGAATACAAAGGGTAGTTAGAGTATCGTGACCAAAACAACATCGTAACCAAAACAACAATAAAAAAAACAAGCTAGTTGCTTGTTCGAAATTAGAACAGCGAAGGTAACCCATTCACCTAAGAGCTACTTGCATTGAATATAAATGTATTCAAGCAACATTTCCAACAGCTCTTTTATCATTTAAATAAAGAGATACAGAAAAAAAAATTCTTACTATCTGTCAATCAAGATCCCCCGATTTGTCTGGAATCGTTTACTTCCTCAATGCTTCTTACTATTTAAGCGAACTATGGCTGTTCCCCGGTTCTAGAAAAACTCATTTTCTCGAAAACGGCTCCTATGAAAAATTGCTATTAATGGTAATTACCTGAAAAAGAACCGCTTTTAAAATGTTTGTTTTCTCCTTAACGACGAAAGTTTGATAGCAAAATTTTCGATAACAATGCATTTTTTTCGAAATGGGTCAATAAATTTTTGGTAAAAATTTAGTTTTTTGATGTTGATAAAAATAATCTTGCTGTTATGGAATTCGAAATATTTTACTCCCAGGGAATCAACATGAGTATTCGAATTTGCATTAAAAGCAATTTATAGGACTTCCAAAGTGAACTATTACTCTGAAGAACTACGTTACCGTTGCATTTAAGCCACTTCAATAAAATGCGAAATCGGCACGAGTACGATATTTTGGGCCGCGAAAATTGATAACGGATTTTTTACTATGGGTGGTTGAAGGGGCAATTTTATAAAGAAAAAGTACAAAAATAGAAAAAAATCTTTAAAATAACTGTTATACCTACAATTAAGTATTAAAACTTTTTTAATATATTCTAGCCAGTTTTTAAATCAAGCAAAATCTATGCATAGTTCTTCAAACTCAAAATTAGGGGAAAAAGCATAAAATGTGTGTATGTGCTATTCAGTCGTGCATTTTATTTTAGTATTACCGATCTTCGATCTCTGTGAAAATCAATTAGGCCCTGAAGGTTATACTCCAGTTAAAACGTTACAGTCTTAAAACCAAATTTGGACCACATGACAATATTTTTTATCAAAGGGACTGGTAAAAATGTAATTTGTGCCATTTTTTGGGTTTCTGATGCAAATATCTCAGTTCCGGTATCCCGCACAGATAAAATCTAAACATCGATTTATTCACAACAAAATTACCTCTGAGAACATTAACAAATTATTTTGTTTAAACAAATGAAAAAAAGTTATAGATAAAACAAACTTTTGTTGTTTGAAAATCACTTTTTTGCTACTATTGAAACAATCATCCCTCTAGGTTCTAAGACATAAATGTGAGCCGAGTATTATATAATAAATGAACACTGATATATTTTGTCCACACACTTTTCAGTTTTTGTTTTGTTTTTTCTTATGAATATCTCAGCTGTGGAGTAAGTCAATATTGAAACGCTTAATTGTTTTTTATTATTATATTTTTTTCTATTTTTGTGTTAAATTTAATTTGTTTAAGCAAATAATAACAAGTAACTGTTAATTAACAGGTTTTTTTCATATTTTTTATTAATTTTTTGTAACAATGGAGGAAAAAAGAATGTATCTAACGAAAAATTTGCTTAATTCAAAAACTTGTTTTGCTCAGATCCATTAATTTTCTACAATTCGAGACAAAAAATAGCTCTTTACGAAAAACATGAGCCGAATCAGGATCGGTTTATTGATACCTACATTTTTACGTGCTATATGAATAGGTTGAGTTGAGATAACAATCAAACATGACATTACGATGATAAAGAATGTTGATAAATAATATCTTAAAAATTACGTACCAATTTTTTTAAATGATGATGATCGTCATTTAGACATAAATTTGAATTCTGAGAGCCTCATATTTTCCATGTGCGCTATCAGCTTCAAGGTCCCAGCTGACTGTTGTTTTTGAAACCTATGGAATGTAGGGAACGTGCTGTAAGAATTTAAGGGTTGGGTTAAAAATTCTGCCGGGGTCAAAATTCTGTTACCAAAATTCTTCTCCCAAAATTCTGCTTTGATAATTCTTCATTTTAAAATTCTGCTTCTCAAAATTCTGCTTTTCAAAATTCTGTTTTACAAAATTCTGCAAATTTTAAAAAAAGGTTTGTAAAATGTAAAAAGTCCGCGCTTAAACAAATGAGATGATTATTATATCTCATTTATTTTAGCGAATATACAGAAAATCCTTTTTGTTATAAGGTTGCTCTTTTGTTTTAAATAATTAATATTCTGTTCTATTTATAAATAAAGAAAAAGAAAAATAATGACAATTATTTTTAATTTTTATTTTTAAGGGGAGTAATTGAATAAAATTCAATTCAAGTGACTTCAACTGCAAAATGCGTTTCGCCCAGGTACAACAATTTGTTCTATCTTAAGCGGATAGCAAAAAACAGTTCTATTTGGTATTATTTAGTTCCTTTTTGCTGTAGGTTAATATTTTTTTATTACATTTTGTTTGTTATATATTTTTTTGTTATACACACGTTTATAAAACTTGTTATACGTACCTACATTTGTTTATGATAATTTTTGTTGACAAAGTTACAAAAAAATTGTTAGGTTAGTTTTTTTCTTTAATTAACATGTTACAAATAAAAAACAGAATAAGCAGAGTATTTTTCTTTAAATACCGATTGTCAGAATTGGAAAGCAGAATTTTGTAAGACAGAACAGAAAAAAAGCAGAATTTTCGTTTGAAAAGCAGAATTTTGAAGCCAGAATTTTGACCCGCTTCCAGAATTTAAGCAGTCATGAAATGGCTTAACTTTTTTTATTTTTGTACATGTTTTCCCACCACTTCTTGAGCAGCTGACTTGCATACCCTTAAATGGCCCCTAGAAAACTATTTTTTGCATTACAAATGAAACACGTCACGAAATGATTTAGTGAAAATTAACTCTGCCTTCTTTTTGCCTCCGAATAAGAATAAAAGAATTTCAAAAGAGAGAAAAGGAGAGCACAATTAGAGGACCTACAAAATTAAAAGATTTTATATCTCAAACATTGCATTTAAAGCTTTAAATTACTACTCCTTCATTTGTTGTTTGTATCTATTAAAAAAAAACGATTTTGGAAACTTCGCCACCTTCTTGATCGCTTTTGTTTTCTTCATCACTAACGGAACTAATGTTCAGCCTTTCGGGCCCAGGTCCCCAGTGCCTCTATGACTAAGTTGGGACTGCTTGCCCCCCAATATTATGAAATCAAATACTAGAAATAAGTTTTTATTTCAGATTCATTTCAATGCTGTTGGTTTTACACCCAGTTTTCATATACAAATTTGCTTTCTTCTAATGATATTAAATTACGTATTGATAACTTTTATTTGCAAAATAAAATAATCTAATTTCGTTTTCTGTTTTAAGGTTCCTCATTATGGGCGTGTGGCCTTACTGGTATTTACGGTGACGAGAGTCAAACTCCAAAACTTTTAGATACATTTATCTTTGCCTCACTTATTTCGGCTGTTGATCCTGTTGCTGTTTTGGCTGTGTTTGAAGAAATCCATGTAAACGAAATTTTGTATATTGTTGTGTTTGGTGAATCGCTGCTTAATGATGCTGTTACAGTAAGTTGAAATTATATCAATATTCTTTTTTGTTTCAATACAAAAATATACTTTACTTGTAGTGAATTAGTGTATTCGAGGCCTTAATGATTAAGGTTTTTAAAAAAATAAGTGGTTGCCATGATATTGAAATATAAACTGAATTTAAGAACAGAAATACCTTCAATTTAAATGAATACAAATTCAACTAGTATCACACGATTTGTGTATGCACAAATATTTGTGTATTTTTGTAATAAAAATACACTATATACTATCTAAACTACAATACGGATTACAACAAATGACACACAATTCGTGTTTGTAAGTCACTTACTGCCATCCAATTTAAGGTTCAGATTGCTTGGTGCATTTTTATGACAAAAATGCACAAATTTATACATAAAATTTGTTTTTTTCACAAATCATGTGATACACTTGTTTTATGCATCCACTTATTATCGTTTGTAACCAAAAATCTTTCTTAAATATTTGAAAAACTGGTAATTTGTACAACTTTTTCATTCCTTTCAGGTTGTTATGTACCATATGATGGAAGTGTATAACGAAATTGGCATCAAAAATATTATCGTTTCTGACATATTGGGTGGCGTTGCATCATTTTTTATTGTTGCCTTAGGCGGTACTTTTATAGGTTAGTTTATTTTAAATTGTATTTGCAATTATTTTCACATACTATTGGATTTCAGGAGTAATTTGGGGAGTCCTCACAGGACTAGTCACCAGATTTACAGATCACGTTCGTGTTATCGAACCGATATTTATATTTGTTATGGCTTATTTGGCATATCTTAATGCTGAGATATTCCATATGAGTGGAATAATGTCGTAAGTATTCAATATATTTCTAATTTATTCACCCTAAAATCCATGATGATAAATGATAATATTGTATAATTTCAGCATTACATTTTGTGGTATAACTATGAAGAATTATGTCGAATCGAATATATCACAAAAATCGCACACAACCGTTAAATATGCTTTGAAAATGTTATCAAGTTCTTCAGAAACGATTATCTTCATGTTTCTGGGTGTGGCCACAGTAAATAATGACCATGTCTGGAATACAGTCTTCGTTTTATTGACAATCTTGTTTTGCTCATTTTTCCGTGTAATTGGTAAGTTTGTTTTTTCTTGTCATTTTACCATTTAAACCACCACATGCCATAATCTCTTTTTGAAAACTCACTTATCACAATCAAAAATTTAGGTGTTGTCATCCTCACTGCTATGGCGAATAGATTCCGTCTACATAAACTATCAAATGTCGATCAATTTGTCATGTCATATGGTGGCCTTCGAGGAGCTGTAGCTTTTGCTTTGGTACTGCTGATCGATGAGGCCCACGTGAAACAAAAAGCAATGTTTGTGACAACAACAATAGCGGTGATATATTTTACGGTCTTCTTGCAAGGCATTACAATTAAGCCTTTGGTAAAATTCTTAAATGTCAAACGTGCAAATAAGAAAAAACCAACAATGAACGAAAGGATTCATGAAAGGGTAAGTATTTAAATAAACTTTAGGTACTCGTACCCTCTTAAATTCACCAGAATTCATGGATGATTTATTCAAATGAATTCCTAAAACCTAGACGATTTGTTTGTAAAGTTCCTAGAAATGTAACTTTTATGTATGATCCCGATAGACTTAAATAAAGCTTACGTCAGTGCGATTTTTTTTTTAAATAGGGACGATTTTAAACTCTTGAATTTGCAGTGTGAGCATTTTTAAAATATTGATTTAATATAGCTTTTTTAACGGCCTTTAGTCCATACAAAATTTGGCGTTTCGTCCAGGTGGGTCTAACTAGGACGCATCAGTTGACATTATTAGTGAGGCACCTTATGGTGCTTTTAAAATGGAAAAGAAGATGTTAACGTGAAGTTGTTCCAATATTTATATGTGCTGTTTGGGTATTGCTGCTCATACCTTAGAAATCGACAAACTACTCGACCCGCTTTTAAAAATGCAAAAAATGTGCATTCAAGTAATAACTCTATTGGTATTCAATTTTTGGGAAGATAATTTTAAGCCAAAATATGAAAAAGCTTAAAATTAAATAATTTTTTTTTTATGTACATGGGGTCCAGTAAAGAATAGACCATATAGCTAAGGGGTCAGTTATAGCGATCAGTAAAAACCATCAGTAAAATATTTCTTTCGGATAATTTTATATGTTGAACAAATAAAGGGTTTTCCAATAAGGACTTGACAACTTTTTTTTGAAATAAAATGCAAACCATTTGAGATATTTCAAAATTTTTGCTATTGACTTGAAGTACAATCAAAACATTTATGAATGTATTTCGACTTCGTTCATATGGCCACCGCGGGCACGTTTGCAGCGGTCAATTCGTTGGACCCAAATTTCGACGACACGGCCACACATTTCGACCGAAACGGCCACTATTTCGCGTTCAATGTTGGATCTGAGCTCTTCTAACGTCGTCGGCTTGTTGGCATTAACCGATGACTTAACGTACCCCCAAAGAAAATAGTCTAGAGGCGTTAAATCGCACGAACGAGGCGGCCAATCGACTGTCCCATTTCTTGAAATAACACGCTCATCAAACTTACTCTTCAATAATTCGATTGTAAGATGTGCTGTGTGGCTCGTGGCACCATTCTGTTAAAACCACATGTCGTCCAAATCCATATCTTACAATGCGTCCCAAAAATAATTGGTTATCAAGGTTATAACGCTGGCCATTCACAGTAACGTGTCTATCGTTATCGTCGATGAAAAAATATGGCCAACAACGCCACCGGCATGCAAACCGCACCAAACAGTTATTTTTGTGTGGATGAAGTGGTGTTTCTTGAATCAAATGTGGATTTTCACCAGACCAATAACGCATATTTTGTTTATCGTAGAACGTACTTCAAATGGTCCATCGGCTTAAAATCTTGAGTCAGCTTGATCATGTATGAGTGTTAACCAAGATCCTTACTCAAAATACGCAATAATGTGGTCTGAGCGATGCCCAATTCTTGAGAACGCCATTTTTGACCATGTTGCGTCGTGAAATTTAGTTGGCAAACATCAGATTCTGATTCAACACTACCAAAAACATAAAGTAGTACTTTCCCAGTAAAAACACAATTTGACTGGATTATACTGAGTTTGGAGCTCAAAAAAATTATGCATGAGTATTTTGGGAAATGAATTTTGTTTTTTATTTTAAACATTTGTTATAAAATTATTTATTTTTGAAACCTTTATAAATAAGAGGCTTTAACGTCCACACCCACAGCAACTTTGTTTCTAAGAGCAAGTACGTGCGAACCAGTTAAGCATTTTATTATACATTTTCAATTTTGTATACATGTAAAACCTATTAGTGCAAGGTGAGATCTTAGAAATGACGAAATTTTATTTTTGTCATAAATTCTCATGTGAAATAGTAGTTGATGATGATGACAGATGATAGATTATGATGATGGGTTAATTTGATTGATTTAATAATTTTATTGAATTTCCCTTAATATGTAAAAAAGAATTTATTTTGATAATGTATGAAACGTGTACGTGATAGTCAACTCAGTAATTATGATTGAATTTACATTTTTAGACTTCCCGGCTTATGTAATATGAAAACGGCATGAACATTTGAATCATCAGTTGTAAGAACAGAATAAGTCCATTTGAGAAAACTTGTGAGAAAACGCAAAAAAACTGTATACCTTCTTTCTTTAACTTTTTACATATGTTTGACTTATAGGTGAAATGTATATCTTAAGGATGCGAGTAAAATGAAAAATGTACATATGCAATGTTCTAGTAGCCAGATATAACGGTTTAAAAACGATAGATTTATTCCTTTCCTACAACTGATATTTTGAAATATCAAATAGGAGGTACATATACTTTAATGAAATGAACATATATTTTACAAAAGTAATGCTTAAAATCACATCATAAAGTATTAAATAAAAGAAAATATTGTTTAGTTAATACAAAAACAAGACTTAACTTAATGACCTAGCCAAACCCTAACTTGTAATATCGATGCAGTTTTTTTTTTTTAAATATGTAAGGGCATTGTCTTGCCCAACAAAAAAAAGTACGTATCTGACAGAAAGACTGAAAAATTTAAATAAAAAAACTTAACTTTGGTATTGTTATTATTTATTAGATAAACATATAACTCCTGAGTGGGCCTTAGCTATTTTTTTTTTTCAATATGCTAACTTAAAATTTATTTCTATTAAAAAAATCCTACCCCATATTTATTATTCATGTAAATTCTTTGCAAAAATGTTTAATAATCATTAAAAACCCTTGATTGTATTATTCTAGTTCATGGATCATTTGATGGCCGGAATAGAAGACATCGTTGGTAAGACTGGTAACTACAATGTGCGTGATAAGTTCAAACGATTCGACAATCGATTCATTCGTCCGCTTTTAATCAGAGACTTAAAGGTAAACTTACTCTTTAAATACTGTTATTTTTATTACATCAATTAAATATGTGTAAATAATATGTTAAGACCCCACGTGAAATAAATTTGCAATTTTTTGACAATATACCATTGCAATATCTTGAACATTCAATCGAACAAAGACGTCAAACGGCTCATTTTCAACAAATATCACCAATTCCACCAAAAACATCACCAAAAAGTTCTTCAAGAAAATTAATGAAAGAAGATGATGAAAATCAAGAAGGATTATAAATTCAAAAAACAAACAAAAAAAATATCCTTTTGGTGATCATTCTTTCTTTTCGTTTAATTATAATTAATTTAATTTATTTCTGTCCGTTTATAGCTTTAAAAATTAATATTAATTTTTAATTTAATTTTAGGGCGCTGAGCCAAAAATTATCGAAACATACTCAAAATTAACAATGCGTGATGCTATGGAAGTTATGAGACGAAATCCTTCAACTATTGGACAAATTTCTGGAACTGAATCGATGAGTGCACTATTTAGGAATTACACCAGTAATTGTATAGGTGGAAGGTGGGCGCCGCCGACGTTGTTTCCAACTTGGTAAACGAATTTTTCGTCAATTATTGTTTACCTAAAGTGCATGTTAAATCAAAAAAAAAAAATCTTTTTGTATAAGAATTTGACTGTTTGAACATGATTTAAATGTTCAAGCTGTGCATTACTATCATCTGATATTGTATAGTTCAATTCTATAGTCTAAAAACCACAATATTTAAGAGCATGTAGTTAGAATTTAATAGTTTTAATAGATGAGTTTTTTTTGTTGAAAGATTAACAATATATAATTGAAAATCTATTTTATTAATATTTAGATATGCACCTCATTTACACATTTTGCACCTGTCGTAATCAAACATTGCTCTTAGTTCGAAATATACACATACAACGTAAAAATACCATAGATTGAATCTCTTAAAAAAACATCAAGCTAAAAATGTGTCGAAAATTTTGTATACTAACAAATTTTACTTAGCAATTTCGAGAAATAAATTCATTTACATACAAACTAATGATGGTGCTAAAGCTTTGGGCTCCGGGGGTGTCTTGATTTCTCTCTCCTGTGTCAGAGAATTGATCTCTTGGTTTTTTCCAAATTCGTAGCTTAAGTCTTTGAAGATCATCTTCAATTTAACCACTCCTTTGGAAAATAAGTCTTCATCTGTTTTTCGTATCTTCTAGTTTTACGGCTGCCAATTAATATGTTTATTAAGTCCATTCAAATACATTCCGAGAAAAACGCAATTTAAAATTTCGTTTTTCATACAACTAATGTTTAGTAAAGGCACATTTAGTTTTAATTTTTAAAGAATTAATTAAATTGGGTTTTAAAAAGTTAGGATACAATACTAAATAAATACTACATTAGTTTAATTTTGACAAAAAGTGGACATGTGTCGTTTTTCCCCTGGACCCTTGAATTATTAGATACGGAATTTGCTGATAAGTGGAACGTTTTCGGTAAACAACTCGTCTAGTTTGTTACTATGTGTATCTTCTTTGCCAGAATGTAGTTATCTATTGGCACAGAACGGACCATAAATCAAGTTTAGGGCCTTCTTTTCGAATACTCCAAAATAGCATTCCTCTATTTACAAAGAATTACATGTTTCTGCACCATAGAGCAGGATCAGGATGTTGAGTGTTTTACTCACCGACTCCCTTCTTCACGAAAAAGGTCTGTTCCTGAATTCCTCTGTCAGCTGAAAAACCAGTGATTTGCCAGAGTTATCCTTGATTTCCGCAGATATAGTTTGCCAAGTTACCAGCTGTGAACATCCGGAAGTAATGTTCCTTCTGGCAAAGTACTATTATGATAGTTACTGAATATGCTAGATGAATGTCTTCATTTATGACAAGATCCACTCCAATTACTTCTGATTCCATTATTGAAAAAAAAAACTCTATAATAACAGCTTTTTTGATTCTTCACATAATTTCCAAGTTATTGTGTGGATTTCATGAAGACAGGCCATCACCCTGTCCTAGTCTTTGTAGATTTTAATAGAATCTCTTAAGTGTTTTATGAGTTTAGAAAGGGCAGCAAAACTAGACATGGCATCTTTGAAATCGGGATGGTCATCGATATTTTAAAAATCAGTAACATTGTTCATTAACACATTGAGAGGTTTTTTCTATGAAAAGTGCAAGAAGGTTTTATATGGCTGAATTTTGAACTTAATCTAAGCTAATCCTCAACTTTAAGCGTTTACAGATTCCAATTATCTTGATTCTTACGAATCGTGTTTAGAAATTTTAAACGCCAACAACAGTGCACTTACATTTAAATGTCTCGAAAAGTGTTTTAAGCCTGCCTTAGAATAAAAAAATGTGAAAATCGCTTTACCTTTCTTATGCAACATAAACAAAATTATATTGCAGCGTTTTCACACCAAGTCGCAAGATAACGAAATTTTATTGAACTAGATTATGTTTGAAAAGATACTTTCAACAAAATTAACTAAACGCAAACAATTCAAAGTCACTTGTTTTTTCCCCTTCTCCCTTTTTTTTATTTTATTTGGAAATATTTTTTTCGCTCTGAATTTTTTCAGCAAAAATGGATCTTCCCTGGATTTTTTTTCCACGGAACAAAAAAATGTATGAAATGACATAAATTTCCTTGGGAATTTTGTTGCTTATACCAATAAATTGCAAAGGAACCATTCCCTCGGTATTTTAGTTCCCAATTTTTTTACGAAGGGAACATTCCCAGGCAACTTTTTATTCACGATAGTCCCAATAATTTCTCTTTGGCATTTATTAAACTGTTATACCAAAGAGAACAGTGTGCTACATTTCTCTTATTTTTTACAAAATCAAAATTTGATTTCGTTGTAATCTAGATTAAAGACAAGATTATGAAAAAAGTATAGAAAATCCATTAGATTTTTATCAAATTAATGTTTGTGTTTGCAACATGAAAAAATTATCCTCACTATCGAGAATAGCTTTTATTTTTTTGTTTCATGGACTTAAAAACAAAACATAACTGTTTAAAAAAAAACTTCAACTCCAGTCTTTCTCTGCTGTAACCTAAGCATACGAAATACAGGAACGGGTGTTTGACGAACAAAAATGCGGAGTTGTACAAATACTCACGCATTTATACAGGTTCAGAGTGCAGTTGTATGGCAACTCGCAAGGCTCCAAGTTAATGTTAATTCCAGGTTCGATTCCTCTCAATTCTCTTATTGATACGATTGCTTATTTTAACGAAATGCGCCCGCTCAGAAACGATTTTTATGATTTTTGACAAAAACACTCACCTGTTTGGAATCTTGAAATTTGCTAAAAGTGAAATCAAATGCAAATCGTAAAAGTATTTTGTAGATGCACATGCATTACATTCACAAACGGTCCAAAATCCTTGAAAACAGTCTATTCCAACACGATCATGACCCAAAAAACACCAGATAGGTCGTAAGTAACATTTTGTTCAAACAAATAAAAAAAATCTGTTAATTTTTAAAGTTTTTCATGTGTTTGCATTTTTTTGCTCTCGTTCAAACTTACCTTTTGGAACAATTTTAATACTAATAATTTTTTGGAGTAGGTTTCGGTAAAAATTGGTTTACAGAAATACGATCAATTTCACAATTGTGTGCAAAATTTCAAGCTATTACCACTGAAAATAGTTTAGTTCTTGCTTAGGACCATGCCATTTCGTTTGCATATTTTTTGCTCGCTACTGTATTTAAATTTTCAAAAATTTTCTGTATCGGGATAAAAGAAAATCATGTTTATTTTATTAATTTCAAATAAACTCGAATAGAATCGATTTATTTACTAAACGGAGTTTTTAATATATCATAAGATCATTGAAATAGAGGCCAACTTCCTATATTAGCTTGTAATAACCAATTTTGCTTTGAAGACACAAAAATATAAGAAAAGCTGTTTTTTTTTGTATTAATATAAGTTTATACATTTATTAATTTTTTTATCTTTACTATTTTCATCGTAGAATCTATATTTCTTGATCAAAACAAATAAAAAAAAAAAAAACAAAGGTAAAACATGAAGACGAAGCACTGCACTTAAAATTCGTTTACCGACAAAGTTGTCGTATACGTTTGTGTTGTTCTCGTTCTAGTTTATAGTTGTCTTGGTTTGTGGTTCACTAAATTGGACTTCTAAAAATATACAAAATTTCATTTTCAGTTTTTCTACCGAAATTGGTCTTACTATTAAAAAAAAAACAAAGACATTTTTGTTAAAATTTGGTTAAATAAATACAAATAAATTAGAAGTCCAAAAACTAAATTTATACATTTTTAAGTATAAACTTATACTTACCAACTACCTTTTTAGTCCTAGTTTAACAAATCTAGAAAATACATGCTCACGCAATCTGGATATGCATGAACTGGACTACAATCCGTCCAAAAAAGATTTAACCGATGCAAGAATTCATCATTTGCTTGCTGAAGAACTGAAACCTTACAGAAGGGTGAGTTTTAATTGTTTTTTTTTATTGTTTTATAATTTATTTTTTTGACTAGTAAAAAGTAAAATTATAATTTTACACATAAATAAATAAAAAGTATTAGATATGAGTCAAAATTTTAAATAATGTTGACTCTTAAAAACAAAAACAAAAATCATATTACATTCCAAAAACCAACATCTCAAGAAACAGATAAAAACCAAAATAAAACAATCACTATACATTTTCACAAAAAAAAAACTTTGCTTATAAATTGCATAAATATTTGTTTTTAGTCAAATTCATGTAACAAAAAAAATAATTTTTATTTACATATTTTCTATCAGATACCGCTTAATAGATTATTAATAAAAATATATATATTTTATTTGTCTCTTCCCATTTTTTTGTTTCAATTTTAACATCAACAAAAACATAAACATAATAATATGTTTTAAATCGAATTGGTTGAAAATTGGCTAAATCAAATTTTATAATTTTTAAAAATCATTTTTGAAAAAAAAATAATAAAATCTCGAAAATAAAAAAAAATAAAATTTAACAAACAAAAAATAAATGTATTCAACAATAAACAATATCAGGCTTCAATGGCAATGGTAGGCAATACAATTGGATTATGATTATTATTGTTTTTTTTTTGTCAATTTTTTATTAATAAATTTGTGTATGTGTATTTATCACTTATATCTCTTTAATAACCTGCCTATTTGTAAAACTTTCTTGTCTAACGTAAAATTTTAACTAATAATTTGTTGTTTTTTTTTTTTTATTAAATTAAAATGTATAACATTTGAAATAAAATATAATCATACAATTTGGTATTCGTAAATATTTATATTTAAAAAAAATATATACGCTCATTTTTCGGTTTCGCATTTGTTGAAATATTAATTTAAATATGCACAAAATATATATTTCTTTCATTAATATCGCTAACAATAAGAAGAAAACAAAAAAAAATCATTTCAATAAACTCAAAAAGTCGTTATGTGTCCTTTAATATCGCTTACTAATACCATGTTGCTTATACAAAACAAACTAGTACAATCCATATTTTTAAAAGACTGAGGCCTAATTTAGTCAATATATTTAACTTGGAAATTTATGACATTTCATACAAAATTTTAATTTTTTTTGGAAATGGCGACTTAAAATTTAACGGAGATTGAATAAACTCGGCCTAAGCGCTCATTTTAATCGCCCCGACAAAGAAAACCCTTTAATGCTAAATATTTTGATGAAATCTTTCGATTTGATATGACAATGAATACTTGTGCCAAGTTTTATCCTGTATATAACTGAGCAGTGCTTTTTTGTCTTTACTTAGAAAATTTAAAATCGAACAAAATGAAAAGCAAAACTGTAATTTTCCATGTACGATGATGATTTTGGGTCGCATAACTTCAATTAATTTATTTGTCAGGATGTTAGCCCAACACCACATTGTAGATTTTTGGGTTGTAAAACTTTTTGGATATTAATAGTGAAGTAAATGTAAATATGTCTACAAATTTTCGGCCTGTTGTTTCTGTCTAGAGTTCGTATCGTGTTTAAGCTTCCTGGACTTCAATTTTTAGTTGAAATGTCAGAACCAAATGTTTACATATTTTGTGTTTAAAAAAAAAATAAAATAAACAAAAAATAATAATGCTACTTTTGAAAAATAAACTTATTTTTGATTTTGTCAAACTAACGTTTTGTTACCAAGCACTGAGTCTGATTTTACAATACTTTGTAACGTTAAAATTGAAAAAATCAGTTTCAACAAATATTTCATCATTTTTTCCAAAAATAATGTTATTATTTTTGGATTTTCCAAAAACTAAGCAAATATTATTTTAATAGGTATCTGGTTGTTAAGTTTTGACTTAAAATTGAGCATTAAAAACTAAAATATATTGCAAGAAATCTACCTTCAAAAAAAGTTATACCTAGCACAATATTGTAAGTGTTGCCGTTTTTTTATATATTATTTCATTTATTTTAAGTATGTAGGTTCTATTTTTATAAAATTGCCTTTCCTATCTAAAAGTGGGTTCTATTTGAACCTATCCGTTTTTGACCCAACCTTCAACTTTAAGCCTTTTGTCACATAAAACTATTAAGGACAACAAAATATCAAAATCTTAACTGTTTCTGGGTACTTCCAAAAATTGTCGGTCTTGCGTATTTATTGACTTTTCTACATTTTAAAAATATTGGGCATTGCTGATTTCTTAAAAATTAAGAAGTGGATGTGGGCAATATTTTCCTTGGTTTATTGTGTTATAATGCTATAAATAATTATTTATAGCATTTTAATTTCTGTGGAAATTGATCAATGATGACAATTTTTTTTAGCTAAGAACTTACCCGAAAAGTGTTTTTGTTGCAATGCAACGAATCAATAATTTTGGATTATAATATATTGCATCTGGTAGATCGTGTCAAAAGTCACTGACCATTTTCAA
This sequence comes from Meliscaeva auricollis, assembly GCA_948107695.1. Taxonomy (NCBI): domain Eukaryota; kingdom Metazoa; phylum Arthropoda; class Insecta; order Diptera; family Syrphidae; genus Meliscaeva; species Meliscaeva auricollis. The sequence continues at coordinate 29,985,731 of OX403618.1, forward strand.
AAAAATATTCTAAATTATGATATTAAATGCATCGATATGCGTGTTTTTGGACTTTTTAATTTGTCGAGCATTCATACCTATAACTTTTGACTGCGACATAAAATCATCTCAAAAAACATGTCAAAATGTTGAAAATGTTCTTCTTCACTTTTTATCATAGAAACAATTAATGTTAGTTTCTCGAGGATAAAGAAAAATACATAAACTTGAAAAAAATTAAAAAAAAAAAAAAAATTAAATTGTCATAACTTCAAAACTACAGCCGAAACAAAACAAAGTTAGATCAGGGTTTTCTTTAGATTTCTTTATCTGAAGGCAGTTTTAATTTAATAAAATTGGATATGGCTGAAAACCAGAAGTTGGCCAAAATTTTTTCCAAAACTTTTCCTCTAAACTTCATTTTGCGCACCAAATGCCAATTTTATTTGAAGATGAAAATATACTGTAGGATGAATAAATTTATATATCATAAAAAAAGATGTCTCGATCGAAATGAATTATTTCTTAAATATGCATAAACTTCATTTATTGTTGTGTGTTGCTTACAAAATAGGAATTTACATAATAAAGGACTATTATAATCACTTAGATCTTGGAGTATATAGAATTGGATCTTAATAGAATTGGATCTTATAGAATTGGATCAAAACTATGAAATTTAAATGATCAAATGCAATATTGATGCAGTTTTTTCAAAATGGTGGCCAAATCCCGAATTGGTTGGTACTTTAAGATACCCCATTCTACCAGTAAATTCCGCCAGTAAAAATACTGTAAAGTATTTTTTCCGGGTCAGGTTTCTATTTTGTCGAATTGCCCTGAGCTATTTGGAAACAATTTTATTCAAATATCATAGACATATCATATGGAGGCTAAGTACTAATGATTACTGGAAAACATAATTTAACACTATGAAGTAGTCCTTACTCACACTTTGCCATAAAGTTTCGATTAAAACTCGTTCGTTTAATTTTTTTTTAAGAGTAAACATTCGTTAGTCGTTAATTTAACAAGAACCGTCTTATATGTTTGGTCCTTGCTTTGTTATTGTAAGTTGATACTAAATCAACTCCTTCCGTTAGTTCATTTCAAAATTCCGAAACTAATCGTTTAATACCTTTTTATTGCCTTTTTTAAAAGTTGACTTGAAACAAAAAAGTCAAAAGTTTAGCAAAAATTGTAATATTTGACTGGGTATAAGTATTTCTGGCATTTTTTAAAAACAATAAAGTAATAATTTATTTATTTATTTGTTTGATGTGCTACGTATTGTAGAACAGTGTCCCAAGTTTATATGTTTAGTTTATACAAATGAGAAAATTAGAATGTTACAAACGAAGTTTAAAAAAAAAAAAAAAATATAATAACAAAAACTTAAATCAATAAAAAAAATATAAATTTGAAAGAATATCCATGAAAAAGTCAACAAAGTAATATATATTTACTTATACACATGACAAAAGTTTATAATTTTCAATCGCAGAAGAAAAAATATACATCGAATTTAAGTAAAAATAAATAATAATTAACAATATAAAGTAAGTTGAAAATATTGGACGAAAAACTAACTTTCATAACCATCAAATTTTTAATCAGGACATACTTAAGTTTTTAATCGGGACATACTTAAGGATCAGAAATTTGTTCAGCAAAATTAGCAGAAACCAATCTTTTGAATTTCTTAAAATTGTAAGTGAATCTCTCTTGTCTAGAAAGATTATTCCAAAGCTTAATTCCACAAATGAGAAACGATGAAGAAGCCCAACTACTTCTATGTCTGGGTATACAAATCTCAGAGGTATTTCTTAGGAACACAATTTTTCTAAAAAGGTATACTGGGGTTGACTTAAATATTATTTTGTGTAAAGTGGAAAGAACTCTTAACTCCAAAAAAGGAACAAACGACATCCAAAAGAAGGTATTGACTAAATCAGAAATGTGGTCCCTCCTTTTAACAGAATAGACATACATTTTAATATCATTAAAGCATACTTTTAACCTAGATAGAACTATTTCAGTAGATCCAGAAAAAATTTCAGCTCCGTATAAAAAGTGAGGAACCAGTAGAGTCTTTGCAAGCTTCACTTTTATATGAAGAGGTAGATAATCACTAATGTTATAAAGCTTTCTTAACATAAAATCTGTTCGACTTATTATGCCATTTACATGAGCTTCACAAGATAAAGTCTCATCTAGCAGAAAACCTAAATTCTTAACCTTAGACTGGTAAGGAATATAATAGTATCCAGCAAGCTACTAACTGATCTAAAATAAAATGCAATTGCCTGGGACTTCTCTGGGTTTAATTTCAAAAGATTATCTAAAGCCCATGCGTCTATAGAAAGGAGACCTGCGTTGATAGAAGGGACAAATAATGTATAATATCAAATAACCTATACTCTACTTTATTTTATTAGTACACACAATTTGGACCTGCTTGGTTCGGAAACCAAATTACAAGTGATTAAGGAAAAAAGTTTCAAATCCTAATATTTCAACTTATTTTTCTTTAATTTTTGGTTAGAATTTCTGTTAAAATTAAAATCGACCAGGGTTGACGTACCAATGAATTTATTGGCATTTATGACAACATTTATGATCAAGCTTTCAAGAGCTTTCCGCCTATAAAAACTTGAGCTTCTTGATGAATCTTTTGCACACGCTCTCCCATCTTAAGGCAATTTGTGTAGATACTCTGGATTCATTTAATTGCATATTGAGTAAATAATTGAAATGAATTTTAAATAAAAAATCGAAACAAATCAAAATTACTAAATTACGAAAACACCATTATATCGAATGGCATACATAGTTAAATTTTAGCAAGCATAATGTGCTTCTTAAAATTAGAAGCATGCATTGAAAATTTATCAAAACTTAATTTAAATTCTCTGAATTCATATACACAAGGCAGTAATTTTTTCTTACATAAAATAAAATAGAATATTATTTATATTCTCTTCATGTATAATATGGTCGATGTTGTTTACATTTTACATAAACTTTTGTGCAAAATTCATCGTAATTGGAACTCTGCTGTGAGACCACGCTTTATGGAAAATAATTTTAAACTTTCCTTGAAAAAAATTAATACTTCTTACATTAAAATAAAAATTGCAGTTCCAATTACAATGTGAGTTGTTAATGTTGTTTTGTGTTGAAAAAAAAAAAAATAAAACTTATCTTTAATGTCTAACAATTCAAAAACTTTATAAAATAAATAATAAATAAAATCTAACAAAGAGAAAAGAATACAAAATTCTTTAAACATTTTTTTAATTATTATTAAATTAAGAAAATAACTTGAAAGCTAAAAATATTCAATCAAATATAATCTTATTCGTGAATTATACCGCCTCATTCATTAAAACTATATATCAGTTAAATCGTTTAGTTACTTTGTTTTGTTTTTTTTTAAATTATAAATTTGTTTATAATATATATTTAAACAAAAAATATTAATAAATTATGGATTTCGTTGCATCACGTTGCTTAATATAGTTTTTTTTATAATTAAATAAAAAAAAATAATTGCACTTTATTTATATCTACCTGTTGTCAAACCGCCTATGTTCTTGTAACATTTTTTTTCCATTACAAAAATCATTTTATGTTGAAGTGATAATTTATTTTAAAATTTTTGGTTTCTTTTGTTTTTTTGGTTTTTTGTTTGTAATTAATTCAATAATCAATTCCGATGATAATGATAATTTCTAATGCTTTTTTTTTTATAAACTTATTATAGCATCGCCGACTAAGCTATAGCAGACATGCAGTAGACGACAGGGATCTATCTACACAGGTTAGTATTTTTTTTAATTACACAAGTTTTGTTTTCAACCGATTAATTTCTGCGTATTTCACTATTTTTAAATTTTCAGGTCAACTACAAATTGCAAATGAATTTCCGACGAATGTTTAAGGACCGTCAACATCATAAACGCAGTAAAAGAGATAAAAATAAGGTAATATACTTTATAACTTTTATGCTTATTTTTATCTGTTTCAAATTTTGTTTACTAATATAAATTATCTTCTTTCATAGCAACAAGATGGTGTAAAACAAAATCACGTCTCATTTACTGATTTTCAACAAAATGGAACAACCAAACAATTGTCGCATGGTACGAATACGAATGAACCTCTTATACGCAAAAAACTAATCAGAAAACATTCTCACAAATCACTTACTAAATATCGTAGATTAGAAATAGGTAATTTTTGATTGATTCACAAATTAAAACAAAACAAACGAAAAAATAAAAAAAACATGCACTGAATTAATGCAATGATGATGAAGATAAATTAATAGTAAGATTTTGATGTTACATAAAAAAAGAAGTTCTAAACGAGAATTGAAAATTAAAATAATTCAACTTTAAACCTTATTTTGAATTAATTTTAGGTACATGGAAACCTTTGCATGAATATTTTTTTTTTACAACAATCATAGAAAAATACTTCATCAAAGTTTCCTTTTAGTATTAAATATTTGCATTTTCACATTCGAATTTTAAAGAAGTCTATACATCCTTTCAATTTTTAATAAAATTCTCACGTTTAAAAAGTAGTGTCAATGTTGGTTAGTATAATGTTCCGAAATAAGTCTGTTTAAATTGTATGTGTGTTACGAAAATGACTTTAATGTACCATTAGATCTAATGGTTCCAAATTTGTTTTGTTAAATCTTCTTTTTTTTTCAATTGTAAAACTCCACATTCCTGCAATAATGCGTTGTTTTTTTTGCAATATATCAGCTTATCTTTACCTTGAAACTGTTACGACGTTTCATCATCAACCTAAATGCAATGAAATATTATAAAACTTTATTGTTAAAAATTTCAAGCTCGTGACGATTTTTAACTCAATTTGTAAAAATAATTTAGTAAGTACATAGCTATAGTTTGTAGAAAACTAGTTTTTCTGGTTTAAACTTGTCAATTACTGAAGAAAAGTAAAAAAAAGCGAAGTTTTTTTTACAATGTTAATGAAAAATCCTTATTCCAGTCCTCTGGACATGATTTTCTGCTTCCGGAGAGGATTTCTTCGAATTCTTTCACACACATCTTTAATTTTCGCACTCGTTCGAGCGACTCGTGGACGACCACTTCTTGGTCTGTCCTCTACTTTTGAAAGATCACTAAACCGACTAATGGCCCGATAAACAAACATTCGCGATATACCGAGTGGTTTTAAGAGTTCAAAAATTTGATTTGAATTTTTTCCACATTTATCCAAAGCGATTATCGCTACTCGATTTTCTTTGACTCCCCACTCCATGTTAACCGATCAAAAATTGAAACCAAATTAGCTGCCATTCTTTAATTATAAGAACACGTGTTTCGAAGAAAATTAGTTAACAGTATTATTCCTGATGGAAGTTATTGGAAATGTGCTTTGGGTGTAACAGAATTTATGGCTAGACTAGGTATTTGTTGATAGCCAAAAAAATATTCTCGTATTAAAATTTTAAATAAAGTCAATCCAATAAATAGTTTAAGAAAAAATGATTTTCAAACTCAAAATTTTGAAAAAAAAAAATTTCAGTCAAAAGTTTTTACCGATTTTTTTTTTCAAAATTTTACATTATTAAATATAATTTTTCCTCCAAAATTATATAGCCTTATTTTTAAGCAATCAAATACAGAAAATTAAAATACATATCTTATGTATTAATTATAGTTTCTCAAAAAAATTAAAAAGGAAAAACTATATTTTATGGCGTAAAATTTAAAAAAATAAATCAGTTAAAAATTTTTTTGATATTTTTTTTACAAAATTCTGAGTTTGAAAAAATAATTTTTTCTCAAACTATTTATTGGCTTAATTTTATTTGAAATATTAACAAAATAAGATTTTTTTTTTTTTTTGCTATCAAACAAACTTTTGGCATATAAACTATGCCAAAAGTTTTCCAATAATATAAAATAATAATATAATATAAATAATAATACAAAAATATAATATAAAATATATAAAATGTTTTAGTGGGCTATAAGGTCACTAAAACATTTTATATATCTATAACGATACAAAGGTCACAAAAAATCATTTTTTATTATTTTATAAAATGTTAACAAAAATTTTTGATAAAAAAAATACTTTCACAAAAATCTTACAGAAAACCCGTTAAGAGCCGCAATTTTTAACCGGTAACTGTTGATGTATTTTTGAATACCAACATTTGAAAATTGTTTCAGCATTTGAAATTGTTCCTGAAGTGTTTTGAGCTCCATAATGTTATTAAATCGCAATACCAGTAAAGTTAGACTTCGTTTGGGCATAGCATTTCTCTAGTCTACTTAAAAAGATGCCAATTTTACATATAGAAGAACAAAAGTCGGGTGGTATACAAGTGGCACTCTGAAAATAATAACGCCACAACTCACATATGTAAAATTTAGGGTTTTCCAAATAATATTTTTCATGAAAAGAAAAACTATTAATTTGCCTCATTCGAAAATATATTTTTTTTCTGGCTGTAACCATGCTCAGTGATTAATTATCCCTTTCCATTATTTGTGTAGGTATATCATTCCCACACATCCATTTGACACCACAATAATGAATGATTAAGGGAGCCACAAAATTTAATACATAATAAATTCTTTACATACTACCCACATATGTTCGTTATTCACATATTGTTTTATATAATTTATTTAACTAATTACATTACAGTAATGTTATAAAAATATAATATAATTATAACAGACAACCCAAGCCAGCACCTCTCTTCTTATCATGTTTTGATGCACATGCATCCATTCTAAAATTTTGACTTGTTGTTTCTTTTTACTATAATAAATTATTGATACGTTTTTTCTACGCATGCAAAAGTTTCAGTACCATTAATATCAAAAATATATTCAACACTTTTGCAAAGAATAATAATTGCATGTCTTATTTAAAGTATAAACCTATTTCTGAGAGTTATTTGTGAGTACCTTCAATCAACTAAATCATATAGCTTCATGCTTTTCGCTAAAACTAATGCAATTTCATAAAAAAAAAACCGTGGCAGTAATTTTTTTTACTATAAATATATAACGAAAATAAATAAATATTCAACGAAAAAAATTGATTGAATAAAGTAAATAAAGAAAAATATGAAATTTTGAAAATTAATTAAATAAAAAAGAAAAAAAAAAAAACAAATATCCAAATTTGGATGCTTGTGGGGCAAAGCCATTATTATCATATCTCTCTCTCATTTATCATCATTGTTTTTCGTTAATATTAAACATAAATTAGATTACATTAATGAAGTCCTAAATGCATCAGCAGAAGAATATCCTCCGAAACAAACTGAAGTCACCATTAATGAAGCTGGCGATGACTGGGAAGAAGGTCTAACATTTACTGCAAAATCATCACGTAAGTAAAAAAAATAAAAAAGTATTTTCATTTACATATTCTTATCACGCCATATATAATATAATATAATCTGTGGTTTTTTTTTTTCTATATTCTTCATAATATACTACTCTAAATTATATTATATATCGTATTATTTTCTTTCTTAATAAAAAATTATTGTATCTACCATTAAGTGTTTTTATTTTTATAACAGTGAAAATTATATTTTGCTATTAGAATAAAACCAAATATTAGGTGATAAAACTTTCTTAACAATTTGATACTTAACTTGTTTTATTTTTTTGATTATTATAAAATATATCTACTCTTTTTTTTACGTATTTATCCATTTGCAGGAACACTCACAACTTTATATTTTTTTTTTTACTATTTTAATTTCTGTTTTGTTTTTTATTTGATTTATTTGTTTTTTTTTTTTTTGTGACATTGTAATCAAAACCATAATAGACTCAGACAAACTTCAAATTCACCGTTTTTGTACGTAACGCAAAACTAAACTTCCAATTACCTACTAATTTAGATAAGCTGGACCTTTTAAGAAATACACTTTTGTTTCAATACAATTTTATATAAAAGATAGGTCTCTTTTGTTGAGGCATCGATCTATATATTTTCTTTCTGTACTAACGCATAAAATAAGATGAAATTTAAACAATACAAAGCATGAGTTTTAGTACTTGGTGGTTATTAGCTTTTTTCGGTATTTTTTCTTTTGTTTTATAAAAGCTTGTAATATATCTATAAGCTTTAATTATACTTCAAAGTTTAAATATGTACAATTCTTTTGTTCTTTCAAAATAAATGCAATTACAAAAAAAAAAGGTTGCGCATACGCCACAGTGACCGACATTTCATTTCTTCTTTCCAATTTTGTTTTATTTATATATAAATATGTGGGTGATAAGCATTTGATAAAAAAAACTCTAGAAAATATGTCTGTATAAGGCTCAACCAAGTTTGCGTATGACCACTAAACACATTTAGGTAAAACGATGCAGCTTTTTTATCGAATTTTTATTAAGACCAAACGTAACGGTATCTATTTTAAAAATATAACCACTTGTTACTTCTCATGGATCATTCAAATTGAGTCTATCTCGTTCGAATAATAATTGATTAATGAATTCGTATTCGTAAAATACTGAACAAATACCAAGCTAACGTTTCATATTTTTAATAAAGAAAATTTTATAGACAAAACTTTGTAATCATTCGATTGATTCAGCTACTAATTATAAGAAGAGTAAAATTGTGAAACATTTTGATGTAATAGATCAGGGGCCCATTTTACCAAACACATTTTAGTTTTTACTTTTACTTTGCAAATTTCTTTTTACCAAACGCCAATTTGCATAGAGTATATTTATTGAAATGAAAAGCTGAAAAGTTTTCCTCTTTGCAAAATACCAAACACAAATTTGCAAAGTGAAAAGTTCTTTTCTGCAAAGTCATAAACTCTGCAAATTATATTAATAATTCAGAAATAAAAATGAGGGATTCTAGTAAAATTCAGTTATTCCAAAACATATAGATTATAAAAGTCTAAACATAAAAGTTGCTATTTTTAGAAGGAATTTGTTTTACAAAATTGTATGATTCCCTACGTTAGGGGTGGTGTTTCGCCTAAAATTCCGATTCGCATTCAGATTTCTCCGTGAATATTTTGTCAATAATATAAGGTTGTAATTGTTGGAAAAAATGCTTTCACCTGATTAGAATTCAGCACTGCAGTCGACATCAATAGAAACAAATTACCAATACTAAACGATCAACTATAAAATATTTAATTAATGCAGTTGCATTGCTAATAATGGCACTTGCCGTAGAAGACTATCTGCACGATTTTCTGTTCAGTTGTCGTTATTTTTATCAACAAAAAAAAAATGGTGTCAATAGGATTTGAACAGCGAACCTATATTGTGACAGTCGAATACTCTACGATTTTCAGAATCTTTTAATGGCCGCTCAGACACTTACTTACTTTGCAATGATACGAATTCAACTGCAAAGTTCTATTTTAAATTGGTGAAACGCTTTTACTAATAGTTTGCTATTGAAAAGTCTTTTCACCTTGCAAATATTGTGAAAAACTTAGCACAATTACTTTGCAGGAAATTATTTATTTGCAAAGATGCAAAGTGAAAAGTGAAAAGTGTTTGTTGAAATAAGCCCCAGCTACATTATGTTTATCGTAATAAGAAAACTAAAATCTATAGAAGTCACTTCTCAAAGTTAATAACTGTATTCATTCAATGGCGTAAATTTCCCATTTGTGTAAATCTACACAAATCTGCGTAAGTCTACACAAAAGTTTGCATGAACGCCTTGAAACCGATAGTGTAAATTCTGAATTTTTGAATATCAAGTATGTGTTTTTTGTTTACTTTTATTCTTTTATTTTATCAAAACATAAATACATAAAACTATTATTCATCTAGATACCTTTTATGTTAGATAATAATAGGGGTATTCATGAAACCTGGCAAACTTTTCCATCTGGTAAAAGGGGAAAGTTTACCACGCATGTTTCATGAACGCCCTTAAAGCAACTTGGGTAAATGTTAAATTATGTATTTATACTTGAATTACTAAGAGAAAATGATTGTTATTTCCTTGTCTTTGTTAACTAGCTACATATTTGTGGCTAGTTATATCTAAACTGGGCACAATTAAACGTTAAAAGTTTTCCATAATTACCATTTTCAGATGGTAAACTTTTACAAAACAAATTTGTATGGAAAAGTTTACCATATTCTGGTTAAGATTTCCTATAGAAAATTTGACAGTTCGATTACCAGAATTACTATTTTACCACTTTTACCAGGTATACCAGGTTTTATGAGTACCCCTAATAAAAAAGTCAGAATGACATTTGGTTAAGTTTACCCAATCGATTTACGAAATTTTATCTAGTTTGTGTAATTCATATCCTATACAAATTTTGACAGTTCATTAACCAAGTGGGAAAATTACACAGATGGTAATTTTACATCGTTGAATGCTCAATCGTTTTGCCTGCCTCAATTTTGTCTTTGAAGTTGAAACTTATTTTTCTTGAAAATATGTGGTAATGTTATAAAAATGATCTAATAGTTATTAAAATGATGTTATTAAAATGAACTAATAAAATACTTTAAAAAAGGGTACCTTAATTTTGTATTCCAACATTTTTATTGCGCAATAAGTTAGAGCCGTGGTACAAAAAAAAATATTTTTTATAAATACAATAAATACATTTTTCAAAGGACTTAAAAACAATTGGTATGCCATCTTTTAGATGCTATTTATCAACATCTAAAAAATAAATTAAAAAAAAAAAAAACAAAGAGCCGTTTTCAAAAAGCAATTTTTGAAAATTTTGTCTCTAAGCTTTATTTCGGCAACTTCAATGAATTTATGTAAAAAAAAACGTTGAAATCGAGTGACACATAACAGAATTTAAAAAAACAGCTCTTTTTGTAACCAAATCTTATGGAAATATGTGTAAGCCAAGTCCAAACATGTGGGCAAAATTTCATTCAATTCTATTGAATAGCTCAGATTTTACGGATTTTTTCCGCTCTCCCATACAAATGGTACACTGTGCGACGCGTACATCAGATTTAGATGCAAAGATTAATCGGTCTGGTGCGTTGTTGTTCATATGCTGAACGTGACATTCATCTCAGTTGGTCTATTTTCAGCTTTTTTGACAAAAAAATCTAATTTTAAGGGTTTAATCCACCTGCTTTCAATGTTTTTCAACTTAAATTTGAAAATTATTGCTAATTTCAAAATTAAAGTTCCAAAATATACAACTAATTTCTAACAGAGAGATAGCATGATGGGTAAGGCACTGGATCGGTAACTCAAGAGACACGAGTTCATATGCATCTATTTTTTTTTTAATTCATATTGAAGATGAATAATTTTGATTCAACGATGTTTTCTTTAAGAAAAAGCACTTTAAATTCACTTCTTTCATCTTTGATTCCAAAATTTTCATCTTCGAAGCTGAATAATTGCAAGAAATAGGTAGTTAAATCAAAGTGGTTTTCTTTGATTTTGTGTTGTTTTTTCTCTGGGTGAAGTTATAACTGCCCGCGTTCACGTTTCGACCCACTTGATGGTGTTGGGTCTCTCTTCTTAGTTTTGAAGAAAAAAATGTACCTATACGGGATTTGAAGGTTTCCGGTGGCCTGATATGCTCTGCTCATAAATGAAAATATTGAAAAACTTAAGAAAACCCATTCCTTATTTAGTTTTCAATTTTGCTGGGTATACTTATAAATTTAGTTCAAAAAAATTAATGACAATCTGGTCGTTCACATATAAAAACCAACTACACAAAATACAGTAACACTATATTCACCATATATAATTTATAAAACAGCCAATTATTATTAATTTACTAGGAACCGTACTTAATAATGTTTAATTTTTTGTATATCACAGAGTTTTTCATCTTATTTAATTTTTATTTTTTGAATACATTATGTTCTCTATCAACATCGTCTGTCGTGTTTATCTTATAATTATCTTATTAGGTACTTAGAAGGTAGGTAGGCTATACAAAAAAAAACCTCTCAGTTCTTATAAATATGTACTTTTATATGCTTTCCTATTAAATCAGATTATTTTGTCGCTTAAATGTGTAAATGAAATAATAATGCTTTCAATATACAAAAATATGCTTTTGATTAAAAAAAAATAATAACATTTGCTGTAAATACCTAAAAAATCAGACTAACATTTATACATTATGCCTGATGATTGAATCTTGCATCAAAAATATTCTAGATAAATTATATTTTTAGATTCGTTTTATTTTAGTAGAAATATTTTATTTAAATTGAAAAAAAAAAAAATACAAAAATCTTTGGATGAAACTTTTTGTTCAGTGCATATGAAAAAACCCCTAATTAAAACATTTTGTTTGCGTTTATTTCTCTCTTTCTTCCTACACTTTTTTAACTTCTCTTGCCACAACATAAATTGAAACAACCACCACACACATTCAACAAATAATAATAATTCTCAATAAATCCATTGTCATGACATTTTATTGATCAAAACAAATGACAATTCAATAAAAAATAAAAAAACAATAAAATATTTATATTATACTCATATACAAACCAACAGCGGACTCAGATCTTGCGAATAATAATTCATTGATAGCACATATTACAAGCCTACCAGGCTTTGATGCATCCAAAGCAAGAATTGTTAAGCATTATGCATCCAAGAGTGAAAGTCCTGAGAAAATCCTTACACCTGATATTGGTCCGACTGCGGCCGAATTAATACTACCATGGCGTAGGGACCGATCCTCCCAAAGTATTGGTAAAGAAGATTTATCAAAAAAAAAAATACTTTAAATAAAAATATTTTGTTGGATTTTCATTATAATTTATTATTTTCATAATTTTTTTTATTAATTATAGTCTGTGCTAATAGTTTATCAATTTATTTATTTTTGTAATTTTAATGATAATAAGCTCGCTGATAAACGCAAGATTATAGATAAATTATTATTTAATTTAGTTATTATTTCTTAAATTAAATTCATTATTTTATTTTAGTGATATTGGCTGTCCCGCTAGTTAATAATTTATTCAAATAGTTAACACACGCATACATTGTGACACGGACAAACAAATAAAACACATCACTAAATAATTATTCTTTCCATGACCAAGCACAAAATTACTAGTTGATATGACAATTTCTATTATTTTTTTTTATTTTTTTATTATTTTTTTTTAATGTTTAATTTTAATTTAATTTTGTTTTTGTGTTATTCTTAAATTTAAATTTGTTCTTTTTATATTTTGTTAGTGCCTCAGTGAAAGGTACCTACTGTATTTTGTTTAATTTTTTAATCTTTTCTTCTTTCTTTTACATAATTTTCGAATACTAATTTTCTATCACTTTTTCTATAATGAATGCATTTTTGTCTGGATATATGTTTTTATATGCATGTTGCATGAATTCCATGTTAATTGCTAACGATGTTGCCAATTGCTGAATTGATTTGAACCAACACTTAATTTTAAATTTATCTAACTAATAGTTAAAATGTTCGAATTTGAAATATTGAGTTATATTTATGACATCGGGCCAATTTCATTGTAAACCTAACCTTATGACTTAATAAAAATCTGATAAGAATTAGAAAGCAAAAAAACTGCAAGAAAATTTCAAAAATTACTGAAAAATTGTTTTTCTCTCAAATATCTTAGACATCAAAAAGGATACTATTTCCGGTGAATTTTCTTCTACAGATAAATCCGTTATTCAGAACTAGCTGCAAATACTTTTTTGAGCAACATGCAAGAATTTGTGTCATTGAATAGCCTGTGTATTGAAATTGCCAAGCTGTAATGCGAAAGAACTCTGAATTCTAAAAGTGGACGTCATTATCTATAACTTGACATTAATTTCAGCGACACCTCGAAAATTGGTCTGATTGCACCTTACCACGCAAATAATGCCAGAATGCGAACGAGAAGACATTTTGGTTTCATAATTACTAATATGCATCTTTCATTTGCATTTTTGCAATTGTCGCCCGAGGTTTTCGGATGTAGAATTTTAGCGGCAATATTTTTTATAAGCTCATACAATTTTGATCTTGGTAGCATTGTCTAATGTGAAATTAGAAACCGTATTAGTACAATTTTATGATTCCAATGCTCCATGCTGTCTCTTATCGGTAGGGCGTTAGGGTGTCGAATGATCACATATTTTGAATTCGCCGAAAATGTTAAGAAATCCTTAGGTTTTCTACAACGAAACTTGCTTACTTTCGTCCTCAGACCTAAAATGTCCGTGGTGATCGATAAACTATACCTCTATGCTTGGAATTCAAAAATACATAAATCTTTATGGACTTATAACTGCCGCTCGTGTCGGTTTTTTTTTTTAATTATAATTAAGATTTTTGTTAACACAAATGTTCATTTCTCCCCGTTGAGGTTGTAGTGGAAATTTTCTCAAAACTAAACTTGTTTTTCAGAATTTTACGTTATAACATACATACATTTTTTTCTTCTTAATTCTTAAGGAATGTTTTCAATAAAAATAGTATTCGGTTTTGTAGTGTTTTAAATTTCTCAAAACTATAACCCCCAATTTCACAGTAAGTAGATGTTTAAACTCTACTTTAAGTTCGGTCAATTTCACAGTTTTGTTTGGACCTTAAACTGAGTTTAATTTGTATTAAGTTCAAATTAAATGGCAGCATTTTGCCGTTTAAACCTAATATTTTCATTTCACTGATCAGAATCAGAATAAAAATAAAATAATCTATCGAGCTCGTCGGCAACACGAAATATTTGTTTTTGTTTCACGTGTTATTTTCCTCAAAGAGAGAATGAGAAGACATGAAAAGCAATACAAAAGTGAGAAAAACAAAAAATGCTGCCAACTTATTTTCATAAAATCTAGTTAAAAGAAATGCAGCTAAACTGAAGTTCAGATTTGTCTAACAAACCGAAAAAGTTAAACCAAAAATTTAAAATTAAAAACGTCTACTGTGAAACTAAAGGTAAGAAATTATGTTTTAACATAAGCTTTTTGTGTTTAATTAACATTAAATAAAACCACTAAGTTAAGCCTAGTACTCACCTCTTCCACACCTTGTTATGGGCCTTCTTACCAATTTTTAAAAATGTTTCAACAATTCCCATTGAGGGTTTGGCCACTAACTTCAAAAAACTGCACCAGTATTGCAACTTTAGGTTTCACTATATATATTCAACTAATGGTCCTTAGGTGATCGTTTGAATGTCAAAATAAGCTTGTTTAAATACTGAACCGATTAACATTAAAACCAAGGTAATACGACTACTCTTAGTGGATATAATAGTTTTTTTTTTTGTAAAATCCTATTTTCAGTGCAACAGAGCTTATTTTTCAGAAAACCCCTTTCCAATACTGGTACAGCGATAAAATTTGACACACACATTTCATTAGCAATGAGAACCAAGAACCAATAAATTTCTTGTATAGTAAAATGTTGAAGAAAAAATATTTTTTTTTTCAATTCCTTTGATTTATCCGTATCCTTAATACTTCCAATCTTTGTCCTGGTACAAGAGACAAAAGTCGTCCACTTTGAATAAGTTTTTATCCGAGACGTTATAGTATTGGTTTCGTGAGCTTGATTATGTCAGGTAAGGAAAATGCAAACATTTGTAACTTTTCTTAGAAAGCTTGGAACTTTTGTCCGGCGATTACTTCGATGAGGTAAAATTTTCACAATTTATGTGCACATTTCTTTATAACTTTAAACGAGACTAATTCTTCTTGTAATTTTTACGGTGCGGTGGTGTGAGAAATGCTGCCTAAAAATATTCTCCCTAGTTTGAAGTTGAAGAACGAGAAGAAATACTTCTGGTGCCAGGTAGAAAGAGGTTAAGTAAAAACAATCTTTGTCAGATTTTTTGTTTGTTTTAAGTCACTTTGTTCTCTTTTTCGTTTAATTCTATCGGCATAAGTCAAGCGTAAATCCTTCCAATTATCAAAACTATTTTGTATAGATATTATAAGTTAAAATTTCGATCTTCAATCTCATTTTGTGAAACACTACTAATTCTGACTTAACCCCTTTCTACCTGCCACCAGAGAATTAGTCTCGTGTAAAGAGGCCCCATTGGGTATCACCAAGTTGATCCCAGTTAGTGCCTACCCGATTTCTACTAAACCCGACTACTAAAAGAATAACAATCATTAATCTAATGTTCTAATTGATGCATAAGCCCGGTTAAAGCTTTTTAAATACCATCTAATCCTTAAGTCTAAGAAAAAACAATCCTTCACGTTCTAGAGTCTAGATATCAAAGAAAAGTACTCTTATCGAAATCAGTTTTCAGTTTTCATAAAAGATTTTTAAGTGCGAGAAGAAAGCTAACAAATGTCACTTAGCATTCATATCTTTTGAGCAATTCAATTATTATCAGCAAAAGCTGTAAATTATTTTTTAAAAGTAAACTTAAAATTAAAATATTGTAAAGGTAAGTTATACGATAATTAATTAAAATTGGACCAAGCACCTTTTCAGCAAATTGTTCAACAAAATCATATTGCCTTTTTGTGTTGCATGTCAATTTATTTCTACTTAAAAATAGACTTAATAGAAAATCTTTCTTTGTTTCATTTTTCTATCAATTTCCACAAAAATATATGTATTTTGAATTTATGTATATTGACATTAAATTAAAATTAAATTTTGTTAAATTAGTTGCAGAAAACGTGATTATAGAAGAAGAACGAAATGCATCTCGTGACTCGGATTGTGAAAGACGTGTTGCCACACCAACTGCCACCGAATCCCAACTGCCATGGAAACGAGGTGAAGAGGATGAATTATCAGATGCTGTGCAACAGAACGAATTTCCTGCCTGGGCATCAAACAAGGAATACCTGGCTTATAACTCACCCAGTGCCACGTTTCTAGGTAAATTATTTTTATACAAAATTATGTAGGTAGCTGTTTTAAAAATATAGGAAAGATTTATGGTTTTAACAATATAGCACTTAGTAAATTCTTCTTTCAAAACAATATATACAAAAAGATGTAAAAATACACTTTATATATTTTATTGTTTAACTATAAGTTCGATTTAAGCTTAATTATAAATTGTTTGTTTATAACGTAGAAGCGCATGTTTTTTTTTATATATATATATTGTGTACATAAGTACCTAACCTACAATTTTATTGTGTTTTTTTGTTTAAATAGCTTCCTCTATAATTTTGTTTTAATGGCCAACATCAACAAATAAAAACACCATACATAAGTGAATTTGCTTTTTTTGTCTAATAAAAACAGAACGCAGCTTCTATTTCACTGTAGAAATTTTAGAAGTTAATGTTTAGTTCAAATAAACATTATCAGCCTTATTCATAAACGAATTATAGAGAGTGCATAACCATATACACTCCGTATAAAGCCTCTGAATGCGAAAACCTGAAAACATTATTCATAAAACTTATGCAACGTTGAAAATAGACTTTATAAGCTAAGCGCGTTTAAAAGTTAAATAGTGGCTGAATAAGGATATTTAAGGAGCGAAATGTCATTTTGAAATTCCATTAAAGAATTTCAATATTTGAGAATGATTTGAAATTGCTTTAATTTTTTTTTTGTTGAAAAATTTTTGATAAAAAAAACGAAAAAAAAATTAAATAAATATAGCTTGTCAATTCCAAGTAAATAATCCAAGTTTAAAATTACTACGAATACTCACACATAACACATAAGTACTACAAACAAATAATATTGAAATAAAAATGCCTTTCCTCATTTCTTCGTTTTTAAATTATTGGAATTCTGTAAACGCCGTAACTCAAAGGCTACAATTCGCGAATGTGAAATATATCTACATAAATGAATAAACAAAATTGCTAGGCCAAATTATTTTGACCTTCGGTGGATCCATTCTTCAATGTTTTCTTTAAAAAGACAGCTGAGTGACAGCCAAGCTATTATTACTGATAAATTTAGTTCATTTTCCCGTTATGGTACTTTTTCACACACGCTCTGTTATGGATTGGAAAATGTTTTATGAATAAAAATTTGTGAGTTTATGTAAAAACAACAAAACTTAATTTTTTTTAGACATAAACATGTACGAATAAATATTGACTGAAAATGCAATTCAATTTTTTCACTTTCGTGAAATACTTATGTAACAAAAATAAACACTTATATAGTGAGCGCTATGTAACTTTCATTATGTCTCCAAATAGAGGCATTATAAGCTAAACGCTTTTCGAAGTTAAAATGTGGCTACATAAGGTTATTTTTGATGGAATTGCAACTGTCGAAAAAGTCTTAAAATGTGTTCAATTTTTTATTTCTAAAATTTCTTCAAATGTAAAAAAAATACAATTAAAATAATATTCGTAAAGTTTCTTATTCATCTGTTAAACAGATTTTAATGAATAAGGTTGTCAATGAGTTTAAGTTTCGGTTTAAAAAACAAGCCTTGACTTCGTGTAAACCAAAAAAATATTACCCATTAAAGAAATGTTAACGAACTAATTTGACATTACAGAATTAAAAATTCCTATAGTGTTTCCACCACCTTAAAATTAGGCATTCAAAATTTGTTTTGCAGCAGATTTTGTGATCATAATTAAATTAAAGAAACTTCTAGTAAGATTTTAAAGGTTTTAACAATTGACAAAAACTAACTGTCTAAGTTTTCATTTCTTATTAATAAATGTTTTTTTTTTACATAAATATGCATTTATGTATTTGTATTTTATTATTTAATCTTTTTTATAAACCTAAATATGCTTGCACTCTAAATATACATTAAATATATGTAATGCTCAGTTTGTATTTATTTTCTTTTATTTTTTTCTTCCTTCTTCTCTCTTTATGTGATGCAATGTTTGGTACCACTTCCTCTCCCCAAAATAAAAATAAAAAAAAAACTTTACCCAAATCAACACAACTGCAACCCGTTCACTCATTCAACTTTAAATTAAAAAAAAAAAAACATACACCGGACTTCAAAAAAAAAAAAATTTAAAAAACGAAACAAAAAACCAAAAATCCTTATTAAAAAAAAAGGTGGACTTTCAAAACCTAAACAGGCTAAATCTGTAATAGGTTTCTTTCGACGGGAAAGCTCCGGTTCAGGGAGTGGAGGTGCGCCTAAAGCCGTTCCTCTGGTTGTCGATCTCAGTGAAATACCAATTGGATCGGATCCGTCGCTAGCAGCCGCCTTAACTAGTGGAATGGTGCCTTTTAATTTACCACAGCAACAGCAGCAGAATATTGCGGTAATTGGTGGAGCTGCTCGATCAGACAAAAGATCTGCATCAATATCGGGGGCTAGTATAGCCGATGGTGGTCATTCGGGACCGTTTCCGGTGACGGCTAGTCATCGAAGAAATATAAGAAGAGGGTCAATGCTTGAGTTGAGCGGGTAAGTTTAATTTATATTTTTTTATTCCTTTTTGGAGCTATTTATACCTTCTTTTGTTTTACTTTTTTTTTTGTTTTTTAATTTTTTTTTTTTTTTGTAAAAACCTATACAATTTAATCTGGTTTAAAATATTATATATGTCAATTTATTTAAAAAAAAGTCTATCTTCTAATTAAAATGTGTATAATAATTATAAACGTTTGTTATTTTAGGAAAATTTGCATGAACATACTGCTTCTTTATTTGTTGTTTATTAAAGCTAAATTTCGATTATCGATTTTTTCTAAATATTAGATTTGTATACAGGGATAAGGTTCTTATATTAAAATATTGAACTGGAAATTAACTTTCACTATTAATATAATAAATATCCTTTCGTCCCGGTAGACTCATCAATTGACTAGTGAGAGGTCTTCTTTAGATTAAGAAAAATAAATGAAAATAGGTACCTAATTAGAACTCAAGAATACAAAAATCATGGTCGAAAAGTTTTGTTTTTTTTTTGTCGAATACACTGACCTTATATTCGATTTTTACGGTTCTAAGCTATGTCTTTGGAAATCTCGGTGATTTCCATAGTAGGTACAGTAAATTTTTGATCAAAAATATTCCTAGAAGGAAAGTTTTGGGTAAGTTTTGATTTCTATGATACATCATGTTTTTGGGGGTGCTAAATCCGAATCTGATGCTTGCCAACAACATTTTGTGACGCAAAATGGTGAAAAATGCAAAAAAAAAACTAAATTTTCAACGATTTTGAAGTTTTTGGAAAATTTTACCCTGAAGGATTAGTTTTTGGTAACTACTTTGTACTTTAGTGTTCAAGAAAACTAGATTAGCTAAAATTTGAGCCTACAATTTTTAACGAAGCCATTATAGTTTCCAAAACACAAAAGTTTAACAATTTCTGGGACCTCTAAAATGTTTAGTAGCATGTATTGATATTGTTCAGTGTAGTTTGATTTTTATCCAACTAGCATTTTTTCCTTCTGAAACTAGTAAAAAATTATTTCTGAAAAGTACCAATAAACATCCCCAATGTGTAGTGTACCATCTTGAAAAAACGCCGCCATATTGGATTTTTCGCATTTTGGTCTTAACTAAAATTAATGTGTTTTAACTACTATAGTTAGACAAAATTTAAGACAAGTCGGCTATCAATAGTTAACCTTTAATCCTTTAAACGCATAAAACTATAATTTGAGTACAACAGGTAAAATATTACAGAAATACCTTAGAAAATAATGATAAAGTTATGAAATTTGACATAAATGTTTAATTTGTCATACAAAGCTAAAATTTAAAGGTTCTTCAAATAAAAATTAGACTTACCACTATTTTCAAAGTGATTTCTCCGTTATTTTACGTCTACTACATTACAAGTCTAAATGAGAACCGAAAACATGTGTGATAAGTCAGGAAATTTGTTCTTGGTATTGGCTTAATTGGATCCAGCACCTTAAACAGCATATTTTTTTTCTTGTATGACATGACATTGAGGACAATTACTTACCAAGATATAACCAAAGCGCGATATGGCGGTTTATTTTAATGGTGGGCTACGCATGGATGATATTTGTTGGTACTTTTCAGATATCAATGAGGGTATTGTTTGGAATATTTTTAATAAATTTCAGATCGAAAAAATGCTTCTGGGTCAAAACAAAACTACACTGTACTAAACAATTTAAAGTTCTCAGAAATTGATAAACTTTGAGAGGTGTATTTTAGAAACTATAATTTTAGGTTAACTAAGTTTTGAACACTTGGGTACAAAAACCAAAACCAAAAACTAATCTTTAGGGTAAAATTTTCCAAAAACTTTATAATCGTTGAAAATTTCCATTTACCATGCTGCGTCACGCAATTTTTTTTGGCAAACATCAGATTCGGATTCAGCACCATTAAAAAGCATAAAATATGATAGAAATCAAAACTACCCCAAAACTTTCGTAGTACAAACACAATTTGACTGAATTGTAGTCAGTTTATTTATTGACTTAACTCGATTTTGCCAGTTCTAAGAGGCCTACATTTATATTACGGGCCCAGCTTGCTACAATCGCTTATTGTTTCAATGAACAAGCTTTAAATTATAAATCTCAATTTCTTTTCTCCAGTAAAAATTAGAACCAAAACAATTCAATTCATCAAGAATGATCAGTTTTAAAAATAATTTTCTTTATGACAAAAAAATTAATAGATTTGCTATTATCTATTATATATATTATTAAAATAGACAATATATATATATGTACATAATAAACATTTAGAAAAAATCGATACATCGTATATTATTAAATTATTTCGTTAAATTTTTATTTTTATATTGAGAAAATTAATAATTCTTCTTGAATAAAGACTTTTTATTAAATACTCTCAGCTCCATAAAAACAAAAATCTCCTAAACAAAAATTTTAAATAAACTGAATACTGAACACAATATAATACCAACACTAATTTCATTACTTTAATATTAATTTCCATTTTCTCTGCTTAAATGTTATAAATTTGAATGATTGGTAAAAATGCTTTTTGTAAATACTATTTTATTAGATATTAAAAAAATAAACTTATTGCTTGGTTTTGATTTTGAAGGCTATGCTCCTAATATTATTATTAGTGTATATTTTATAACAAAATTTAATAATGTTTGTTGCAATGTCACATTACATCTAAGAATAAATTGATTGCTTTGCTTTGTTATTTGTTGTATTTGAATTATATTTGTGCTTAAATAAAAATTAATTGTTTGCTTCTATGAGTGTTTATTTTTGTTAATGCTTCGATGTAAATATAATATGGTTGTTTCTAATATCAGATTCACCTTGAATATATTAACAACTTCCTTAGTCATACATTTATATGACACGTATTGGAGAAAAAACTATGCTTCAATAAAAAAAAAAAAAAAAAAAAAATAAGGAAATATGTATAATGAAAACGAAAACAACATTATTTATACTGGGTATAGATACCTTTTTTGAATGTTAGGAGTTTGTCCTTTTTTTTAATTTCAGAATTGAATTATTTAAAGTTTTCGATAAAAAAATTTTATATAATAAAAGTTTTGAAATAATTTGGTGCTCAAATTGGCTTTTATATCTTTGTCTTACTCTTGCGTAACACAAAATAGCACCACAATAAGCAATCAGAAAATTGTTGGGTCTTGAAAATCAAGCTCTACTGAGCCGTGAAAGCTGGGTTCCAAGAGAACAATCGTTAAAAAAAAAATGAAGGAATCGATAGGAATTTCAAACTTCTTTAAACTTGTATACCTATATTAAATATTTTTAGCATTTTCAAGACGAATCCACAACGTCATTTTAGGAAAAAAGTTTTAGAAAACATAAAACACTTACTTGTTTCCGATTAACATTTCAGTTATTTTGATTCTACTCATGCTTAAAACTAGAGGTAGGCAATGAAAGTTTTCGAAAACCAAAGTTAAGAGCTGAATTTTTCAAAATTAAGGTTTTGACAAAATCTCAAACCGCCTTGGCGAAAACTTGATTTTTTGGAAAACTGGTATTTCACAAAAAAAATATGAATAGGGAAAAACTTATACTTTGGAAGCAGGTTTGGACATTTATCGCAAGAAAATTATTTTGGTGCAGACTGCAGAGTGAAGAGGCAATGAAATTTTCTTGTTCTAAATATTAATTTTGGGAGGATATCTTTCTCATTATTTGAGTCTGTTTCAATTTTGTTTTAATAATAATTGTTCACTATTTGTGGCTTTAATTACACAGGCCTGCGATGAAATTCTCTTTTGAACCAACATATACTTTTCCATAGCATTTTGCCTGTTTCACTACTACATCAGCTACATTGAAGTACATGGATGATTGTGTAATATCGATACATGCACTGTAGACAAACTAACTAACTTGAAACAGTAAAGATGTTACACATGTCATAAATTTACTACAATGTAACTGATGTAGTAGATGAGAAACAGAACCGAATCTGAATTCGAAAATGATTCATCATGTGAGACATTCTGGAGACATTCCAAAATAAATAATGTAATCAAAATTGGATTTGATATAGTTTTTCGTCACAGGGCAAAATTTTTAGGGGCAAACTAAGGGCCAGTTCTACAAATGTGGTTTAGCCTCAAAATTCGCTGATCTCTAAGGATCTTCAGAATCTAAATTCACCGATATTAGCGTATTAGCTGTGGTTCAACTCTAGATCAAGGATGTACATGGCTATATTAACATACATGAACCCTGAACTATGTATTGCTGAAACTGAGCTAAACCGCTGATTTCGTTAGACATAAATTGCTAAATCCACGGTTTAAGAACTTGTACAACTGGCCCCAAAAGACCTTACCTTTGCCCTTTATTTAGTTTTCTCTCAGTTTGAGAAAAAGAATTCTAGTCTTATATGACTTTAAATAAAATTACATGACTTAAGTCTTATTTAGAATAAATCATTCTTATTATAGAGGCTTACTATCCCTTCGCGTTATGGTTTGTACGATGAAACTTCACGCTGGAGGTCCGTGAAAAGTAATAAAAAAAGTTTTATATATCTACAATTTGAACTTTGCTTATGTTTTACTAATCCTTAACATTTGGCGCTTACAAATTACAATTATCTTGACTACAACAAATTTAAGATATTTCCAACCCCAACAATGACGAAGCCGACGACAACAACGGCCGGTGCGGGAGCAAAAAATTTAGGTTTAGCATATGATGATGTGAAACTTAAAGTTTTTTGTAGAACATTCCCTACAACGTTGCGGGAAAGTTTTCGATTACCAACGTGCAATTTAATTGATATTTTTTTTAATTCCAAAATAGTTTTATTCAGATACTTGTTCTCGTTTTTTAATTCTTGTTTTTTTTTAGAGTTTGTTCTAATTCGCGTGAAAACCGACTTCTAAAATAACTTGTGGCCCAGAATCTAATATTTAAGGTAATACCACTTTTGCACTCACGGTCTCCATTAATCCTAGGATTTTTTTTATTAAATTAAGCTAATCGTGAACATTTTAGAAAAACAAAGGATGATTTTTTTAATATGAATAAAGATTATTAAAAAAGCTGAAGTCTTAAAAGCTAGTTTACTTTGTTCCTTACGTTAATTTTTTCTGTTATAATAAATAGAGAACACAAAATTTCCAACATTTTTGTATGCATATTTATAATATGTTTATAAATACATACAATACACAATGCACACTAAAATAATTGTTGGTGCTAAAACGTATTTTCGTTCCTCAAAACGGATGTATTTTTAACTCTTTTCTCTTTACTATAGGTAAAATTTAATAAACTAAACAAATTAAACAAAAATTAAATTAATAAAGAAAACCACTTACATTGTTTGAAATTATGTGTAAATGTGAAGATTTTTACATCAAAACCTATTTTTACGTTGTTTTATATTTCTAGATTTTATAGCAAATCACCCTCCATGATGTAAATATGTTGTTGAATCTAAACTTCTATCTCTATATTAATTTACCTGTCTTAATAATTGTCCCATAATAAATTGCAAAATAAAAATGCATTGTCAACATTAAAGTTAAAAAATCAATGGGAAGGTAAAAAAAAAAAATAAAAAAAATAATGTTCCATAAAAATTCAAATTAAACAATTAAATATTATTTTGTAAGACTAGTTTTACCAACGATTTAACAAATAGTTGTTGAAAATTAAATCAGTGCTTAAGTTAAAAAAAAAGCTGCCATTTACTTTAGTTGCAAAAGAATTGAAAAAAACAATCATATCATTTTAAAACTTTCACAAAACATAATGCCCAAGCTGTATATTCAATTGAAAAAAAATCAACAATCCTTTTACATTAATTACAAATTTGCTTGTTTAAATTAATTCAAATACAGTGTTTTTATAGCTGCTCCTTATAAAAGAATCATAATACACACAACTTTGAGCTCGTCATTATGTGACATCAACTATAACCAGCAAAATGTATCCACACAAACCAACACACAATCACTTAAATATTTTTAAAAGTATAGACAAAAAATAGGAATCCTTAAAACCTAAAAACCCATACTCAATATATTTATCATTTTATTTTACAATATTTTTGTATATGTATGTATATTTTTACAGACTTGTACTTGCAGGACGGAGGGCTAGTAAAATTCTACCTCCTAATCCCAGGTTAAATGATTACAATACTATTGACAAAAATTCAGAATTAAGTTCATAAACAAAAATAATAATTAAAAAAAAAAAAAACGATACTAATAATAATAATTAATACATCGTTTCTGCTAAAAATGCTTCGTTTAAGTAGTCGAAGTCTAAGTTAAGTTTTATATTTATGCGTTTATTTTATTCACATTTTTGTAGTCTTGAAGATTTTTCTTTTTAATTAAAAAAGAGAAAACTATTATATTTGCAATGCTCGATATAGAATGCACCCTATAGTTTCCTTTTTTATTCCTCGTTTAAGCTTATTTATACAACATTATAAACAAGATGCTTAACTATAATATAACAATATTTCTTCATTCCACCATTTTTATGACTGCATTTTTGATCTAAAGTTTTTTCTGTAGAAAACCCAGGTATGTCATTAGTTTTTTTATATAATTTTTTTTATCAAGGAGTTAATTTCCGTCGAAATTTGTGAAGAGCTTTTTAATTTATAATTTTAAGCTTTGACGCTAATTGATGTCTTGTAACATAGAAGGGGAACGCTGATTCAAAACAGAACCCCAATGTTTCTTCGTGATTTTTACTTGTTTAATAGAAAATTGTTCCAAATTAGTTGATTACATGCTTTCATTCTATTCAAAAATTTTGCTGGAATTTTCAAGTACTCTGCTTGTATATAAAGCAGCATTTGATTTTAGTTGATAAGTATTTTTGAGGTGAAAGTCCAAACCTTTATTTTTACGTCCGACAGTGGAGTCCAAATTTTAAATTCGATCGGTGTTAATAAATAATACTGAGCTGAGTTATGCCAACCTACTGAGCTTATAGATAGGTCAGCTTTAAATTCGGAATTTAATGGCTCAGCGGATAAAAGTAAGCTTGAAATCAAGAGTTTAATGGCTCAGCTTAAAAAAAAAACGCCTCCCCCTCTGACCCTTAAAAATAATATAAATTTTGAGTATTATCGTTCAAAAAATTCCATTAAAAAATATACAACTGCTAAGAGAACGGTTATGCTATACAAGAAAACTTTTCAGAAACTTTAACTGGACTCTGCGCTTCTTCCTTAGCGACTAATACGTGATGTCCCACAAATTTAATTCTTTCTGAAATGAGAAATTTTGTTCGAAATTGGCGGCCATCGTACACTGGGTCAATTTTAAAAAAAACTTACCCCAGTGTTTGATTCTAGGTGAACAAAATTTTACCTGAACAGATTTTTTTAGGAAACAAATTGTTTTAATTTTCACCATTGTTGTTCTACTCCAAACAGGATTCCCTGTTCTTCAAATTCCCTGGCTACAAGTTCCGTTATTCCCAATTTCAACTGTACTAGTAGAGTTAAATAGGGATAAATCTATCAAACCAAAAACGTCACTTCAATGACGGTCTTTTGATTAGATTTCTAGACAAAATTAACCTTTTTATTTTGACTCTAGGCTTAAGAAATATGTGGAGAAACAAAATCTTCTTAATGAACGGCTGTATGGCTTTTGAATAAGTAGCTCCACAGGTGATCTTAGTCTACGTTCAGTAACTCTCGTATCGAAACTAAGGGCATATTCGTTTTTTTATGCTATTTTCTGTTGGATAAGAAACTATATTTTGAATCTTTCAACGCACTATAAAAATATCACGGATTCAAACTACTATAAATTATCAATCAAACAAATTATTCGAAATGTCCTCTATTTATTTTCGAGCAACGCTGAAGTCAGTCTGGCTACTTATACATTGCAGTACAAAGATCATAAATTTTAAAACCATTATAATTACTCGGAGAAGCACGTACTCCAAAGAATCAATATTCAGGTGTGCACAAGGACTAGAGCAACTAAGTGTCTATAAATCGTTCTATAACTTGTAGTCCAATGGTTTGGGGAGATTAGTAAGTCATCCGTAGAAATTAAGTTTTAAACGTTTGTGAAGATCGAACTTCGTGGTGAGTACGGTTTTCGAACTATTCGTTTCTTGACGCCTCATACAATTGATGCTCATATACAATTATCGAAGTTGAATGAGGTGTTTGCAGCAATAAATGATTTGATCTTCAATTCGAGCAATTTTGCTATTTTTTTGTGGCAAAATGAACAACAGTGAGATGTCGATTTCGTAAAGACGTTGGCAAAATGAGTGGTCATATTGACCTCATGTAACCTGATATTTTCCCATAAAAAATGACGTAGAATTAAAAAAAAAATATTTTAAATCAAAGTAAAACATACGAAGTTAAGTTTACAAACCAGCGTTGGCTGAATTCCCAGTCGACAGTCTTACCCATTGTGCTATACTCTCTGTTGGAAATATCTTGTATTTAGACCAAGTAATATTTCAACGATTTGTTCACAAAAATCTAAATTGTAATTTTAAAAATACATAATAATTGTTGTGACCTTTCGAGTCTTATGCAAAACTTTTGGAACTTAAGTAATTATATGTTTAATGTAGAAAAAACTCGTGAACTTGTTGATTTAATATAGCTTTTTTAACGACCTTTAGTCGTATGGCATTACATCCAAAAATTATTTACTACGCCAGTAAGGTTGTTAAAAATGTTTCTTTATTAACGGCTAATTAGCACAGGTTTTTCGAAGCTGAAACTTGGTCGTATATACTGCTGGCATGTTTTGTAACAACATCCCAAAAAATCAGCGATCAGCACAGGTTTTTCGGAGCTGGAAACTTGGTCGTATACTGCTGTTACAAAATATTGTAACAACATCCCAAAAATCAGCAATCTGCAATTTTTTGCGACCTAAAGCTCTTTATTTGTTTTGTACTACCGGTCTATAGGGGATGAGCCAACTGAAACTTGTTTCAACATTACAATTACAGTATCATTCATCGCCATTGCAATAGAAAGCATTGCAATTTTGCTATCCATCTGCCTAATATCTTTGCAACACAGCAAAATAAAGATAATCTAAACTTATTATTTTTTTCTCATCAGGCTAGTTTGCATTTATAGATTAAGATTATTATATTTCATATAAAAACAGATCAATAGGTAATTTAAGTTCTCTTTCGCATGGATTCACTGGATTATAGGTATTTTATTGAATAATCAAAAATAAAAGATACACCGACTTTTATCATTTTTTAAGTTTTGTTTTTTAGTTATGTTATGTATTCGAGTGCTATAGATTTTAATGATTCTTTTCATTGATAATTACAAAAGAAGTAGAATGTAGAATATATGCCTTAGCATTTTTCGTATGCTTGGTGTTAAGCATTTTTTGTATTGAATTTTATTTTTAGTTTGAAAAAAAATCCCTTAAACAACTATAAATTGAATGCAATTGTGTGATATTTTGTATTCTTATGAAACTGGACAATAACACTTTCAGTCCTCCTAAGTGAACCATTATCTGGGGCTATCGTCTATACGG
This sequence comes from Meliscaeva auricollis, assembly GCA_948107695.1. Taxonomy (NCBI): domain Eukaryota; kingdom Metazoa; phylum Arthropoda; class Insecta; order Diptera; family Syrphidae; genus Meliscaeva; species Meliscaeva auricollis. Next base: position 30,014,576 of record OX403618.1, read on the forward strand.
CCAGGTTGACGTGCGTCGCTGGCAGGCCCCATAGAGCTTGTCGTTTTCCACCGAAGTAGAGTTCTCCACTAGAAGTAGCCCTTCAGATTTTTGTCAAATGATTTAAGACAAACACACAAAATATCGAACATAATTTTATAGGAAATCATCGTTTAGGAGACATGTACGTCTGTAGCTGGCGCAGTTCGGAGCCAATTCTTTTTTGTGGACATTAATGTGCGACCGGAAGTTCATCAGCAACAAATTCATACGAAGTGAATAGACCCGTCCCACCAACAAAAAATCTCACGAGAAATCAAACCAAAATTTTCTTGTCTCAAAAATCTTAGCAAAATACATGCAACTGACAGCTTATATTTGTTGTCCTTCTTACAAAATCTCTGAGCACTCAGAGATCTCTGCTTGAGGGACGCGCCTATTATATCCAGCTTTTGATCACCTGTCAGTATACATTTTTCTAGAAGAAATAAACAATTTTCATGCTCTATTTCTGCTGTTTTCGACACAGAGTTCTAGTGACCATATTAAACATCAGTTGTAGCAAGAAGATAAATAGAATAATGGCATACTTAAAAACTTTGAAGAACAAAGTTTTAAACTTCTGGGTTCAGGAAGATCGAACCATCCTCGTTATTTTATGTGTTGTTTTTCGTTTGCTTCAACTACAATCCCTTAAAAAAGAAACTTATTGTATGGTTCATCCGTTTCCGCCACATTAGTTAAACTAAAGGGATCCATTGTAGTAACGCATACGACTGATTCTTAACAAGCTTTAATGTCATAAACCATGTCATGTGTTGACTGAACACATGCCTTTGCCCTTTCTGATGCTTGCCCATTAAGAACATTTTTCTTAACTCTTCGTTATTTTATTTCGACATTTATCTCAACATTGAAAAACTGTGCATTAAAGAAAATGTAGACAAAATTAAAATAAAAATTTAACTTGAATTTCAAATTAAAAAATAAAATACAACCGAAATGTTGTTTTTTGAGTAAATGAAGCGTATTTCTTTTAGTTACATTTGCATAATTGCAAAAAGCTAATGCATCTTAAGAGTTATTGCTGACATTATATACATGTACACAATCAAAATTAGGGATCTTTTACTAAATTTAATTCAATTTCGCTACAATAACTGTGAAATATTTTCATCTCTATTATTTTATTTAGTATTTATTATTAATTTTTGTTTGTAATATCCATAAGAACATTTTATTAATCTCTCAATGTGTAGTCTCCTAAACATACTCAAACTTTAACTCAAGCTTCTTAGTACTGCTTTTAACTTAATTATACATTTTTTGTATTACACAATTGCATTGCAAACATAATCTAACTCCACTAAAAAATCACAACCATTTCAAACAATAAAATCAAATCATAGCTTACAGCAATTTTACAAAAAAAAATTAAAAAAATTAAATTAAACTTATAATCATAAATTATTTTTCCAATTAAAAAAACAATAGAGACACTATCCCCGAGGAAACTCATTACCACTCAAAATCGCTATGTGAACCGGCCGGAGATGAATGGACCTCCGCTTTGGCTGGAGCTGCAAAACACTTAACAGGAAGCGGAAACAGCGAAAAATTGCTCACCTCGCCCACAACAACAAGCAGTGGCCGGGAACCGCTGCTACCTAAATTAACACCACGAGCACAAATCCGTCGAATGGGCAGCAGAAATCAAGTGACGACAGCTCTTCTATCAACCTCTACGTCCGATTTCGATGACGACGATGACGATGATGATGATGATGATGAAGAAGAAGATTTCGATTTGTACGATGATGATAATATTGTCGTTACAACGTATACCCCAGCAGGATCATCATCGACGACGAATAAAAGAAATAATAGCGGCAATGATGGTGCTTCAACATCTGGTGCACCTCGCAACAATGACGAAAGCATCATTTGAGGACGAAGGGAACAATTGCTTAGAATGCGGCTAGGGAATTGTATTAGGTATAAATTATTGTTTTAGTGAAATTTTATATAAACAGAAAAACAACAACTGTGTGACCCTAGAAATTGATAAGGATTCTTTGTAAATATTCGTTATCGTTTAAAATTAAAAAGAAAAAAAATCAGTTTAAAATCTTGGATTAATCAGCCCCCGTTTCTACTTTTTGTGTGGATCGACTAAATTGATGGTGACAGTTGATCCACTAACAATAAGGCGAATCGCTGGAATAGAACGTTTCAAACAAGTAAAAGGTTGTTAAATACCAACCCAAGTCATGACTAAGTTTTAGCAGTTCAACATACATTTAAAACATAATTAAATTCTAATTAAAATTAGAATGAAAAAAAAAATCAAATGTGTTCTTGATACAAAAAAAAAAATAGTTGAATTTTTCTATAGTAAAGAAATTGATGAATAGGCTTAACGATAATTGTAATTATAATTATAAAGATCACGACAATTATTATATAAAAAAAAAAGTAAACACACACACACACTAGCTATAGAGTATAAATATGAACGTGTATTGAAATTGTACAGAGAATGTTAACGAAAGAATTATTGAAACAAAAAAAAAAGAAATCTTTACAACTTAAAAATAGATAAACAGAAAATTTAATTTATTTTTATATCAATTTAATAAGAAAAAGAACAAAATAGTAAAAAAAAATCCAAAAATATATAAAACCAAAAAAATTAAATGAAAAGAGTAAACGATTCTGCGTGAGTTTAAAATGAAAAAAATTTATTATTATTTTATATTCATATAACCAAGGAAATTTATTTATAATTTTTTTTTTTTTTGTTTTTTGTTTTGTTTTAATATATAATTTAAAAGAGAACGGTTTGTACTTACAATGAAAAAAAAACACAAACACTGTAGTTTTTTGTTCTTTTAAGTTTATTTAAGATTACTTAAATATAAACATAATTGTTTCTAATGTGTGCTGTTGTAGATATCTATAAAAAATTAAATAACTATGAGACGATTTAAACAAAAACGCAAGGCCTAGATAAAACATTTTTGCATTTTTTATTACATTTTTGTTTTAATTTAATAATTTGTTTGAATTTGCTATTTGTAAAATATTTTATTTTATCTTGCTTTTAAAGTTAAAAATATTTTTATTTGTTGTTTAATTTTCCAATACATGTGTACTTATTGTTAAATAAAAATGCATTTTTTACTCCTTTAATTTTGTTAGTCCGTGAAAGTATTATTTAAATATTTTGTCGACTTTTAATTTTGGCCGAAATATATTTTGATTGTTAAAAATAAAAGAAAATATTTTTTTTTTTAATTTTACTTCTTATTTTCTTTTTTTAAATATAACTAAGTTCCTACTTTTTGGTTTAGGGAAATAAAAAATAAAACAAAAAGAATAGGTTAATTTAGGAAAAAGTATACCACCAAAATCGAACTAGATATTTTAATGAAATGCGACATATAGAACCAAAAGTTGCAGATCGACAGCACTGGAACTTTTATCCATTTGGAAACTTGATATTATCTGGGAGCAAATTTTGTTGCTTCTTTTCAGTTTAAGAAGACTTTCCTGTATTGATTATTCAATATTTTTAAATTAAGAGACATGAATTCATTAAAATCAATGAAACAAAGCAAAAAACGAATTTCAATGATTATGATGTTCATTTTTAAATCAGTCTTTTATACCGGAGGATACGGCTGGGATCGATACAATTGACCGAAAAACATTTCACCGAATCACGATTGGCCGAAGTCTTCTTGATTTCAAGGAGTGCATTGAAAAAACGCCGGAGTAACGATTAACTGAACATTTTAGATACCCAGCTCGATCATCGAATCCGTTCGGAGCTTAGTTTCGATCGGAAGGTTTATTTTATTCATTGTATCCGAATCAGAACAAAAATAAAGCCGACTACCGAAGCATGTATGTGACATAAAACATTTGTCAAATGAATAATAATAATATTTTTTTTTTGTCTACAAGAAATCAAATCCCCATGTATTTATGCTTATAAAACGCGCGATTTTTTGCAGCTTTTCTGTTACTTCCTGACGGTTTGTAACACGATCTTTACATTTAAATTCATTATTAGCGATCGTGCTGCAAACAATCAGGGAGTAACAGAAAAGCTGCAAAAAGTCGATCGATTTTCTTAGAAAGATAATATTATTTTAGCAAGTGATGGGTTTTTACTTCATTGGGGCCTTATTTCATAGTGCAAAAAAAATGAAATACACCCCCAAAAAATTAAATAACACCCCAAAATTTGAGAAATTTCGTTGTTGTTGTTTTGTGAGCTTTTTTTGTGGCCTTATTTCTGTTTTTTCGCGGACTAATTTCGCGGAGCCCAATCGAAAAGCCTTTCAAACGCCTTCGTATTGAATATTCAAGTGCAATAGTGGTTTTTTATGGTAATTTCTGATTCGGTCAAATTTAATTAAGTCGAACGTGATTCAGTCAAACGTAGATCGGTCACACCTTTTTAAACTAAGAGCCGAATTCATAGGCGTTACTTTCATGCCAAGATTTTTCTCAAGTGTACATTGGAGGAGACTTTTGGCCACATGAGTTATTTTTAATCGAGATTGTAAGGGAAAACTCAAGCATTTACTTGAGAATTTTTTCAGTGCCTTCTATTTTATCTATTATGATTGAACGTGATACGTGTGTTATCCCAGAGTATTGCAAATAAACGGTGACACTGAAACTTACCGGACTAAAATTGTAGAAGATGCAATTGATTTTGGCGTGAAAAATCGGAGGAATACGACATTCCAATTAGAAAACAATTTCGTATTGATAAACGAAGGACCGGATATTGGCCAGCGATGCAAGTCCTGCACTGAGAAGTTAACTACAGAAAAATATAATCGAATGTCATGGGATATTCATTGTTGAACTAGAACCGAGACTGCTAAAGAGGTCGCATCATTGTTTAATATTGTGCTAGCTATGATGAATTGATCAGAAATAGAATATATCTTAGAGAAACCAAGGTAGCGAAGTTATTTAAAAGTGTATAAAGTTACAGCGTCTGATTGTGGTTATCTATAGCCTTTTTTTTAGAATTCATCTAAGAATGGGATTGTACAAAATCTCTTCTAAATGTTATCGTCGCACTTAAAATGTTTATGACAATGTGTGTATCAGTTGCATTATGTGAGAGGAGTGTCAGTAAACTAAATTTTAATTTAAAATTACTTGCGGGCAGCAATGGCTAAAATGAGGGTTTACAATCTTAGCGATAGAACACGAGGCAGCACAGAAGATTAAATTTTGATACGTTTTTAATGATTTTTTTGCTTACAAAGCCATGAAGAAGATATTTTCAGTATGTACTAGTATTTATGTGCATCCGTTTTTCAAGTTTTTTTTAGAGCTTGGCCGTAAGCTTCAAGGTGAAAAAAACAATTTCCAAATAATTAAGAAAAAAACAAATTTTCGTTTTGGCCCCACATATACCCTCCGCCTCCGTAGACGCTTTAAGTTACTAATGGGAAAAACATAGGATTTTGTGTATGTTTCAGAGTTTCATACTTATGCTCAGTTTATTCGACAAAAACTGAAAGTGATGGTCGGAAATGACGCTAAATAAGGTAACTTCTCGAATTAATTTTCAGTGAACCAAGTAAAATAATATGTACCTTTCTAGAATAATGGTATACTTACTCAAGTAAAAGTTGGTTTTAAAGATTCAATTGATATAATAATCACGAATCAAAAAAGTCCGATCAATTAATTTGGGTGAAAAAAAGTGAGGAACAAGTGGGATTGGCTTGAAAACACGCGGTGAAGAAATGGTATAATTGATAACAATGATCTATTTATATTTAGAAACCAAGAGTCAAAAGAGTCCATAAAAATATCTAAGGTCAAATGGTATTTCTTGTCACAAATAAAAATTTGAAATACTGTTTTTTTCTTAGTCTGTATCAAGTTTGCAAAAGTTTTAGAAAAACCTCATTCCAGTTCAAATTTGTAAGCATGCGTGGTAATTTTTGAGCTCCCCAGTAAATTTCTGTTCTATTTTTTCATATTGATAAGGTTCTTTTAAATTCAAGTTTTCTGAAACAGTGATCTTTTGTAGGCCAGCTATATGAATTATGAATGCTTCTAGAGTTGTTAATCCTTTTGTCTGTCGAAAGCAGCTACTGAGCCATCAGCAATATTTAGTAAATTAAGTTTTCGTGTATAAATCGATTCGACCATTTCTGTTTTTTTTTTTTTAATCCTTAATTTGTTTTGTTTCTAGTTTATCTGTTCTTGTTACAATTAAGTTTACATATTTATTTTTGTTTCTTTTAATATAAAAATTGAATGAAGAACATATCCAACTTTCGAGAAATAAAATAATGAAAATGAATTTTAAGCTGTAAATAAGGAAAGATTTGTAAAAGAACATAAGAACTTAGCAGCACAATTACATTTACATTCGTTTCCATATTATGTATTAACAAAAACAAAACATTACATAAACATTCATAACAATTTGCACTTATAATGTAAACAAAAAAAAAAAGAAAGTAGTGTACATAAAAAAAGGCACTTACATATTATTGAATCCTTAATGCGAATGCAATTTCATGTTATTTTAAACTAAATAATCGAAAATAACTGAATAAAAACAAAGGTAAATCAATCATTATAATAAAATATAATGTATGTCTGTATATGAAACGAAAAATATATTTAAACATTACATAACTTGAAAATAAATGTTGTAGTAAAATTATTAATTTTAATTTTCGTGTTTTGTTGTTATAAAATATAATTTTAATTTAAACAAATCATGGTCAAATGTAGCGAATTTCCAAATATTGCTATGCAAACGATGAATATTAATATGATCAAAGAAGTTATATAAACTTCCCTTCCTATAAGGCTACCATTTTATTTATTTACAAAATGGTGAATCGAACTGTTGAAGGCATTGCCAGATCCCTCAAATTCCACCATAGATTTTATTAGTTTGTTAGGTTAAAGTATTGATTATATTTTACTAAAATTTTCTTTTTGAATTTAAAAAAATTCCTAATAGACAAACAAAATGCATTCTAAATGTGAAATAAATGATAAATCCAAATAATTGTTTTATTAATTACTGAGGACAATAAAATAATATTCTTGACGAAATCACTTAATTCTTGATCGCATAAATATAACAAACTGTGTTAAAATTGACGCCTGTTATTATAGAAAAAATAATTTATAATACAAAAAACTGAATTAAAAAATTACATTAAATTAAAAAACAAAATAAAAACCACAAAAAATACAAAATTTTAAATAAGATCGTTCTCTTTGCGAGAATTATGTATTCTAAATTTGATATAATTTTTTTGTCATTTCATGCTATGGATATACATACGAGTAATTGAAACAAAAAAACAAGTTTTATAAATTGTAATCCAAAATTTTATTTAAATTAAAAAAATCAATTCCTATGAAATAAGTAAAATTATTATAGACTACTATTAAAATAAAAAGAAAAGCTTTACAAAAAAATTAATGACTTTGTTTTAATTCTATGACGGCATCAGGTCCATCGACCGGTGAACGACTGGGGATTCTTATCGTTTTCGCATTGCGCATAGATCTTTAAAGAAACTGGTAAGTATCCACTTTGGTTTTTTACGATCGAAGAATTATCAAATGTAAAATTATTAATAAAAGAAAAAGATTTAACCTAAAAAAATGCAAATCTGAAAATTGGTGCACTCAAAAAGTATTGCAAAAGCATAAAATTGAAAAGAGTTACCGGAAGAGTAATCAATATAAATTTTTGGTGTTGTAACTTGTAATTCCTTCTTGAATCAATTAAGGTAGAAATATAAAAAAATATACATAAAGCTTAACTCATACTGGAGTTGTGAGAAGATTGGCGAGACGAAAAGAGTTGTAAGAAACAAATCGTACAAGAGTTGGGATCTATATTTGCGTTTTTGTGGAAAAGTAATTTTCAAAAATCAAGTTATAAGCTCTATTCTTCAATTTTATTACTAAACAAAGCGGTTTTTTTCAAGCTAAAAGACAAACCTTAAACGGGAAGTGTTGGGACCTTGCTTACGTAGGGGGATGGTTGCAAACAGTTTTTCTTAATTTTCATCCTGCTAAATAATTTGTCTGAACTCCACTAAACTTAATTTAAATAAACGGCTTTCGGCGAGTAGTCACTTATTACCCAACTGTATCTCGGTTTCTGGTAGACTTAGAAAAAAAAATTAATATAAAAAAAAAAAAAGTAGTTTTAAGTTTTAAAAGTTTAGCCATAAAATGTTTTGCATAAAATCATGTTTAATCGAGTTATAAGGGAAATGCACTTTTTTTTAACTAAAATCGTCATAACAAAGAAAACTTCAAGGCTCTCAAAGGTATACCTGGCATTGGGACCAATAAAATGTATATTTATGTTCACTTTGGCGTATACGTACTCATTTTTTTATTTTGTAAAATGAGAATTCCATTTATGCACAATGCACATTGCATATGTATGTATATGTTTGTGTGCATTAGTGTCCCATTTTGTTTTTTTATAATTTTCATCTACATAATACCTACGGCATCAGTTTTCTATTTAAAGGCTAGTTTGCAGTTCAGCGTGCAAAAAAAAATTCAAAGCAAAAAAAACATATTTTGATGTTTATACATTTATATTGTTAGATACATTTTTACAGAAAACCCTTTTTAAATAATGTCACAGTGATCGTGTTTGGCATGACTAGAACTAGAACCCATAATTTACATAATTCAGTTAAATTTTATCACTATATACCTATATTTAAAACCTATATTTAAAACGGGTTTTCAGTCAAAATGTATCTGTTGCACTGAAACATAAGCTATACATAAAAAGGGTCATAACCTTGCTTAGAGACATCATACCATCTTGATTTTGGTCTCATTAAATTCAGTACATAACAAAGCTTGCATAAATATAGTATGACCTCTTTGAGATAATTGTATCCAAAAATATAGCTAAATCAAAAATATCCAAGATGGCTGCCAAACCCCAATTTTCAACAATTTTAAGCCTTCTTAATAATTTGTCCTATTTGCACTGAACAAAATCGAGTTTAACAATTTTCAGAGTAGGTAATATCGTTTTTTCCCGGAGTGGATCTTGATACCTTTTAATCTTAGAGAAAAAGTTTTTATACAAAATAGTTATGTAATTTTATGATCTGCAAGTCTCGCCTTGACATATTTTTACATAAATTGAATAACAAATGAGTTATTAGGTGAAATGCATTTTTGTGCATCCTTAATTCAAAATGGCAGATCGAGCGGCGCGGTGCAACCCTCGAGGTCGAAAAATTTTCACGAGGGCCTATACCCAAACAACATGCAAAAAAATTAGATCTACATGACCTTTTGTAGGGCAAAATCCCCCAGTAACTGGACTTTAGCTCTTTATTTGATTGGTTACCCAAAAAAAACAATTATTACACATGTTATCTAAAATATGACAAACAAATTTGCTTTGGTATATGTATAATAAAAGCGATGTACCGAAAAGATAGAAAACAGTTTTTTATTTTTTTTTAGAGGTGAACTGTAAATTAGACTTTAATGACAACATTTTCAAAATGTTTGGCACTCTAGCTGGTTTCGGTTGAATAAATGAATTGTATTGTGGTCCATATGAGACCAATTTTAAATATGTATGGATACGTATATACATATATTAAATATGTATCAATGTTTCAAAACATTATTTTTTGCACACCGAGGTTTCGAGTTCTTGCTGTCCGTAGCTAGGGCGTTTAAAAGATTAAGAGCAATAACATTGCAGTTTTAAAATAATTATGATAGAAAGTTATTTTCTCTAAAATAGATCTTGCAAAAAATTTGTTTCAAGTCAGTTTACCTTCATATTTCCGTCTGCCCGTAAAATTCACTCAACATCTTTGGTAACATACAAGTAAGATCTATCTTGGTGGCACTTGTTTTTTTATTGGTATCATAATTATTCAGAAAACTGAAATTGTATTGAACTGTAACTTTCAAACGCCCCAGCTACAAGCTGCAAGAACTCAACATTTCATACTTACAATCAAAAGATCCTTCCAAAAATACCAATCATTTTATGCTATCACTCACCCTAAAATCTGCAGTGGGTTCTCGGTCTGCGATCACAACAGCATTTCGAAGTACAGAAAATTTTGAAAACATAATGCATTTTTAACTTGACAGAACCGAACTTTTTTCTGTTGCTTGAGGTTTTCCAACTGTTTCTTACTTATTTGAAGTAGTTTTCGAATTTACCCTTTAATATCAGCTGCTAAAATTTTTGAGTATTCGGTTCTAAAATCCATCGTTCGCCATTTTCTAGGAACCTTAATGTTATTATTATTCGTTTTCTTTTTATTCTCAGAGTTTCATTGCCCGCACCTCGAATCTGTTCTCAGAATTGGTCAATTAGCTCCGGTTTCGAAATATTGGAATATGAACATTAAACAATACTAGATTTTCTGGTTAGTAAAACAAGTCTAAGAGCCGACAGCAAATTATGGGAGTGGAGTATATCTGAGTATGCAGTTTTATAGGTATACGCATCCTGATTTCAAATTCGAAAGTCTGGCAGGTTTATTTTTCAGCCTTCTGTGGTTTTCGGAGGGTTGACAAACGCGATAATTTCAAGTCATCTGAGAAAGACAAATCCACTTTAATTGAAATTTTTAATATAGATGATCTGTCATTTTTCATAAGTCTGGAGACCTCAATCGTGAAGATCTGATTATTACAACTTAAAATGTCTCAAAAATTCCAGCATAAAAATTCTGAGACTCGAGACAACAGCATTTAATCCTTAAATATAAGCTTACCTCAAATAGGGCAAAGAAAAAGAATGATTTTTTGGGCATTATAATCCAAACCTAAGTCTGAAATTAAATAAAAGACATCAAAATTCAGATTCAAGAATAAGAACCATCTTCAGAATTAAAGGAGTAAAACTATTACTGAGCAGTGTTTGTAAAAAAGTTTGTTAAGTTTTATTAAATCTCATAACCAAACAACCTTAAATTATATGCAATTTTTTTTAATGTTGAAAGTAGAAATGAAAAAAAAATACAGCTTTGACCAAAAGTTTTTTTTGCATACGTGGTTTTTTCTTTCTATTTTATTAAATACTTATTTTCTCTATTTTCTTTTTCTTGTACTGCCTCTGAAGTTCACGAATAACGTGAATTTAATATACAGTACAAGAAAAATGAAAGAGATAAAAGAATAAAATATAGCAAAAATCAGGGATGCCTAATACCTTTGGCCAAGCCTGTATTAGTATTTTATGAAAAAGTAAGTATACGCCGTAGTGAACACTCTGTTGTCAACGTTGGAGTCGCGCCCAGGACACATATTACTCACAAAAGGGAAAATATATTTACTTGGCAAATTCAAGATTACTCTGAATGACATACAAACCTAAAACTGTCTGGGGCCATGTACCTATAATATAAATTTCCTATTAATAAAGGGAATCCTTAAAATTGTAACAAATGTTATCGATAACATTTTTTTTTATTTTACGATATAAGAAATTCATAGATTAAAACACCAAAAACTTAAATTTGTTTACATTTATTGCATCGTATTTCTTTAAGTATTAATTTGCATTATTTTTTTTTGTTTGTTTTTGTTTTTATTTATTTCAATTAATACATGTATTACTTTTTTTTGTTGTATTTATGTTTAATGATATAATTGTATATATATATAGTTTTATTCTAGCAAGAAGATAACGAAGACTATGTTTTTTTTTGTAAGTTTTATTTCATTTAAACAGTTTTTTTTTTATTTTCTTCTAATTAAATAACATTTCAGAGAACGAATTATAGAACTTAAAATTAAAAAAAAAAAAAACATAGAGATATCATAAGCGTTTGAAGGCATCTTATAGACATACATAGAAATTGTAAAAATATTATTATAAACGAAAAATGATAATAAACAAATGATTTTTTTTTTTTATAATTAAATGATCTTTAAGAGAAGTATACATATAAACGTTATTTTTCGTATTGTTATTCAGCGTTTTATTTTGTTGTTGTATTGACCTTCAATAGAATAAATAAGCGTCGCAGAATTGTCAGAAAAAGGCATTTCAAATGACAAAATGTGATGTAATAATGTCTTAATTTTTGTTTAAAAATGTTTAATCAAATAATCTTTACTTTTTTATATATTACAATTAAAAGCGATTCTTATACACATTTATATTTATATATATATTTTTTCTTTAATTTATTGAGATTATTACGATTATAAGGCGACGCAATATTTAAATACACATGGATTTTCTGTGAACGGTCAAACTTGTAGTGTTTTTATTACGTATATATACAAATACAAAAATTAAAATTAAAAACAATAGGTAAATAAATATTCTTAATTATAAAATAAAAATATTAAAAAAGGTTGTTAAATAATGTACATCAATTAAATCATTAATTAAAAAAAAAGAGTTTTAAAACAATACATTTATTTCAATAAATGTATACTTTTTATCCTATTTACAAAACAATTTTTGTTTTTTTTTTTTAATACATTAACAATAATTTTTTTTTAAATTCTTATTTTAAATTTGTGTTGTATGTTTTATTTTGTATATTGATATTGTTTATTCGATTTAATTTAATTTATTTTGCTTATAACCAATTACAATGTTTGTGTCTAAATAATAAATTGTTCATAATAACGTATGTATATATATATATAATTTAATGTAGGTAATAAATAACACATTTAATACGTCAATTCATTTGTTTATTTAAGTTTTATTTTTATTTTCTTCATACATATATAAAATTGATAAACAATTATATACTGTGTATTTGTAAATACGCTCAGAATTAAATTTTTCTTTTTGACCATAATTTAACATTTATCTGAGTTAGTGAAAGTAATATACTCATAATTTATTAATCGTCATGTGCGCAAAACATCTATGATGTAGGTTTTAGTTTTGAAACATTTTTATGTAAGTACAAATTTTTCGACATTATTAATTTTGTTTAAATTGCCAAAATGTATACATAATTATTTGGAATAGTCCCATTTACAAATACACAACACACATGTTAATTATGAAACTGCAAATTTTTAAATTTTTTATGAATAATACTTTTTTTTATATATAATTTTATATATTGGTATGCTATAATAATATTTTATTTGTATATTTATAATTTTTTGTTTAATTTTGGGCAAAATTATGATACACTACACATATGCGCTGATAATATATTTTTTATACATACATATTTTTGTATTTTTATATTATTTTTTTAAAACACATAAATCAAATAAATTCTTCTTATCCTTTTTTTTTTAATTTTTATTTAATTTTGACATTTATATATTTTTTTTTGTAATCTGTGTATTTAATAAACTTTTTGGAAATTATAAAATATGTGTTTATATATTTACTAATAATTTTTTTTTCCATCTAAACTATCATAATAAGGAAATAGGTATTGGAAATTGGAATTATGATTTATAAAAAAAAAAGAACACAACTTAAAGTGTCTTAGTTTGATTTGTTATTAGCATAGCAGAATTCAATAGGAAAGGCAATATTTTAAGGTTTCTTCGCAGAACAAGATTTATGAAATACTAAATTTTCAAGAACGTTTTTGTTACATAAAGAAAGTTATAATTTTCTTTAAAATTTGTATAAATTTTTAGTTTTTTCTTCATAGATTAGTTTTTTTTTTAAATTAGGCTTTTCTTTGTCTGCAAATAAAGGCTGTTTTTTTTCTTATTATTTTATTCATCGCTTTCAGTAGTTCCTCAAAATAATAATATAGTACACCCGGCAATTTCCAAAATTGCTTTTAATGCGAATCATAATCGTTCGAATCAAGGCATAATTGTTTTACTATCGACGTATTCAACTCGAAAAAATGCACACTTTCTTATGAGCAGCGCCCCAAAAAGACGGATGAGTTTCTGTTGAAGTTGAAAACTTCGACGGATTATATGGATTAGCGAAAAGATCCTTAAGTCAGAGCTTGCACATAATAGGCGATAGATAGAACATAGTTAGAAGTTAAGTGTCAACAAAGCTGTTGTACTGCGTTCTTACTTTTTGACATTTATAAATATACAAAAATAGTGCTGTCTTTCGTCTTTCGAGCCCTGACGAGAGATTCAAAATGTTTGAAAGTTTGAATAATTTAGTGCAAAATGTGAATCAGTATAGATATATTCCGGCAAATCATCAAATCCGCTTAAAATGCATCAAATTAAGTTTGGAAATGATGCCATGAAATAAAGTCCAAATCGAAATTTTGGACTTTACTGCACTGTTGAAAGAGCAATAAAGTCTATATTTTTTCATCTTTGATTTTATTCGATTTAGTTTTTTACCTTTTTGCTCTCTCAAATGTGAAATTAAGTATAAAATCGTTTTGGACTTTATTGCACTTTCAAGATTACAATAAAGTCCAAAATTTAGTTTTGGACTTTGTTTTTGGCTTTATTTCATGGAACCTTGGAAATACATGCATAAGTCATGAATTATCTCAAAATGTATCCTTCTTTTGTGACCCAATATTTCTTTTTGCGATTAAACTCATTTTTATACTGAATGGCTTTTTATTTAATTAGTAAAACTGCCTTATGAACTGGAACAAATCTACAAGAGACCTTTTAAAATATGTAAGCTTTGTCCCAAAACGCAGTTTTAAACCGTAAGAGCATCAGTAAACTAGCAGTACAGGCACATGACGATTTTTCCAACAAAAAACGATTTTTGTCGGATCGTTTTGCACATGTTTTTTCGAGTTTGACATCATAGCTCTGTTGGCATCCTGGTCCAGTGGTGTACCAGGATATGACAGTTCTGACTGGCTTGCAAGAACAGGCTCACTCCTTAACCTCTTAGCTTGAGAGCATTCTTGACGCCATTCGAAATAGAAAACATTACTTCAATTTATATATAATTATATCGTGAATACAAAATTCCTGGGAGTGTTGCCTTCGTAAGAAATTTGGGAACGTAAATACCGAAGGAATGTTTCCCTCGGAATTTATTGATATCGGGGACATAATTGTCAGGAACATTTACCTGTCAGTTCATCTATTTTTTTGTTCCCTGGAAAATAATTCCAGGGAAGATTCACGATCGCTGAAAACTTTTCGAAATCAAGAAATATTTCCAGGGAAATGTAATTCCCCTGAAGATTCCCGATAGGGCCCAATAGACAAAAGAATTTATAGTTTAATTATGTTACTTCTTCAATTTTATGTTCTATCAAATGCATTACAAAAAAAACACCCTTTATTTTGCTCAAAAGGAATAGAGTGAAGAAATATCAATAACTTTGCAGCGAATTTGTTTATTTCGTATTATAAATAGCGCGCAATTCTCAAAGTTCGCTTTAAGTGTATTTTTATTATTAAGTTGTATTACAAATAGCGAACGGTTGCTAATTTAAAAGCTAGCATTTAGACTTTAAGGATACGAGGGTTGTCACTCGACGTGGAGTAGAACAGCAAATATCCTTTTCCTTTGCATGTCACACCATTTTGTAATAGAAAAACTCTGCGATAAACAGGGCCGGGGCCTCATAATTTAAAACGAAGACCATCTAACTTTATCGTTATACGATTGCTGTTGCTATTTTTCTCTTCACATATGATAGAGATGACTATTGCATAAACAATACCGTTCGATCGTTTTCGTTTTATGTAATAATGCCTCAGTCTTAAGACACACAATAATCCAGGTTTAATTTAAGCTTCTTGTATTGAAATAGGAAACAGGCATATCTAGTTCAAAAACAAGTCAATGTATTGATCTTAACTATAATTGTGCGGAATTTTTAATATGAAGGATTTATGGAAAAGGTTCTCAGTGATATAGGTAATTACTGAACATAGCATGCTGTCTTTAGAAGTCCTAACATACATATGTGTACATAACTCAGTTTCATACAATAAGACCGATTTAGAATGTTTACAAAAAAGAACCCGGGGGTTTGTTTTTTTTTAAGATTATATTAATTTTGATAAACAGAATGTGGAGATATCTAATACATTATATTTTAATTGTTTCATATGTTAATACTTTTAGTTAATTGTTTTTTTATTTTAATTATTTTTTTTTAAATAAGAAACTGTAAATATTTTTTTACCGTCATAAATTAAACATACAAAATTGATCTACGTTTTAAAAACATTTTTTTTTTTTTTTTGTTCGAATATCATTTTATTATTTATTTTGTTTTATTAACGAAACTATATATTTTAAAACTTAAAATAAAACTAAACGATTTGGAATTCTACTCAATGTTTCGATAACTAAACTCTAATATAATTATTTTTTGTTTTAATTTATTTTTTTGTGTCTTAATATTATTATTATTTTCAATTTACTACAGTAACAACATTTTGAATTTAATTTTTATACGCTGCTGTTGATTAATACCCTTTAACCATATACTCGTTATACGTTACCTGGAATAGTGAAATAAGTATTTTAATTTAAGACCGAAATTAAATTTATTAATATTTTCTTATTGTTTGTCTTTCTAATAATATTATTATATTATTTTAGATTAAATGAAACGAAAAATATTGCAAAACCTTTTCATGTAAAAGTATAGTCCACTCTTTAATACAATAAATAAAAAAAAATCGAAAAATTTTCGTCAAACATTTTCTTACAGTATTCCGGCGCAGTTCTTGGAATTTATGAGATCCAGGAACTTGGTAGCAAAATTTAGTTAAAATTATTATTATTATTTAGAGGTGCATTTAGATCGCGATAGCACTCAGAAAATAACCAAAGTAATGTTTTGAAGAAAAATGAAAAAAATCAGTTCGGAGTGAAAAGCTAATCAGAAAAAAACTATCACAGATTCCATCGTAATGGATAATTTCATATAAATTGCCATTACGAACGAATTCTATGATTGCTTTTTCAGGATCCGTAACAAATCTACGATACGAACAGAATTCATGATAAGGCCGAATATTTTGTGTAAAACATGAATTTCTAGAAGATTAAATGTTGTTCAACAAACTGTGACATGGAATCAAAAAAATAGTGAAACCGGGACTACCAGAAGAAAGAAAGGTTCTGGTAGGTCAAAAAAGACGACCCCAGGGGACGATCGTTTATTCGTGCTGTACAGCCGTCGATTCCCGTACGACCGTATCATACATTCTTTCATTAACAGCATTTTTTAAATAAATGAATCTGAACTAAATATTAGGTAAGTATCGCAATACGCAAAAAAATAAGCATTTTAAATAGCTTCTCTCTAGCGAATGAATAATTCAATATGTACATAATATAATTAATTAAGTTTTAATATTAAAACTTTCGCGCCGAAGTTTTGAATAAGAATTAAGGTAACGTTTTAAGCACATTGTATTAAATTGTTTTTGTTCTTCCTATTGGCATTTAAAAAAATCCACTAAACAAAATTGTTCTTTTGTAAACTTTTGTGGACTTACGATTTTTTGTCCGAATAAATTGTAAAAAAGTGAACTTATGTTGTTATGAAATGTGTTGATTACAGATCAACTATAATGATTTGATTCACATTATGTCAAAAACTCATTGTTACAAAAAATGGACTCACGCTGTTCTACCTATCTATCACACAATTCACTCACACAAAACCAAAAAAACATAAAAATATCTAAATAAAATAAAAATACAAAACAAAAATAAACAAAAATTAATAGGTAATTCTTTTATTATATTTTAGCTAAATTTATATATTTCACAAAAATATATATGTATTTTAAACTTAAAAAAAAATATGAAAAAATAACAATTCATTGCAATCTAAAACTAAAAAAAAAAACATTAATTTAAAAAAAAAGAGTATAAATTATTTTTATAGCTTTTTTTACATAATTCGCAGTTTTTAAATGTCACATCTTATATGTTATGAGTTTTCTTTTATACAGATACAAATTTTAATATTATTTTAAGGAATGCTTTGGAACCAAATAAATGATTTCTCACGAAGGGAAAACAAAATATACAACATGAAAAAAAAGCAGAAAACTAAATCATGGACAATCAATTGAAAATAAGAGATAATAATGTGAATTAAAAAAATTGTTTTTTCTTTTTTACAAAATACAATAATATCACGCATAAAATTTTGTTTTAGAAAATGGACAGACTTTTTTTGATTCATACGGTTCAAAAACAAAACACTATTTGGCATCCTTCTTACCCGATGAAACAAATGGTCCAACATAATTGCTGGGGAACAGTCCAGACAATCCATTCAATTCACCGCGCCACCAATCGGGCTCATCTCTGCCCAACACACTAATTATGTCATCTTTGTCAAATGAAAGTTCGTCATCATTTTGGGCTTTATAAGCATACAAGGCTATGACTTTATCTATAAAGACAAGAAGAACTTTAAATTAGGGAAACCACATTTTAATTATGTATTTGATGAGAATTAACCTAAAATAGTTTCAGCCATTTCAACGCGACTACCAGAGACGGGTGTATTACGTCCACTGTTACGACCACCTTGGAGAATCTTGACATAAGACGCAGGGAACCATCCGATTTGGCGTCGTCGTCCCTTTGCTTGTAATTCACCCTCCCACCAGCCGGAGTCAGTTTTCTTGCGCACCATAATAAGCTGGCCTCGTTGCAATGAGAGTTGCTCATTACTTGTTGCCTCATATGGGGCAATAACTTGTGCAATTTCACCTCTTTTGGCTCGCATTCCCTGTAGATGGATACAATTTATTTGAATAAACAAGAATATAGATAAGACACTCGAATAGAAAAGCAATTACAAAGGAAAGAAGGAAGGAACCAAAATAAGAATAAAATGACGGTACATGTACATTAGTTGAAGATGGCAATGATCAAAAGTAAATGTTAGAAAATGAATATTTCAAGCTACTAGTAAAAAAAATGTGTTGTTTTTTTATAAAATTACAGGTGTCATGGATGATGTTCTTGACATGGGCCGACTGAACGAATCCGAATGTTCAATACTCTTTTGCTGTGTATTAATTTGAGAGACCTCCGTATCAAGTTCCTCTTGTGTCCGGGACTCATCAATGGCAGATGCATCATGAGTTGGAGCTGCAACAGCAGCAGCAGGCTTTGAAGCAATATCATTTGCAACAATTTCTTCAGAGTACTGCTGTATTTCGCTGGTCATTTTATTTTGTTGTTGTTGTTGCTGTTGCTGTTGCTGTTGTACGGGCTCTTCTGGAATATCTTTAAGTGGTTCGGCCTGAGCATTACCATTAACGTTATTATCCTAAATGGTAAACAGTGATACAGGAAGAATAGGGATTTTTGCTTAGAAAATGGTTAGTTTAGTAGTTTTGATTAATGCAGAGGCTTTAGTAGGCACACGCATAAAATTGGTTTAAAAAAAACACAACATCAACAATTTATATAAAAACAAAATAATTTAATTGTTAGTTAGTTTAAATGCTAATTACCATTTGCTGTTCTTCAATGTAGGAATCTATGGCTGCCGCCGCAGGAGTTACTGCCGCGGTCGTTCCAACGTCAGCCTTTTGTACATAATTCGATGGGAACATTCCTGTTCTGCTGCCTATTGTCCCTGTCCACCAATCGCCTTCCTTTTTCGTCACTATTATCATTTCGCCAGCTGTGAAGCTTAAATCTCCAGCTTCGGCAGATTCATAAGGGTACGCTGCAATGTAATATTCTACATCGCCATTATAAGTTTCAACAGATGGTTCTTCGGTTGGTTTTATCTCTTCGGGCTCTATTGTCGTTGCGGCAGGTTCAATATAGTTACTAAAAAAGTGAGTTTTTTAGACTTGACAGGATGTTATCAATAGCAACAAATGTTTTAAATATGGGTTTGTTTCCTTTTTTATCTGAAGTTTCTATAGTCTCTTTAATAGACTTGAGGCCAAATCGCCGCATACGAAAACGAAGGAACGTAAACGTATTGAAGGTTGCTGTCTAAATGTAATCTGTACAAAAATATAGAGAAACGCAAATAGCAAATACGTTTACGTTCGCTTGTTATCGAATGCGACGATTCGGCCTCTGAGCTCCAAAGTAAAAACAGAACAAATTCGTTCAAGCGTTTTTATTGCACAATATGATTTTTTTTGCCACCAAAGTATACTTCAACCAAATTGGCGCATTTCTGAAAAAAAAACAGCAACAGTGGTCGATTTTCAAATTTTGGTTATCTCGAAACCCAAGTCTTATCTTAAAATGGTGCAGACACTTTCAAAGAAAGTTAAATTTTCTATCAAAATAAGTTGGCATTGCTGTCAAGCAATTCTATCATAAAAATATCTGCAAAATATTTTGTCCGGGTCAGAACCTATTTGCTTTGAGCTATAAGTTATATTGCATATACTGTGCCCGTAGAATAAACTAAATTATTAGTCGAGACCATTTAAACGATATATTTAGGTCACAACGTCTTGCAATACCGGGACGAAATCCCGAAGGAATAGTAAAAACATGTTTTTTTCTGGGGTGATGGGGGGAGGGGAGCGTGGGGGAGTGTATCCTTTCAACCGAAAAGCCTTCCAAAAGTCTATCGTCTGACATTTAATTGGGTCTAGATTAAGTCTAGTTAGTAATATAGGAGGCTATCAACATCACATAGTAAAAGAAGGCGGTCGGAGTGAGTGTGTTCATTTCATATATGAATGCCGCTATTGTAAACACTTAAAGAATCATCGTTGATAGCTGGTATAAAAAGAAGAGGTGGAGGAGAATCATCGTTGATAGCTGGTATAAAAAGAAGAGGTGCAAGGGGACTACCTTGAGGAAACCCCGTTTTGGGAAGGAAGGACTTAAGGGAAAAAAATGTTGAATTTGACCTGATATGACCTATTTTCAAGATAGGAAAAATCCAATTAATGAAGCAAAAAAAGGAAAACTAAAAATTTTAAGTACTTAGATCAAAAATTACCTAAACTGTTGGTTATTGTCATTGAATGTGTCCTGAGCATTATAACTAGAAATAGGGGCAGATGTTTCGACAATATCAAGTTTCTCCACATAAGTCTCTGGGAACCATCCGGTATGTCCATTTATTTCGCCAGCCAGCCATCCAGGTTCAGCATTCTGTTCCAGCGGCACCAGCACAATGTCACCTGGCACAAATGAAATCTCATCCGAGTTTCGAGCACTAAATTCATAAATTGCGCGATATTTAACAAATCCTTCTGGAGCTGGTGCCGATGTGTCAACATCTGGAACTACAGTTGGTTCCGCAATGGTTTCGCTGGCACCCCATGCAGATGTTGGTGCTGCATCCCATGCATTTGATGTTGAATATGTTTCATTGCGCTTATTGTGCTTCATCTCGAGCACCTGATTTCGCTGTTTATCATAGTTAGCGTACAATTCCTCGAACTTGGTTATTAATTCTTTAAGCTCAGCCTTTGTTTCTGTTAGTTGAATATCATTTGAATTGATATCTTCCTTTTTGGACTCAATTTCCTGGCAAATGTTTTCGAGTTTTCCCTTCAATGATTTTATATTAATCTGTCCAATACAAAAAAATTAAAATTAGTCAAAAAAATTTGCATTCGACGGTAAATTGTACTTCACCTGTTTATTGGCAAAGGCAGCATTCATTTGTTCTTGATGTGCGGCCTCTGTGTATTGTCCTGATTTAGTCTTAGCATCCCATTTAGCTCTTTCCTGTGTGAGTTGCAATAACTTTTGATTCTGCTCTTTTATTCTGGCTTTAAGCTGACTCATTTCAGACATTTGTGTATCTCTAGTCGAACGCATGCCATCGATTATAGATTTTACATTTGTTACACCAGCACGTGTGTCACATATTTTCTGTGATAGATCTTTTATCTTTTATTTTTAAGAAGAAAACAAAAAAATCAGTGAGGTTACAAACTACTATATACAAAATTAACCTTTTCATTTAAAGTGCTCAATTCAACATTTAGTGTTTGATTGTGAGCTTTTTGTTTAAGAACTTTTTCTTGCTCACGTTCTTTTTGTGCTTGCATTTCAGCAATTCGTTGTTGTTCCCATTCTTGTTGACGTTGCTTTTCAAGTTCCCTTTTGAAAAATTAGAAAGAAATAATAAATATTATACTTGAATAAAAAAAAAATTATTATATTTTATTTCTTTTACTTCCGTGCTGCTTCTTTAGCTTCGAGAGTTCTTTTGCGTTGCTCTTCTTTTTCCATTTCGATTTCACGTTGTTTTTGCAACTGTCGTTCGAGTTCTTCTTGTTGTTTCTTTTCTGCTTCCAATCGAGCTTTTTCTCTCTTTTCGATTTCTTCACGTTCTTTTCGCTCACGCTCTTCGTGCTCTTTTCTTTGTTGCTCCATTAGCAGCTTGCGTCGGCGTTCTAGTTCAGCTTGACCCTTGTCAAAGTTTTCTTTGCGCTTGTCTTCAAACGATGCTGCAATATTACAAGAGAGAAATTTGTGTTGCAGAATCTTGTGAAAAATTATATTTTTTGTTTTATTACTTTATTAATTCCATGCATTTTTTGAATTTTATATCATTATAACACAAAAAATCAACCCCACGGGACTTAAAACCTTTTTTCAAAATGCTTTTGTTAGAATAAAATTGAATTGAAATTGAAAATTTGGACCATAGGCAGTGACAGAGGTAACTGATTTTAGGAATACGTTAAAAAACATATTGCACAGGAACATTTAATCTCGAAATAATCCGCAATCGAAATAATTGTGTTTTGGAACGAATGAAGTCTCCGGCTTATATTTTCAACACGGCATTACTACAGTTTTCTGCTTGCGTTGAATGATAAGATTATTCATCAACTTTACAACAACGCGCACTCCAAATAGGTCTTCACTCATTGATGAGAAATAGAACCGAATTAAGCCAAAAAAGGAAGATATTGATCTAAAAACATCTCCTCAAATCAGTCATCAGCAATATAAAATAGTACTGGAGGCCACTTCAAGAATGATTTACTCATCGAGATAAAAAAAATGTCACTTTTGTAGTGAAATATAAATATTAGTAGGTACGAAAACCGCAAGGTCATTACTAAGATTTAACTCGGAAGACCGAATCTCAAAAGAAAATGTTATAATATTTATTTCAACACAAAGAAGAAGAAAAATTTCTTCATAAAGTCCAATTCACTTTCCAAAGAAAAATAATTTAAATATACAACGGATTGTTTTTTTACCGACAATGTCTGCTGAACCTACTGCAAAGAAGATAGGAAACATCAGCAACAACGAGGAAGCATTTTCCTTCTATGCAGATGCAGAGTCAACCTAGTACCGTGGCAAAACGCTAGCCCCAACATGTTTTAATATTTTTTTGAACGTGCCTTCTGTGTCAACGATATGTAACCGAATCCAAAAATGTTTGCTTGTTGAATAATAAGGTTCCGCAGACCCCAAAACCAATCTTTTATAAAATTTATTGAGCTAGGATGGCCCTTATAACCGAACTACTTCTGAAGATCGACTTTTTAACTTCTAAGCCTACAAATCTCTAATGATATTTCTGACATTCACTTTGTTCATTAAATGGGTGGGTATAACTTATCCTTAACTGCTCCAAATATTCCCTCTGAATACGAACTCTAGTCAGTTGAGATCAGTTTCTTTCTTCTTTATTAACTTACCCTAAAAACTACGGCGTACTTCGGGTATACTACAATGATTTAGCTATGAAAACTAAAACATAACACCAATCTAGGCTTTAGGCATATCCTACACGCTTGCTCCCTTTTTTACTCGACATTTTAGAATGAAGTTTATATTTAAGAAATATTACTTTTATTGCAGGAAACATGTTAAAAATTCATATAGTCAATAAACTTACTTTGTGGTAATCCAGCCAATGGATCAGCATCTACAGCTCCTTGCGAAGAAATCGAAGCATGCCGTGATCCAGGTAAGGATCCCTGCCTGGATCCCGATATAGAGCCGTGTCTAGATGTAACTTTTCTAAAACTAGGCGGAATCAGATCTGGAGGCAGAGTAACTGGAATTTTTTCTCCAGACATTGCTTTGTCACACAAATACATAGCTAAAATGAATTCTTCACAACTCAGACGACCATCACAATCTAAATCGGATAGTGTCCATATTTGAGCGAGAACTGCTTGCGATAATTTACTCTGAACTAAAATGCCACGTGCTTGAACGCCGGTCAAGTAGCCAGAACGCGAACGATCTGTAGAATTGAAGACTTGAGTGTATTTTAGTTTAGCTGGTCCTTTGATGGCCCAATCAACTTGTCTGTAATTTAAAAGTGGATGGTTCACTTATACATATATGTATATGAATAATTTTGTTTTGCAAAACTTACGGTGACTCAATTGATGGTGCTCTCTCAGATATTGACATATGTCGAGATGGTGGATTGCTCTGTGGAGGTGTTGGTGGTGCTGGCAATATGCTGGCGTCTGCGGTGGGTGGCGACGTAATTTTTCCTGGAATTATTTGTGGTGCAGCTCCCACTGGTACAATTCCACGTGGTACACCAGGTGCTGGTGCAATAAGTGGTGGAATAGATGGAATTTGTTGTTGTGCTATTGGCATTCCTGCGGCGACATGCATATTAGTTGGAATTACTCCTTGCCCTGGTATCATGGCTGGCAAGACTCCAGGTACAACTGGAACTCCAGGGATAATTGGAGTCATTCCTGGTGGAGCCATAACTGGCATAACGGTTGGCATTGCAGCTACTGGTGCAACTATTGCTCCTTGCATTGGTATTGGAGACGCAACTGACTTCACTTGTTCCATAGGGCTCAGGCTTCCAGTGGGTGTTATTGATGGAGTTCCAACAGCTGATGACAAAGATGCCAACAAAGTTGGTGGAAGGGCTTTTGGGATTTCGAGCCCACGAAGCTTCAAATAAATTAGCTTGCATGCTATGCTGAATTCATTGATATTCATTTTTCCATCGGAATCAGTATCGGCAAGTGCCCTATTCAACAAAAAACAAATTGATGAAACACCAACACATTAATACTATTGACTTTGGATTTTTGTATATATAAATTCATTTTTTTATATATCTTCTATCTTCTGCTATCTTATAGAAATACAAAAAATCATAAAAACTAGCCTGCTTATCAATAATTTTATAACTAACTTACTGGCCTTGTATATTGATCTGATTTTAACTTTATGTGAGGTAAGACCATAGAAATAAAATTTTCTTGAGGATGACGGAGGATCTTAAACTAAAGTAAGAAATTATACTCAAACCAATATGGTTAATCATACAAGTTTTAGCCAATATAATATTCCTAATACATTGCAATTTTAAATCAAACATACAGGTTTTGTAGACAAAAAAAAATAAAAATAGAACACAATTGTTCAAATAACACAATAAATAAAAAAAAATCTTTTATTGCAGCAAAAGTATTAATTTTTTTTTTTCTTTGTCTACAAACTTGTTAGTTTATGTTAAATTTGTGATATCCTTTTAATCAGAGGTTAACTTTAAAAGTCTCGTACGTTTAAAAAAACTGGAAAATTAGAGTAAGTTATGGAAAAGGTAAACCAGTAACGATCCACACTATTTTTAGATGTGACTTTAAAATTAAAGGAAAACAAATTAACATTACCTACTGTTGTGTACAAATTATTACACAAAACGCCTAACTTTTAATACCGAGTGTCAATGACAGCTTCTAAAGTTGTCTTGTTCAATTGTTGGATCCCGCATGCTACGGAAGGAGAGGGACCTCTCTATTATTGGATTCCAAGTTTGAAGCCTCTTGGTATGGTACAAAAAAAACTCAGATATTTTAGCTTATTAGAATACATAACTAGTGAATTAAATACTTAAAACACAAGAAAGATGTTGCTTTTGTAACTTGTTTCCGAGATTTCAGTGATAATGTGTAATCTTGAGGTTTTAAATTAATCTATCAAGCTCAAGCAACCAAAAATCCAAATAAATGTATGTTGGCCAAATCGAAAGTATTTTTATTTTTTTTTTCTAAGGTATACCAATTTGCTTTTATCTCGGTTTTTTACAATCGGTTTCCTAGATATCTACAAATATTTTTTTATTCATATTAGTGGAGCAACTAAAGCAAAAATTAAGGCATTATCTTGGAACCGGGCGAAACTGGTATGATTTGGATGGAATTTTGGTTTTCAAAAATAGTTTTACTTTTTTATTTTTTAAACTTAACAATAAAACTTTTGTTAACAAAACTTTTTTTTATCAAAAATGTTTATTAAAATTTTATAAAATAAACCATGCCAAACATTTTTTAGGTCTGTTTAATGAAAATAAGTAGTAAAGACAGGGAAAAGATCCCGTTCAAATGGGAGGGGGAATTTTCTTACAGTTGACTAAAACCAGAATAAAATATTGAAGACAACGGAGTTAAATACAAAATCAAAATGTATGTTCGTGATAGCAAAAAAAAATCAATCAAAATGTTTAGTTAATTTTTACATCATTGAAAAAAATTCACAAAATACACACATATTTTTTAGCAATCAAAAACCCAAAAGTAGGTCTTATGTATTATAGTCTTTTTCTTTCAATTTAAAAGTTAATTAATGTTTAAGGAAAATTATTTTTTCTCTAAATTTCAAGTTTGAATGACAGTTTTTCATAAACCAAAAAAATAAACACTTTACTTTTTTTGAGTCATCTGATTCAATACAAGGCCATTGAATTTTGGAAGAAAAAATTAAATATATTTTGTAACGTAAAATTTTGGAAAAAATCAGCTAAAAATTTTGATTATTGACATTTTTTTATTTTCAACGATCTGCGTTTGAAAACCATTTTTCATTGGAGAATAACTTGATTTAAAATAAAATAAATGATTGTTCACAAAAAACCTAATTGTTAAGTTTAAAAACAAAATCCGATAAGAGCGGCATTTTTTAACCCCTGTTAAAGTATTTTTCAATTCCAACATTTGTTGTTATTCGTCCGGTTTCGAAATAATTTGCTTTAGCTACTCCACTTTTATATCATAAGGCAGGAACAAAATAACTATGTTTATAAATAGAAAATAACGATTAAAATATTAGTCATGTACCTATTTGAAAGTTTGAGTTGTTCGAAAAACATATGAATATACAATAGATAGTTTTCCTGAAGTTTAATGTGCTGTTTTACCTATGATATTGATAAATGTTGGTTACATTTAATAATTAGGAATTAATGTTAGCACAATATACCTATAGAAATCGACTAAATATTTTAAAAGCTAACTTTATTTGTGGCAGAGACAAACACATTTAAATACCTACAATAAATTATTAGGACTTTACTTTCCAAAGCCAAACAAAATAAAAAATAACAATGAATAAATTACCTAGTCCTAAATCCTTGGAGTTATGTAGGTTTAAAATATAATAAAAAAAGACTAATTCTACAAAAGAAGTCATCGTTAACTTGTTCAACAAATGATCACAAGGATAACATGTTTTTTTTTTTCTATTACAAGTGTGTACTCACATCCGACTTTCATCAATTCATAAAACACAGTTTTCCTTGTAGGTATGTATATACGAGTAATATTAAAAGAACTCTTCAGTCTTAACCTTATGAAAAATAAATCAAAACGACAACTCAAAAATACAAGCAGCAAAGTCGCCTTCGTCTGCTCCTACCTCCTACACTCCCCCACATGCATGTACATTAAAATATCAACTATAGGTAGTTATGTGTGTACCCCTAATTTGTAAGTTATTGCATGAACGTCAATGTCACTCTCCAATGGGGGTTCGAAACTGCCCTTAATCTTAATTCATAAGAAGCAAGAAAGTCTTGATAACAAAAGCCATTGACTTAAATGGGCGTATACTTCTCAATTACATCAGATAAAAAGTATAATTTGTTTAATAATTCAACTTACCATATCTGACCCAAAATGAGCGGTGGCAATTGTGATTGCAAAAAGAAACCTTTCGCCTGGGTGCCGGTGACATACCCATTTTGTGGTTGCAGTGCCTTAAACTGCTCCTGGTACTTGACTTTTTCCCGTTGGGTTATTACCCACGGGTCGACAGCAGCACTCATTTCTTGTAAGTTCTCCCTTTCTTGCTTTTCTACTCGATACTAGGGGTATGATGTGGGATCGCTTTTGGGTCGTCAACTATTCACTTCCGCTCCGTAGAGTAGGGGAGAACAGCTTGTGCCGCTTCTTCAGATTGCGAGTTATGTGTCCCAATAATGATATATCCAACCGATTTCGAGTTGTGTATAGTGGTGTAGTATTTTTCGCAAGTTCTCTCCTCCTTTATTTGATGAAGAAAAAAATCTTCTATTCACCAATGTATGTAGTATGTTATATCTATTTTCTAATGCAATCTATAAGACCAAAGAAAATGTACATTTTCTGAATAAAATTCGAATTGGGAAAGCACAATATCACTAAAAATCAATAAGAAAATTACAGGAATTCTTTTTACTATAAATTTGAATGAATTGATAAATGAATAATAGAGAAAATCAAATTCCACGCACAAGTGTACTCCTGTAGTACAAAAAAATTTATCGAGGGAGTTTGGAAAAGTCGATAAAATTTTTATCACCCATCCGAGGTAACCCCGAAGAGGAAAAAAAAAATTGGCACAGACGAATTCTTATTTTATTTTTTTTTTAGTGTGTTCGAGTTGGGATATACACGAATGAATATGTTTTATTTTATATTAAAACTCACTTCTTTTGGACAATAGCATGCACACAATATATTTTGCTATGCGAGTTTTGGAAAAGCCTATTTAATATTGAAAATATTAAAATAAGTTTTCCCGAAAAGAAGGAAAATTTTTTATCGAATCGCCTCGCAAACGTCACTTTTTTGATCAATACAAATCGAAGAAATCAGCGTTGCCAAGGTGTTGGAAAATGACATGACAAGCGCTTTGTGTGCCATCTAGAGGTTGAAGGCTGTAACATTATGGATAAGTTTAGACGGGACAATCCGAGACATATCTGTAAGCACATGAGAACGATCCCATTCCAATTTTCTCTATGTACACCATTAAGGCTTTCCCAAACCAAAGTGCGACAGTGCGTCACGACATGTGCGAAGCGATTTTTAATGAAAAAGTTTTGCGATTAATCGCATTTGGTGTGGGTACTCTCATATAACCCACACTTGGGTTTGGGGAAACCATTAAGGCTTGCCCAAACCAAAGTGCGACAGTGCGACACGATAACGCCAAAATTTATTTACACAGCGTCATATGGAGTACCCACACCAAATGCGATTAAGCACAAAACGTTTTTCATATAAAAATCGCGTCGCACATGTCGTGACGCACTGTCGCACTTTGGTTTGGGCAAGCCTTTAAGGCTCGTGTCGCACTATCGCACTTTGGTTTGGGCAAGCCTTAAAGGCATTTTCGCATTTCGTGAGGCAGTGCGACACATTTCTCATTTTCGTGCGGCAGTGCGACATTTTGGTTTGGGCAAGCAAGCCCTTATTCCATAGACTATTGGCCAATAGTCAACACATAATTTGCCAAGTAAAATAAAACAGTGGATTGTGGATGAGATTGCGGAAGAGAAGTTGGATTGGATTTTCCTCTTGTGGAACCACGGGGTTCCAGGACGCTCTGTAAATAATTTTTTGTTGCTGTATCGCGTTGTTGTGTCGCACTGTCATGCGACATTGCGGCAATTTGATGGGGGCAAACCTTTTATCTCTTTATCTATCATGAGAGAACTGCTCATGTAGATTTTGATTAATTGAAATGTAACGTTGCCATAAAAATAATTTCCACACTCCCGGATTTCCAGCACATGAAAGCATTCAGTCTAAAAACAAAATGTCAAACGTCTAACCTGAATTTTGAGGTTATGCGTTTGTGAAAGCGTGGTGTTTTCTTTCATTTCAATTTTGTAAGCTGAAGAAGGAAGGTTGGTGTTCTAATTTTATTTCTTGACCTAAAATACTTAAATCAAAAATGTCGGATTCTTCAGATAATTCCGAAAATGAAAACCTCTCCGAAGAAGAAACTGAATCAATCGAAGGAGATGAAGAAGAACACCCCGCAAGTGATTCGAATGAGGAAGATAATGATGATAAAATTGAAAAATCGAAGGACGACGACGAAGTTGTTACATGGAAAAGTTTGGTAAGAAAGAAAATCCATCTTAGACCACGAGTATAGATCTAACTTATGTTCATATTTTTCTACCATAGGGACTTCTCGACACATTATGCGAAGCATGTACTGAACTAAAATGGAAGGCACCCTCAAAGATTCAAAAAGAAGCCATACCTGTTGGCTTACAAGGAAAAGATATAATAGGCTTGGCGGAAACTGGTTCTGGCAAAACAGGAGCATTTGCACTACCAATTTTACAATCTCTCTTAGAAAATCCGCAGAGATACTTCGCTTTGGTGTTAACACCAACACGTGAATTGGCTTTCCAAATTTCAGAACAATTCGAAGCCCTTGGTAAGTTTCTCACAATTTTCTTTTCCCTCCACACATTTATCTCCAAACAATGATGTTAATTTTTATTTGATTACAAGAATGAAAGTACAATCTTTAGTTTCGTCACTACCTCTGAGTTTTTAAACCCAAAAACTTGTCTGCAACCAAAACCAATGCAACGTGAAAATATTTATCTTTTTTTTTTGTGTACTTCCAGGAAGCTCGATTGGCGTGAAATGCTGTGTAATTGTTGGAGGAGTGGACATGGTGTCTCAAGCTCTTCAACTTGCCAAAAAACCACACATTGTGATCGCTACCCCTGGCCGATTACTCGATCATTTGGAAAACACAAAAGGCTTCAACCTCAAAGCCATAAAATATCTTGTCATGGATGAGGCTGACCGAATTCTCAATATGGATTTCGAAGTAGAACTCGATAAAATTCTGAAAGTTTTACCCAGAGAAAGAAGAACCTACCTTTTCAGCGCCACTATGACAAAGAAAGTGAAGAAACTTCAGCGAGCATCACTCAAGGACCCCGTCAAAGTTGAGGTCTCCAATAAATTCCAAACAGTTGAACAGCTGCAGCAATATTACATCTTCATTCCGGTCAAGTTCAAAGATGTGTACCTGGTACATATAATTAATGAATTGGCGGGAAATTGTTTCATGATATTCTGCAGCACGTGCAACAACACAGTCAAAACAGCTCTGATGCTGAGAGCTTTGGGCCTCGCTGCCATACCACTTCACGGTCAGATGTCTCAGAATCGACGGCTGGCAGCTTTGAACAAATTCAAAGCGAAAAATCGTTCGATACTCATCTCAACCGATGTTGCATCGAGAGGTTTAGATATTCCACACGTAGATGTTGTTCTGAATTTTGACATACCAACGCACAGCAAAGACTACATTCACAGGGTGGGAAGAACTGCTCGTGCTGGTCGGTCGGGTAAGGCAATCACCTTTGTCACTCAATACGATGTAGAATTGTATCAACGAATCGAGCATTTGTTGGGCAAGCAAATGCCCCAATACAAATGTGAGGAGGACGAAGTAATGGCGTTGCAGGAGAGAGTGAGTGAAGCACAGCGTACGGCTAAGCTGGAGTTGAAAGACTTGGAAGATAGTAAAGGCGGGTCCAAGGGTAAATTTAAACATGCAGATTTTGATGATTCTGAACAGTTTTCGGGCGCTAGGAAGAGAATGAAGCCATCCGGCGGAGGTGGTGGTGGCGGGAAGGGGAAGAAGAATTGGAAGAAAGCGAGAAAGTAAATTAGGATAATTTATGTGATAAATATAATTAATTTTTTAAGAAAAAAAAAACAATTAAAAACAAGATTTTTATTGAAATTCATGGTTTTGATTATTTTAACGAGGAATTTACGACTTGAGGAACATACTTTGAAATGAGTTGTTCAAGGAGTTGAGAACCTGAACTCCTATTGATCTCTATCAGCAAGTAACTTGATTCAATCGAGTTAAGTTGATACAATCAAGCATTGGGAGCATCTAACTTGGTTCCAATCACATTTTTACGTTGAAAAATGTCGATTGAACTGATTTGGCGCTGATAGACCTAGTTAGATTGTTTCAAGTTGCCGAGAAACATGATACAATTATTACGACAAAAATGTAATTTATTTATAGGGATTTCATTCCGATTCAACATTTTCTCTACAATTTATCTCTTTTGTCAGAGTTTCAACAGAACGTAGGCACTGGACCCCTTGAATGGAAAATCTTGTTAGCTTGTTTTTTTTTTTGCAACTGGCTATTAAGTTTGAGCATTGCCCATTAAGAGTGATAAGATATTCAGAAACCGCAAAACTTGAAAAAACAAAAATTCGGTTATATTCCTACACCCTTTCATTTTTAAAGCTCTCCTCTGGATTCTATCCAGCGACATAATTGTGAGATAGGTGCTCAAACATAGAATATGAGAAATGCACCCTTATTCCGGAAGGCTTTTGCTCAAAAACACTACGCTCTAGAAGCCATAATTCGCGTCAAGTTAAAATAAAACTTTGCAGTTCTCTTCGATCTATATCTCTCTTTTCATAACAGCGAAGTTGTTTCCCAGAATCATCAATTGTCGCTTCTAGAGCATGGCGTTTTAGCACAAACGCCTTGCGGAATAAGGGTGATGTACTCAAGCTTTGAAAACATTAGGGATTATCGTGAATAAATGTGAATGTTTCCCTCTTAAGAAATTTGAGAACGTAATTAGCGAGAATTTATTGATATCGGGAACATAATTTCCAGGGAAATTTATCTGCCACTTCATACATATTTTCCGGTAGGACCCATTAATGCCCTGTAGATTACATTAAATTCTAAATGATTTTTGCGGAACCATTGAAAATGCTGTCCACATCAGAATTTAAGGAGCTTATCATACGTTGTCCCATTCAATGAACATGGGTGCAAATTTAAAAACGAATATGAAAAGCTGAAGGTGCTACCGTCAGCGAAACAATTTCAAAGATTAGAAGTTTCAGACAGAAGAAGAAGGTAAATGTACTGTGCACTGTCTTACATTTTTTTTTTTTTTTTGTGAAAAAGTTTCTGAGACATGCAAACATTTTTCGTCTCACATCTCCGCAAAATAAATGAAACTGACTTTTCGAAGAGTATGACCAATCCACTGTCACTTACGTCTGCGTATTACGTATAGTACTGTCTATGGATTCTTGACCCGTCCGAAGTCCTTCATTAGAAATATGGTTGGGTCAGAAAATCCTTACGATGTTTTGTAGAAACCACTATTCACGATCGATTTTAGCTTACTTGTGGCAGTAGTTAAGATTTTCTACGTGCTGCAGCCATACAGAAGCACAGTTTCAACATTGGAGTGGAACAGTCTCAGCTTTATCTTTAAGCCCTTGGTATTATTTCTCGATTTTTCGGACTTCATTCCGTAAGCAACCTTTGCCTTTTTAATACGGCAGTCGACATCTTGTTCGGTTCCGCCTTTGGTGGAGAAAAAACTCCCAAGATATTGAAATTCTTTTACCTTCTCTATCGGTTTTTCAGAAATATTAACTTGAACTGATGAGTTACTTCCGAGGTTTTTGCCGTGTTAATTTTCAACCACCAGATTTGTGCTTCTCCCTCCAACCTTGTCATTTCATGGAGATCCATGATCGTAGGAGAGAGTAGTTTTAGTTGGGATGTCAGACTCCATTGAATTCCACCATTTCCGTTCAAGATGCACGCAGCACAGCAGTTCGAATTCATCCGACAACCTTCTTTTATGTAAGACGTGACATTTGCATCCATCGTAAGTTGCTTTAATAATAGCAATTAAGTTGTCTGGAATGCTCCATTCTGCATAAGGAAATCCAAATAAGTTCTCTGTTGACACTATCAAAAGCTTTTTCGAAATCAATGAACAGCAGGTGAACTGGTATTTGACACACTGTTCAATAATGATCCGCAAAGTGTTAATGTGGTCAACACAGGATGCACCAGTGCGGAAACCTGCTTGTTCGGCGTCGAGTGTGTCTTCTAGATGTTCCTTTATTCCATCTAACACAATTTTTGCTGCTATCTTGGCAACCGCGGTCAAAACGCAAATATCTATCCAGTTTTCACACTGCATCAAATCTCTCTTTTTCGGGAGCTTGATAATCATTCCATTTACCACTCTTCCGGAAAGCACTCGAAGTTCCAAGCTCGCTCTATGAGCGGATGCAGTATACCTAAATCTCTCATAAGTATCATAATATCGTTTTTATTTGGCTTTGCTGAAGTAAGAGCTAGTAGAATCATTCTTTGGATGTCTTTATCTTTCTTCTTACTTATGAGGTATATAAAGCGAATGCAATTCTTTCCATCGAGTTGGTGGCATGTTTTATGGAAGATGACAACAAATCTGTACCTTTTAAAAAGTAGAATCTATTGACAAAGAAAAAAACAACTAGTGCTACTGCTAGTATTTGACTAAATTAAAATAAATTATATAATATATTAAAAATTCAAAATAAATGATTAAAATTAAACTCTACAATTCTACATTGTGATTAAATATACTTTTGTTAACATAAATACAAAAAAATAATTCATGGATTTGTATTTGCACTTGAATAGATAGACACTTTTAAACGCTCAATTCATTTACACAGACTGAATATCAAAGAGATCACACACACCCTCATCGCAACCTAGTACGAAATTATAATCCATTTTCGGCGGATTGAGGTGTAGAAGTGGAGTGTTTGCTGCAAAAGTGGGAAAAAACTTATTCATAAATTCTCTATTCTGCAATCAACAAAATAATTAGCCAGTTCACGTTTCTGAAATCTCTGAGCGCTCACTTATCCCAGCAACCTGAACAGAATTCCTCAGTAAATTGCCTGTCAAAAACAGAGCAAGCTAAATTTTGGATTCGTTTTTCAGCTGCTTTCAATAAAAATCTCTGGGATCTTAGGAAACCTGAACTGGCTAAATTACAACTTACTTAAATTCGGATCATCGGGATAGAATCGCTTCAAGGAATATCCCTTTTTGAAACTTTTAAAAATAATTTGTGCCGTTACAGCATCATGATGATAACCCTTGCTGTCGTCTGTGGCATTTTGTAAAAAATCCTCGTCTTTGAAATCTAAAGTCTCGGATGTTCGCAATGAGTCTTCAGAGGGAAGCTTGTTATCTTCCATCAAACAAGTTCCCTCATCAGTGACTACACGAACATCAATTGTGCTTCCCGTTTCTAACTTTATATGTAAAGTATCCTACAAGTTTTCGACAAATTAGTTTCATTGATTGTTTCTGATTTTCTGATTGTTTTTGGAAATTTTTGAACTTACACTTGTTCGGTTTACTTCAGCTTCTTCAATATTTGTGGCAGTTATTATTGCAGTTTCATCTCCGAATGCTTTTAAGAGATCATCACGAGTAACGTAAGCAAAGGATTGATTCGATTGGTTATTTGTTATGAGTCGTAGGTTCATCTTGGCCAGCTCTATATCCTTGTCAAGGTTTTCTTCAATCAGTTTTAAATCCTCCTCAGAGTTTGTGACTTTTCTAGTATCATTATTGTAGTCTTTAATGTTTCCTCTAAAAAAAATCATCAAACAATAGATAAATCGATATTTTTCTTCTAGGAAGTGCTAAGAAAGTATATATTACTTCCAATTGACTATACAGCAATGGCCAGTTTTTTCAATGAGGCCAATGCCCTCGAGGACATTTGTTATATCGTAGATGCGTCTTTTCTGGACATCCAGCAATTTGGCTGCCTTGAAAGGGAAGGGAAAAATCATAACAAAAATGACAGAAGTTAAACAAAAATATTGCAGCAAAGACAGAGATCACCAGACATCATCACGTAATAATCTGGCGCTACATTTGAAAATTTGTTTACACTTCTTTTTATGCAATTCTAATATTAAATATGTTCTTTAAACACTTAATAAATTATAAAAAATTAATGAAATACATTTATTTACCTGTTTTAAATCCAATTGGCCATCGGAATTCTTTAATAAATGAACAAACATTTTGGTCAAATTGACGAGAGAACTCTCAGAACGATGGATATTTCTGCTGTGCATGTTTGAATTGTGTAGATTTTTAGTTGTAAATTCTTTTAAATTCACAATGAACTTTAAATTTGTTTGGAAAATTTTAAAAATTTAATTACGATTCATAGATTTAATTGAATAAAAAATAAAAATTTAGAAAAATATTTACAATCCCGCCGCCATTTGTGACGTTTTTTGTTATTGACAATTTTATTTTTTTTTCTTGATGCAGTTTGTTGGTAAACATGCTTTTTATATGGGCAATTTGAGTTGTTAAATATTGAAGATGTAGATGGCACTGTTAATAAACTAAAGGTAGTTACATTGGATAATAATAATGTAGTAAATATATATATAAATTAAAATCGAAGGCACCAACCATAACATAGAATAACGATAACATTTCGTTCTCATCTTTAATGTATCGATGTTTATGGTTCGATATTTCATAACTATCAAAGACAACCACCATAACATAGAGATGTGATAAGATTTCGATGTCAACTTTAACATATCGATTTTAACTCTTCGATAATTCACATAAGGTGAGTTTTTTTGTACGCCCGGGCTAAGTTGGACGAAAAAAACGCTGTCGGGGCTAAGCAATTTACGTGTCAAATACAACAACAACTTAGCCCGAGGGGCTTAGCTGGTAAGCCCCGAGAATTCTCGGGGCTAAACTCTTTGAAGGGGCTAAAATCTGTGCTGCCAATTTATTTTCTGTTAAATCATCGATAAGTTGTATGAAAACACCAAAATTATCGATGAATTGTATGAACATAAAAACACAAAGATGGCGTTTGGTGTAGAAAAAAAATTAAATTATTTATTTTTCTTAACTCTTACAAATTATTTCATTTAAATTTTAAAGTAAATATGTGCATTAAATGCTCGGAAATTTGTTTATAAATTTGATATTGAATTTATTAAAACACCAAATTCAAACAATTTAACAAAACAGAAAAAGATTTTTGTTATTCATTTTTGTTTATTTCATTTTGTATATTGGAAACTTTGTTTTCATTTTTTTTTGTGTCAATTCATTCGCAATGCTGCCAAGTGTTTTCGTTAAGCCCCGAGGTGTTTTTTTAGTCCAACTTAGCCCGGGCGTACAAAAAAACACACCTATAGAAAATAGAAATACGATAACATTTACATGTAAACTTAAACAAATCGATTTCTTCTCTTCGATAATTTAGGAAAATAACCGAACCGTGTATTTTACCGGAAGTGAATGCATGTACTTCGATTTTTTGTTTGTTCAATTTTATTGGATGAATGCATTTTATGCCGAATTCCTTTTAAAATTAAAATCACTGCAAAAAAATTGATCGCTTTTGGTTAAAAATGAACATGAAATGCAATTATTGATTTTTTGTGATTGTATGTGTTCAATTTGACAGCTTTGATACAAGTGTGAAATAATCAAAACAAAATTATTTTGTGGAAAAAATATCGTTGGTTCTAAATATAATGCCCTTTACTTAATAAATTTCAAAAATAATAGCTTCACTAGAAAAGGATGACAAAAATTTGGAGCTTAATTTTTTCCGCAAGAATTTTGTATCGCTAGCACATAAAGTTTCAGTTGATATTTTATTCCATAAAATGAAAAATAATCGAGTTAAGGCTTGTCCAAACCAAAGTGTCACTTTGTCGCGCTACAGTGCGACACGACAACGACAAATATTATTTACACAACAGCATATAATAGCACCTACACACACCAAACGCGACAAAGCCCTAAGTGTCGCGCGACACTTTGATTTGGGGAAGCCTTAAGGCTATACAAAACTATACAAAAAATTATTTCTTATGCGTTCTTATGATCCATTTTTGGGCGCTACTATTTGAGCTCCAAGATTTTTGAAACTAGTCTTCCTTTCCATCTAAAAATATTTGACAACGTTGTCTGCAACTACAGTATCATCTAGTTTTGTCTCTTCAAGTTGTTTGAATTGGATAAGGATTACAAGATAAGTGGTAACTGCCGAAAATATCTAAAATAGGTAGATGATTTTATTTCGTATGTATAATTAAAAAAAATACTTTACTACCTACCTTAAAAAGTGTAGAACTATCAACAACAAAAAATCCATATGCTGTGAATTCTACTTCCTGTCTAATGCTCTTGGTCAAAAACTTATCAATCTGAAATATTTGATAAAATATACTGAGTATTTATGTTGTTTTCTCAAAAAAAAAATTACTAGTATTTGATAATCTTTGTTTTTTCCATAAATTCTTGCCAATATTTGAGATGCTGCGTTAGCCTGAAATGCATAAATAAGAAATAATTTATCATAGGCAAGCGAGATATTTGCAAGGATAGTACAGAGGTTAATACTGCAGGATAGTACAATAAAACAAAGGCAAACAAAAAGACAAAAATGGTAGTGTAATATGAAGTATAATTTGGATGTATTTTTTTATGCTGAATCCTCTGAATAAGAAGCACAGAAAAACATCACTACCCCTTAATTAAGAAGCAGTAATGTTTAAGTCTATATAAAAAAGACAAATTGTGATGCCTCAATTTTGTATAGTAACAGTCATTTCATGTACCTACTTCTAATTCAATGGCTTCATTCAATGCATAAAAATCTTTGAATCCTGATTTTGTAAATCAGGATTTACATCAACCCCAACCCTGCACCTACCTAAAATCCTTTAGTGACCCCAAGCAATGGGGTTGCAGGGGGCACCATGCTCCCCAAACATACCTCACTGTTTACACGATCATGGGTGGGGTCCTGAGTTTTTCAAAAAAAAAAAAAAAAAATTGAAAATGTTTACCAAGTCTGTGAAAAAACAAGAGCTACCTATTACTTCCCACTTTAGATGTATTACTTTAAATGTATTACTTAGTAAGAATTAGAATATGTTTTTATTTATATTTTTTACTTGCGATATATGTATGTAGGTAGTTATCCATTCCTACAAAATAAAGTTAAGATAACAATCAAACATCATGGCATTACGATGATAGAGAATGAGAAAAAGTGAGTTCGACAACTCTGTCTGTATGTATGTACCAGAAGCAACAGCCTAATCGGATGGGTTGATTTACTTCAAACTTGGTATATGGAGTTTCTTGGAGACTATATATCCCCAGATGTTTTTTGAATTATTTTCCTTGGACCGAAAAAAACGGTACCTATTATATACTGGTTTAAGAAAAACTTATTTTTCTCAAAAATGGTTCCTACAATGTGTTTAATTGAAAACCATTTTTTTTTCAAAAAACCGGTTTTAACAGTACCTGCCATAAAACCGTTTTTTTTTTTAATTTGATTTTCTACTTTATGACTCAACTTCAACCATTTTTTTACATGAAAGTTTGTTGTCATTGTAATTTATAGAAAGTACATATTATTGAGATGATGAAGTCCTTGCTAAATATTATATAGACAAAATAGTATTTTTAAAAAACAGCACTAACGATTTTCAATTTTTTTTTTCTAAAAATATGTCATTATAGAAGAAATCAATTCATTTAAGGAGCTGTTTTAGTCGAATTTTATGCTTTTTCAATTTTTTCTAAAACTGCATTTACAAATTGTTTATTAAAAAATATAGTAACTTTATCTATAAGAGCAAGTACGTGCAATCCATTCGTGCAATTTATTTTAATAGGCACGAAAACAAAACTGATAAGTATACTTATACGGATACGGTATACCTAAAAAACTATGATAGAAATGCAATTTTCAAAAATGCGAAACTAAATTATTTATTAACAAATGGCAAAACTAAAACAACTATCACACGATTTGTGCATATACAAACATTTGTGTGTTTTAGCAATTAAAATACTCAATAACATCTGAGTCACAATTCGGATGACAGAAATTGGGGTACAAATCGTGTTTTATGTCATTGTATTATCTAATTTGTGGTTTAAATGTTTTTGTGCATTTTTATTACAAAAATACACAAATTTTAGTGTTTACACAAATCGTGTGATACAAGCTTAGTAATAAAAGCACTTTAACTTATATATTTTTTTAAGCCAGAAATTTAGCCTATTATTTTGTTTTTTTAATTTGTTGCTTCTATCAATAAAAAAATATGTTCAAACTTTAAAACTAAACTTCTGTTTGTTTTCGACCATTATACTTATGGATCTTTAGCCTTTAGGATAACTAAGGTTGACGAAAACTGGGGTATCTTTGTGACATCAAGGTTACTTTGTGCCCGCCTTGTTTTTTTTACATTAAATTCCACCTCAACAGTAATTATTTTTTACATAAAAACTTATTTTGTTAAAATTTGTGAAACAACTTGTATTGGAAATAATTAGAAATTCGAAGTTAATATGTGAAAATTACCAAAAACAAACTCTTAAATATTAAATATTCAATAAAATAAAACATTAATTCGATAAATTTAAAACTAAATTATGAAATAATAAAAATATAAAGGAAAATAAGAAATAGCTATTTTATAAAAAAAAAACTCAGATAATTATACCTTTAGCGTTGCTCGTCCACAATTTTGAGCTAATATCGTCAATAGAGCAGTATTCAACCCAAACCACATAAAACTGTCTAGTAAGAAACTCCATGAGATTTGCGTATAAGTTGTAAATTCCACAAAAATATTATACGTGTTAGTTGTTATTGTATAAAACGCATATCCCATGAATAATGCTACCATTAAACTAGATGCCTCATTCAACAACTTGTAGGTCCTCAAAAGTTTGTTATGTAACCGAAATGCAAATGCAACGTCTTCTTCAAAAAGCCCTCGCACATTACTACCGACCATGTTATACGTATAGTTTTCCAAAAGCATATTGACAAACTCAAAACGCATGGACACAATACGAAGAAGTGCAGCAAGAAGCATCATAAACATCGAACATATACAATTTTGAATTGCATAGAATATAATAATTAAATACTGCATCCAATTGCTAAGACCGCTAAATTTCAAACTTGTTAAAAATATCTGAGCCGCTATAATTCCAAAAACAGCATATTGAGAAAATTTACAATTATTTTCGACGGTAGCGCGGTAGGTTTGCTCAATATCGGAATCTACTTTGAGAATATCCTTTAGAATAGCCAGGAAGTCATTGGAATGTTTCGAGCAGAGAATAATAGTTCCGGTATATGTGGTGACACATATGATTATCTCAATATATTGATTGATGTTGTCCGTTTCCCGCTCCGTTGTAAAATCCTGAACTGAACTTTGATGGTACATACTGTACAAGTTGAAGACGGTCAAGGAATGCATTATAGTACGAATTATAACCGAATACATGTTGTTATGCTTGGATGGGACTTCAATTTCATTTTTTGTATCCTGGGTAAAAAGTGGAAACAATCCAACTGTTTTCAAAATTGTGAGCAGTAATCTCAAATCGTAAAGTAAATTAGGTGTGTCCTTAGGACCTTCATAGATTATAAACTTTTTTGGGATTTTCTGAGCTTTGACACACATTTTTTGCTATTCAACAAATCTTACTTATTTTGCCGAACAATCTTTTAATTCTGACCAGCTTGTATTGACAGAGGATAACAGGAGCTAACTACGTGTATCTGTTTCTAATGTTATTGCATTTATATCTCGATACAAAATCTAAATGCTATGAAACGCGACGACATCCATTAGTTAATTTGATAAATTAAAATGTCAGAGAACGATATGTTTATGATTACACAAATTTTGTTTGGTGCGCATAAATATGGGTATGTACCTACATTATACTTATTTTCATAAGTTTAACTCATGTCGGTTATTACTTGTTTATACCAAAAAGGCGGTTGTGCAATTTTGTGTAAGATATAGGACAAATTATATGCGACAGCTATTTTAATATAGATGTGCTTGTTATCTTAGGCGCAATCATTTCCGGAGTTTATTTCATAGAAAAATAATAATTACAGCATATGTCAATATATTTGTCTTTTCTGTAACAGGGCTATATTTCATATGTGAAGTGGATAGCGGAAAAAGAGTGGTGGGCGTTGACGTCACCTGGCTCTGAATTTATTCGGGCTTCGTATGGGTAAGGTAGAAAGCCATTCGGTTTTTCCATTTACATACTCTTGTTATACGGTGTTTATTCACAAACAAATATAGTACACCGGCGATAAAATCCAAAGTGTAAATTCAGCTAAACGGTCATGAAAATCATTTAAGAGATCGTAAAAGATCAATTGCTTCCATTAATTGTTAGTGAACAAAATATCACTCATACGCCATAGTAACCCAATTTTATCTAGTAGTAGTAGTGTAGTTTAATACTCTCAGTCGATCTTTACCCTGGCACGGGTCGTTTAAAGACAGCCCAACCTGAAGGTTCTTGTACTTCTGATTTGTTTATACAGAAGTGTTCACTGGGGTGTTAAGAATATAATATGTAAATGCTCTTTTAAATTTGGTCACTAAGCTATTCGTTTTTGTGGGCTAAATTTTGAAAAAAAATCAGAAGTGCAAGAACCTTCGGGTTTAAGCCACCTTTAAATGACCCGTGCTGGACATCCACTTGAAATAAATGATTGCAAGAAATGTGTCATAATAGCCAATATTTCTTGTGGGGGACTCCTGGATTTTTATTTCCGAACATAAATGTATTTCTGTATTTATTTCTTGCCTTCTCAGAAAAAATAAATATAGCATATAAAATATAATAAAATAAAATAAATGACGTTTTTCTTCAACTGACACAAATTTGTAACAAGACTACGAAGTTTTCTCGACAAATGCCCCTAAAAAATGCAAGCAGGCTAAAATATTCGTCATCACCATGACCTAGACTACCCGTAAAATTCATATGGATCAGTTACCTCTCACGCAAGAAATCTGCTTCCGGCTCTTAGACTAGTTTAAGAGCCGCGAGAAGATTTCTTGAGTGATAGTTAACCAATTCTTATCAATGTTACAGGTAATCTGGGTGATGGTGATGACGAATATCTTAGTCTGCCTGCATGTATTGGGGGCGTGCGTTGTCGAGAAAAAGTGCATCAAACACCATTTTTCTCAAAATCGATTTGTTTGTTTTTATTATTGATACTAAAAAAAGTTATTCATTCTTAAAGGAAATCTGTAATTCCATTAATCCTTGCTTTCATTAGATTAGTTAAATAAAATTGGCCACCATTTGAAAATCTAAAATTTCAAACCCCATCAAAATAAAGAATAAATTTGAACGCAGGACCATTTAATAAATAAATAAATATCTTACACTGCGTTTAAGAGTTTATTTAACCTCCACATAATGTTGTTATCTAATCAATTTTAAGACGTTATCTAATTTACAGAAAAATAAATAAATTATTTTAACTGATTTAAGAACAAACACATCTAAGAATATAATAAAAAAAAAATAGTTATAAATTGATTTATAATTATCTTAAGTGAAAAGCAGGCTAGAAAACAAAATTGTTTTAAACTAAAAGCTAAGTAGTTTAGATTTTCGTCGAGTTTCTCCGAACAGGAATGAACATATTCTGTCAACGGCATAAGCTGATACTGTATCAGCAATTAGCACGCAAATTAATATCCTCCGGAACTGCAAATAACAAAATAAAATTATTATTATTATTATTTTTTTTTTCAAATTTATTTGTTCATATCCCTTACATCGTCGGGGAAATCGATTATTTCGAATGTATAAGTTAGATCTGCAGAAAGTCCTAATGTCAACAGCACCACAAGGGCAGCTGATGCTAATATGGAGACTATCAAAAGACGGTTTTCTCGTAGACTTTCCATAAATGGATGACCCTGAAAATGGCAACAAATTTAAAAATAAAATTGATTGAATTCGCTCGATCTACAATTGAAGAAAGTTTTAACACATCTTCATTATTGAAACAAAACTCAAAATGGGACACTATGGCGTATGTGTAATATTTTTCTTAAAAAAATACCATACAAGTAATGAAACAAATTACCTTGTAATTA
Organism: Meliscaeva auricollis; assembly: GCA_948107695.1. Classification (NCBI taxonomy): domain Eukaryota; kingdom Metazoa; phylum Arthropoda; class Insecta; order Diptera; family Syrphidae; genus Meliscaeva; species Meliscaeva auricollis. Next base: position 30,058,349 of record OX403618.1, read on the forward strand.
ACTGCAAAAGTTGATATTTGAAGAGCTAAGCAAATGATATACACAGTACTGTTGATAATATTTGGTACAAATTCTTTCTTATCTTCTGGGTCCAAATCAATATCCAGATGGATTTTTCCTTCTCTGAAAATTTGAATAGCAAAATTGAACAAAAAATGATATCAAAAATCGTTAATTAATCCCACCTGGGTGGGGCTCTAGCTGTCGCTTCCATTGTTAAATAGTATAAGGCAGTAAAATGAACAGCAAATTGCAAAAGAATTGTCGAAACCGTATAAAAGTTAAAAATATTTGGCAAAGGTGCCGTTTTTGAAAGAGTTTTTAAGGGCTTGGACCGCGTTATGAATAAAAAGCAGGCAGCAATAAAGAAACCCTGCAATGTAGCTTGTGTATCACTGAACTTCACCCCATCAATATAGAGGACAGATTGACAATAAGCAGAAATGAGGGCATTCAATGCAAGAATCTTGAACATCTGTAGTGTGGTGACTAGAGTGCAACGACCCTGCTTGATGATATGATTGACACATGCAATCGAACAAGATTTACTCGTAAAAGGTGCTGCGATACTAGCATCACCCAGTTTTACAACTTGTACTGTCTCTTCTTCGACTTCTTTCAGGACACGCTGCAGATTTTCCTGAGTTGCGTTCAGATTTTCTCTGTGGCGCAAAAGTGCTCGCTCTCTCGGGGTAAGGTTTTGTCTTTCTTGAATTGCAGGATTATGCTGCCTTGGACCTCTAGAACTTTGATGGGCGGGTGCCGGTGGTCCGACATTTTCCACCGCTTCTCTGGATTTCTTTGATTTAACTACTGGCATATTACTGAGTAGTGATACACCAACATGTGCATGTTTCAGTGCCCCGACATCGTTTGTACCATCGCCACACATAAGTGTGTAGTAACCCTGCTGCTTGAGAGTTGTTACAATGAATTCCTTTTGTTTGGGAGCAAATCGTGCACACACCGTGATGTATGGCAGGATGTTAAGCATATAATTATGTTCGTTCTCATTCAGGTACTGAAGGCCTTCGCCGGTGATACACAAATCAAAGTCTTTCAAAACCTGTTTGTAATTATCTTCAATGGATCGTTCGATTTGTTCATCAATTGATAGCCAGTGCCATTTTTTTGTATTTGTTGTAGTTAGTACTAGAAGTTGCTTTCTGGTGAATCGTAACTCTCTGGCTACGTGACAAGCTGTCAGTGGATTATCGCCTGTGATCATTACAACCTTGTGAGATGATTGTATAAGTTCTTTGATGACAATTTTAGAATCAGGTTTCATTGGACAGGAGACTATGACAAATCCGGCAAACGTTAGATCGCACTCAACATCTTCACGTTTGATATCACGCACGGCAGATGCATCTAAACATCCAAACTCTTTGATGCCTAATGCAAGTACACGTGCTCCACTTCTGGAATACTCAATGTAAGTCTGAAGAGAAAAAAATGAAGGAAAAAATTATAAAAGATTTACTTTATGGAGTTACAAGATTGTAAATTTAAAATCTTTTTACATTATTTGTCACAACGAAAAAAATTAAGTAAAATAATTCGATATACGAAAGAATGACTTTATGTGACTTCGACACTCCTATATGGTGCCACTGGATAACAGAGAGGTTAAAGTAACATTAGATTCATTGAATACAGGAACTGAAAAAGAATTTTTTATCGGTCTGAAGAACCAGTGCACTGCAAGTACCACAGCAGGCATAAATGAAACTCAAAATAGCTCCCCGAAAATGAAAAATGTATGAGGGCTTATCAAACGTATAAAGCGTAACAAATTTCAGAATTTTTAGATAAGATCAAAACCCGATGAAATAAATCGGACAAGTATGAGATGAAGTATAACAACATCTACTATGAAAAATGCCAACTAAATGGAAAGACGTGAATCAGCGGTCATAGAAAGCCGATCCTACAAACCATTACAAGGGTACGACTTGACGTGTAAAAGCGCGAAGAAAAAGTTGACGCTCCGAAGGGCTTTTTGCCTTGTTTCTGCTGCGAAACTGCAATGCTCTGATTCAAAAGAAAAACCTTTTTGATAAGGTAGTCGATATCCATAATAGACAAGATCACACACCTGAGAAGACTTTTCTCCTAATTATTATTCCTCCCTTCACCATTAAGTCAATCAAATAATTAAACAACAAACCAGTCGATTTCCTGCATTAGCTTAAAAGCTAAAATCAGGAATATCAACCAAATCTTGCCCTCACGGTTACTCAGAAATTTCTTAGAATTAATCGAAAAACTACCTTAAACTACCCCTTCTTAAACTATTTTCTTTTTTAGAGGCAACTAAAAATAAAGCGGACCAAGGGAAAGTTTTTGTGATCACTGATCAGTAGGGTCTAAATCTACCTTGATATATACCTGCGTGCGGTTGCTAAAGGAATGGCAGGAAGCTTGATAAATGTAAAAAAGTCTACTGCGCAACGGTCTGTCACGCAGACAGCTGCTTTCTTAGGCACCGAATCCAATTCAGCAACGCAGAGCCTTAAAGCAAGTTCGCCCCACAGAGTACCCGATGTACAAGTCTCTTGCTCAAAAGGGTTACCGTGAAAGTCACTCGCTTGTGGCCTTTTTGCCTTTACTCGATTTAAAAGCTATAACACCTGATACTTATAGCATTGGTATTTAGTGATGCTAAAAGTGAACAATAGCATAAAATAGCAGTCCTCTACTTGATAGGCCGCTAGCTTAAGTAGCAGCTCACCTGTAGCGTTTGAAACAAGTTCAGCTAGAAGTAAATGTGAATGACGCTCGCAAGTGGCAAGTAGATGCTAAATATTCTTAAGAATTTAATCAAAATCAACTTACTTTTTTATAATTTTCTGGAACATTTTTTAACATGGTCATTATAACTTCGGGGGCTCCTTTAACAGTTCCAATGTATGAAACTTCACTTGAAGATGGCAACAGATGACCAGCAAGCACTGACATTCTCTTCAGTGCCGATGAAAAATGAAATCTCTGATAGATTTTGAGTGGCTTCAATTTTCCTCGTTTGGGGACGACAACTTCATTTTTCGTCAAGACCCAATCAATTGCAGTTAACATTGCTTTTTCCAGGGGATCACCCACTAATCCATCGTCCATTTGGCTGAGTGAATGACAAGCAGCTATTACATTTACTGTTGCATCACCTGCAACAAATATCGGCACAATACTTGAATTATTTTCAAGACCAGCTACACCTTCGACCATTAAGTTATCACTGGTTAAAGTTCCAGTTTTATCGAAGCAGCAAATTTGTACTTTTCCAGCAAATGGAATCCTGAATGGTTCCGTACAGAATACATACAACTTGGATAATTGCATTAGAGAATTATTTACAGCGAGAGTAAGTTCAATTGGTAGATCAGGTGGTATGATGGAGGTTAGAATCAAAGTGCACTCGAGGAATAACTTGTAACGATTACGTTCTGGATCTTCGGTTCCTTTCATCCATACATAGGAGGCAGCAGCTATGGCAAAAATCATTAAGAATACAATAAATGCAAATGTTTCCCAGCTATTTTCTGTGACGCGTTTGACACCAAACAAAATGGTTCGCAAAAGTTTTCCCTGAGAAGTGTTGAAGCCATTACGAATTACACATCCAATACATCCGTTATCAGGAGCACGGGTACCATCTTTAGTTGGCGGTGTATGCTGGACTACTTTGGTACCTCCGAACAAGGTAAATAGTTTTCCTTCGCCTTCAGGATCAAGTTCTCTGTTTAGATCAGCTACTGCCTCTAAAGATTCTTTCATCTGAGGAACCGATTCACCTGTTAATAGAAGATTATATTCTTTATAGTTTTTTTTGTTACTTATAAAGAATTATATTCATGTATAATAATTTGATTTTTTTAATCTATTTGATTTATTGACAGTAACATCGAAATAATTGGTAATCCTACTACAAATTTTAATATCACAATCAGAGCTAAGCAATAAGCAGCGCGACTAAGAAAATAGCCTTTGTAAGACTACAGAAAGCAGCTTAAAGCTTACGAAGTATTCGCAATTCATAACGGTTTCTGACTCCTCATTGGACAGTCGTATCAAGATCAGATTTGAGTGAGCTAACCACAATCTACCGCTAAAGATCCACATTCAAAGAACAGTAATGAGAATCGAGAAACGAATATGGGAAGCCGAGGGTTGTGACGCCCCAAAATAATTGAATTTATTAAGTTTCAGATAGAAAATCATTAATGAATAGGGTCGGAGACAACACGCCTTGGCAAACACCAGCTTTTACTTTGTGTATTTCAAACTTGCACGATTTGAAAGGTAGCAAAAAATCATCGACTTTGTATGCACACATTTTTGATAGAATTTGCTGATGCTTAACTCGAGCACATGTTTTAGAAGTATGAAGCGGAGTAATCTTACATTCTCTTAAATGACGTAAGTGAGATACACTAATAGATGTCTCGTGGAATTATTGCTACGAAATCTTAAATTTCGGCAATTAATAAACTTTTGTTCTCCTAGATGTTGCTTTTGCTAAATTGCTGGTAAAAATAAAAATGTGTTTAAAACTTTAAACACTGAAACGTATAGAATGTGTTATGATTTAAGAACCGATCCTAAAAAAACACATGTCAAATCGTCAGGATGGGGTGTGGAACGTATTTTCATATTCTGTCTCCATGATTTTCCTCTCACAGTTTTGACATGTGTTTATACTCTGTGAGATAGTGTGGAGGCACTTTTACATGGAGAGGATGTAAGCCTACACAAAACTAAATTTATCCTCCGACAATTAATGGTCTTCCACTTGACTTCGAAGCTTAATATCTGCGTCTAATTTTAGATAAAAATTTATAATGGAAGAAGAATTAGGAAGGCTACAGTGGCACTTAAAGTTGGCAATTTCAAAAAATTTCAATTTCTAAATTTCAATAAGGAAACTTATCGTGAAAAGCGTGAATGTAAGCGGCACTCTCCGCACAACATCTTCTTCTGATTTAGACATTTTGCTTAACCTAGGGCCCCTTGAACAAGTGACCGCGAGTACAGCCATTCGTCTCAAAGCCATCTCTCAATGGTATCGGTAGAAGGCAATACCATCATATTGAATACATTCTAATCAATACCAAGACACTCCGACTACATCATCTCTGAGATGGTTTTTGGCAAAAAGTTTCAAGTCACCTTTATATATATATGTATAGGTGAATTTAGGAGGGAATCAATTAAAAATGCATCGTATTCAGGAAGTCTCTGCTTTCGTCTTTCTTTTTGACCACTCTATCGTGTTCCGATCTGAAAACCTGGCGATCTAAAACGTCCTATTTTGGCTCAAATAAAATTTGATATCTACGATGAATTTTCGTATTATCTCAGATATTTAAGCAGCCTTTAAATCACTCGGTTCTATAAGTTAACAAACTCCGTAACTGTTGGAAACTGCCGATAGTCTCTCCTGGAGATGATTGAAAAGTTAAACACTTATCTATTCTGGGTGTTAGGATACAGAGATATTGCGGGTAACTGCAAAGCCGTCGAGTAAAGGAACTATAACACATATTTTAAATTGAAAATTGGAATACCAATCGCATGCAAGATTCCATGACAACGACAAACAACAGATGAAGAGGTATCGCTACTTGTCTAGCTTCAAAACAGATGTGACCAATATTGCTTGATGTCACTATGGATGGACGAGAAGGTAAAGAAAACATCTTGCACCTTCTCTCTTCAAATGCGATCATTGGTTGTTATCGCGAAGAAACCTATAAACAATTTTTTGATTCCAAGTTAAGTCATTAACTTGGAGGTTGATTTATTTTTAACGAAGTGTGACTCTATTTGTAAAAATATTAGTTTCATTGAATCTAGTTAAAACTTACCTGTAAGCATACTTTCGTCTACAATGCACGAACCACGTAGCATAACCAAATCACAAGGCACAATGTTATCATTTTGAGATCGGGTCAATGACACTACATCACCTGGCACCAGTTGATCCGAGACAACCTGTCGCCATTTGTTGTTCCTCAATACATAAATCAAATACGGTTTGTTTCCCATTTTCCGAATCTCAGACATATTTCTGAGTTGCTGTTGTACCAAAGTCCATTCGAAAACTATCAACATAAACAATGTAAACACGGAGAAGTACCAATATTCATCCAGACACCACAATCCAACGGAAACAACTTGAAAGACGAAAAAAGGTGCAGTTGCACGTTCGATGAACAACTGATGAAACTCTGGAATGACCATTTCCATCAGATTAGCGCCGTATGTTTTTTCAGCCAATCGAACAGCAGCATCATTTTCCAATCCTCTAGAGCCCACATACTCTTTGAGGAGCTTATTCACTGGATATTCAACTGATTTGAAGGTTGCCTTCTCATCGTCCCACACATATTTTGTTTTTTGAAATGAAAACCAATAGACAGATTCTTTTGTGGTCTCATTCATCACAGTCTCCTGGATTCGTACCATTTCAGATGATCCATTGTTTTGAGTGGGCACGACTTTGGCAACTACACCTGAACGTGGAATTTTAACCTATCAAAATGAGTAAATAATTTAATAGTTTACCAAGAATGATGACGTGCAATTTATGCGAACTTACTTTTCGGAAATTAAGGAATGTCAAGACGTGAACACTCCAAAAACAGCAAAGGAAGGTCAGGATGTGTGAGAATACCAAAACGGCAAAAGTAACAAGACCGGCTTCATAGTGCTCATCTACTCCGTACACATAAATCCAGAGGTAAAAGAAGGTAATATAAATTGCAAGAAATGGAAACACAACACCGCTCAGGTAAGTTGGATTTACTACGTGCAAGGATACAGATCGAACCAAATCATCAAGGTTTATTGCCTTGGAAGGCGATTTGTTAACCATTTTAAATAATTCAATTAAGTTTTTATTTAATAATTATTTTTCGTAAAAATAATTAAACATTCCCAAAGAATTTGAAGCGAAGCTGCCCGAAAAATGAATACTCTGTCACAGATTTTTTTTTTTCTATTTGACATGTGACGTGTTCATGTAGGGTTGTTTACGTTTCAAATCAACATGACCACATCTGAAATTTCATGCACAATCTATTCCAACTCTACAAGAGACAGTTTCACTCCGCAATCAAAACATGAACGTGTTTAATTTTGTGTAGAATTTATTAGGCGCGTTCAAACAAAATCGACAGCAAGCCTCTGCCAAACCAAAACGTTACATGAAAAATTTTAGTTAAAGGCTTGGCCAAACCAATTTTGTTATTTGCTCGACAACATGCTCGCGAACATGGCTCAACAGAAATCAAAAAGTTTTGATTTCCAGCCAACATGATGTTGTTTTTCCATTTATATGGACGAGCATCGTACTTTGTCGAGCCACGGCTCGCGAGTATGCTCACCCATGTAAACCCCCTATTAAGAAAAATGCTGTCCGTGCCATAATGGTGCCACTCTGTCACGCGACGGTGCGACACGACAACGAAACAAATTTTCATAGCGTCATATGAGAGTATCCACACCAAACGCAACAAAGCGGTTTTCATATGAAATCTCTTGCACTTCGTTGCGCGACACCAAACTAAACAATCGCACTGTGACACGACAGTGCGACAAGAACTTTTATATAAAAAACGCATTGCACTTTGTCGCATTTGATGTGGGTACTCTCATATGACGCTGTGTAAATAAATTTTGCCGTTGTCGGGTCGCACTGTCGCTCTTTGTTTTGGACAGGCCTTTATTCTTGTAAAGGCTTGTCCAAACCAAAGTTTCACACTGTCGCGTTTGGTGTGGTGTGGGTACTCTCATTATGATGCTGTGTAAATTTTGTCGTTGTCGTGTCGCACTGTAGTGCAAGCCTTAAATCGCTGTTGTTTGGGCTATGAAGAGAGATTCTGCCCTCTCTATATGGGACAGAATCATGGTCGTTAAAAGATTCGGATGAGAATTTCCTTGGATGCTTTACGAGAAAGATTTCCTCCAAATGATTTTTTTGTCCTGTTGTAAGAAGAGAAGAAGATTCAAAAACATACGCTTTACGGGCTATACAGCGACGTTATCTCGATCAAAAATCTGAAAATACAGCGGCTAAGATGGCTGGGATACGTGGACCGTATGGACACATCAACATCACACCAGTCCAACGAGTCTTCGAAACCAACCCTGATGGTAAAAAATTGCTAGCTGGAGAAACATTTTGTTTAAGGCCATAGTCTACGAGTAAAAGTGAAGTAGGTACATATATAATTTCGTTTTCTATTGGAAGTCCAGAAGTCTGCTGAAAGTGTTTTATTGACACAAAAATGACACATATCACAAAAATAGTTTCAGAAGAGTTCTGGATGCTTCCGGACTCTTCTGGACGTCTAATCGAAAACGATATAGGTAAAGTAAGTATAGTTTAACTTTGCCTTTTATCGGCAGCTATGATGTTCTTTCGGTGATACCTGTTAGATCCAGGTTAGATCCTACTGCACTGCTGATAGGTGTGTCAAATAAATACACACTTAATATCAGGCCGTGAGAACCAGTGGCCTAACTGATTTTTGAACTTTTTTTTTTCAAAAGGCGAAAACTTTTAATTATGGTCACGAAAATTGGTTTCTTTTGAAACAGTTATTTACATGACATATCAATAAGTTCAAATTTATCAAAAAGAACTGAGTACTGCTGAAGTAACCACTAGTTTTGGATTTTACAAAGAAAAGTTAAAAAATCAATTAGGTTAATGGCTCTAACGCCTGACATCATGCCATAGCTTTTATAAAGCTGGGAATTTATTCTTTAATCTTGCTGAAAAAAAAACCAGGTTGTAGCTCATATAGCTAAATAATTTTCTTTCCAATTTTCAATACCTACTCTCAAAAACTAGACAGAAGCCTTAACTACATAAATAATACACATTTAATTTTAAACACAAAATAATGTGCAGATTTTTCAACTCTTGTCGTTGTTTTGTTATACCTATGTTGTTTTCCTTATTTAAGTCGAAAATTGCTTACCCCCTCTCCTAGTAAAACATGCTGTATCTATGCAAAATGTATATAGTATCTCTACAACAATCCGTTATAATTTTTAGAGGTATCGTACTCGTGACTTAATTCTTTAGCTAGATTTCTGTTGGCGCCCCTGCGACTTCCTATTCCAAATGCACTCCGACCCTTTGTAAAATTGCATTAATGATTTTTGTTATTGCAACTCACACTACCTGGAAGTGCATCACTTTTTACTGAAAAGACTTCACCCTCTTTGTATTTCTTCTTCTCCATTGCATTTTTAATTTTTTTTTTCTTCTTTTGTTATGCGAGAACTTGTTATACAATTTTTTTGGTGTAGGTTTTGGATGTTTTTTGTTGATTTTTTATCTTCCCATTCTGGGGTAAAGAAAAACTTAAAAAACTTGTTTTATATCCTTTACACTTTAGAGAACAGAAGTTGTTTTAATGTTTCTTCATCGGCCTTGAATAAGACAGCTGAAATATGAAACAACAAGAATGGCATGCGGTTTTTTTGTACATACCTACAGTGTATTGTCTTAAAATAAAAACAATAGGAATGTCTATGAAGGTTTTTATAGTAATCAACCTAAAAAACCTGAAGATGCGATGAGATTCAGGAGGGCAGGATAGGGTGTGTCCCTATGCATTGTAGCTACGGCACAGAGAGACGGTTTCTTGTTTTTGTTGTGAAAAGCAGCTTCATCATCATTGGGAAAATATTATTGTGCTGTCAGAATTGATTGAAAAATCGATTCTTGAATTCTATAAAGTGTGTCTAGCATGGCTCCTCCTTATTGAGGAGGAATTGTTCTGGCATCATGGGGAAGAGAAAAATATATTGCTATATCAGAAGTAAATGCGGAAAATTGGGTAAGACCCAAGTGCACCTTAAAGATACGCGGTACAAAATGTTTTCCCTAATGAATTTACCTTAGCTAAAATTATAGCTGAAAATAAAAACCTTTACCAAGAAAAAAATATGTCTGGTTAATTTCCTGCGGTTCGTGGTTGGTCCGAACAGGCTCTTAGTGGGAAAGTGGCCCTGTCCCTAAACTACTACACAAATGCAACGGTCCTTGAAATACAAATATACTGCACATCAACTTGCTTTCAAATAGTATGATTTTTCTTCAAAGCTGTAGGTGTAATGCTGTATGAAATATGGGGAATCCTTGAAACGGGTCTGATGGGTTGTTTATAAACAAGAAGCTTCGTCTTCTTACTAAATAACGAGTGGGTGGGGTGGGCGAGTGCAGAGAAAAGTTGGCTCTTGAACTTGTTGGTGAAGTTTGTACCCAAGTATTTTGAGGATGTTCTGAATTCTATCCCGATGTTGTTTGCAAGCTTTATGTTATCACAGCGGGATGCAAAGCCACGTATTCCTCTAGTTGCAGTCAACATTCACTGGGGGTGTCCGGAAGAACATGGAAGTTTCTTTCTTATATACAATGAGTTATGCTAACGTACGTTTCTTTTCGTTCTTGAGAGTAATATTAGTGCATTAATTTTAAGGTTCTTATGACTGTGTTTCTTATACATATTTGTATAGGTACTGAGTGTAACTTAAAAATTTATATTTTATTTTCTGAGTATCTGAGACTGTTTTCATTTTTGTAAGTAAGGATAAAACGCTCCTTTATTAAGAAGAAAAACTATCCTGCTACCTGTGGTAGTTTTGGAATATCGATTTTTTTGCATTTTTTCGACTGTGCCTTCTAGAAAGATATATATGTAGGTTATGTATAAATATGTACCTACATGATATGAAATTACCTACTATCATTAGGGATAAAATGCAATAAAATAGATATTTCTTCCATTTTCCATGATTTCTGACCGCAATTGCACAATAACATTGCAGCGGCCCTGAACTAAACTTTGCATTAACTATCAGGGCCAGGGGAGGTAAAATGTACCTACATAAGTGCACAGAATTCTCTTTGTTATGATCGTTATTAAGATTTGTTCTCAACACGCTTTTGCCGAAGGTCTGTAAGAATTTCGCATATCACAAAATACATACAATCTATCCAAAGATTATTAATTTTTTGATAGTTGCTTCCAGTGAATTCTGTGTGCTCTTTGTCTGCTTGGCCTTGCAATTGCAACCAGAAGATATGCCTAAAAATAAATGCACTATATTGCATGTATGAATTGTGAAGGTTGGTATACAAAACCAGAGATTTAAGAACTACTAATTCTTGAAATTAAACAACAGCTATTTTATGAAAATTTTTATTTTATTTTTTTCTTAATTATGAATAACACCTTAAAAAAAATGGCGTCGCAGACACGCTATCGGTATTGGTTGATTAGGTACTGATACCGTTTAACTCAGCAAAACACCTGCAATGAAAGAATTTTATTTAATATTTTTGCAACAAATCACTTTAGCATAATTAGAACTTTTAAAATTATTTAATCAGTTTTCTACAAGAATGATAAATCTATCATAAATTTCAGATGTCCCTATCAAAATTATCATCATTTTAGCAGGTATGTACACCAACGCCTAAATTTGATATACAAAAAAAAAAACTACTCACCCTTTTCAACTGTATTTTTCATCAGTTTTCCAGGTTTTGCCAAGTTCGCGGTTTTCGCCACAATGTGCCTCGCAATACATAAAATACAAATATAAAATTAGTTAATCGCTGCAAAACTTCAAAGCTTTACAAATTATGTAGGTATTAAGATTTCAGTTTGTATATTAACGATAAATCATCATCTTTTTCAGATGTCCCTATCTATAATTTTCATCATTTTGTGTTATCATTATTTAATTTAATAAACCTTTTCTTACCTACCAGTTAAATATATGTATTTTTTTTTTAAGATCAATTTGAACCGAGAAACGAAATCGCGAACGCGAAGGCAACCGAACGATGCCAATACTTTAAAACGAATGATTAGAAAATTTATAAGCAATCAACGGGAAAGCTAAATTTAGAGAAAATAGAACGGAAATGGAATGGAGGTTCTAGGTGATGCCATTACTATTTTGGGGCAGGTTAACATCAATACAAAATGTTCGCAACGACAGTGCGGCAAAAAATTTATTTACACAGTTGGTGTGTTTTTTTGTACGCCCGTGCCGAGATTTAGCTAATTCGAAATCGAGGCGAGTGAGTGAGATGAGTCACTTCTGGTCGAAAATCGATTTTGCTAGCAAAAGTGAGTGAGTGAGTGAGCGGATTGAAATGTCAGATTACTCGCCTGATATTTCAGCCGTGAGTTGTGTATGTATAGTTGAATTTGAATATGTATGTGCTCTTTTTTGAAATAGTCGATGTCAAAAATTACATGATAGATAAAAATGCACGTCAATTCCTCAGTTACAAAAAATAATCAATTTAAAAATGTAACAAAATATGAAGAAAAATATTAAAATTGGTCTTTAACATGAGGAAAGTGAAAAATAAATGTTATCTTAAAATATGGCTTAAATATACGAGTAAATCGTACGAATCTATCCCATTGCCGATACAGATATTTTGAGGTTTCATGAAAAAGAGGGAATTCATAAGAACGTAAGTTTTGTTTTAGTATAGACTAGAAGCATTCGAATTTGGGACTATAATCTTTACTTTTTAAAACCTCCATCATTTTAGTCATATCAACATAGCACATAAACAAAATGGAACACATAAGAGCTTCAGGAGAAACTGCAGAATTTAAACGTTCTCATAGAACCCTACTAGAACCCAATACTTGTTTGATATTATGAATGCATCCTACTTTCAAAAAATATAGTTATGTGACACCAAACAAATTACCAGAGAAAATCGGAAAAAGTTCAATATCGCATTTGAATGATATTAATCAAGACTGTGTCTTTTAAGCACTTCAAAAAGTCATGGACGATTGTCGATTCAATTAGCAACATATAATACTTAAATTTCCAGTAAAATATTAATTTGGAAAAAACAGCTAATAAATTTATGGACATTTATCAAAAACTTCGATTTTATTTCATTTTCATGTTATTTTATTGTTTATTATTGTTGATATGATCCAGGTTTCGATACAGGTGGTGGGGGAAGGATAGCATATAGGTACTTATGACATGGCAAAGTAAAGTAGTGCTGCTATAGAATATAGAACTACCGTTCTATCGCCAACAGAAGATGCCTCCGATATCTGTTTTGTTAAATAACTCTCGTTTGATTTACCCATCGATGACGAAAAACCTTTATGAAAATAACCTAGACTTCAATTTTTACAAGATATAAACTTGAATAGAGAATTAGAAAATGCTGCATCTCCGTACCAAACGTGGAGATTTTTAAATTTTGGAGACACTCTCCTCTTCTCAGTTCGATAGTTTGATGTTGGTGTTGCATTTTTAAATTGTTTACACCAGAATGACGTTGAGTCATCATCAAAAACCCAAGACTTATCACCTACGGTGATGGATTTCTAGCTTAAAGATAAAGAAACATTCGAATATTTTTTGAATCTATTATATTGAACTTATTGCAATTAATCATTAATTTTATAAAGGACATTTTGTAATATCTTATATTAATTTCAACATATAAGTTCAATTCAAAAGCTTTTCCTCTGCAGTTCGGTGTACTATTAGACTGTGCATGAGTTGATCGCTATATTTAGCCCATCAATGAATTCATCTAGTCTACAATCGCTTCTGGGTTTTGTAAGTTTGCCGTCGGCCAGTTTCATCGATATTTCCATTCATTTTAATAAAGACTCGGTTGTTTGAGTATATTGGTTTAACTCTAGCAACACCTAAATATTTATATAATACACACCCGTTAGATTTGATTTAAAAATTATGTAGCAAACGTAACCCACCTTTTTTTTATAAACATAAGCATTAAATGTTGGCAGGCAATGGTGGGTACTGTGCTTAGCTACACGTTCAGCCAATTTTCCGACAGAATCCTGAAATTAGAAGTAATGTATATGATCAAAATAACATCACAAATCACATCCTACGCATCTCCCAGCGATGATTATCAACGAGAAAAAAGCCTTGAAATCAAGTACAAGTTCTCGTAGCTCCTTAAGAAATTAAGAAATCTAACGTGAGCTGGTTTTATCAATTATATTTTCTAAAATCTAATTAATTTCATCCTAATATCTGAAAAATAAACAATTTTATGAAAAAAAAGAACTGTCATACATCACGTATATGTACACAAAGATGACATTTGTGATGAGTTCGAAAATCAGTTCGAACTTACTCATTTCGCCAAAATAGCTAAATAGCTTTAACGAGCGAAATGAGATGAGTAGGGCGAGTTGGCGAGTCATCTCACTTCACTCGCCAAAATAGCTAAATCTCGACACCGGGCTAAGTTGGACGAAAAAAACGCCTCGGAGCTTAACAAAAACACTTGGCAGCATTGTGAATGAAATGACGTAAACAAAAATGAAAAAATGTTTATAAAATAGAAAATGAGATAAACAAAAAATAAATAACAAAAATCTTTTTCTGATTTGTTGAATTGTTTCCATTTTGTGTTTTAATAAATTCAATAACATACTTATAAAGATATTTCAGAGCATAAAATACACACACTTTAAAATTTAAATGAAATAATTTGAAAGAGTTAAAAAAATACACAATTTAACTTTTTTTTTTACACCAAACGCCATCTTTGTGTTTTTATATTCATACAATTAATCGATAAATTTGGTGTTTTCATACAATTTATCAATGATTTAACAGAAAATGAGTTATTAGCACAGATTTTAACCACTTCAAAAAGTTTAGCCCCTCGGGCTAGGTTGCTCTTGTATTTGACACGTACATTGCTTTTTTTCGACATTGTTTTTTTCGTCCAACTTAGCCCGGGCGTACAAAAAACACACCTAGTGTCATATGAGAGTACCCACACCAAATGCGACAAAGCGCAAAGCGTTTTTCATACGAAAGTCCTTGTTGATAGTGCGGCAAAATTTATTTACACAGTGTCATATGAGAGTACCAAATGCGACAAAGCGCAAAGCGTTTTTTATACAAAAGTCCTTGTCGAAATGTCGTGTCGCACAGTCGACAAGGACAACATTTATTTTCACAGCGTCATGAGAGTACCCACACCGAACGCGAATAACGTTTTTCATATGACAGTCCCTAACGCTTCGTCGCTCTAGAGAGCGAAACTTTGGTTATGGCCAGCCTTAAAGACCAAATATACCGACACACAAAACTTAAAATACGCTATTAGACGAATTTTTTCTTAAGCCTAGTACGCTGCTGATGCGAAACGAAATTTTTCGTTGGTCTCCACCAAGAAAAGCTAAAACAATTTTTTTCGTTGAGTGATTTTTGTATGGGATTTTTCATTTCGGTTCAGCAGTATACTGGGCTTCAAGAGACAGAATTTTGTTTCGATTTTGACTCCAGCATATTCACTGCACTCCCACGACAATCTAGAATATGGTGTTTAGTGTGTAGCGAACCTAATTTTTTTAGGTAGCACCTAAATAATATTCGATACTGGTATCACTTTTATAAAGTAACGAATTCTCGTTGCTTTATATCGTTGTCTCACCCGTTATTTGACTTGACGCGCCATTTTCATTTCAGACTCCAACTCCAAAAGAAATTTCAATTTTGGATTTTGGTTCTTTGCAATTTGTCTGAGATCGAAATAAATTATAATATAATATAAAAAAATAAAAAGGTAAGTTAAATAAATATAACTAAAACATTCAAAGTGAATTGAGTTTAATCAAGCTAAGTTTGAACTAAATTTTCTTTCGATTAAATGTGAAAAAATGCAATAAAAAATGGCGTCCATACACCGGCGTTATTTCCTTTTATTCATCGTGTACATAATTTTTCATTAAAGATAAATTACTTCAGTGAATAATAATTTGATAAAAATAAATTATTTTTTTACAGTAAATAAATAAAAAAAAATCAACAATGGCAGACAATGATGATCTCTTAGACTACGAGGATGAGGAACAGACCGAAACCACCGTGGCCGAGACTGTAGAAGCACCAAAGAAAGATGTTAAGGGTACCTACGTATCGATTCACAGCTCTGGTTTCCGCGATTTCTTATTGAAGCCCGAAATTTTGCGTGCTATTGTTGACTGTGGTTTTGAACATCCATCAGAAGGTAAGTGATCGGAATTTATGAATATGTGGTACAGTAATAAGCTGGTTCAGAAAAATTGGGTCTCTGTAACTAATCTGGACGGGATTCCTTTGTACAATACGTTACTTTTGCTGTGAAAATAGCTTGCTTGGAATTAGCTTGTTCAAGTTTTTGAATAAAGAAATTCTTTAGATCTTATTTTTTTGAACTAACCACACTTAATTTAAAAAAAAGAAAGTAGCTAGATAGGAAATTGTTTAAGAGTGACTATAAGTACTTTGAAACTTGTATCTTTCGTTCATTACCTTTTATTGTGAAACAACCAAATGGTAGTTAAAATAAAAAAAATTACTCATTGTCATGTTGGGCATTTTTAAAAATAATGTAGGTAGGTCGTAGCTCTGTTGTTTTTTGATTGTTTTTTTCTGCGAGTGTAGCTGTAATTGATGTTGGGTTTTCACCCTAATAATTTTTGTATATTTCTACGAGATAAGACCAAAAGATTACAAATATTGCATTAATTCGCTTTTGTTTTCGAGACATTGGATCTGCCACATTATCCAATTAAAGACTCGTCGTGGCATAGCCACCATATGCTTCTGCAAAGCAACCCAGCCGTATTGCACTCGATCTCAATATGCTTCTGCCTATACACCAGATGCCTATTTCCCAAAGAACTAAATCAACTAAGTCAACAACTTCAAGCAGCAATAGCAGCCTCCCATTTGGCCTTGCGAAGTATGACTGCTATCGCATTTTGATCATAAAAAGTACTTTTCAAGGTTCAATAGGGAGGTACCAAGGTATACACAAGTCAAGGTAATATACACCCGCCATTTTATTGACTCATCTGAATCCAAATGTTGTTTTTTGCCAAAAGCAGAAAAATTCAACTGACGTCACATAAATGAGAGAGAAAGGATGACGAAAATATAAGTATTCTACCATTTATTTTGTATATCTTAGGGAGTTATTAAGCAGTACGGTGAATACAGGTCAAAGGACTGGAATGTTCAGGTTCATATACCTACTGCCTACTGCGTTTCGTTGGTTGTTTGAGAAAGGGTTTTACTCAACTGCTTAAATCCCCAAATAAACAGCAGCTGGCAAAAGTGAGCTCTTTTCATCTCTGCACTGATGTCATTCTGCGATGTAATCTTATATCACAGATACACAAAGCCTCTTTGGCCCGGTTGCTGATACAATACTTTAAATATTTATGTTGAACATAAGCGCCTTTACGGCTACTTTTTCCTCTGCTTAAACTGTCACATAAGAATTTATGTTGAACATAAATGCTTTAGTTGTATTCAGGAAACGGCTCTTAATCACCCCTATTACCGATGTCGTTTGTACTAAAACGACAAGAAAACGACTGGATCTAGAGGCCACAATTGACGGTTTAGTAAAACATTTCACAGCAAGATGGGAAGACAAGTGAAAAGCAAAGAGAATGCAGAAGTTAAATTTAGAGCGTTTAGTTTTCCCGTCGTTTTAGTACAAACGACATCGGTAATAAGGGTGAATACTTCGCAGTTATATCTATCCATCGATCGCATCGTGAGAGTTTTCCTGTCGCTGAGATCATCATCATATACTTTATTTTCGTCTCATCCATTTTTGTCGCCTTTGTTACTTTACTATACATTGTCCAACAAAGATTGTCAGTAACAGAGAATATAGGACGTTTGCATATCAGTTTGGTTGCAACTTATTACATAAGTCTATCCCAAGATATACCAAATACAAGGTATTATACTTAGATTTTCGTTATCCTATCTCTTTTATTTATGTGACGTCAGCTGATTTTTTCTGCTTTTTTTTATACATGGTTTAACATTTGAAATGTGTCGTAAATTGACCTTTTGAATTTTCCACTGTTTATTTAAGTGTTTTTTTCACCGAATCGAATGAGACCATAACTTTGCCCAGAGACATCATAATCAACTTGATTTTGGTCACATTCGATTCAGTACATTATATAGCTTACATAAATATAGTCCCTGACGCATTTGTGTCCAAAATATTGTCAAACAACTAATATCCAAGATGGTGGCGTTTTTTTTTCAAGATGACATCCAAACTCCAAGCTATTATTAGTTAGATCAGAACAGAAAACAACAACAAACACATTTGACAGTGCTAACGAATCTGTTCTGATCTGTACTGACTTAAAAGCAGTTCTAAATTGTTCCAGACAGCATCATTCATTGCACAGAGTCTGGAATAAACGAACAGTCAAGAAAAACGTCAAAAAAACGAAACTAAATTTTTTCAGTGCAATCAAGTCAAAAAATTTAACAGTCTGAGAACTCTGCCCCCTTGTGCCGGTTATAGCGATCAAATATTCTATCTATTTGTTAAATTAAATTTGTTTTTAATTGATTTGAAACACAAATATACTACACTAACCCTTCGGCCACACGTGCAAGTACTGGCTTGCAAGTAGCCTTCATCAAATGTCAAATTTCTATATAGACGTAGGCGGCACGCTACTTGTAAGTCAACCTGCTTGAAAGTTAAAATTTTTGAACGATTTTGTTTTTATATTTGAATAGTTTTATAGAAGCTGTCAAATTACTTGCGTCTCAACTTGCAAATCTGCTGGCTTCAAAATCTGCATGCAAGTTGCCTTGCAAGTAGCAAAAGTTTGAATGTGTAAGTAAAAATGTTTGGATGTATGACAATTTGCAAGTCAGAACTTGCACTTGTGGCCACGGGGTAATCGAGAAAAATTAACTCGAAAATTTTTTTTGTGTAAAACTAAATTACTATTGAATAATTAATGATTGTAAAAAATATATTTCTTTATTTTCCTGACGAAAATTTATTTTTCGTACTAGCTGATCGACATTTCAAACAAAGTGGAACAAATCGTTCCCATAATTTAATTTCAATTTCCCTTGTTCCGCTGACAGAATTGCATACGCTTTTTCATGTCCATTTCCATTTTTCTTGACATAATTTTTCTATTCGCTATTACGAACATACTGAAAAAATATTCAATTTCATACTTTTCCTAATGCGTCTTCCTAATCGTTGTAACCGGCCCCTAAGGAGCACAATTTTCAGCTTATTAAATATTTTGACTTTCTTGCTCTGAAAAAAATCGATTTTCAGTATTTTTGTTTTTTTTTGCCAGACTGTATCTTCGCTCATGTCAACCTAGAAAAAAATGTTTGCAGACATAATCATTATTTCCATAAAATGGACACCAATCAAGTCATTCAAAATGGCGGATCATTTGAAAATTGGCTTTTTGTGGAAATTTTGATCGCAAAGAATTTAGAATTGGAAACACATTTTATTGAATCATTTTTATTTTACAACTTGTTATCATTGCATAAATAAAAAAATAAATATATGTGTTCATCCTTTAGCTTTAAATCTAGTACCGAATTTACAAGAGGGACAAAGAGAAGTGTTAGGTAAAAATCTACCTCTACAAAAACTTGTCTTTTTTCCCATATTTGATCCTCTCTTTAAACTTGCTGACAAGGGGAATAAACGAATAAAAACAAATGTAAAACCAAAAAGAAGAGCGATGGTCAATGATGATCGAATGCCAAACACAACTTTAATTTGTATTTGTAAAAGATAGTATGTTAGTTTCTATTCCCTACTCCTAAATCTGGACAAAGGGAAAGGGAAATTTCTGCAAATCTCCTTTTTCGAAGTATTATTAACAAAATTCTATTCTTGGTGCGTTTTTGACCCCTGATTATGCCCCTTAAGACTTGCGACGTACAAACGCTGAGACTGAAAGAATATTCAGATGTAGCCGAGTGATTTTGGAAGTGGCTAAATTTGCCTTGGTTTTAGCATTTAGTAGTCCCTCATTTTTGACACTTTTTTTTTGCTGCTGTACAAAAACTTATAACTAACCTAACCTAACTTTCAATTAAATTATAATAAACTTATTTTTTTTTTAGTTCAACACGAATGCATTCCCCAAGCAGTTTTAGGTATGGATATTTTATGTCAAGCAAAGTCAGGTATGGGAAAGACAGCTGTATTCGTTTTGGCCACACTTCAACAATTGGAACCAACTGAAAATGTTGTGTATGTCTTGGTTATGTGCCACACTCGAGAACTTGCATTCCAAATTAGCAAAGAATACGAACGTTTCTCCAAATACATGCCATCTGTTAAGGTAAGTCTCTTGCAATTATTTTCTTATTCTTTCCTTATTTTGTTAAATAAAACAAAAAATTGATTCAGGTTGGTGTTTTCTTCGGCGGCTTATCTATTCAAAAAGACGAAGACAACTTAAAGAATGTTACACCACACATTGTCGTTGGGACACCGGGAAGAATTCTAGCTCTTATTCGTAGCAAAAAGCTCAACTTAAAGCATCTCAAGCATTTCATCCTCGATGAATGCGATAAAATGTTGGAACAGCTTGGTAAGTAAAAAATTTTATAATCTTTTATAAATAAAAAAGATATATTGGTGGTAATTTTGTCTTTTAGATATGCGGCGCGACGTACAGGAAATCTTCCGCAGCACTCCACACGGAAAACAAGTCATGATGTTTTCTGCAACACTTAGCAAAGACATTCGCCCAGTCTGCAAGAAGTTTATGCAAGATGTAAATATCTCCGTGCTAATTATTCTACTTCTACTACCAATAAGATTATTTCAATTCCTGCTACTACCACTTCAAGTACTACTCACTACTCGCGCGTTCAACATGTCCTATTTGAAAAACCATAGTTCATCTGGCTGTGTTTGCAAAACGTTAAATATTCTAAAGTTAAATCAAGTAATTTATGAGGTCGCGGGTTAATTTTTTAAAATCAAATCAAATGATATTGCATTTGATGAAAATCGAGTTCTCCAACAAAAAAATATATATAAAAAAAAAAATAAGAAAACGGAATAAATTCTTCAATTCCTGCGAAGCGCCATGACAACCTATAAAACAAAATTTAAATACATAAACATGCCGTGTGTTCGATGGAACTACAAATTGTCGCAAGCTATCGTAACAATTCTTCCCACAAATCCTTTCGTTGATGTGCAGAATTTGCTTCAGAAAACTCCCTATACTCTCTAAAAATTGTATGTGTATGAGCAGATTGCTTGGTAAGGGTTGCTGAGTTTACCTCTCCATTCCACAAATCCGCACACACACACACCATAAATGTGCCAAGCGGTGGCGATATGGAGGATTCAAGGGTCACAAACACCGTCTGCTTCTTGGTGGTTGGTGGATGTTGCAGGTCCCTTTGTAGCCGTATGTATTGTGTTTAACAAAACGAAAAGAAAATAAAAAAAAAAAAAAAAAAAAATAACAAAAAAAAATTAAAAAGTTAGCTTTTAAAATTGAGACAAAAAAAAAAGAAGTCAAATGACAACAGATGCGTTTTGGTTCAACTTTGAGGGAGATAATAGTTGTACCTTGTTGTGGATACAGTTGCAGAACGAGAATATTATACTTGAGATACTACATAGCTGAATAAGATGAAGTTTTTGATTATTAAAAAAACTTCATACATTTTGATGTTCTCTCTCAAAAACTTAAAAAAGTGTATTTTTAAGGTTGTAAATTTATTTAATTTATTTTCTTGTCCCATCTTAATCTAGCCCATGGAAGTTTATGTCGACGATGAAGCCAAACTCACTTTGCATGGTTTGCAACAGCATTATGTTAAATTGAAGGAAAACGAGAAGAACAAAAAACTGTTTGAGTTGCTCGATGTTCTTGAGTTCAATCAGGTATTTTGAAAACAAAATCAATATCAGCAATAAATTATGTTTACAGGTTTAAAATTAAAAACAATTTATTAACAAAAACAAACAAAATAAAAATACAGGTGGTAATATTTTTAAAATCCGTTCAACGATGCATGGCACTTGCACAACTGTTAACAGAACAGAATTTCCCAGCAATTGGAATTCACCGTGGTATGAACCAAGAGGAGCGCTTGTCGCGTTATCAACAATTTAAGGATTTCCAAAAGGTACGCATATTTATTTGTAGAGTCATAAAAAACTAATACATCTGTACCTTATCAACGATTAGGTGCATACTGCACAATGTTTGTAATGTTTCGGCCGCTGGGCGCTGTACTTGAAACAAGTTTTTATAGAAAATCCCTGGAAATGTGTCCCTCGTAAGAAATTCTTCTTTCGGAAATTATTGGCATCGGGAACCTAATTTCCAGGGAAATTTATCTGCCACTTCATGATTTTTTTTTGTTTCCTGGGAAATACTTTTAGGGAGGATTCATGATTTTCGATTAAAATGAAAACCTTTGAGGCTTAGCACCACAAACATAATGGAATTTACGGAAAAAGGAGTCTGATGAGAGGATTTGCAACCTTGAAATACCTATACCTCTAGCCATGTTGGTGGTAGAACCTTTAAGTTGTTGTTGTTCAAAGATTAATAGAAACTAACGGAAAACTGCAGCCTAACTGCAAGTATGGAAACATACGAAATTTAAATAAAAGATTCACGATCGTTGAAAGAAAAAAAAATATTTCCAGCAAACAAAATTTCCCCTGGAGATTCGCGATTGTGTTCTTTGTGATCCTGTTTAAATGTGTTCCTTTCTTGATCTATAGAAACGTCGAATTCCTAATCGCATATTATAAATTTTAAAGTGCCTCCTCAGTATTTCATAGAGAGTCAAAGATGTGAGAGGAAAATCATGTATAATAGGCCCCTATTACGGTTGTCAAATATCAACACGATATATGACATTTTATCAGCAAAATGAATGTACATATTGGTATTACCGCGATCAACCATCAAAATTTTTTGGGAAACTGTGTCCCTGCCATTAAAAAAAAATCTATTGCGATAAAAAAAGTTAGTTTTCAAGTGAAATCAGTGAACAATTTGGTTGATGGAGTTATTTTTTTGAGAGAGCCAAAATGAAAAAGAAATGAGACTTTTTTTACGAAAACAAAAAAAAAATATGGATGCTTTAAATATTTGAGTGGTTTTTAATTTCAACTCCGCTATTAGCTGTCGCATGTCTCAAACTGTTCGGTTCAACTCCTCCCACTTCCTCCCACTTCAGTGCCTGCTTTGTGCAGATCAACTCTAATCCTAAATCAAGAAAATATTTATTTACAAATAGAACAAACCTAATTAAAAAAAAATTATTTACATTTTTTTGCAAAAACAATCTACAAGTTTAACAACGCCAAGAAAAAAATGATTATTAATGCAATTTATTTATACAATTTATTTTGATTAATGTTCAATTGACATCCGTAATACCAAAATGTATTAATCAATTGATATTTGCTACCGTAATAGGGACCATAGTGTGGAGACAGAGTTTAGGAATACGTTCCACGTTCCCAAACGATTTTACATTGAACATTTTTAGGATCGGTTCTAAAGCCATCTCACATTCTATACTTTGTAGTGTTGCGTTATGAACACATTTTTTTGTCACTTTTTTTTTACACTAATCGCGAACAGAAAAACGAAAAAAAACTTTATTTGCGAAAATTTCCACATTTAGTTGAAATGAATTTTCTACTTTTCACTATTATCGATTTGGATTTCATCCCCAAGCAGGACTACTGACACTTTTCAGAAATGAGTAAGGGCACTATTGTCAACAATTTTTATTTTGCTAAATATTTTTAAAAATTTAGTCGTTTTTCCAAAAACTATCTCGGTTCCTGTTAGACTTAGCAAAATGTTTAAAACAAAAAAGTTGTGTGATTTTAAGCACATGGGCGGTTTTCTCTGTTTCTCCACTCAAAAAATGTTTTGAGATCGTAATAACAACAATAATAATCCCAGTTATCTGGTTAAAAACAGACATAAATAGTTAAGTTTTAAACAGTTTTATTAAGAGTATAGATTTACATATGTAGTATAATAGACCATAATAATGAATTTTCAATTTTCTAATTGATGACTTTCAGGTAACCCTTTTACCTAGGGTCGTAAACAAGTCGTGAAATACTTCAATGCTCTTTTTTTATTCCATGAAATAAAAGCTGGCATTCCATTATTCTTCCAATGCGATTTGCATATACAATTTTAAAGAATTTAAAAAAAAAATAAAGAAAACAAAAATAAGTCGTCTTCATTTTAATTATGTAAAAATCATAAATTGTTTACTTTTTTATTTGTGCAGAGAATTTTGGTAGCAACAAATCTATTCGGACGAGGTATGGACATTGAACGTGTGAATATTGTGTTCAACTATGACATGCCAGAAGATTCTGATACTTACTTGCATCGTGTGGCACGAGCTGGACGTTTCGGTACAAAAGGTTTAGCCATCACATTTGTTTCCGATGAAGCGGATGCTAAAATCTTAAACGAGGTCCAAGATCGTTTTGATGTGAATATTACAGAATTGCCTGACGAAATTGATTTATCATCTTACAGTGAGTTAACTTTTTAAACATTTCTTTTAATTAAAAAAAACTAAGTTGGATGTTTTTTTTCTATTCTTTTTCAGTCGAGGGAAGATAAACACTTCTTAAACAAAAAGCACTTCTAACAATTCCTGTATTTTTTAGAACTTTTGTTCTATGGAAATATAACAGGAAGAAAAGTAAAAATAAAAAGAAGATACAAAATAAAGTTAATTAAAATATAATTTAGTTTCTAATTATTTTTATACTTGAATTGATTTTTTAGAAAATATTAATTAAACAGCAACCACTTCTAGTCGTTACTTTTTGGCAAAGTGGCAAACTAAAACTAGTATTTTTATTTTCGTTACTGTATTTCAGTGAAGAAACAACGGTAGGTATTCAACTTTGATTCATTCGACTTGGGACATTTCAGTGAACTGATGTCAGTGGCCTTGTTATAGATGCGAAACGAATTTGAGATTCGATATATTAGTTTTTGCGATGCAGTACACGAATGAAATTCGTATCAGCCCATCGACATCCCAAAAAAACAGTGATGCACAGATACGTTGACTTTTATGAATTAACACTAACACCCTTATTACGGTTATCAATGATCAATTGATATATATTCAGCCCTGTTGTGAGTGAACAAGATTCCACCCGAAAAACTTCCATTTCACTTTAAGCTATTTTTCTCTTAAATTTTGAAGACGAACGCAGTTTGCCGGAAAATGGTCATTTAATTCTGTCGGAACTCATAATAGCTTCTCAAATTCTGGGTAAACAAAAATATTTCACGTAACAGTTTTCCGGGCGAAACTCACAATGGGGCTGATTAAAATTCAAAAACTAAAAGGCCAACCAACAAAACTTTTGAATTACAAAAAAGAATTAAATCTTTGTAAAAAAAGCTAGTTTCAATTTTAAGTGAATTGAGGTTTAAGGTACGAAATTTCAATATTTGTGAATGATCAGTTTGATCTTTGACAACTGTAATATGAGTGTAAGTTTATGAAGTCGGGGTTGTGAATACACAATTCCCTGGGAATGTTACCCTAGTAAAAAAAATTGCGAACGTAAATAGCGAGGAAATGTTCCCCAGAAAATTATTGGTATCGGGACCATTATTTCTAGGGAAATTTATCAATCATTTCATACATTTTATTGTTTGTTCACGTGTTCCCTATAGCTAAAAAAATTCAGAAAAAAATGTTTCCAGCTAAACAAAATTCACGTGGAGGTACCCAATAGGGCCCATTTTTGGAAAATAATTCAGGGAAGATTCACGAAAAAAAAATATTTCCAGGGATTCACGGTAGGACCCATTTTCTGGTTTGAAACGAAAGCAAATTCTTAGCTTTTGGGTGACATTCTGTATGGAGAAAACGAATGAAGGTTTATCATTAGCGGAAAATGTTAATTTCATTTAGGCAAAACTTATAATCGGCCCAAGCGAGATATCCTTCAGAACGGAATATTCTACGTCATCCGTCAGAACGGAATATTCTACGTCATCCGTCAGAACGGAATATTCTCCGAATCAAAAAATTTCCGGTCCTCAGAAGAATACCTCGATTCTGATTCTCACTGCTTGATATAATAAAACAATTGAGCAGTAACATTTTTGATAAATAAAAAAAAAATATACATGAAATAAGTGTTTAATTACAGTGAGTTACTTTTATTCAATATACAGTCCCTAAAAAATGTACTTTTATCTTTTTGAGGACATTTCAAAATAAATACCAGACGACCCTAGTCAGCTATGGTGCAAATACAATCATTTTGACGGTATAGCGCTCTGCGCTATGATGATAATCGAGTTACGGGGTGCAAATTTTCAACTGTCGAAACGATATTCGTGAGAACTTTCATATCGTCCCGTTTCTGCGTGAACCACGTTTCTACAAAGCAAATTTTGTTTGGTATTTTTAAAACGTATTAATTGACGTTATTTTACCATTTATACTTTTTCATCTTCCTTACTCATAGTTTTCCAGCGATGTCTAATGTTAAGCAAAATCTTTTAAAAAATGTACTTACGAGGTTCACGCAGAAACGGGACGATATGTGTTTGTTGTTGTTTTCTGTTAAAATATTGATATTGAGTGACCTGTTATAAACATCATTTACGAGATCAAAAAAGCAACACGAAAAATCAATTGCCTCGATTATTTGAGCAGTTTTACATATAAAAATTTCGTTTTTCAATATTTTTTTATCATAAATAAATTCTTTTCGGTTTAGTAAAAGAATTAATCACAAAATGAAATTGCCCTAAAATAATATCTAAATCATTTTAAAGATAAGTTAATGGTCCAAAATGGTCGGCGATTGACATTTGTTTTATTAATTCTTTTACTGGAGTGATGATGTAACGTTTTTTGTAGGCATTAAAAATTTAAATGGTTAATACAGTTTTTCTAGTTTATTCTAGAAAAATTAATATAAAGGGTGCTAAGATTTCGAAGACGAGTCTGATAATATAGGCCCCAATTGCGAGTGTCGTTTGTTTATCGATAAACGACTTTTGTCGACAGTCGATCATCGAAAATTAATTTTGGTATTGTGTAAGTCCGTTGACCCGTATTACAAAAGTGCAAAAGAGAAAAAAAATAAAATTGTATGAATGTTTTATTTCCTATCTCTTTTGCACGTCATACATACATGCGCAACTAAACATGCGCCGTGTAATACCCGTCATTGTAAATGAAATTTTTCGTTTTTACATTCGATCTTTTTTGTCTTCATTTTGCTTAGCGACTGGCTGTGTGGTTTTCGTTCAATGAACGCAAACGTCAGAACATGTTTCATTCACAAAAGGCACGTTAGTTGTTTGTAGTAAAAGATGTATCTTTAGAAGAAGTTACACAATACCAAAATAGAAATTTGTCGATTTTGATCGCATCGAAAGTTGAACGCGCACTCAGAATAAGGGCTAAGTCATGAAAACTGGATCACACGAACTTGCTCTTAAAACTAAAGTAGTTTAGACTGCTTAATGCTCAGGCTTTTTATGCGTATAGTTCTTTCTAAACGATAATAAGGCGGTTCATCAATTTGGTTCATAAATGATAGGCATAATAAATTATCGTTATGACATACCACAATATTTGTTCCATATTTTTATTTTCCAGCGATTGATATGAAAAATAAATTTCCCCTTTACCCCTTTCGTAAAATGTTGAACTCCAATAATTCCCCACGAAAAGAGAAATTCCCAACAAGCTGGTAGCACTATGGTCTCAGATACAAATTGAGCATGTGTCGTTCCGTAGAATATCCGATTTATTTTGAAATCAAATGCATATTGACATGAAATTTTTTTATAAAATCACAAGAGTTACGAGTATAATATTCAAAATATTTATATTTTAATTTAAACCCTTTGTTAAGGCATTTAAAAAAATGCATGCGCCAAACGAATGCCATTAAGCACACATGAAAGCTTTTCTTATTAGCTTGAAGTCAGTTAAAGCTTTTATGCCTCTGACGTTGAACATTAAATTACTGAGTATTTCAGGCTTCTTGTTTGCATTTCGTTGAAATACTTGTGCTCTCGCTATGAAACTCTCAGTATTCGGTGGCGGTTTTTGCCTTTATGTTGTCCAATTTCTCAGCTCGTCCAATAATTTTCGGTATAACTGTTATCTGACAGGAATAATATTTTCATACCAGCAACAGCAACAGTGCAGTTCTCGTTCTCGAATCGCTATATTATATTATTAAAATTAAAACAAAACCATGAGGTAAATAAATCGAAAAGTTTAAAGCCATTTCAAGCAACTTTTACATAACTTTCACTGCTTCTGATGTTGTTTTTTTCTGTACGAATATAAATAGCGCATTGTCGGTAAAATTTCCATAGCGGTGTATTATGGTTTATTGGTTATCGCATGTGTTATTCCAAAAAAAAAAAAAAATAAAGACTGGAGTTATCTCTGAACTTGGCCATAATAATGAAAGAGTGCATGTCTCATTTAATTTGCTTATAATTTCTCTCATATGTTGATGTGGAAATAATTCTAAACTTCTAAAGTGACGAACGCAACGGACAGTGTGGTGGAACCGATGTATTGTTCCTAGCAATTTTGTGATAAAAAAACAATTAATTCAACTATTACGGGTAACAGAGAGATTATAATCAATGATTGTGCCAACTTAGAATTCCAAGTCACCATTTCTTTGCTTTGTGTTGTTACAATGTTAATCGAATAAGTTATGCATTCGTTTTAGTACTAGCTATGAGTGAAAAGGCAAAGTACACACTTGCTGTTCATTATAATTGGCTTTCTTGATGTCTGATTTAGTGATTTATTGATTAAAGGTTGATTGCTACCGGGCGTGCAGGACCGCACTGTCGGTATTGGCGGCCCATAAACAAATGTGTACGATTTAATGTTTTTTCTTTTTAATTGAAAATAAGACGGTTTGTTTTCAACAATACGTTAAGATTCTGGAATAGGTTAAGTGTATTGTGTGTGAGAAACTGGCGAATGACATATAAAAAGTCAATTTTAACCGCTTTTTATGCGCAAATACTTTTGCTTCCGGTAGGTATGCGGAAACCTTTATGGATCTTCGAAAAGAGTAAGAGTATACGAGATTGTAACATCTGCGAAACATACAAAAGTTAACCTCTAACTTTTTGGGTTTTATGTTTTCTTGGTCGTACATATATCTTATCTACACAAATATTCGTATAAAAAGAGAATTGGCATTTCGGACTTTTATCAGCCATCATTGAAATTGGTGTCAAATGAAAGATCTGCTAATATGCGATTCGCATATTCTATCGTGGATAGAAACATTTTGCTTCATTTGCTACCATTTTTCTAATACAAAAATAAACATTTTTAATGGAGATTTTCTTGAAATGCCTACATTTTTAGTCTCTTTGATTCATAGGTAAGAGTTTGAATTAAATGCCCCAATGTCAATAGTAACCCAGGAAGCATTTTAGTGACATCACGGCCCTACCTTTTTCAAATTGTTGCACAAAATTACAAAAGTCTAGTCGAGGGAGCCATTTTCAATGTTTTTTGAACAAATGAAAACTAAACTGAATCCAAAAGTCTCCCTACAGCTTCAACTTTTAATGTTTTCACAGTTGTGGTTGAATTATTTTTTATTGGTTTTACCTCGGTATATATTTTTCTTTTACAATTCAACGTACATTTAATCCGAACATGTTAGATTTACAAAAATAAAAAAACGTAGGTAGTTATACTCAAAAATAAATTAGTGTTACATTGTAGGTAATAGAAAATTTAATATCATTATATATCGCTACGGAGAGTTTTTGAATTATGTGTATTTAGGAAGTTAAACAAAATTTGCAAAAATAAAAGAAAACAATAGGCCATTTATTTTTATAGCAATTGCGTGTGCAACATTTTTACTAGTGAAATAGGGCAAGTTTAGGGTTCGTAAAAAATTAACGCGAGATAACAAACCAACATGACATTACGATAATAGAGAATGAGAAAAAAGTGGGTCCGTCAATTTTGACTGTCTGTCTCTATCTCAAAGCTACGATTTTGTCCAAGCTTGGTAGTTAAGGGTTTTCAGTGGGTCTCCAGAAGAGAAACTGAAGGTTTTTTTAGGACCAAAATTAACGGTGCCACATAATGAAAATGCAAAAATACTTTTTTTTTTTTTTAAAACGACTCGAATTTTGATTAAAATTTGTAGTACAACCGTAAGGGGTATTTTTGAAATAAAAAGGGGTATCTTTGAAATAAAAATCGGTTAATAACGGTTCTTCAGATGGACAGGTTTTTTTTCTGATTTTCTCTTGCACGAATCAACGGATTTCCATGAAAATTTGTACACAAAAGTGTTATGTATTGAATTGTCATTGCATTCTCTCTCTTCACTCTCACACTAACACTCGTACTAACACCTATTATTCTTTATTATAACTCAGTCTAGAATTAGCCTTTCAACAATAAAGACATAAAAACCAAACTCCTCTTTTATTCTCGTTCTGGATAAGAACATATTATTTGGCGACGAGGTCAAAACAAAAAAATAAAAAAAAAAAAACAAAAAAAAAATTTTTACAAAGGAGGGAATGTTATGTATTGAATTGTCATTGCATTCTCTCTCTTCACTCTCACACTAACACTCGTACTAACACCTATTATTCTTTATTATAACTCAGTCTAGAATTAGCCTTTCAACAATAAAGACATAAAAACCAAACTCCTCTTTTATTCTCATTCTGGATAAGAACATATTAAAAAGTTTGTTAGCGATTTTCAATTTTCAAAAAAAAAAAATGTTTGGATTTTTTTAAAAGTTTAAAATTCTTTTTTCAAAAATCGATTTTTCGAAAAGTAAATAATAAATAAATGATAATAAATGAAATTTTGGTTTAAAAATGTATCCTTCTCAACAAAAACAAGTTGCTTACTTAATTTGGAGCTCAAAACAATTTGAGAAGTTGTTCAAGTCATTTTAGTAATGAGGTTTATGTTTTTTGAAAATTTCTTATAAAATTATTTATTTTTAAAAATTTTATAGCCTTAGCATCCATATCAACTTGACTCAGATTTAAATTAATATAAGCTTTGCTTGGATATTTTCTAACTTCTACAAAGTTTCAAGAGTTAAAGTCTTTCGTACTAAAAGAAAACCGAATATTTTTACTATTTTTTTTTATCACGGGAGTCACATAATGAAAATAAGGTTTTTAGTCAATATAACTTAAAAAGTACATTTCTTTTTATAAAAGAATAAGTTAATGTTGTTTCACTACATGTTTCGATATTGCTAACGATATCGGTACAACTCAGATCGTATACGACGATTGTACATTGTGTATTCAATGTTTAAAGAAATGTATAGTATAATAACGCATTAAATTGCAGGTAATAAATTTTCTGCACTTATAAGTTTGCAGGCACCGATTTTAGTTTTTACACAAATGGAATTTGAATTATTGGAAAAAAACATATTAGTGATTCTTATTCTTATGAACATCGGAATATTTCTATCAATTTTTTCATATCTACGATAAATTACACAGGGTGTTCTGATACTTGTTGCAGAACGTTGTATTTTCCTTAAAAAATATACTGTTTAAAATTTAACATTTTGATGCACTCTTTTGGTTCTTGGTTCTCGTTGCAAATAAAACGTTTATTTCGAAATTTTGTTGCTGTTCCACTATGGGAAGTGAGTTTTCTAGAATATTACTCCTATTGCACTGAAAATAGGAATTTAAATTAAGAGGACTATTATAGCCACTTAGAGTAGACTTGGTTTTGATTTTAATAGGATCAGCATAAGCTTGTTTTGACATTTAAATTATCTCTCATTGTCAAAAGCAATTAGTTTACAAGATATTGCTTAACCAAACATTCCTTTATTGATGTAGTTTATTTCAAAAAGGATATTGGGACATTTGGGATATGGGCATTGTTTTCCACAAATAAAAATACTGTAAGGTATTTTGTCCAGGTCAGGCCTATTTTTTGTCTTTTTTCTCCGGTCTATAGAGAATTTAGTAATTATTATTTGTGTATAATGTTCGATATCACTCGGCGGTACTAGTACATTTTATTTGACATTGGTTGCCTTTATGCACCAAACATTTTGTCCTCGAAACAGATGTAGCCCTGATCTACTTGGTACGGAAACAAGGTAAACATTGTCAGCGGCGCGCGTCGATTGCACTTTGTGCTATTTATTTAAGAGTAATTTAGATGACACGTCATGCCATGACCAATGTCGATATTTTGTTTCTAAGTGTATCTACTTTATAAGTGCATTAATTTAAATGACATTTTATCAGTCAAACCTCAAACCAACGATAAGCGGTGTTGATGGTAAAATATATTTATAGCCTTAAAGCAACATGTTATCGATTCGCTTTCACTTTCTTGTAAGAATGCTTGGGAGGGTGATTTTTAATCAGGTTTTCTGCACTATTTTTACATAAAAAAGTTGTATTGTAATGAAATGACTAATCAAAATAAAGTGTTTTGACATGGTGAGAACTGAGAAACCTAAAATAAACATTTAATGCCGTGCGTATC
This sequence comes from Meliscaeva auricollis, assembly GCA_948107695.1. Lineage (NCBI taxonomy): Eukaryota > Metazoa > Arthropoda > Insecta > Diptera > Syrphidae > Meliscaeva > Meliscaeva auricollis. The sequence goes on from OX403618.1 coordinate 30,090,800, forward strand.
ATTATAGAGCTAAATAAAATAATTTTAACTGACTGCTGCAATGAACTGAAAGGTAGAAGAAACTGGGAATTTTTGGTTCACCTATTTTGTGTACTAAGTGTTGATGAAGTTGGTCACATCACTCAAATAAAAAGTAATTTTTCTATGAAAAGGTAACGTTTGCAGACAATTAACACGTGGGGGCTCGGGGCTTATATCAAATAACTTATAAATATTGTTGACATCCCAACTCTAATCCAATCAAGTGTTTTTTTTAAAGAGCATTTTTTTTAAAGAAAATCATTTTTTTAAAAGTCTAAAAAAATAGCGGATTTTTTTGAATTATTTGGAAATAGTTTTTGCCACCTTACATCTTGATCCTTAAAAACCCAAATAACAAACGCTCTAATATATATTATAGTACATATCTAACTAAATAAAAGAAATTTTTATTTATGAATACCTGCTAAATACATTTTCTTCAGATATTTCGTGTACAAAAAATAAATATGTATTTAAATATTTATTTGGAAACAAGTAAGATTTCGTTAAAGCTTTCAACTTTTTAACAACATTATATAAACAATTTAATCATATCTACAACTATTTGTGCAAATTTAATAGTCCACGAAAAATGATAAATGTTCAAAGTAAGTGATTCTGTGATTGATCATATATTAGTAATTGATTAGATAAAAGTAATTGCTTAGGATCTACCGACTCAAGTATGTCCGAAGTCAATAAAAATAACATATCGCACGTTTTCATAATTGAAAAAATAAAAAAAATGTTTGAGTTCATTTTTTTTTTGTTGAAGAACTTAAAATAAAAATCCAGCATTCGAAGATTTTTTAAAATACCAATTTAAAAAAAAAGAATAATAATTTTTACCCATAAGAGTCGCTTTAAAAGAAATACAATCTACTAAGTAAGTCGGGTTCAATACAATTGACTTCAACTTTGGTTTAATTACCTTCACTTAAACCGATAGCTTTGGAGACATAGATTTATTCTTCTTAAGGTTATATTCTTCTTTCAGTTTTGAAAAAAAAATCAACATTTTTGTATTTTAGTGAAAACGGGCCTAAGGGCCATGAAGGCAGACTTACGTATTCTTCCATAAATATGAATTAGCAAGATGATGATCTCACTCTGAAAAACTACGACTTAATAAATCGAAATTCCACCTATTTATATGTATAAACAGAAAGTTGAACAAATATTATAAAATCAAAATGAAAAATTCCAATTTTCTATTTTCTAAATCAAAAACTTCTTTTTTAGGATGAAGGAGTATGAAGACTTCCAAGAGTTTCACTTTCATATTGTCGACTATTTAATATTTTGTGGTATGCTGGTTGTTTCTGCAGGAACTGGCATTTATTACGGATACTACAGGTACGTTGTTTTTATTTTTAAGGTCCGAAAACAACAAATTTCAACTACTGTCAAGTCCATTGAATTGACAAAACTTGGACTCAAAAATAGCTGAAATTTGATGTTATCAGCAGCACCCAAACAGACCTTTTATTTGTATGTATACATACATAACATGAACTCCTTAAAACTTTTATTTGTTATAGGAAAACTGGTGCCACTGAAAAATGTGAGACAAATATTAAAAGTGGTCGAAGTTTAAACTTTGGCTCAAAAAAACTAAGTGAGTACCTGCTTGGATCTCGAAGTCTTGCAACATTCCCAGTAGCAATGAGTTTAATTGGAAGGTAAGCAAATTAGTGGCAAAAGTTTCAAAAGCAATCAACCTTAAAGATTTTTCTTGACATGTTTATCTTTAACGATTGTTTTATTTCTACAACCTTTTAATATTTTAACTAACTAAGGCTTGAAATTAATTTTTATATTTATCTAAATTCAATAAATATCGTGTCCACAAAGGTTGATTGTTTTTGAAGCTCGAGCTAGGGAGCAAAATTGAAAGGAACGATATATTTCTTATCCTAGATTATTTACTCAGTTACGTGTCAGGTGTAACAGTTCTGGGGACACCAGCGGAGATCTACAATTTTGGCACACAATATTGGCTAACAATAATACCCGTATTGTTAATGGCCTTAACCGTATCAACGGTATACCTGCCAGTGTTTACCACTTTAAGAATTTGTTCATCGTATGAAGTACGTATAAATCATCTTTCCCTTTAAAACGTTATAATTGCATTTATTGTTTTTATTTGTCATTGAAAAACAAAACTTTTTTACTGACTGTCGCAATTTATTTTATACTCATTTATGGACTTCGAACTTTTAAATTAGATATTTCAGTTGCTGTGTCGTCACTATTCATCAGTTATAAAGGGAAAAATAAATAGCAAATTTTTTTTTTTTTTTGATTGTTTGCGTGAGTTTAATTAACTTGTTTGAAACAAATCAATTAATGATTGACAATAGGTCAATTGGTTTCTCTATGTCTATAAAAAATAAAAATAATATAGGTACTGCGTGTAAACTTGAAAGAATTGTTGGGTGAAAATCTGCAGGTTACTTTTTGTTTGTGTATGCAAATTAGACTACTTATCTTTGTTAAGTGATATCATACAGTGTGTTTTATAACAAATACAATGTCAATATTATCTTTCTTTTGATACTTTGCATTTGAAGCTATGAAGGTAAATGTAGGCACATCAATTATCAGACAGACGATATTAAAATTTCACGTGTAAAATATATTATTGTACCTATAAACCTAAATTAAGGAGTAAACATATATCTTTATATCTGTATTAAATATATTTAATCATGTGATATCTTCATTTAGTAGATTTCTTTCAAGATTAAACAATTTCTTATTTGCTATTAAATGTAAATTCACCGACAACTGCCTCAAGTTAATGTTCTACTTTTTCTTACTTTCAAATTTCTCGAAAACTGTAAAGAGCTTATTGTGATTGGTGCGATATGTCGAAATGAGTTCAACATTTCTTTAGAATGAATCAAGATATCAACTTCGGATGTTATCCAGTCATATTGTGTTTTTACTAGGAAAGTTTTGAGGAAGTTTTAAATTTATTCATACTTCATGTTTTTTGGCGTGCCGAGTCCGAATCTGAGGCAAAAAAACGCGACATTTCCAATGTTCTTTCAGTTTTTAGCAAATGTTACACTGAAAGGACTATAGTTTTTAGTTACAACTATGAACCAAACCTGTTAAAGAAAACAAAATATGTCAAAAAACTAGTACTTCAGGGTAAAATTTGCTAAAAACTGCCAAAACATTAAAAATTTCGCAATTTTTTTTTTCATTTTTGACCATGGTTGCGTCACGAAATTTTGTTGGCAAAACTCGGATTCGGATTCAGCACCCCAAAAAACATAAAGTATAAAAGAATTCAAAACTACCCAAAAACTTTCCTTTTAGGAACCTTTTTGATCACACATTTACTGTATTAAATAATAATAATTTCGACTTTAGGCTAGTTTTATTTTATTGAAATTATGAATAATTTATTCTACAGTTGTTATAATAAATTGATAGGATTTTTAAGAAAATCCTGTTGTAGATTTTCATTTCAAGCAAAATAAATACTTGAACGTACCAACAATTGTTCAAGCCCTCATCATGAATGGTTAATTAAAAAAAAAATATTTTTAAGCAAAAAACTGATGACAACACAAATGACTTAAGTATTCACCTAATTTAATATTAAATACTTGCTCGGCTTTTCGAAAATCTTAAATTGACGATATTTTAAATAGAATAGATAGATATTACTATTAGGTTGTACCGACATAACCACCCTTTTTTCAAAATTTTTAACTTAAAAAAACAGTTTTGTTAAACTTTTTTTCCATAGTCTTAATTTGAGAATAAAATTATAAAAATCTTTTTTGGCGTAAGAAAAAGATATTGTTAGTGCTGTTTGCTTACTAAAATATTTTGTTCCATTTAAAGTAAAATTTTAAGAAAATTGTTTTTTCTACCCAAACCGAGGTAATTAGACCCATTTTTACAAGAAATATATTTCTCGAGTTGATTCAAGGATACTTTTATATACATATGTAATTTTATCCTTAAAATTTCGGTTTAATGATAACATGGTAACTCCATTCAAAAAATGTTGTTTACAGAGATCTTCTATGATTATTTTTGGTTTGTCTATTTTTTTTAATAATTAACTTTTACCAGCAGCGCTAGAATGGAATATATGTAATTATTTTGTCAAATGTTTCCAAAAGCTTTTTAAACATGTTTTAATAAGGAGTTATCATATGTTTTTACCAAACACAACAGATTATAACAAATTATGTTATTTGAAAATTTCCAAGATTATATAAAAAGTAAAATGAAAGAGAGAATACTCTGTTCAAGAGTAAGGAGTTGCCTAGCTATTAGTTGGACACACCAAAGGTTGCTTAGACTTAAGATATTAAGTTTTCAACAAAGTGTATAAAATATAACCCGATTGATTTTAGTAGTTCTCAGTGCAACATTGCCTGATCCATATCGAAAAACCAAACATAGGCTTGCCACTTTTGACAATATAGTCCCACGACTAGTTCTTTATTTACTGCACTTTTACCTCAAACATAATTCCTAGGTAAGTTTTTAATGTTAAAAATGAATTAAAATTAAATTTAAATAAAAATACAAAAAAGTACGTATAGGCCACAGTAAAAATTTTTATATTTATTTTATTAAAACTTAGTTATATCGTCTACATCAAACATTACCATTTTGGCAACCCTATATTTTTAATATCAATACGAAACTACTACTAATAATGCTTCTTCATTTAAAGCAAAAATGAAATGAACAATTTTTGTACATAACAAATGAGCGTAGCTCAAAATTACAATTGTGATTAATATTATTTACTCACATAGCGCCATGTTTGAACATGTCAACTCATTGGCATTGCACAATGCACTACTAAATTGTTTATTTCATTAAATCTTTGTCATTTTCAAATAATTGACGAGGGAGGGTAACTTCTACGTATGTTTTACTATAAACAGTATTATTCATTTTCTGGAAATCAAAAAAAAAATTTACATATGTAGCTAAATTTTTTAATTTCTATAAGATATAAAGGTCCCTACTTTGACCAGGCTTAAACTTTATTATACAAATTGAGTATTTGAGTGCAGAGGATTAAGACAAATTGGGATTCTGGAACGATTGTTAAACTATATATATAATATCTAAAAACATTAGCTAAAGCTTTCCACTATCTTATCCACATCGTAGCTTAACTTTATTGTATTCGTCACTTATTAATTTTAAAGGAATTTCTTTTATGTTTTTAATTTTTTCTTCAATTTTTTCAGTATTTGGAGTTGCGTTTTAGTTCCGGAATTCGAAGTTTTGCTTCATTTTTATTCATCATCGATGAGGTAAGAAAGTACCAGAATATGTAATTTTCGTTTGGTTTTTATTTAATGTTTATTTTGCAGATTCTCTTTCTTCCAATCATACTCTACGTTCCGGCTCTTGCATTTAATCAAGGTAAGTGGTCTCCACTCTCTATTTTGGGGATAATCCTCTATCTCTAAATATTTTTAAATTTCTTACGCTCGCAATTAAAATTTTGTTTTCCAATTTTATATTATAAATACCTGAGAGCATCTATTCTCAGTTAAGCATCGTTTGATGAAAGTGGCCATAGGGAAATAAAGTTGTAAAAATCAACAAAAAACAAATAAATCTAGAACCTACGTATATATTCTGTGCCACAAAGATTTTCAGTAACAAAGAAAATAGGACGTTTGCATCTCAGTTTGGTTGAATTGTATTACATAAGTCTATAGCTTGTTAAAAGCTTGAAAAAAAGCTTTGCCATAAGATGTGTACTGACAATCTTTGTGGGACAATAGAGTAAAGACAACATAAGTTATAGTTTAAAAAAAAATAAAAACTTCCAAACTTTATAAAGAGCATTAAGTTAAAAAGTAAAAAAAAAGACAAATATTACCTGAGCTTAATAGATTCAATTTTTAATTTTATAATATTATGGTTTGCAGTTTGCAAGATGGTTTTGTTTTGGAATGATAACTAGCGGAATACCTAACTAAAGCAAATTATTTCGAAACCGGCCGTTGGAATGACTCCGATTTTGATAATTTTTTTTTGGTATTCAAAAATAAATGCTACAAAAATTACCGCATATCGTCCCGTTTCTGCGTGAACCACGTATCTACAAAGCAAATTTTGTTTAGTTTTTTTAAGAAATTTTATTTATTCTCGAAATTGAATTATTGGATTGAATAAAAAGAAATCAAATTAACTGTAAAACATATTAATGGAGGTTGTTTCACCATTTATACTTTTTCATCTTTCTTACTTATGGTTTTCCAGCGATGTTTAATGTTAAGCAAAATCTTTTAAGAACATGTAGTTACGAGATTCACGCAGAAACGGGACGATATGTGGAACCTTTTTTTAAATTGTCTATACCATGAAATAACGTAAGCCATTTTTTTTTTATTTTGTATAAGAAACAAAATTTAAAATTGAGTTTTTTCCAGTAATTTGTATAAATGGGCTTAAGCTTTTTATTCTAAAGCCTTTATCTAATTTGGCTGACTTAATAGGGGTATACATGCAACCCCTCCCTGGTAAATTCTTGGTAAACGTGGTAAACTGCTGAATCTGGTAAACCTAAACTAACTGTCATTTCCATACAAATTTTAACATGTAAACCAAACTTACCGAGTTTGCATGAACACCCCTAATTGTAAGATGGCTTATGAAAGATGTGACTAAGTTTGAAGCGAAAGGAATAAAAAAAAAGCAAAATTTTGCGTGACGGGTTTATGAAATTCCTTCAATTTTTCAAATAATTCAAGGTGTTAGAATCAGCCTTCCTGTATTTCATTCCATAAAATGGGTTCGGCTATCATTCCTGTAGTAAAAGTTTCCTTTAAAAAAAACTATAAATATCCTTGAAGTTTTTGGTGAAAAAAATAAAAAAAACATTAATTACTGGATGAAAATATTCCTTCGAAAAACTTTCTCGGAAATGGGCTGAAGCTTACAAATTTACAATTCTATTGTTAATCATCAATATTTTTGACAAAAACATTTTTTGTAAATTTTTCAGTCACTGGAGTTAACATTCATGTAATAAGCGGCATTGTTTGTGTGGTTTGTGTTTTCTACACATTGCTGGTAAGTTCTTCATTTCAAGTAAATTACCGATAGAAGTTTAAAAATTTTGCAATTTAGGGTGGTATAAAAGCTGTCGTCAGTACTGATGCCTGGCAGATACTGGTTATGTTCATATCTGTCACTGTAGTTGTGATAATAGGAACGACATACATTGGTGGCCCAGCCGAAGTTATTAAACGATCTACCGAAGGAGGTAGAATACTTTTTACTAAGTAAGTAGAAAACTTAATATTGAGTTATGAAAAGCACTTTATAGCAACTAATTTCTTCACAGCTCCAATCCATCACCATATGAAAGACACTCAGTTTGGAGCGTCGTTATTGGAGGATATTTTTATTGGGTATCCTTTAATTCGGTTAATCAAACCATGGTTCAGCGCTACATGTCTTTGCCAACTAAAAAGAGTGCTCAGGTATCGATAGTTTTGTTTGCTGTGGGAATATGTTTATTCATATCAATATGTTGCTTTGCTGGACTTTTGATTTTTGCCTACTACAGCCGATGTGATCCACTTGCTGCTGGATTGATAAAGGTAAAGTGTATGCATTATTTAAGCTTACATAAATACTCGATAACGAATCAGTCTCCTTTTCAGACTGACGATCAACTTTTTCCAGTCTACGTAATGCAGATTGCTGGACACATTACTGGTATTCCTGGCCTGTTTATTGCCGGCATATTTGGAGCTTGCCTCAGTTCTCTATCAGTTGTTTTGAACTGTACATCAGCAGTCTTACTAGAAGACATAGTCAAAGGCTGCTTTAAGATTAAACTAAGTGAGAAAGCTTCCACGTTTTTGGTGAAGAGCAGTGTCGTTGTTTTCGGAGTTGTGGCAGCCTTATTAGTTGTGGTATTGGAAAAACTTGGAGGAATTCTAGCAGTAGCTACTTCTTTATCAGGCATAGCTGCTGGAACCACTTCGGGTATCTTCACACTGGGAATGCTCATACCATGGAGTAATACAAAAGGTGCTACTTTTGGAGCTTTGGCTGGTGCTTTAATATCTGGAACTGTGTCGTTAGGATCTCAAGTTTCAATAGCACAAGGACTTCTTGTTCCTCAAAAACTGCCAGTTTGGGTGGACGAATGTCCAGCCATGTTAAATCTTACATCGCCTTCCAATGAAGTACCTGATCAGTCTGAACTGTTTCCATTATTCCGAATATCATTCTTATGGATAGGACCAATCGGAATGATAACAGTGTTAGTAGTGGGAACTGCAGTTTCATTTCTAACTGGACCAACTAAAGTAAATAAACTCGATGCTGATCTGCTCTCTCCAGTCATTCACAGGTCTGATTAACAAAAGCAATTCGATTGTTTTTTTTTTTCAAAAACTCTATTCTGTTTTTTTTTATTCAATTTCAGATTTCTTCCAAAAGAATGCTTCATTACACAAACAGTTGAAGCTAACACAGGTCTAACATAGAACCAGACGACTTAACTTTGTTTGGGGTGTTAAACTCGCATTGCGGACCAACACGATTTTTTTTTGAGCAAAGTTTTTAAATAGTATAAATAAATTTCACAAAACAAAAATACAAGTATATTATATGGATATCTTCCATTAAAATAGAATTTGTAGTAAGAATTTGTTTTTGTGCAATTATATAATGTAGATTTATATAGTGTAATTATGTTTTGTTTTTTTTTTTTTTTTAATTTTAGTAAAAAGCTCCTCTTAATTCTGGATTTGTATAGAGTAAATAAGAAAGGTATTTTGTGACTGTCTATAATATTTAAAATTTTAGAAAAAAAAAAAATTAGTTTTATAAAGGGTCTTGCATGCAATAACCTTTACTTGTTTTGAAAATTTGTTCATAAAACTCTATTGACTAGATTTAATGACAAAATATAAACTGTGATATTTTTTGGTATTTGGCAGTAATAAAAAAGAAATACAAAAACTCTAATGAAATCTTTTTATTTAACTCACATATACTTTAGATTGAACTGATAAAGATTAATAATATTAAACAAATTTTTGTTAAAATAATAATGTATTTTTGAATATGCTGAATCCTAAGAAGCTAATAATACCTTTGAAAAGAAAAACAACCGACTTCAAATTTAGACTTTTAATATTTTCTCATTTTAATATTTTCTCATGGATGCCAGTGTCAGAACTGGGCCAAATTGAAATGGGACCAGGGACCCTATGGGATGGCACCAGCTTCGATCCATCCAGTCAAAATTCTGAAGTAACACGCACATAAAAAGTCGAATTGATAACCTCCTCCTTTTTTGAAGTCGGTTAAAAACAAAGGTCATCACCATTATAAATAAAAGTTATGCTTACCCTCTTTTCTGTGTATATCATCTTATTGTATTTTACTTTTATTGTTTTTTAATTTTTTATTTATTTTTTGAAACTTTTGAAGTAAGGATTAAAATAGAATAACAGAGATATTAAAAAAAAAATCTTTATTTTTAAAATAAATTCAAAACAACATTGTATGGACAAAATTAGCGGAACGCAGATAAAAATTGAATTTTTATGGATGAGAAGATTTAGTAGGTATAATAGGTAATAATCCACATCAATTTAACAAAAAGCAACTTGTTTTCCCTAAGAATAAATCCAAAAAATATATATGTATAATATAGTGAAATTTTTCAATGACTAGGATTTTCATCAAACTTTTAAATTTCAATTTTGTTTGAAGGATCGGTCAAAATTAGTATGATTCGGGATTTGTGTTTTCTCCTATAGATGGCTCCAACTAGGTAGATACTGTAAGAAGTGTCCTTGTATACAATTATGAGCTCCCAAATAGCATGTCTTGGACTATATACTTACTCTATGGGCTTAAGAAAAAAGCCCACAATATTAAGGATTTGAAATTGGACTTCTTGAATGTAGTGAGGAACACTTTTTAAATTTTAAGTGTTAAGTTGCATTGCATAATCTTGTCCATTTTCAATGGAAATCTAAAAATAAAATTTAAAAAAAAGACGATCCCGTTTTAGAAAAAACTGATTTTCAAAAAAAAAAAAAAAAATTTAAATACGTAAAATCTTAAATTTTTAAATTTTGTTATGAAAAATAAATAAAAATTGGTGAGAAACTTTTGTGCGAGAAAATCAGGAAGAAAAAAAAAATGGTTCTATTGAAGAGGTATCGATATTAACCCATAAAAACATAGGTATTTTTTTTTAGTATCTGCCTATTTCGAGATATTTCTTGCCATTGCATCACAATTCATAATATGCCCAGCTCAAAAAAAAAAAAAAAAAAATTATTGTTCCTTAAATTTTTTTGTTTGGCTAGTGAAGTATATTCTTAAAGTGTGTTTAAATCCCGTGGCTCATTTCACTTGATATCGATAGATAGAGGCGTCACGCCTCACTAAACTAAAACTAAATAGACCGAGAGCCAACAGCAATTTTTGGGTGTGGATGAAAGCATAAAATCACGGATACTTTAAGATAGATCCTTACTTTTCTATATTCAAATATTGAGTTCTTGCATGCTACATTAACATAATACATACTACAAACATACATGTATAAACTGTATAAGGAAAATGTGTGCACTATGTCGTATACGTACTTTTTTTTATACAAAGTTCATTTTTTGTAGCAAGAAAATTATTTCTCCATGATAGAGTTTCCTACTCCTTAACAAAAATTACTGTACCAGGACAGGACCACCAAATAAGATGCACTCAAAAAATGCAAGCAAGCAGATAAATAAATAAAAAAACAATTTTTCCATAATTTCTTAATTTTTAATAAAAACAACAAATGGATTTTCATTTTAAAGGTTTGAATGAAACAACAACAACCTGTGTGGGCTACCACAAAGTTCATAGGCTGGAATTATAGCTATTTCACAGGCTGCCACACCCGATCATCAGATTCCTTCTATTAGTGGTGCTAAGTCGATGTATGTTCAAATTATTTGAAAAACTGATGCCCGAACTGGGCTCGAACCATCGACCTAGCGATTGCAAAGCACATGCACTACGCATTACGCCAAGCTACCACATGATAAATCTAAACCCAGATCGAGTTTCATTGTTTATCAAAGTGTATTGAACCGACTAGCATTTTTACTAGCCCACACAGATTTGTTGTTGTTTATCTGCTTGCTTGCATTCTTTGAGTGCATCTTATTATGGAGAAAATCAAATTTGTCAAATGAGATATTTCTTAAATAAATTTGAAATCTGAAATGAGATAATTTTCACCTCATTCGCACGAAATTAGTTCCAAATATCCTTGACACAAACCTATTTCTGCAATTTTTGCATTGTGAATTGGTCACAATTTTTTTCTGTATAGGAGAGAAGGAAACAAACTGCTTTGCAGATACAAAGAAAATGCTGTCAAACGAAATGAGATAATTTGTAATGAAAACACTTTTTATCTAATTTGCCAAATTATCTCATTTGGGCCATAGTCGAAACAGGCTATAAATATATTAATTAAATGAAATGCTTTTCAAGCATTACGATTGATTTCAATTTGTTTTCTTATCTACTGGTGCGTCGTCTACATTAGATTCAAAATTGTGAATGCTGGAATAAACATTGGAAGGCTTGGCATCTATTGTGACTTTTCCACATGCATTCACCTGTCAGTTGTCCCAAACGTGTTATCTCTTTTGCTCAACTTCGCAAAAAGCTAAACCGAAATGATATCAAAACAAGGCAAATTTCAATTTCCACATCTACGCATCCCATCCACTTCTGTCCTCCACATCCACCATCGACAGTATTTAATATCCACAAGAGCTATTTTATTAAAAAAATAACAAGTTTTTATTTTTCATTGAACAAACAACATTAGTTTTTGAATCTAAAGTAATGATTTCTTGTTGTACTCGTGCGTCTTGAATTGCAACATCCCCGGGAAAACTGCCTAGGAAGCTAGAAGATGAATTAAAAAATCAATATCTCCACCATCACACCGTTCTCCAGGATTCAAAAGAAAATCTTTGGGTATCCAAATCAATTGACGTTCTATACAAAATGGTAAAATATAAGTTCAATTAAATAAAGAAATTTGTAAGTTAAAAACTATTCTTCTTAAAGACTCGATTGATGTCCAAGCAAAAGATTCGCTTATTTGAGCTTCTTGAAGAGAACTATTTTATTCTGTCGGGCACCCCAAACCGTGGCAATGTAAAAAAGAATGCGAAATGGGAGGAAATCAAGGACATCTTAAATGAATTAGGTCCTCCAAAAACAACAGAAAAATGGAGAAGAGTAAGAAAATTTCAAACTTTAAATAAGTATTATTAAATATGAAGTCTTATAAGGTTTGGACGGATATACGAAAGACCTTAAGGAAGAAAGTTTCGTTGAGGCAGACTTATGAAGGCAATTGCGCCAAAGTACCCGACGATCTTTTCTTTTCAGAAAGTGATCTTTGGGTCATACGAATTTGTGGAATGGATACCATTGAGAAACCGGTAAATGTTGTGAAGCAGGAAGTAATAGAAGATACAGACGATTCAGGTTCTGATCCACAGAGTTCAAACTTGCCTAAAGAAAAAAAACCGACACGTTCAAGTGAGCGTGTTAGCAAACGAAAAACACTGGAAATAAAATCTCAAGTCGATGATATCAGTAATGATAGAAGTTTGCTTTGTCCGTTAGTAGTTTTTTCCGATGACAAATCGACACAGTGTTCGGAAAGTATTCCCAATTGTAGTCCTCTGAAAAAGAAATCAAGAAACTCTAGCAAAATATATGTAAGCTTTGATAAAAGTATTTTTAAAGTTGTTCTCTAATATTTCTATAAAAAAAATAGGAAGAAGAACCTATAAAAGCGGATAATGACCAGGACGAGATAAAACGGTTGGTTTACTTACAAAGAAAACAATTAGCAGTTACGCGGCAGATTCATGAGCGACAGAAATGCCATAACGCCGATCAGAGACAATTTAATGCAAGGGTCACAAATCTGCTAGAGGAAATTCTTCAGCAATTAAAAAGAAACCAAACGACGAAATAAGATTATTTTTATAACGGCGGCGACGGCACCTTTTATATTTTCTTTTGATCTTTTGTTATGCTACATAGAATTTTATTTTTAAGTAAATCTATTTTGAATAATTTAAACAAATAAGTTCTTGTTTCTATAAAAATATGAAAGTAACTAAAGTTTTTCAAAAAAAGCGGCGAGTATTAATTTCTTATCCCCCAAAAAAAATTTTAACTGTTATGTATGTTTAAATTTTGATGGGCTATTTTATTTTTTGGTTTATCGAAATTTTGTGAAATTTAGAATGTTCTTCATAAGGAGGTCCACTCAAATATTATGGACAGTTTTTTAGATAATTTGGAACAGTAGCTCCCTGTATTGTGTCTCGCGCTATTTTAGGGGTCGATGATTATCAATCTGATATCAAAAGTAACCATTCACAGTAAACAGGTACCTACCAACAATTGCCCCAGGGTCTCTTTTATTTACAAAAATATTAAAAATGTAAGTTACCCAGGAAAAAGATCCCAAAGCGTTGTCAGAAAACTGATCGACAGTTTGTTACCAACTGTAAAAAAAAAATAGCCGAGTCAGTCTATTATAATCTTGGAAGTTAATTTTTTGCCTGTCAGTATATTCTAAATAAAAAGTCCTTTGGGTTTTTTTTTTGAAGAAAGGCTTCAAATTGCAATTTTTCCGAAATTTAGTTTCGCTTGTAATTCGTTCCAAGGGGACGTGCAAAAAAGAAATTTCTATACTCTGCCCATATACACTGCCCAATGACTCTGCCCAACTAAAATTGTCAGAATGTCAGTATACGGAAGGTAGGATGTTTACCCCTCTCGCTCTGACTACAAATCTCTTCAAGCTGTGAGAGAACGCATTCATTACAGGGTTTCCGTGGTGTAAGTTATAGATTTCAAAAAAGTTGTGACAAATATTAAAGGGGTTGGTATCAACATCCCGTTTAACAAAATTCATAAGTATCTAAAACTCGGGCAAAGACGTTTATTTCCTTAATGAAAACAGCCAAAATCTTGTTAACTGTATTTAAGCGTTTTTATAATATACAACCACGAATGGACAAAAACAGCAAACGTGGCAAATAGTCAAAATAGATTTCGTCCGTTTTTTTCGTTTTGAGTAAATTATGCTTTAATATTAAAACTTCCGCACAGAAGTTTTCAAATTAAGGCACGAGTACGATAACTTGGACGCCAAAAATTGATAACGGATTTTTTTAGAGGTAGGTTAAATACAAACTTTACTGTAGAAGGGAGGAATTCTATCTCACCCTTTAAGTCTTAGGGGCAATTTCATGTAAAGAAGTACTAAAAAGCAACGCTAATACTTACAAATAAGTATTATACTTTCCTTTAAAGCCATGTTTAGGCCAGTAACACAACACATTCTAGGTCGCAAAAAATTGCAGATCGCTGATTTTTTGGGATGTTGTTACTAAATATGCCAGCAGCAGGTATACGACTAAGTTTGCAACTTCGGAAAGCCTGTGCTAACTGCATAGTGCACCAAAAACCTGGAAACTTTCGCATTTTTTTTTCAGTTTTTATCTTATAACTTCTAAACAGATCTTCAAAAATTGCTAAATTTTCACAAATACTGTATACTTAGGTAGTTAAATACTTAAAGTCCTGTTAAAGAATATTTTGGGCACATGATTTTGTAATGCGAAGACAAAACGACTACCATGGCGAAAGTTATAGCACTCTTTAGTAGAAATTTGTTCTGAAATTTAAGACAATATATGAAAAAGTGACATAACTTCCGCCATGTGAGTAGAATTGTCTTGATATTAGTCTCATTGAATTTATTGTGCATTACAAAACACTTTCAAATCATGCACCAAAATAACACCAAAATGTTCTTTAGCTGGACTTTAAGTATTACTGTTCAAAAGACAATACAAACTATAAATTCGAAGTATTTGTGAAAATTTGGCAATTTTTGAAGAGCTGTATTTCAAGATTATACTGGGCCTACAGAGCGGTTACACTTTAATTGTAGCTATTCTTGTCTTCTTTACCTGATGCCTGCTAGCTTTTTCTATTAAATGCACATTTTATAACTTTTAAGATAAAAACTGGAAAAGACAAAAGTTTCGAGGTTTTTGGTGCACCTTGCAGTTAGCACAGGTTTTTCGAAGTAGCAAACTTGGTCGTATATTGCTGGCATATTTCCTAAAAACATCCCAAAAAATAAATTTTTTGCTCTTTATTTGTTTTATACTACTGATCTAGTTCCATTAGCCAATTTTTAGACCAAGTGAAATCTATGTTTGAAGATAGTCTCTATTCAATATGTCTATCTAATATGATGTAAAATGGCCTTTTAAACATTTTTGTCTTAACTTTCTCTAACTTTCTATCTGATATGATGTATATTGGCCATTTTTAATGCGATTAAAGTGCTATAGGGCAAGTTTAGGATTCGTAAATAAAATCGAACTCGAGATAACAATCAGACATGTCATTACGATGATAGAGAATGCGAACAAAGTGGGTCTCGCGATTCTGTCTGTCCGTATGTCTGTCTGTCTGTGCATACCTTGAGCTACAGCCTAAACCGCTGAACCGATTTTCTTGAAACTTGGGGGTTAAGGAATTTTTTTTAGGACTAAAACTAACGGTACCTGTCATATAACTATTAAGGAAAAGTTAACTTTTTTCAAAAACAGCTCTAACGAATTTAATTAAAAATTTTGTGTCTGCTTTTGTTAGTATGGTTATACTTTTGAAAAGAATGTAATGTTTATAAAAATTCTACTAATAGTACCTCCCATAGAACCGTTTTTGTTCATTTTTTACTTTCTCCTAAACGACTCAAATATTGATGATTTTTTATACGGAATCTACTTAAAAATTTCAAAGTCATTTGATATCAAAATTTTCAAAAACGTAATTTTTGGATTTTTAAAAAATCTTTCAAATTATTTTTTTTTTGAAAAATCAATTTTTCGAAAACGGGTCAATGTATTTTTTTTTAATTTTGATTTTAGATGTGCAATAATATTCTCTTAAGAACGGCATTCCAACTTTATTTATAAACAAGGTTTGAGAATTTTTATATATAAAAAATATTTTTTTTTTTTTAAACGGCTTTAACGATTTATAAAAATTTTATTCTTAGAAATTTAAATGGCATACTTTGTTTGGAGCTCAAAACAACTTAAGAAGTTGTTTATGTCATTTTAGTAATGAATTTCATTTTTTTTTTGTATTTCTTATAAAATTATTTATTTTTTAAATTTTTATATAAGAAGCTTTAACGTCCATAGCAACGCGCTGACCCTAAGAGCGTGGGTGACCCTAAAAGTAGCGTGGGAAGTCATAAAAAATGGTTTAGCACCACCGCAAAATCGTGAAAAATGCTTGGAATACCGGTAAAATATCGTGGAATTTCGGTAAAAAATGATGGGAAGTCATTAAAAAAGGGTTTAGTACTACCGTCAAAAACCTTTCATACCGTGGAAAAATGAGTGGTAAGTCACAAAAAAAGTGTGAAAAGCCGCGTTAAAATGCGCGTACAACCGTGAAAAAATCGGGAAAAAAATGGTGATCGTGAAACTGCGAAAAATAGGACATAAAGTCATAAAAAAAGCATTTGGTACAGTAAAAAGTGATATTTTCTTTAAGACTGGTGCAGTTGTTCTTAAATTTTTGAGTGCAATTTTTAGCAGGGTTATTCAAGGTTCCAAAATAACAGCGAAACTTGAGAAAAAAATTAGATTTGCAATCACGGCCCTTGAAGGACCGTCACAGGGCGACCATTTTTACGATTTTGTTTCACATGCACACAAAATCACAAAATAGGTGGCTAGAATTGTTTTTATTTTTTTGCTGATAACTGTCACCACTTATCCTATTATCCGTTTTCGTTTTCACGTTGACTTTTGGGGCACCGTGTATGCACTTTATATTACACCAAAATGTTTTTTTGCAAAAAAATTTTAGTAAAAAAAAATGGTCAAAAAATCTTAATGTTAATTTAATAAAAAGATGTGACAAGAGTAGCAATTTTTAATCCATAAAGATTGCTTTAACCTTTATGGATTAAAAATTGCTGCTCTTGTCACAGCTTTTTTCTAATATCTACCAGCATTTCGGAAAAAAAAATATTATAAATCGGAGGTGTTCCGACTGGTTCCGAGATAATTTAACCAATACAAACAAAAGTAAAAGTAAAACAAATTAACGGTCACATATTCTCACACAATTCAATTATTCTCTTTGGCCATAAAAGACTTATGTCTTCAAAAATAACTTTATTGTGAGAAAATTCTACAATTTCTCTGCATGTTTTCTTGTCCAAATAATTAAGAATGCATGTCCTTGAGAGTTTTGAGAATTGAGGCATTGAAGATAACACAATTCATTAAATATTAAAAAGAATTGTTTACAACTGCAACTGGGAAATATTATATATGTACAAGTTTGCATGTCGTAAACCAAATTCATTTCAAAACAAAATAAAATACAAAGAGTAAGTATTTCCCATGTTGAGAATTATATCAAACAGATACTCCATTCCATACTTATCACTATATCAATGACACGTTCAAAAACCGCCCATCAAATAAATGATGGAATTGTGTATAAATATAAATTAGAAAATTTTCACCTTCGTTCGGTTTGAGAAGACAAGTCATCAAGACAAGTCCACAAGAAACGTTGGTTCAATGTTATTTTCGGGGATATTTTTGAAGGTGAGCGAAAGCCATTTGAAGAACATAAAGAGAGGCTGTATTCACTGTGGGGGCAATGCTTGAATTTTGTGGCTAGTTTTTTTTTAATAGACATACATTTTCCAAATGTTTCGAAGAGTTTTGATCGATTCTAAAATAAAATAAACAAAAAAAAAATAAAAAAAATGCAGAGTGTGCGATGTTCACATTGCAGAGTGTGCGATGTTCACATCTGTCAACATTTTCGCTTGAAAATTCAAAGATCGACTTGGAATTATAAAAATGCATTCTAGTTGTTTTGGTAAATAATATCAAAACAAAACAAGTTTATTGCATTTGTGAGACCCAAGTTTTTCTATAGAAACAAGCAAATGGGTGAATACCACGCCCACTGAATAGGAAATCTGAAATTTTCAATTAGTTGTGAAAAATTTGAATTTCATAAAGTGACGGGAAGTGCTCGTCGTAATTTTTATGATCTGTCCAGTGAGTGAGTGGTATTTTTGAAGCCCAAGTACAAGTGTGCAAATACTATTTATCGCAAAAAAAATAATTTTATCTTAAATAAAAATATATAACCCCACTGTACAGTAGAAGAAATCGTCAAATGTCTTAAACTATGCAATGTACTTATGTTCAATTCCAAAATGACGACCTCGAGAATAGTTAAGTTAACTCTTTTGGATGAAGATGATAAACAAGAAACATTCATACTCACTTCCTCACTTGACATAGGACAGCAAAAGAGACTGTTTGGGGAATAACAAAGTCATAAGCTTGGCATTTGCAGGCGCTGCTTAAATATTAAATTAACTCTTTCACTTTGTACATTTTACCATTTGAAACTTTTTTTTTGTGTTAACAAATAAAAGAGCTAAATATTTGTGGCACTAAGGCAAAACAAATTATTTTTCGCTTTGTTTTTTCTGAAAAAATTTGAACTGTAGAGAATATGCTTTCCTTGAAGTGCCTACCATCATTCTATTTGGTGTGTATAGGTAACTCATTTCAAATAAAACCTATTGATAAGAAATTTCTTTAAAGATAATATCTGAAGATTATGACGAGAAAATATAGACATTAATAAAAACTGAAGTTTTATTGCAAATCATGTTAAAATAAAGGTTTTTTCCGGTTAAACTGTAAAAAACATCGACTTTCGAGCTTTCTTAAATTATTAGTTGAATCGATGATTGTTAAAACAACATAAGAGTTTTTTATTTGATGGGACAAAAACTGTTTTTTTTTTCAAATACACCTGCGTAGACGATTTTAACTATTGATTTTATTTGTGTAATAAGATGTAGTTGAACATGCTCATTCGATCGTCAAGATTGAAATTTCCAGACTTGGGATAAATGACTGAGCATCAGTTCCAATATTACATATTTCAGTGGATTTATCATGTGCAGATGAATTGGAATAATCGTTTTTTCTAGCCAAGATAACCATAGAATGCCGAAAAACAAACCTGCTAGACTTTCAAATTTGAAACAAAGACCATTTCTAAAACTTGCTGTCGGGTCTTAGATTATAAAGCTGAGAAAAGAGCACTTGTAGAATTAAGTGTTTTTTTCCTATACGCTTTTTTTCTAAGCCCAACAGATCTCAATCTCAGCACGAATATTGTTTGTGAATTACTGCTTTATAAGCTATTAGGGAAGTTTGGGGTCATTTATCCTACTATAAATGCCAGCAGAGAGTACATCTATTGGGTTTTAAGCGTGTCCCCTTTAAGAATTTTCTTTAATAATTACATAATCACACTCAACGAGAATCGATATTGGAAAAATACTGAACGTTTCTTAATTGCCCCGTTATATGTTCAAGAACTTTTCAGTACTAGCTAATGCATTTACATTATGTAAATATATGCACTTAAAACAATAATTTGATAGATCCGAGTATGATTGTTTTAAGACGTCTATACAAAACTGTACCTTTCCAGTAACACATTCATTCACTATCTGAAGACACAATCATAGTCCTGCCTTCAAGTACCTACCACAACCAAATTAAAGGTTCATTTGGTTCGAAAGCAAAAAAAAAAAACATAAAACAAGAACAATTTCACTTCAAAAATGTTGTGTCTACAAATTAAATATTTAAATGCCCTCATTTCTTTTTTAAATTAGTTTTAACTCTAAACTCGGACTTAATTAAACGTTCTTATCCTTTCCTCTTTTCAATCCAATTATAATTCATAGAGAAAAGTATTATTTCCATAACATAAAAAACCAACCTAAATAACTTCCATTGCTCGACGTTCCCAATTCAAATAAACTCTCTAATTAGGGGTGTAACGGCATTAACGTTATGATCCTTCTCGACAATTGGCCAAACATATAAAGTTATGAGTGATGTTATGTTGGTATTGGTAAAGTATAAGGTATGAAGTGTGTGGGTTGTTGGATAGCTGGGAGCGGGAGCACGGACCGACCCATCATCATCATGCAGTCTGAGTGCAGGCACGTAGCCAGGGGGGGGGCTTGAGGGGCTGAAGCCCCCCCCGAAATGAGTTTCATATATAAAATTTAATAAGGAACTGATAGGGTCCTTTAAGAATATTATAGAAAATGCTTTATTTTTTTTCAGAGATGCTTTTGAATCTTGTGTCGCCTTGGCGAGAACATATTTTAAACTGAAATAAAAGGTGTGTTTTTTTGTACACCCGGGCTAAATTGAACAAAAAAAAAAACGCTCTCGGGGCTAAGCCCTTAAGATGTTAAATACAACAACATACTTAGCCCCTTGAGCTAAGGAACTAAGCCCGGAGAATTCTCGGGGCTATACTCTTCGAAAGGGTTAAAATCTGTGCTACCAACTCACTTTCTGTTAAATCATCTATAAATTGTATAAAAACACCAGAACTATCGATTAATTGTATGAACATAAAAACCCCAAGATGGCGTTTGGTGTAGAAAAAAAAATTGAATTTTTTATTTTTCTTAACTCTTACAAATTATTTCATTTAAATTTTAAAGTGTGTGCATTTACTGCTCTGAAATTTCTTTATAAATATGTTATTGAAAAAGATTTTTGTTATTAATTTTTTGTTTATTTAATTTTGTATATTGGAAACATTTTTTTCATTTCATTCGCAATGCTGCCAAATGTTTTCGTTAAGTCCCGAGGCGTTTTTTTTGTCCAACTTAGCCCGGGCGTACAAAAAAACACACCTAAAATCTAGAAACATCATCTGCTTAAGCCTATTTTAGTGTGTTTTCGAGTATACCTAATTATTCTTTAGCTCTAGCGCCGAACGCAAAATTTTTAAAAATCCAAAAAAAGAAATTTGTGCGCTTTTTTAGTAATTAACATTTTTAGCAATGAAGGACTAGTTTTTCACTTTGTATTATTGTATGGTTTCGCACTTTGTTAATTTGACTTCAGTTTCATTTTTGAAGAGCCAACAGTTTCCAAGATACAGCATTTCAAAATTTTGCAATAAGAAAAATGTATATAACAGCAAGTAGTAGAAATAAACATTTAATTAAGAAATTTTGAATGCTTCTCATTAGATGATTCAAACTAGTAGAACGTGTTATTGTGCCAAAAAAATGAATAAACCTGTCATAAACATTCAGGCAGGGGGAGAATTAAAAAAATGATTTCACACAATAAATAATAATTCAAAGACAACGGTAACACATAGAAATGTATACTATGGATTACACTGGTCTGCAACCAAAATTTGCCTTCAAACTAAAGTATACTTTTCTAAATTATTTTGTACCGCTGAACACGAATCTGAAAATAATATGAAGATGTTAAAAACTCGTACATTTACAGTCGAATTTCTTTGCTGGTAAATACTTTATTACAAAACTATTGATGGGATGGAAATGAAATCATTCAAAAATTCGCCTTCGATGCAGATATTGCAAATTGAAATTTAGGATTTGTCCCAAATACTCTCTGTAGTCCAATTCAAGCGTTTTTAAAGGTGGAAAGTTCTGAAGTAATACTTTTTATAGCTAACTTTATGTTGTTTTGGGATGTTGAGTATGAATTTTTTATTTGTTTTTGGTGCATATGCCAACATATAAACGCTAAGACCGATAATGTAGAACAAATTAAGACAAAATTACCAAATTTATGTCTTGGCCAATTTTTTGTATGACTTCTGGATTCCTCAAAAGAAAAAAATTGAAAAATCCATAGAAATCAGTCCTTCTAAAAAGCACAAAATATCCTTTTTTATTAGATTTTCTCTGATTACTGCCTTCTTTATACCATAATTAACTTGGCCAGTATCAAGAGTTTAGAAATAGGATGCAGTGTACATCCCAAAAAGTACGGAGTTTTGGAATTTAGGGTGATTTTTTTTACATTACGGTTTAAAATGTGACTATATATTGAAGAATCAAAAATTAAAATCAATCAAAAAAAAATTTACGAGATAGATTTTTTCTGAAACCAGATTTAGATCCAGAAAATTCCAATCTTACATAATTTAAAAAATTATATGAAGGACACAAAAACTTAATTTTTGCAGACCAGTGCTATCTTAGAGCCAGAAACGAAGTGTTGAATTTTCTTTAACAAAAATAGTGAAACAAATTCATTTTAGCTTTAAAATAAATTTTTGTATCGAATTATTTCGTGGACTGGAAAATTAAAGGGCAAATGCTTAAACAACTTGAAAAAAATATTTGAATCCAATGGAATTAGCAATTTTGAAAAGTAATATTTTTTTTTAACTACTCGCTTCACGAAGACATTTCCTGGCTCAATATGTAAAAAATTATTTGACTTAAACATCATTTTTTTAAACTATAGGGTTTAAGTTCAAAATTACTAAAAGCCTGAAAATTTCTGAAAATGTCGCGTTCAAAACTTTAAAACTGCCAAAAAAGCTTCATTTGACTAGAATTTTGCATGGTCTTCATCTATAGAATCGATAATGGGTATAAACATTAATTTTTCCAGGTATGGTTTTGTATTTTTTGTTAAATGAATTACTCGAAAAAATTTGAGGAAAGCCCCCCCCGAAATGCAATCCTGGCTACGGGCCTGTCTGAGTGTGTGTGATTTTGTGTCGAGGAGCTGGCCTTCGTCCGATTTAAGCATTGCCACCACATCGTATCACCAAAAATAAATCCTTGCTAAGAGCTTTTTGATTGTTGGAACAAAAATTTTACAGATTACGAAAGGATTTCAAAATTGTCGAGTGCTTTCATCGTCATCATCATCATCATCGTGGTGGTCCTTTTGCCGTCAACATCATCATCATCGACATCATCATAGACATTTGGTACTTGTTTGATTGTGAATATCCAACAAGCATCTGATTGTAATTGTACGTATATACATGTGTGCGAAGCAGCAACCAGCATTCCGCTTAAATAAAACCGCCCGTTCAGTTTTGTGATGTGCAAATTCCTATTTGGGCAAAACTGCTGCTATCAATAGACCATTGTTCAATAATACTGCCATGGAAATCATGTATCATGATGGCAGTAAGAGTTACCACTTTACACCACTTGGAAGGACAGTTCTTCTTATTTTGGGAATAAAGAACAATATTTTTAATACCATCAACGGAACCGAACGAAAATGAATTAAAATGTGCATAAAAACGGTCCTTACTCATATCAGAAAAGTCCATCCTGAAAATCTAAGGGTGTCTGTTGTAGTTGTTTTTTACTGCTGCAAACCTGGGTCTCTTTTTACATAATGTAACTTTCGTGTCATGCTATAAGCAATGTACGTGGATTAGCGGAGCTCTCCGTTTGAGGCCTTCCACTGATTTAGCCACAATGCTTAACCTCACACCCATCCATGTATCGTTTCGAAACCATCTCTAAATGATCTAATTGGCCATCCTTTGCTTCTGAGATCATTGGAATTATTTACCAGACACTGCAATTCTATCACTCCCGCGTTGGTTTTCGGAAAAAATATTCCAGGTCACCATTTTATCAAGATCCGCTTGGGACCAAGATATAATACAAAACACAAGATAATATAAATACTTAAATTTTCGTTATCCTATCTCTTTGATTTCTGTGACGTCAGCTGAATTTTTATGTTTTTTTTTATACGTGGTTTGACATTTGGAATGTGTCGTGAATTCACCTTTTGAATTTCCCCACATTGAGTAGTTTTCAACATTTGGATTCAGATGACGTCAGTAAAATAGCGGGGGTATATTACCTTGTAGTCTGTATACCTTGGCTTAGGACAAAGATGAATTTTTTTAAAAGTCAATTCATTTCTGCACTCATGACTCAAACATCGAGGCTGGGGTGGGTGTTAATTTAAACATAAAAGACCCACCTTTTAATCCTTTCGTCACCTTCACCACTGTAATGTATTCCTTTCGTCACCTTCACCACTGTAATGTATTCCAAGAGAAATGCTGAAAATAAAAGATGGCCTATTTTGGCTCAAAAAATAACACTTTGTTCAAAATAAACATCCACATTATCACAAATATCCAACCATCCTTAAAAAAATGGTTTTGTTTTCAAAAACTCCATAACTTCCTGTCGATCATCTCTCATGAAGACAGCAGAATAGTTATACATTCACCAGCCGGGACCTAGAGAATTTCAATCTCTACGTGTACACTCATGCTAAAGCAAGGTCTGATGAAAAAAAGTAGATGGAAATTATTGTCTGGTAAAAAAAAAAAACAATATTGGACACAAAACGTTCTTAATATTTGTTTACTGCAAGACGATTGCATGTTAGCTCCGTAATGGGAGTTGTAATTGTACACTGTCTTATAGATTTACACGCAATAAGACTCAGCATTTTCTCAAATGATATATTGCATGGAAGACGAGGAAGACAAAACTACAACGCTCCTTAAATGCTCGTATCTTTAATCTCTCTCTTATTCAAAGACAAATTACACCATTTTTCTTCTAAGATCATCTCAAAGACCTATTTAAAATTATTTTATCAATTGAGAAACTCCCTAATAATCGTATGCAATATTACAATCGGTCTTCTACTGGCATAAAAAAAAGTGTCATCAGTCACTTCAAAGTTCAACCTATAACTGCTTTATCTAATAATTTTTGCCACGCAATTGTTGCACCAAATGTATACTATGGGCCTGGCATAACAACTGAATTCAGACGACCTTTACCAACTTCGTCCGTTAAAGCGGAATACTACCTGAAGTTCGAAAAAGTTTTTTTTTTGTTTTGGGTTGTGCTTCATCGCCAAAAGTCAAGAAATCATGTGCTCAGCCAAATAAAGAAACTTTTACCGAAGGGTAAAGAAATCATCAACCTGATCTATTACCAGCCTGGGCCTATTAAAGATGGAGAAAGAAATAGTACAGCCGAAACAGATGCAATGCTAAACATCTGCTTAATGGGCGATGAAAAAATGGGCCTGCAAGCGGGAAACAACAACATGTTTGATAATTTTGAAAGATGCAAATAGATCTAATGAGACAACTGGAGCTGATCGATAAATAGGTTTACAGATAGAAAGCTTTTCGAGAATGTTAGAGAGAGCGTTATGCGGGGACATCCTTGCCCGAAAAAAATTATACTCCACTAAGCCCATTTCTGAATGCACCTGTTTTAGTAAAGGTTTCGGCTTATACAAGAAATGAAATTGTTTAATGTGATAAGGTTCAAACTTCTAATAAAAAATGTTAAGCATCTTAATTTAAAGACGATCTTTTTGTTTTTCCCTGTTTTAATGAAAAAATTGCAAAAAACAAAAATCAATTAAATTGGGAACTCTGAACGAAGGATACCTATATTTTAAGTAGAAGGACCCAGTTTCTCTACATGTTGTTGCAATGATAAAAGTTGTTTAGTGTCCCCTTATACCTACATAAAAAAAACGTATCCATAGTTGATAAGTTTTTCGTCGTTTATAAAGATCGGCATCGAGTATTGTCGTTTAAAAAGCTTTTCTCTCGAACCATTTGTCCACATGCAAGAGGGTCTTAGCGAAAATAAAATAAACAACAGAAAGAAAAAAAAAACCACATATGAAGCACTAGGCTATAACGCCACTTGACCAAAAACTTCCAGCACTTCTACTACAGCTAGTGAACGGTTTAACACAAAACGTTTGTATGAGTGCATGTTACCGTGAATTGTTGATTGTTAAATGCGGATTTATGATTTCAATGAGAAATGAATTTTCGGTACAGGCACCAACCAAACCAAAGCAACCGACCCACCTCTATATCAGAATTCGTCTGACGCTCCTATATAGCTCATTCCCATTCTTCTAAAAGTTACCCCAATTGCCAACAACTGCTGCTGCCGGTCAATTTCGGAAACCTTATACTTTTGTTTAGTGCTGTGTGTGTGTTATGGAGGCACAATTCATAGACTGATGATGGCTGGACCAGCTATGCAGAATATACAGAGAAAGAGTGATTGCCATGGATGGAATGTTTCGAGTTTCAAAATATGTATTATGAGTAGCGCATTCCAAAAGAAACTCCCAGCTGGGTATTTTAATTCGATATAGCAAGTTGGTTTAGGACGGGTGCTGGCAGTGGCAATGCACAGGATATACCGTCGTCGTCCCTCACATCATGCGGATTCCAAAAATTAATCCAATGCAAATACGATTTAGTTCAACTTAATTCGGTATTCATATGATGTGTGTTTCTGTTTTTTTTTTTTTTTGTATTATTTTTAAGGAATGGAGCAAGGACGACTTTATTTCAGCTTCATTACCTGCAGCTATTGTGGTTCGGAAATATAATAAAGGAACAAGGGATTTAGATATAAATATAGATGAAAGCAAAGCACAGCTACATATACCTATTCATGTTATTCGCCACTCGAATATTATTTTCTAAAAAGGGTACGGTGCCTTTCTCCTTGTATGATAAATTTTGGGGGTTATGCAACTTTATTATATACTATTCCAAAGTAATCTAAATGTAATATATTAATAAAATTAACAATTGGTTAGTAGTAAATATCTTGAGCTCCCAAAAATTGTAATAGTCTAATATTTAGTAGCCGAGTTTTATTCAACACTGAGTAGCTACTCAGTGTTTCATTTTATTCGCAAAACAAAAACAAATTAGACTACTCAGCATTTTTTTTGTTTTTGTTTTGTGAATAAAATGAAACACTGATTGGATACATAGTGTTGAATATAACACGGCTAGTCTAAGGGCTAGTTTGTTCATAGCGGGTTAATTTGTTATTATAATTTTCAGAGGTTCTAGTTAAATGGCATTAATCAACCAAAATCGGTTGATTAGCCTAATTCATTATTAACAACAAGTTTTTGTGCAAACAAAAAAATGAGTTTAAAATCCATTTACTACCACTGTACCCGCTTGGGTACAACAAATTCATGGATTGTATAGTGTTCCGTTTCCTTATCTTTCTGTTATTTGAATGACATTTGGATTATTTTTGTCTTTTGACATCTTGACAACATTTTTGAGTTAAAGTGATTGCAAAAAAAACTAAAATGGTAGTTTTTTTTACTCCGCAATGTGATGCACCATTTCAACTTTTTTGGCCAACATTTTTTATAATTCGAGATTAGTAACTGCAAAGTTATTTGTACCCGCTTGGGTACAATGGGAAAATCTGAAGTCATTCTTTTTTTTTAAATCAAACTGCCAAGTTTTATGGTAGGGTACCTAGTAGATTAAAAAATCTTTCAAACGCATTAATTGCAATAGAAGTAAATGACAAAAATATCCTGCTTGATATTGCAGATATACCCCCTGATGAAGATAAGACTCGTAGTACACCTTTGCCAATTGTTTATCATATCGAAGGCCTGGGTTCGATTCCCAGTCTATGCCACTTTGAATTTTACAGAGGTACTGTCTCTTGAAAGGAATTGGCAAAACCTTGAAGAGTACTGGTTGACATGTCAAAAGAGGACCTCAGCTTGCTGTTCGTTATCGGCAGAGCTAATCATGCCACAAAAAAAGTGTATAAAGATAAGACTAGCTTCCCGCATTGAATATTGAAATTAAGAGTTCGATTTCGTACTAATCATGATCAGTTTCATTACCAATTGATGACGATGGCCATATCATGACTAACACGACCAGTCTGTATGCATAAAAGCGTTCATTTCAACAAGCATTGTTTTTTTCCCATTTTCCAAAAAGAATTGATAAGCCCTATAGGTGCAAAGAATACCACATGCGATGAATGGATTTGCAAGCTTTGTCCCTTGTGAAGTTATTTTAAGCGTTGAAAAATACTGCTTCAAAAAATTTCATTCGAAAAATTAGAACCCATATCTTGCCATTGTACCTGCTCGGGTACAGCTCAATAAACATATGTATTAGTGATTTATTTAAAAAAATTAAAAATATTTTTGGGAATCTTATGTTCATATTCAATAAAATTTTTGTTACAAAAAAATTGAGTTTAAAGATTTAAACGAACTTGGTAGTAAATGGGTTAAGTGTGCATTAGACAATTTACAGTTGGAAATAATCAGGGATTAAAGATGATCAATTATTATTGTTGATGAAAATTTGCTTGGGTGCTTCGAGAAAAAAATTCTTAGGGTGATTTTTGGTCCTGAGTGTTTGGAGAAAAAAAGATTCAACTTTGGCCATAAAAGCAAGTGCGACCCAGTAGAGCATTTTTCTGTAGTTTAGTTTTTTTTTTTTTAACTTTTCAATATTTTTTAAATCTTACACACGTTACCTTAATAAATGATTATTGTTATACTTTATTATGTTATGCTGCCAAAAATAAATACCAAATATTACAGAAAACTAAAAAAAAATATGAATTTGTTATTTCATATTTATAATTTAAATCAATAATTTATATATGTACATACATATGAAATAAAAGAGGAAAACTTTTAAATTTTAAAAATAAATAAATAAATTTATTATATTTATCAACAACTTTAATTATAGATTAATTTCTTTACGAATTTCGGAATCAAGGTTCCATCAGGTTGAGGTTTATGTTCAAATTTTGATGGATGCCAGTTGTTGATGCTAATTTGTGTTTTTCTTCGATCTTCTTTCTTGTTGTCTTCTTTGCTGTCATCTGTGCTTTTGTTTGCATGCCAAAAAAAACAATATTGCATTTGTAGCCTCTGGTACCAATTGATATAGGAAAAAAAGGTAATCTATGTATTGGTTACCGTAATTTTGAAAATAATAACATCAATACATGGTACAAAATTATGCCCAAAACAGACCAAAATTTGCGTTGAATTTTTGTTTTTTGTTTTTGCACGCTGAACTGTAAACTAGCTTTTAATCAACAAACGCTTTTATCTTCAACAAACTGTCTCACTGATACTGTTTACAATATACAAGAAATAACTTTTCCAAATTAAACTTTCACAACCATTTATATTTATCACTGTCAAAATTAATCTGCTTAACTTGTTTTTACTGAAAAGATATAGAGGGTGTCCCAAAGTCATCGTCACAGACGAAAACCATGTGTTCCTGAGGTCATTTTAAGTCAAAAAACTTCTGAGGCAATTTTCTCGTTTTTGCTTCGTTTTCGAGTTATGACGGTTTTTATTATCTTGGTTCTATTTTTATTTTTCTGGCCGTATCTATGCCAAACGATATCCGATTTGTAAGAATTTTCATTAAGTCAACAATTTGAAGAACTGTTTTCCCGAAATATTTTTTTTTAATTGATGGGCAAAAACCGTTTATCGCACAGAAATAAAATGAACCAAACTAAATCATTTATAAATTCGTGATTGAATGAAAGGAAACCCTTACAAATCTGATGTCGTTTGGCAAAGATATTGCCAGATAAAAGGAAATAGAGCCAAAATCATAAAAACAGTCATAACTCGGAAACGAAGCAAAAACGAGAAATTTGCCTCATAAGTTTTTCGACTTAGAATGACTTCACGAACCCATGGTTTTCTTCGGCGGCGGTGACTATGGGAAACCTTGTATATACAAATCTAAGTTGTAAATAGTTTTACATAATGATTAGTGTTCTTAATGTTTTGGCACATAAGGGGCCTAATTTCATATAATGTCTTTTTTTTGTCATTATAATTATGTAATTACAAAATTTTCAATGGTAGCTTATAATATTTACATTATAATTGATGAGTCATCTCGGGATTTCGCGATCTCCTTTTCGACCTCGCATTTATACTCATTTCACTTTCGAAAGTACCTGAGATCTTTTCGTTTTGATATGAAAGAAAGAGACAAATAGTTAGAGAAAGATACAGGCAGGGACAGATATACATATACTGACAGAAACAGATATACACATACAGATACACTCCATTCCATTTCGCTCCGGTTGCTGAATGAAAGAGTTCAGAGCTTTAGTCAATACTCATTATCATTACCAGAGATACGTATCTCTGATCCATGATAAACAGAAAACAAGGTATGCTTATTATGACCGCCATGTCGCCATTTTGGAAAACGGATGACGTAGTAGTCATCTCCGATGCTGACAATGGTTTTTTTTCAGTTTCATTGTTGTTGTTTTCAATTAAAAAAAATATTTTTTCCAAATCCATAACTGACGTTCGGGCGAACTGCCCATGAGAAAGATGACTATTACGTCACAGAAAACCTGCCAAAAATCTAATGAGCATACCTTGTTTTCTGTTTATCATGTCTCTGATCATTACCAAGGGCTAACACTTACATGTGTCATTTTGTTTTGATGTATTAACTCGTAACAGTATATATAATTCAAGAACTAGCCAACATTTTTTAAAGTTTAAAATGAATAAAAACAACAATATTTAAATCTTATAAATCAGCTATCGACAAATATGTGCAATTATATTTATTTCTACCTTTATATGCAGTTATTTTATTTTCTTGAACTTTTAATAATGTGTCTTGTTATCGTCTTCTTGTGCTGGATACTTCAATTTCGATGCCTGGGCAAATAAGTTGATACAAATTCAATCTCTTCATAACATCATTAGAATTAGCTCAATAAACAAACAATATTATTGTAAATATAGCTGGAAAAAAATATTTTAAAAGAAAACAAAATCACGAAAATTTTAAAGCTGAAAATTTAACCCATACTGTATCCATTGCCCACCCTTAATAAATAAAATAGGAAAAAAAGCTATAAATCCTTTTTTTTTTCGAAATTCAAAACAACTGTACGAGACACCACCTTCATATACTGGTGTTCGGTATATAAACATACGATATTCCAAATTCTCGGTAAGCCGATTTTAAGATAAAAACAAAACCACAAGAACGGGTACACATTTTTTGGCAGAGGCATTTTGATCCTTTTTTTTTTTTGTTTTGTTTTTTGTATTGTTGGCTGGTTTTGGTTTGTGTGTGTTTTTTTTATGACTTTAAAAAATGTTTGGCCGAATGGTGCATGTTGAAGGAACCACCGATTGTACACAGTTAAAAAAAAAACATAACAGTGGTCTATGCAAAACTGCACAGAGAAACGTATCCGCTTTTCTCATGGTTTATCCTATCAAACCATGTATAGGAGTTGGTACAAAGGATAATATACTTAACTCTGGGTACAGCGACCACATTTTTGCCTTTGTTAACCAGAAAACTTGAAGGCTCTATAAAACAAAAACAAAAAAAGATTCTTACGGTATTGTGGTTCCCAGTTCATTGCATTAAATGACCAAACAAAAATTTTAGAATAAAATACCTGTTCTCTCATTAAGTGGATTTAAAGAAATGTTTAAAATATTAATGGTGCATTCAAATAGGGAGAAAAAAAGGTTTAAGGCTTGCCCAAACCAAAGTGCGACAGTGTGATACGACAACGCCAAAATTTATTTACACAGCGTCATATGAGAGTACCCACACCAAATGCGATTAAGCGCAAACGTTTTTTATATAAAAATCGTGTCGCACATGTCGTGATGCACTGGTTTGGGCAAGCCTTTAAGCTGCGATATGAATATGTAATTTTGTTTCAAAACTTTGTTTTGACATTCTATAATTATTCACCTAAAAATCAAAATAAACGTAGTTTTCAAGATCAAATCCAAAGTTGAAGATTTATATAATCGAAAAAACAAAAACATTTGTGTCTAAAATAAATATTTAAATTAATTCCATATTAGGTATGTATTTTTTTTATTCAAAATTCAATGAGAAAATCATGTTGAAAGTTATGACTTTTTTGTATGTATTCAGTCAGACAGATAATACATGACAGTATTATCAGTACCCCAAACTAGACAAATCAATCAATCTTTCAGTCAACTTCACATCAGTTATATATTCAAAAACCCTTTGTAATTAATGGTAAAGTGATCAAATTTAGCAGGGATGTTTCATTAGTTATCCAAACTAGAAATTGAAATTGCCCATAAATTGCCCATAAATAAGTACGGAACACTTAGTCAAAGAAAATGAACGCAACATGGACCAAGGTATTCCAATAAAGGTGTTTTCTCAAACCATCGAGAAGTGATATCAGCTTTGAAGATAGATATTTCCTGAAAAAAAAATGTTCTTGTTAGAATATACCCCAGAATCACCCCTTAACTTTCACTTGACGAATTGTGGGGCACCCTGTATACATTAGACCGTTGGTTATTAGAGTTATGCATGTTTTTTTTTTGAGGACCAAGCTCTTTTGTGGAAAAGTTATTTGCTGAAAATTTAAAATAAAATAAGAAATTAAAAAAAGCATTCAATTCATAGCTAAAATGACTAAATCAACGTCTGAAATTGTTTTAAGCTTCAATCTAATAGTGCCATCAAATCAATACTCAAGCAATGTTTAAAAACAAAAGTTGTATGCAATTTTCAAGCAAATATTAATCGAAATCTAAATCCAGGATTTCAAAAAAAAAAAACATTAAAAAAAAAAAAAAATTGAAACTTTTTATAACAATTTTTTTTTGTTGAAAATTTTGATATGAAATAATTTGAAAATTGCTAAGAAACTTTTGTGCAACAATTTTCATCGAAATCCTTTGAGTCGCTTACGAGAAAATCGGAAAAGAGGTAAACGAGTCTTAGAGATACCGTTATTAATCGATGAAACATATTTTTACCTGCTCTATAGGACAAGTATTGGTTTCGTGTCAAAAAAATAAAAAAAATTGAGGTTTTAATCAAAACCAACATTACGATGATGGAGAAGTCCGAAAAAGTGGTTTTTGTCATGCCGTCCGTCGGTCTGTGCGTCTATGCGTCTATACGTCTGTGCCCCCATCTGTACACTTCTGAGTTGAAAAATGGCTCCAACGATTTTGATTAAACTTTTTGATATGATTTCTTCAATAACGATAAATTTTTAGATTTTTTTTCAAAAAAATCTATCGAGCCGTTTTTTTTTAAATATTTTTTTATTAAAAAAATTTCAAAGGATTTAAAAAAAAAATTTGGTATGTTATTTTGAAGAGGGCTAATATTTATCAACATCTAAAAATAAAATTAAAAAAAAAAATACAAATCATTGACCCAAAATGTAAAAAAAAATTTTTTTTCAAAAAAAAAAAAATCCAAAAAGGGTTCCCGTTTAAAAAAATATTTACTTTTGCTTATTTGTGCATATCTCTCAATACCTACACACATGAAATTGCTAAGTTAATACATAAAATAGCTTTGAGCAAGTTCGTGCGATCCAGTCATTTTATTTTTATAAGTACGACCTTACACACAATATTAATTAAAATCGTTAGTCATTTTTGAAAAAAAGGTTTTTTCATTATTGTCCTTCCCTAAGGTCTTATAATTTGTAATGGGTTTTGTTTCAGAGTTTTATTATTCACTATTCTTAGTATCCTCGAAAAAAAATGGATATGGTTGAAAATGACTTTAAAATATGTTTTTTTTTTTTTTGAGAGAAAAAAGAGTTGAATTTTTAGTATTTAGAGGTCATATTTTATCTAATTTTAAACATCGTTTTGTTCTAAAAAAAATTAATTTTTTTTGAATTTTTAGCTCACAAATTTTGACAATATTTTAAGAAAACATTATGTTTAGAATTTTTTTTAAACAATAACACTGTGTGACACTTAAAATCAATGCGGGCGTAAGCCTTTCTTGTTTTGTGCCATGATTACAAAACAAAAACTCCGCAACACCCCCCAAAACCTGGAGAACAAAATTTTGATTCGTCAAATTTTTATCCATTTTAGATTTTTTTACTGTTTTGGAAAGTGGACATTTAGAAATTTTGAACAATGTTAAAAATATGTAGTTTGGTTAAACCACTTACACTGTAAGATTTTTCGCCATTTACCCAAATTCGACATCAATTTAAGGCATATGTTTGAAGAACAATATGCTGTTTTAGAAATATTCTAAAATAATATTTATTTCCAAACCAAACGAAGTATTTTTTCATGAGAATCGGTTAAAAATTAGCTAAGAAAAAAAAGCTGTTTAACGATTTCAACCCAGGTACAGAAATTCGAACGTTCAGATGTCTTCTTTTCAAAACAGTTAAAAAAACCAAATTAGTTGAAATTTGACGTAGCTAGATTTTTTTCAATGGTTAAAGGTCCAAAACACCGGTTTTTTGACCCTATATCTAGATTTTGGGGCTGTACGTAATTTTTACATACGATTTTGTAATCAGTGCAACAAACTCTACAAAAATTTGATAGGTCTCCACCCGGGTACTTTTTTCCCGTGTTTTTGGCAAACAGTGTAATTAATATCTGAAAAACTTTTCACAAAAAAAAAAGTATTTAGCTCACTTTGCCAGACTCTATACTATAAGTGCTAGACCGATCTTGATGTTAAGATTTTTCCTTATTCGGTTACCTAACTAAAAAAAAATTCATTTGAAGCATACTTGAAAAATGATTTTTTTTGAAGAATGAACTCATTAATTGGTTTATGAATAATGTTCAAATTTATTTAGCAATATACAACAAACCATTAGCCAAAAAATAAAAAAACAGACCAGTAAATTAAAACCCGGACAAAAAAATGTATCAAATGTTTTCAACAGATATACAGCATTTGTTCATTCAGCAGTTAGAACAAAATAAATGTCGTAATCACCTTAAAATGTATCAATTTTCTTCACACTTCATCTATTTTAAACTGCTAACAACTAAAATTTACAAATAATTCATTACCAAAGAGTGTTGTGGTTAGGAAAAGAATCTTATTTCTAAACGACACATCCAAATACAAGTGTATCGCTTTCTAAGAGCATTAAATACCAACTCTCTACTCTACTATATCTAATTTCACCTGTCTGTTATTTTTGTACTTTTATTTGTTTTACTCGAATGTACATAATATATAGATATTTTAATACACTCGGTTTGCAATAGAATTTCCTTTAAAACATCCTGGTGATGTGTATGGTTTTTGGGAATCTTTATAAATTCATTAGGATTTGGTTTTGAGTGTCGTCATCACAACACACTAAGCTCTCATTTCACTATCGAAAAGGTGCTTCTCAAATGAATAGATCTTTTTTCAAAAAAAAAAAAGAAAAAAAAGAAGTGAAAATAAAATAATTTCAATATTTATTCAAGTGTAAAATGGATGAAAATAAGGAAAAGGTCGTCCTAAGGAATTTCCCATATTCCCGCATGGTGTGTGCTATGATTTCTCTGATGATGAAATACCATATGCTACCAAAGGTGGGTGCATGTATCTGACATGCTGCTACGAAATTCTAGAGAAAATAGTTCTTTATTTTATAGAGAGATTTTGGGTTCGAGTAAGGGGTGATGGCTCACTCTGCTCATTTCATCATTTTAAGAATAAGGGACGGCACCACTCACATTAGTGAACTGAATAAACGAAATTAGAAACGCATTTGAATTTGTTTTTTTTTTTGGGTAGGAGTTGATGGTGTTTAAATATTTCAGAGGTAATGTTGATTTCAAAATGGGACTGAGAATACTCAGTCAAAAGAAAGATAGTGAATGTACTTTCATTGAGATGGTTTACGGAAAATAAATAAAATTATGTATACAAAAACAGTACCTAGGTATGTTAAGTGTTAAGAAGAAAGGGTATGGCTGAAGTTTGACAGTGGAGGTCGATTCTTTCATTCGAAGGGAGATCAAGAGCCCTGCACAAGAACTTTTTTTGGACTAGATTTGTTCACCGTTATGCCTTGAGGATTACAAACAAGAAACATTAAAACGAATACCTCAGCAAATATCAAGTAAGTTTAAGAAAAAAATTCGATTATACACTATGTCCAAAGAATTAAGGGAACAAGTTTGCTTTCTAAAAAAAGTAGTGATTTTCGACGGACTGTATCTGATAAAGCGAGGATACGATCATTGGGTCACCAGCGATTCGATTAATTTTTTCACAGGTGTAGATTTTGTCAAGGAATATAACAGGTGCAAATATTAAGGCGCACTTGCCTCAGGATCATCCGCAAATTGCATAATTATAAATTTAAGTGTGTTCATTAACATTCTACGCAACCGAAAAATACATAAATGTGTGGGTGGAGTAGTAGAAAAAGTTTGGCCTCATAAACGTGAGTATGCTGCTTTTATTTTCTACGGTGCACTTTTTTTTTTTTTTTTTTAATAACTGATTTCTTCTTTTTTTTAACCTTAAAAAATAACCCAAGATCCAACATTTCAATCCCTTCTGAAATGGAGCCCAAATGATTTTGAAAAATTTGTACAGTCTGTTGATAACATAATTTAATTTCTTTGGTAGGGTTTGGCTGGATAAATATTAACAATGACATACAAACGTCATAAGGTAAATGGCAACCTGTAGCGCGGATCGTTATTTAAGTTCGTCCGCTGGTTCACTGATTGAAATTTAATAAGGATAGGATAGATTGGTTTAACTAAAAGTATGGAAATGGATGTGTTTCTTAGTTTTCAAATTTCCATGCGCTTTTCCCACTTAAACAGTCTGAATTCCACAGAAACGAAAAAAAATTACAAGTAATTTGTCAAATTCGAAAAATAAATTAATAACGAACAATAATAATCAGAAAATTTTTTGAAATCAAATAAAAATGGTAAAAATAAACAAAAAAGAAACTAAAATTCCTCTTTCCTGTCGAAAATAATGAATCGGGCAGTGAATTATGTGTGTAAAATGTGTGGAGAATTCTCCAAATAATATTAAATACCTTTAATTTCACCGGTCGAACTGCGTTATGCTGAATGAAAAGCAGAACGAAATTCTTCGTTTCAGATTTCGTTTTGTGAATTTTGTATACGATTTTTGTTTTGCTTCAACAGCGTACCGAACCTTAAATATAAATTGACAGAATTCTGAATAGCAGAACTCAGACAAAAAACAAAATTTAGAAACGCAGTGGCGGCCCACAGTGTCCAACTTTTGTCAAAAAACACTATCACTTGTAATGGACTGTTCTTATGTTGACTACCAAGTACTAACCTTCGCCCGGCAAACAATGACCAACGAAGAGATATTTCCAACATCGTTTCAGCTTAAATATTTGAATACAATGAGGTTTTTCCCTTGAAAAGCGACACATTTTAAAGTCATTTCCAAAAATTTCCAATTTTTTTTGTAGCTTTAAACGACTACAGGGGGTATCAGGGGTCAATATAAAAATCTGAAAAATTAGGAGATTTTTTTGAAAATAGTATTTCCACCTTAAAGTTTGATTTAAAAATAACTAACGGTTTAGTATACATACATAAGTTAAAACTATTAACACAAAGAATCGAATATAAAGACGAGTGGGACGTAGTGGGTCATGAGTTTTGTGGATTATATTAAGAGAGGCATGACCAAAACAAAATTTTTAAGCAAAATAGGTTTTCTGCAGTCTTGAAAAAAAAATTATTGAAAAAAATTGATTAACAAGAAAAAAAAATTGAATCCATTTATTTTCATTAGTAAAATTAATATCAATAGATTGAAAAAGCAGTAATTTTGCTTAAAAATTCAAATAAACTTTAGCCCTCTCAAAAACAAAGAGCAAAAGAAAAGTTAAGGTTTTACAAAAACCAACAATTGATTTTGTGTGGGTCATGTATTGAGATTGTTTCCTGAAAATATTTAGCATTTTCGGGACTTGTTTTGGCGCGCTAGAATCTTATTTCATCCCACGCACGTGGGCCACGAAAGTTCATTTTCTATATTTTTTATGATTTTGCTTATTTTTTCTGCCACAAGTATTTTACCACAAGTATAAGTCTAAAATCTTAAATGATCGGTAAAGTTTTCGACATACCATCTAAGCCTTTCGATAATGTCCATCGTCGCTGATAAATAGTGTTACTTACTTGTGATTTATTTTTGATCTGACCGGATCGCACGAACTTGCACTCGTACTTCAAAGTAAAAATGTATTTATTAGTCATTGAACTATTAAGATTTTGGTATATTATTGTAATTAAAAACGAGAAAAAATATCAATCAAAAATATTTTTTTTTTAAATTAAATGCACAATATTAAGAAGAACCTGTTGACAAGTTTTGAACAAAATCGGTAAAGCCAGTAAAGATATACATATAAGAAGATAACTTAAAATTATGTCAATTTTCGCAAAAAGCGTGTTCATCATATTTTGGTGATTCGAAATTTTTGAAAAAAAAAACAAAAATGCAGTATAGTTACAATGTTAGAGCCGTTTTCGAGAAAAAATCTAATAACTCAAAACCGTTGTATGGGAGGTATTTGTTCTAGTCGAGATATTCAAAAACAGAAAAAAAATCAACCTTGGAACTGACAAAAAAGTAATCAACCCATTTAGGCTACAATAAACACTTTTTTGGACTTCTCCATCATCGTAATATTGGTGTTAATTAAAACCTCAATTTTTTTTTTACACGAAAGCGATACTTGCCCTATAGAGGAAGTAAAAAAGAAAATATAACAGCCTCACTTTTAAATACAGGCCGAATGATATCCCTCATCAACAATATCAGCAAAATTCTGGAAGAAGATATATTTTCATAAACTTAAGAATAATTGGTGCGAAAATCCCATCATCCCTGACATGCGTCGAGAAAGACACTCGGACTTAACACTTAATTCGTTAGTGAATAATCTGACGTCAGCACATTTAGATAGAAATCATCCAAATGTGCTGACGTCAGATTATTCACTAGCGAGTTCAGTGTTAAGATGTCAAAAACGACCTCGACAGTGTATATATTAGACCCCTATAGGCCAATACACATAAAAGGACCATTTATCTTAAGAATATGTTCAATAAAATGTATTATCATATCAAAGCTGTAACGAAATTACTAACATCAATAAAATTTATAAAAATTGCTTAGGAAGCATATCATTAACATTTCTTCTTTATGGTAGAAAAGAAAGTACGAGGGTCACTGTGGCGTATACGTATCTTTTTTTTAACATTAATTCTTTCATACAAATGTATTTTTTTTATCCTTTTTGAAAAAAATAGTATTTGCTGTTAAAACTGTTTAAGGATCAATTAGTTTTCATTAAATATGAATTTAAACCAGTTTTCAAAATGGTTTCAAAATGGTTTTTAAAACTAGCGCCATGCCAGCAGCTCCGTCACTGTTTAGCGTATAATTTATTCTTTCTCCTTAATGAGATACCAATATTGCAAACACTTGATGAATTACATATACTTTTGAGAATCCCACGAAAGGGACTCATATTATAAACGAAAAACCGTCTAAAAAGGTTTTTCACAATTCCACCAGAAAATCACAACTAGATGCAGAGAGCCGCATATACGACTGCTCGTATGTATGATCTACTATGCTGATGTACCTTTTCATCTAACCTTATACTTTTTCTTCATGCTTTGCCGCTATAGCATTTGCAGAGCTGATGATGTGGTTAGAGCTTTGAAATTCATTAGCACAGCAACTAAATGATTTAAATGTGCCCTGTTCTGCATTTATAATCAGACACAGGGGTTTCGTTTTTAAATAATTATATCCTTCCTTCTAGCATGGAGTTGGTGATTTTTTTTTTTATTTTTTCAATTTTTTTTTTGCATCCCCATTTGCTATATAGCGGAATGAATAGGGCAACGAGTTCTCCTAATTTATCTCATTTTATTTGATTTTTAATTGAAAGCATTTTGGCATGCACACATTTAATGTACATATAAATGTGTACCTGTGGCCGAAACCAACCCCTTTCCACCCTCGCATAGCTATAAATTGACGAAATCCGGGCGATGGAAAATAACAGTACCGCAAGGGGCATAACCTTTCTTTTACCCCATTCACCTGGCAAAACATTAACAGGTTTGAAGCAGGAAGTGTGTCTTCAAAAAAAAAAAAAAAAACAATTAAAACAAAAAACCGAATGCAGACTGCTCTGCAGATTTATCGCAAAAAAAATGAGAATGTGAACCGAAGCAGCACATACGAAAATCAACATTATAGTCCTCGGGAGCTTGTTATGAAACTTGAGTAAAGAGACTCCTAGAGTTAATGCTTGACCTAATGCAAAGAAGGAAGTCGAGGCAAAAGGGAACGTATGGTGCTAATATTTAGACTGAAAGACCGAAATTAATTTCATATTAATTATACAAAATCAAATAACGGAGAAAAATAATTCAAGTCATTATACAAACGTATATTCAAATATTTTCTGACAGAGAAAAACCGCAAATATTTATCGTTGAATAGAGATTCTATTAAAATTTTGTTGGTTAAAAAAAAACATCAAATGAACTGAATAATATTTCATTTTTTGATAAACAGGGTTTGGACAGAATATTAATTTTTTTTAATCATAAAGAGCCAAAGAATGTACATATTTTTGACATGACTTGCACTAGCCAATTTTTTAATTATGTCTATAGAGCTTATTGTCCTCAATTCTTAAATAGGAGTGAGCTAGCAATATTACTTTTATTCACTAGTAATAAGTATGTATTGATACAATGATACATGTCTGCTATGTTGTGGGTTTTGGTATTAGTTAGCGAGCGGATAACTCGATACTCATCTATTTTTTTCAGGTGTTGTGTGTCAATACTAACAGTGGACTTTTGACCATCGTACCTAATAATTATTGAGTCTGATGTTGCACATATTTATGTGCACTAACTTAAGAAACTTCTCAAACTTTTAGGAACGGGGAGATTTTTTTTAGAAATAAATGAAATGCAGTAGAACTTTGAAAATCTGTAGATCTAGTTGAACACCAAAACATGGTCACAATTATTTGCTTTTTAACTTTATATTCTTAAACTTGCGGTCACAATAAATCAAACAAATCAACAGATCAATACAATAAAGTGGGCTCAGAAATTATGTATGTCAGTATGTCAATATCTCGATTATCAGTTTAAAGTGCTAAGGATTTTGGGTAATTCCCCAGAGGAGAAATTGAAATATTATTTCAGTATCTAGCTACCATTCATATATACATTAAGGAAAAACTAAATTTTCTCACAAACACCTTTGACGATTTTGATTAAAATTTTCGTATTGTAAATAATAGTCTGGCCAGAATAGAAAAAACGCATAGGGCTCAAAATTTGCACAGAGCATTACAACATCGATAAAAAATGTCAAAAGATTACAAAAATCCCATGCATAAATATAAAGTTATTCAAGGTTATATGTCGAAAATGTTAGTTTTTTGTAAATTTCTCTGAAGATATCAAAAAAAAGTTTAAGACTTGTAGATTATATAATTCCTTAAAAAACATAATAACACTTTTTCTACAAGTAATTGTCTAAAAGATATTGCGATTTTAAAAACAATGATTTTTTTGCATATTACTCCTAATCGGTGAATTCGTTTGAAAAATTGTCTTTGCTAAATTTATACATTTGATTGTAATTTATTACAACACTCATACTTTGAAATGTTATGTGCTTATTATAGTCAGACGATCATTGCTGTCGAAAAAAAGTTTTCTAAGTATTTTTAAAGTATGGGTTTTTCTACACAATAGAATTCAGGTTTTATTTCTGAAAGATTAATTAAAAAAATATGTTTTTTTTTTTAATTTGGTCAAAAGTAAAAAATTACGGTTTTTTTTTGTACTTAACTCTTCTAAAATATGTTTTTTAAAAAAATATTTAAAATTTATTTTAAAGATCATTATGTTCTTCAAAAAAAAAAGACTATAAGTGCGCTTTTTTGTACCTGCTATCATTTAATTTAGAAGATATTTCGTTTTTGAGAGAGGAGAATATCAAAAATATCGCTCATTTAGACTCTTATTTTTATATTATACGGTTTAAACTATCGAAGAGAATTTTTCTAAGTTGTTATGTGTAACATCTAACTTGTCCATCTACCAAAAAACATTGATTTTGTATTTCTAATAATTACATAATTAAAAAACAATATATATTTTTAATTCGGTAAAAAATCGAATATCGTAAATCGTAAATAACGCAGGTACTTTTCATACAATTGACATGCCCTTTTTTTTTTTTAATATTTTCAAATGTAGACAAGACAAGTGCTTTTCGAAAAAAATGGAAGAAAATAATAATATTGAAAATTAATTTTATTATTTTTTTAAATTAAAACGGTCTGTATTTCGTATCATAATCTCGAC
Organism: Meliscaeva auricollis; assembly: GCA_948107695.1. NCBI lineage: Eukaryota > Metazoa > Arthropoda > Insecta > Diptera > Syrphidae > Meliscaeva > Meliscaeva auricollis. The sequence continues at coordinate 30,132,892 of OX403618.1, forward strand.
AAAAAATTGTAATTGTACATTTTAATATTTATTCATCCCAGCAGGCATTCTCGGAATCACGCTGAATCTTAATTACCAAATAATTATAATACCTATATTTAACCAGAAAAAAAATATGCGAAGATAAACTAATTCATCGAAGTACCGGAAACATCATTTGCATCAACATCGGCACCTCTAAAAATAATAAAAAAAAGATTTTGTAAATGTGATCACCATTAGAAATATAACTGTGGATCAGTTGCGAATTGAGGGGGGCTCCGGGGGCTCAAGCCGCCCAAAAATGTGACATTAAAATTTAAAAAAGCAGTTAAAAATTTTGGATAATATTTTTTTTTAAACTATTGATTGAATAAACTTGATTAAAACTTAAAATAAATGAATTGATTAAAAGCTTCTAGAAAAACGTATAACTTGATTTGTTGTCTTTTTTCTGTTTCGAGTAACATTTTGAGAAAATACTCTCTTATTTTGAATAAACGGATCTGGAAAATTGTTGGCATTTAAAAACAAACTATTTTATAAAATTATATAAAATACGTTCGAAGTTTTGATTTGGAGTATTTCAAAAATTTATCAAGTAGTGGCTATTGAATTGTACTTACCTTTAACTTTTGTTTCCAACGGTCCGTGGGTTAATTTTTAATCTTTAATTGAAAAATAAATTGTTTGCATTTGTGACATGTTTTTTTATTCAAGTGAAGTGCAAATTTGTATGGATGAGGCATTTTCAACCAACCTGTGAGGCATTTAAACTCGGAATTAAATTGAGCTTTTTTGAAAGATGGAATTTTTAAAACGACATTTACTTCTTATAAAACTTATTTCTTTTGCAATAATAGAGATAGGACAGATCTGATTACACTAATAGAAAGATCTCGCTTTTGTCTCTTTATAAAAATGTCGTTTAGATCACTCTAATACTGAGGTGAAGAAAATTTTGCCTTAGTATTGTTTGTGTTCCGTAAGATAAATTCTAGTGAAGAAAACAGTAAGATACGTTTTATTGATGTTTGTGCATTTTGGCTACTTGAATTTCAGTTTTTGAGTTAAAGAAGCGTTCCCGAAATAATTTTTCGGGTATATGCGTTTGATGAAATAAGATAATAATAAAAACAGTTTCAAATAAAGTTAATGCATTTGGAGATTCATTTCATTATTTTTATCGGTAAACCAAAAGTGAATTTCATAAAAATATAAAACAGATTAAAAAAATCCATTAGACATTTACCTATTCCAAATTCGTTTTATTGATCGCTCTAGCTGGCACTCGTAGGACTAGTTTTTACATAAATATACCAGCCTTAGTTAATCCTGCAAATATGGACACTTTAACTCCAGTCAATTCAAAAAGCATTTTTTTAGTTACATACATGTACAAACCTTCACAATAAAAAAACAAATTCATATGTTAAGTATCTGAGCTAGCTCATTTTAATCTCTTTCTGAGAAACGTGTCCTATAAAAAGCTGAAAACCAAACTATGCCATACTTTGAAGATAACTAGAAATAAAACTTATTTTAAGACCAAATAGTATCAAATTTTAGGTATTAAAAATAAAAACAGTCAATTTAAAAAAAAAAAAAAATCTCATAATAAAGGAATTAAAATCACAACGCATGCAACGATGACATTGCCCCATGAAACTTCACTAACGAATAAAACACTTGTGTTCAACAATATGCCATCATTGCCTCTGATCTCCGCCTTTTTCTCTATAAATATTATTTTTTATAATAATTCAAAATAAAAAAAATGGTTAAATAATAAAAAAGGAACCAACAACAATCTTGTGGAAATGCCTGACCCTGCGCATTCATACAAACTCCTCCTCTTCTTTGTCACGTGGCTTTGTCTGAGAGCATAGAGAAACAGCTGACTTTGTTTTGGTTCCAGTGAAAACAAACCATGTGTTTGATGTACCTACTTTATTTTTCTTTCTTTATGACACTATCCTTTTGTGTGTTTATTATTGCCCTGGAAAGTCATGCGCTTTAAAAGATTGAGAGATGAAAAGTATGTAAAGATTGACTCAATTGAATGTGATGGCAATGCCATTGGAATAATTGTGTGAAAACAAAACAAGTTATCCACGTGGTTCGAACGATTAACCTTTCTCATCTTGTTGATGTTTTGATTATTACCGTTGACATTACAGCAGGTGACATTACGCTCTGTAAAGTAGTTATCCTTGGATAGTTTGAGGATGCGGTCGTAGTTGGCTGATAGGTTCTAGAGAAAGATATGCTTTATTCTGTTGTAGTTAACAATTACGACCTTACTGGTTGAAAAGAGAGGAAAAAAGGAAAAATAATTGGAGAAAAAAGTTTTTGTCAAACAATGCTGAATGTTTTTCAACTGGTTTTGACCATAGTGTCCTGTCAACATTCATCTTCATTACTGAATTATGAATTGCACTTCGTGATGCTTGCACGAGATAAAAATAAATTTTTGTTGGATTCTTCCTTTTCAATCAACCAGCAGCAGAGATACCTACCTGTTATATTTCATATATCCTTACCTTAGCGCATGCGTTTCACAAAAATTTGAGCAATGTCCTTGCAGGAGATTTCGATGATGGTGTTGTTTCCGTTGAAGCCACTGCATCAACATCTTCATCCCTATACATATCATTAAGCGAGGTTGTGCTGCTGCTGCTGCTGCTGCTTCTGTTGCACACCGTTCGTTCCCATCAGAAACTCATGTGGTTATGAGAGATGAATTCTATTCTAGGCAACATAATGTACTCATATAGTCCTGCTCTCCAGGACCAAACCAACGAACGCCAACGACCGAAAAACGAATATCTCATATATAGAGTATAGGTAGTAGGTAGAACAACCCCGAATTGCAGCATCAGTGGCATCACTCAGCTTTGCTACTGTATAGGTGGTACAACGTACAAGTCGGTCAAAACAAAATAAAAACAAACAAAAAACACACAAAAATTATATCGCTTCCATCATGTAGGTAGGTATTGCCGGGCTTACCCTCTGTACCCTACGTACACACATTCATCCTTTGGCAACAACTGTATTTAAAAGACCATCTTATTGGAGGCATAACGTGGGGACGTGGGAGCCAACAGAACAGCCAACATACAACCGTTATAGTAGCCGCCATATTCAACCCTCTACTACTACTATATAAAAGGCATGTGCTTTTCCTAAATGTTTTCAGTTTTCGGTGGAATTTGCATGCAAAATTTTCAATATTTTGCAGTGTGCTGCCGTTTTCGAGAGTGAAGCTGAAGATCATCGTCGAAGTATCCTCAATAGCAGCATACGGATTCTTCTGTTCTGAGTTCTCAGTTCTGCTGACGGAAGTGAATTTAACGTCAATTTGAATTTGAATTTTTTTTTTATTTCTCGGAAGGGGGTGTAAATCGGTTTTGGTGTGTTAATCAATTGAGTGTGTTAAATTTTTGTCGTTTAGTTTGGGACGTTCGTCGTAAGGTAAACCTTGGTGTTTTTTATTTTGGCAATTCAAGGATTAAAGGGGGAAAAAATTGATACTCAATCGGCAAGAATTAAAAAAAAAGTAGATTCGATTTCTTTAATAAAAAGTGAAAGAGTTTTTTATTTTCTTTGCCTTGAAGACGAGGTAAAATGGCGGGAAAATAATTGAAAAAGGATAACGAAGAAAAGTGCGCTGTTGAAAAGCAATCATCTTATGTTTGTTTGTACATACATATTTTTATAATTGCGCTTTTCTTTTAAGTGCGATATTTTTTTTGTTTTTTTTTGACATCCAACTTGTAAATGTGTTTGTGTGTGCGTGCGGGTTAGAATATAACACTTTGATTGGGGGATAAAAAGAAGAATACGCTTTGTTTGTTTTTATTTGTGTTTTTTTTCTACGTTCGTTGTTGTTGTCGTGTTTTTTTTTGTTCTTTGCTATTTTTGTCGAGTTAATTTTACACTGACACGTGCTTTGATGGTGGTGTGAATAATCAATTTTGCGGTTGCAATTATTATTGGAATAGATGTGTGGTAAGTAGAGTGATTGCTAATGGATTTGTTAATTAATGATTAATTTTGTTTTCAATTTTTGTCATTTTAAAAATTTTAAATGCTACTTATGAGGATATTTAAAGAACTTTATTTCTTTTTTTTTTTTGGTTAACTATTTATGGACAAGTGATTATTAATAAAATGAATTATAGTCATCTGTTTATTACTAATATCGACCAATTTAAGTAAAAGGTGTTCGCTTTTTATTGTTTAATAATAGGTATCAGGAAATACTGGTGTTAAGTAATACCTACTGTCGAAATTTTTTTAATGCATTAACTTATTTACGAAAATCTCAAATATGGTCCCATATAAATAGATAGTATAAAGTTAAGTAATGTCTTGCAAAAATTAATTCCTTTTCTACATCAATTTAAGATTGTTCTTGGATTTGTCACTTAAGTTAGCATGATTTAAGAATAAGTTTTTTGGCAACTCCAATTGAGCATTAATTGAAGAAACATATTTCAAAAAAGAATATAGTTCAGGATGACATTGCATTGATGCAATACCCTTTATTTATAGGCAACTCTTTCAAAATAAACTTTTTGTGCTCGGTTTTCTTTATATCTATTCGATGGTTTTTTTAAGCATACGTACAAATTTTACATCCTTGATAGCACCTGTCTTCTTAAAGTTAGGATATTTTTTGTTTTAAATTTTTGTTTTAAATGGCAAATGGTGCATACTACACCATGGCATGTACTAAATGCACTAATCGTGTGTGCACTATGCACCAGGGATTGATTTTCAGAATTAAATAAACACAATTTCAATTAATATTTTGAGTCTTATTAGAACAAACATAAAATATAAGATTGTTAAAACATAAATAAATACAGTAAATTAATAGAACATAAATTATAAAAAAAAACAAATTAATAAATGAAAAGACTCCATATCACAGAGAAAAAAATTATAAAAAAATAATTATTGAACATCCCTATGAATAAAAACTGCAAACATAATGCAAGTTAAACCAGTGCTGTCGAGCTGTACAAAGTTCTTATTATAACATTTCTTCATTCAGTGAAGATATATTGGTGCATTCAATGGGCTCTATCTCTGGTCTCCGGCGTTATGGGGCCATGTGCCCATATTAGAAATTTAGGATAAATTTTCATTTGAGAGTATATTAATAAGCTTTCATTTCAGATAAATTTCAATTCTGTTGGACCTGCACCCATTTTTCATACAAATTTGCCCATTTTCCTTTTACAAATAAGCGATTTATAATTTAATTTAATCTAAATATATAAAACAAAGTCGGGTTAGTTACACCATTTATAACTTAAGAGCTGCTGGACCAATTGCAATGATTTCTTATTTGTCTCTGTTCCAAATAGCAGAATATAGCCATTAAGATTTTGAAAAATCGTGGTCTCGAGAAGTTTTCACATGCATTGAAAAAAGGAATCATCAAATCACAAGAAAATTAAATCCCTATACAACGCAATCTCGGATACATGACATAAACCGATCACCGAATTCTGGCACTGCTAAAGCCAGCAGATGGCGTTGTGTGTATTTTTTTTGAGAGTTGATGCAGTTGCGAATTCCTGTCATTGCATACCAGTGAAATAGCATTTTTTTCGAGTATTCGATAGTTGTTTGATTTGAATTCGATTTGAATGAATACCGGTTAAGATCGCGAAATATCCCATGTGAGTAGATCAAGCAAAAAGAGCTCACTATCGTGTAAAATAATGTGCAAAAAACAAAGAAAACCAGAGAGTAAAGAGTTTAAAGTCGTGAAAAAAGCGGTACCGCGTTATTCTTTAATATTGGTGAAAGATCGCGGAATATCTATCTCATATAATATTAAGATGTCATAAAAAAAGACTCTTAGTACCACGGGAAAGAGAGTAAAATACCGCGAAGAAAAGCAAAATAGTCACAAAAAAAGCGTATGACATAGCGTTTAAAAGGGTGAGAACCGAAGAAAAATATGCGAAATACTACGGATTAATGCAGTAAAAAGCGTGAAATACCGTGGAAATAACTGGTTAATGGTCGCAGAATACGACTGATGTAGAAAACAGTTACGGAGGTCATAACAAAATGCTTAGTACCAAGGAAAAATGCGTAAAATGCCACGGAGAAAAGCGAAGAAAGTCGCGGAAAAATGCATCAAATACTACGGTAAAAAGAACGGATTATAGTAGATTAAAGCCCATTTACCATATATGTTTATTTCTGAAGTATTCATATTTTTTTAGTGACTTTTCAACTCGCAGAAACTTCAAACAAATTTTCAAATGGAAAAAAAATCAAAACTATTGTTTACCTAAGACCACGTTTAAAATACTGAAATTATAAAGCCGTGAACTGAAAATTAAAGAATGACAAGTCCTGCGGTCAGTACCTACTGTAGTTGTGCAGTCCAGGACAACGTCTGCTGGGTCTGCTAGTTTTAAATAAAGAAACACTCGACTTCGAAGAAAATACTTTAAAAATGAACTCACCTAGATTTTGTTCGTTTTTCTTTAAAAAAATACAAATTTTCAAAAAGGGCGATAAAACGGATATAATAAACATTAGACCTATTTCAAGACTGTCTGGTTTTCCAAAGGTCTTCAAGCAAGTGGTTTGTGAGAGTGTTGCATTTTTTAGTAAAATTTTAATTTGTGAGTAACTGCATGGATTCGCAAGAAACATATCAACAGCTATAAACTTGCTTACCTTTTTGCATAAATGTTCAAATGCTTCAGTAGTGGTAAGTGAAGTTGACTACACAAAATAGTTTTATTTAAACTGAAAGCTTTATTAGGTATTCCTTCTTTTTCTAAAGCATGGATAGCGTTAAACCTTAAAAATAAATCCTACCAAGTAAAATTCAGAAACTGTTTCAGGCCCATTCATTGCTTAGTCGGGGGTTTCAAAAAAGCCATCTTGGCTCTGAAGGATCTTCCTTGGAATGACCCATATAATCTACCACCGTATGAAGATCGGATCTAACGTCTTCACTTGTAAACTTTATATCAAAGACGCTTGATTAACAATTTAATTTTTTTCCATTAACTAATTAATGGTCATATTGTCGCTCCTGAGTTATTGGCTTGTATCGAAATAAACTCTCGTGAAGAATCTTACGAGCTGCGAAGATTTGAACTCTTACGCATTGACTTTCATAGAACAAACTATAACACACATGAGCCTTTAAGACCTATGTTCAAACTTTTTAATTTAAATTCGTTTGTTGACTTTTTAAGTTAACTAAAACTGTACTAAAAACATTTTTCCGGATCAGTGCTACACTCTCTTCATTGTCTTTTATGTGGTGAATAATTTTATATTATTAATTTATGTTAATTTATTTTGTGTTATATGTAATATATTTACTATTTTATTTTACTAACCACTAACACGTGCACTTATGCGGAGATTCTGATTGTAGGCTAGAGTTTGCTCCAAACTGACTTAATCGCAGAATCTAAAGTGTAAAAAAGCAGACAATATCAGCTTTGCGTTTAAAAGGTTTGACCGCTGGCTTGTATCGAAATTTAAATTAAAAAAATACTTTTTGTAAAGTTTTTTCTTATGAAACAAAAAAACCTATATTTATATGTATACCTATACCTTCATGTTGATCATTTCTGTCCGGAAAAAATTTATCAAACATACTGGTACTGGTACATGCCTATTCTAGTTGTCAGTGACAGTTGTCCTGACAATTGTATTTTGACAAATATTTCGCAGCATATTGAAAGGGAATTTTCACGGAATTGCATTTGAGATTCGAGTTCAATTTCACTTGAAGAAATAATATTTTTCATTTCAAATCGTACTTGTCGCTTCAGTATTTCACCAAAACTGAATTACCTGAAACAATTGTCAATAAATTACTGACAAAATTCTGATTAGTATATTTTTTCCCCGTTCATACAAAATTCACAGGAGGTGATAATTCTAGAAATTTGTCAGATTTGTCAGACAATTGCTTACTTACTTACTTACTTACTTAAGGTGGCGCTAACAATCCAGGATGTATTACGGAACCAACCAACATGCTTCTCCAGCCAGCTCCATCCTTAGCTAGCCGCCTCTAGTTACGCACCCCAAGTTGGTTGAGGTCGTTCTCCACTTGTGTGCGCAAACTGTTACACGGTTTCCGTCTCCTGTGTACACAATCGGGGTTGTATTCTAAGACTCGTCGGGCTGGGGCGTTGATGTCCATACGCTGCACGTGTCCCAGCCATCTCAGCCACTGTATTTTCAGCTTCTTGACCAGGTCAATGTCGCTGTACAGCCCGTAAAGTTCGTCGTTGAATTTTCTTCTCCATACTCCTTCTATACACACAGGACCAAAAATCACTCCAAGAATCCTTCTCTCAAAGCAACCAAGCAAACGCTTAACAAGACAATTATTTAGGGGAGTAAAAATAGACAATAGACGTAATTGTCAGTTAAATACAGCGTCAAATTTGTACTGACAATTTCGTCATTTTCAGATTATGAAATTCTCGGAAAATATTCACGTATTATTATACATTTTGTATGTTTGTATATTAAAATAGATTGCCTCCTTGTTTCATTAAATTGAAAACCACTTAATACAATCATATGCTTATTAATCCTTTGGTTAATAAGTCAAGTGCGTATTTGATGAAATATCATTCCACGAAATTAACCCTTCTTCAAAAATATAATATTTAGCACTTCAAAACTGCCTTGTCCCTTCATTATCAATAATCAAAACTCAGTTTCCTATGGAAATTATCATACCCAGAGAATAAATTGTATTATTTTCCATTTCATAAAGATATTAATAAATATAATAAATAAATAAATAAAAACATATATTGTCACAACAAATCTTTTAGAAAATTTGTTACAATTTACGGAAACATCCAATAAAATTCTTTGTTACCAAAATTTGTTTTAATCCGAAATCTTGACAAATAATGCTAATTTTCCGACAAGTCTACAAAATTGTCAAATTATTTATAGGTCAAAAATTAGACAATCATCAAGTTGTCACTTTACAAAAGTGTCACATGTTGCATTTGTCAATGTTTATGAATTAGGTCCTTGGGCCATGAATTGTCAGCAATTTTTCGATAATTGTCACAAATTGTCAGACAAATTTGTAGTGAAGTATGTCAATCGTGACATGCAATTGAGTCTAAATCAAGTTTTGACAGTGAGGCGACAAGAACCATGTAAAATATGTATAAAATATTATTTCTTTGGCTTAAAGTTACAAAGAATCGCAAGTTCAATTTCATAAAATACGCACTCGGCTCCTAAAAGAAAATATATTATTTATTCTTATTATACTAATGATTTTATTGTTTTGCTAGATTTTCAATTTACCTAATTATTGAATATTTTGCCAGTTATTATTCTGTCAATGATGCATTTTGTATAATCATTTAAAAACTAAACAAAAATTAGTCACAAAATTCATGTGCTATTTTGTTTTTTATGTATTTTTGTAAGTCCGTTCTGTTGTGTACGTTTCGAAAAAGTTGTCAAAATTTGACAATGATAAGGTTGTCATTGTAATGATAACGAGTAATCTAAATATTATTGCATGAAACAGTCCCCTAAGTAATCCATCATTCATCTTTTCTTCGTGTATTAAAAAAATTGTCTGAAATAATAATCTTGTTTTAGTTATTTCCCATTTAATTGGTTTTAAAACATAAAATAAATTCAAACCGATGCAATAGTTATGAAAAATCGAATGTATTTATATGTATGGCACGTACGTAGCCATCAAATATTTTCAAAATCTCCGAAAATTGTGGTAAAGTACACAAAAATCAGTCCCACAAATCTCCATTACCGAATATAAATTAAAACTAAGTACCCCCCAGTACCTATACCGATATATAGAAACTGCGAACCATACTTTACCCTCTTACCATATGCATGCAATATGGTTATAAAAAAAAAAGTTATTCTTTTCTCCATTTAACTCCAGTTAAAAGCAGATCACTACCTTAACCTAGCTCCTGCCATACATATGAAGGTATAAAGAAACCCCACAATCAGTGGCTGCAACTCATAACCAATAATTTAATTTCCATACAATTTTCTCTGGAAATTCGAAGGATCTCTTTGTGTTCATATTCCTTCATTTACCTACATAACCAGCAGAGCCCTGTTCTTCAGTCTCAACTCCAGCATAAGGAAGCGATGGATGCCTCTATATCAAAAAATAAGCCCCATGTCTCAGGTGTAGCAATTTAAGGACAAACACACACACTACATGTGTGTGTGTGTGTGTGTGTGTGGGGAATCGGGTGCAATTCAAAAAGTGGTCCTTGCCAAGTTTTCGGGGGTAAATTTTGTACCTATTGCCGTCATGATTTGTAGTCAATTCATTTAGATCGGCAACTAGTACCCCCAAACTCCCCATCATTCCTACCCCCAATCCCCATCTATCCTGTCCTGAAAACGAAAACATCCATGAATGGGACTATGAGATTCCTCTACGGTTCGAAATGATAATTTATGGCCTGAAGGGAATTACAATTTGAAATTGAATTGCCGTGTTGGTTCTGGTATAGCGGATGCAAACGAAGGGTTGGTGGTGGTGGTTGACTGGTGGTTTTTTTTGCTATTACACAAGGGGGTTTTCTAAATTGAGATACGTTCGGTCTTCGGTAGGATAGGGTAGTGTGTATGAATAAAGGTTAGGCACATACTCGTACATTTATAGGCTGTTTTCTTACTATTTTAGATCAATTAGGAATGCATTTATGTTTGCTAGGTCTTCCTGTTTTTATGGTTCGGATATGCTTTTACTTTTATGAATGTTTGGAAATTTTATATATATTTTAGTGCATCCTAGTGGAAAATCATGAGACAAATATAAATCAGATTTTCTTTAAAATCAAAATATTAAAGTTGGTACCTATATAGTTTTTATAAGTGTACGCTTTGCAATTTAATTGAAACATTTTTGTGTACATCATAAAATAAAATGCATCCACATAAAAGATCTTATGTATTTGAGAAACTTAAGCTATAAAAAAGGCATAAGCAATTTCAAATTATGGTATTCAAAAATAGTTTAAACATTTATGGGTTAAAAATTGTTGCTCTTATCTGATATTTTTTAAGCTAAGATTTTTGAGAACAAACAGTTATTTTCTTAAAAAAAATTTGTTAAAATTTTATAAAATAAATTATACCACACATTTCGATCCTGTTTGAGGAAAACAACTTAGAAAAGATAGGAGTCTATTTTCTACCGTTTAGATGGGATGGGTATTATTTTCAAAAAATTACTAATAGTACCTACACTGTACATCAGACCTTGTTTTCCGGTAGTTTTGATTTTTTGTTGAGTTGTTTATTATGTTAAGCTGACGCAACATTGATAAAAATGCAAAAAACCGCGATTTTTTTGCGCTTTTTGCAGTAGGTAAATGGCATTTTTAGCTATGGAGGGCTAGTTTTTGATTATAAACTAATTTGAACAATTTTAGCCTAATACTATTTCTGTAGATTCAATAATAGTTTGAACCAAAAAAAAAAACTAATAATTTTTGCAAAATGCAGAGTTTTAAAGTAAGTTGTTCACAAAAAGAATATTTCTAGGTGTTACCGTTGTCTTTCAATAGTTATTTTAACACGTGAAGTCATTTTTTTTAGAAAATTGCACCTCCTCAAAGAAATTAAGGAACGAGGGGATAAAGATATCCTTCCCATTGCATTTTATTTTATGTTTTTTACCTAATCAACACGTTCTAATAATTTGATTAATGTTATCGATAACATTCAGAATCTCTTAATATAAATTAAATTTCTAATAGTTTCTGTTATACCTATATTCCTTATTGGTATATTTTGAAAATCTACAGAAATGGTATTGTGCTCAAACTAAAGAATATTTTTTAAGGATGACACCGTAGAACATAGCTTATAATCAAAATGTCATTCACTGAAAACTCCGCAAAAAATTGCGTTTTTTTTGCATTAAACCAATATTGCGTTCGGCACTCAAGGTCAAAAAATTAGATTTAACATCGGCTTAACATCATAAACATCTCAGCTACTACCGAATTTGACGCAAGGTCTCCTTCCTATCTTTTATTTATTAATTGTAACAGTTATCCGTGACTCTGCAAAAAATTTGGCCGCTCGGCGTTACTAGTATAAATAAATGTTCAATTTTGTTTTCCTTGGAAACTGATTCCTATAACCCACTAAGACCATTTCCTTTCAGACTGCTTTCACTTTTTGTCTCCTAACTGTCTAGCCGTAATGAGATACCTTGTATTACGGAATTGTATTAAAGAAGAAAATTTGGAAATCTAACAATTCAGCTGTTTTGTTTTGTGAAACAGAAATTAAAATTACTTGTTAAACCTGCATAATTAACCACTGCTTGTAGAGGGCTAAAAGTACGTTCAGTCTCAAAGAATCTAACAATTCTTGTGCCAAATTGAGTTTTTCTTACAATTTAACATTTGATTTGATAAATTTGTTATTACTTTTTGTACCTTTGTGGAGCACAAATCATTGTTATGTGTTAAAATTCGTCTCTTGTACAATACTTGTAGTTTAGTTGGATAGGCCTAGGTTTTTTTAAATTGTATTCCCATCATTGCACACAAAAATGTAATAAGTGAGATGTATGCATTAAAAATTTTATTTATGTAAATTTGCTTCAAAATTAAATTAAACTTAAACTTAAACGAGCCCTTAATCGTAAGTTCATTTCAAGTTTATTTCCTTTTCATCATGCAAGACAGTTTCGGACTCGTCTTTTCAAATATCTATCTACTTTATTAAAAAGTCAGCCCAGGTGTATTCTTCCGAATTTTTCGTTAACTTTTGTGTTTTTGCCTGCAAGGAGTACATACACATGTTTCAATGCTAAATTTTAAAAACCTTAAAGCGACTTGTCAAGTATGAGTGGTCCTTATGAAAATGTAAGATAAGTGTTATTAAAATTATTGATATTAGTTCGTCTTCCCATCACCCAAAACGGATCTAATTTTACAAAATATTAAACCTTTCAGAACGTTATCAATTTATGTTTTCATGTAACTAATATCTATACACTATACACACAGCTATGAAGAAAACAGTAAGGAATTTAATCCCTCCTTCATAGCATCGTTTATCTAATTCTTGTTCATTTTATTTTAACCAGACGAAATTTCATAGCTCACATTTACCAAAAACCAACTATAAGAATGCCTCGCTCTCTCTCTCTCTTTGTTACAAAGCCGAGCCAGCCAATTCCACTTCACCTTATTTAACACGAATAATGAAAGTGTAATTAACTCTTAGCGGTAATGATCTTTCAGTTTCAATCGTTAACGAATATAGCGGGGTGTTGTTGTTTTTGCTCCTCGAATCACGACATGACTGCAAAGAAGAACTTTTCCTTTGCAAATAATAGCTTTTTTGCCTAACAGTATAAAATTTCTTTTGAAGTTGAAACATTTGCTCGCACAAAGATTATTTTAATACTCATCGCAGTTTTAATTTTTAATCCACATTAAACCACGCAGAAGAACTCAGCAATTTTCAGTTTTTGTTTGTTTTTTTTTTTTTTTTTTTGTTTTTATATTAATACAAATATGCCTGGAATATTAAATGTCTTCATCCCTGTTCTGATTTTACTTTTTAGTGTTCTCAAAAACTAATGTGTATTGTGGAATTACAATATCATATTAACTTTTTTATTTCGTTTCGATTTTGGTTGACGAATTTGAAACCGAGCAAAAAGCGATTTCGATAACGAATTGAATTTGCAGCGAAAATCATAATTTTAGTTAGAAAGAATTATATTTGAATAAATTAGATACCTAACTATTTTATAGAAGGAAAATGGTGAATTTCACTAGCGGCGTTACAAATTATACATATATAAATTTAAATATTAATATTAGGTGGGGCTTATTGGTAGATGGGTTAGAAAGCACAGCAAACGAACGCAAATAAAACAATTTTACTCGTTTGAACAATCAGTGTTTTGAAAGTTGGTATTATGATGGTGTTTTTTGGTGCAATTTATGTCAAAACAAAGACAACGAAGAGGTGTTTTTGCATACTTTACCGAATGTTATTTTCAATTTGCTATATGGGCCAAAATTATGGTGGTGGAAAAAATGGTTTCCAGGCTTTTTTTTTAAATCAAAAAACCTAAACAGAGTTAGGTTTTGTTTTATTCCATCTAATATAGCCGAAAAATCATTCCGGGAACTCTTCTATAACCAAGCGACAAAGTTGTCCAGAAATATTGACTTGAATGAATGAGTTACTTCTGAGGCTGATCATTTTTGTTTTTGCCGTGTTAATTTTTAGCCCCACGATTTCTGCTTCTCTCTCCACCCTTGTTGTCATTTGATGGAGATCCATGATCCTATGAGAGAGTAAGCATACGTCATCCGCGTAGTGCAGATGTTTTAGTTGGGATGTGTGACTCCATTGAATTCCACTATTTCCGTTTAACAGGGCTGCACGCAGCACATCACTTATCACTAACAGAAAAAGTATTAGTGACAGTATGCAACCCTGTCTGACTCCACATTCGACTTCGAATTCATCAAAGAAAATATTATTGCACGTCTCAAACCAAAATTTCACACATAAAAAAATTACTCACTTTTTTTATGACTGCAAACATTTTTTTTTTGAAAATTTTGAAATAAAATAAAATGAAATTGTTTTGAATCTTTTGTTTTAAAAATATTCATCGAAATCCGTCAAATCACATACAAGAAAAAAAATAAAAATATTCTTTTATTGCAAAAGTACGACTCTGGTCCCTTGTGGTATACTGACTTAAAAAGAAACAACCTTAATTAATTATAAAATTACAGAACAGATTTTTTGCTTTTAAAAAGTCTTAGCATAATATTGTAATTGTTTCCGTTTATTTGTAACAAGTTTTTGTTGGTCAGTTTTTTTTTCGAAAATGCCCAATTGATTTTTTTTTTAAGTTGTTAGATAGTTCTAGGTTTTTATCGACTGTTGCAAAAACTAACTTTTTTTGTGGGGTTTTCCAAGCTTATCTTATTAATGCGGCTCTTGCTGTAATAAAAGAGGTAAAGAAGTATTTTTTTTCTCTTCAAAATTTATAATAGTGTAAAGAAAACTTTGAATAATGTTGATTTCGAACCCCAACTTTCATATTTATACAATCACTTGCGGTATTCGAATCTTACACAAGTAAATAACGTGACAAAAAAAATATTCTTAAAAAATGAAAGTTACCTGTCTCTGCTTAAACTGTGCAGGTACGCTTACACACACACATTTTAAATGAAACAAGAGCATTTGTGAAATTCATATAACACTCATTAAAAACCCACAGTCCGCCCAACTTCTTTTGTTTAATAGGTACGGCAAAGCAGAGTACCAAACGGTGAATCGACGACAACCGCCGCGCCGCTCATCGTAATACAGTAGCTGGGAATTCGGCAACCGACACCCAGGGGAAAGGGACGCATACGGTTAATTCAAATTACTTTTATTTTCTCCGGGATCTTTTACACCTTTAATGAAGTTTCGATTTTTTTTTTGGGATCCTCTAGAGACTTAATATCATGTTAACATTTCACGTAGCGTCGGGCCGCAGCGGCTCCTCCATCCTTGTTCTGTTTCGCGATGCGATGGCATAAATTGCATTCTTTTGAGCTTGTTAATGCCGAATTTATGCGACTTTCGCTTTGGCTGGAGCATCGCATCGAGGTTGCAGAGTTGTTGCAGGAACGTGGTTTCTTCATCGTGCGTTGTTTATCGACACGACGAACTTAATTTTGGCAGCAGCTTGGTTTTGGTTGTCCTGGTTGCCAAATTGTGTATCGGTAAAACTATAGCTATGGCTGATATGTGGTAGGTCCTCGATTTGCTATTGGTTATCGACTTTGCAGCTATGTCTCGATGTGGACCTTTTTGCAGTCAATTTGGATAATTAGTTCGAATTTAAAGGTTTCCTGCTTTTATCTGATCAATTAACCGAAACCGATGAAGGTGGCACATTGGTTTGTCCCCATAAAGGCAATGTGGCAAACTGTCATGCATTGTTATGGTATTAATTACCGATTTGGTATCGTAAAACACGGGGTTACATGCTAAAGGTCAGTTAATTTCTCTTTTTGAAGTATCTGCGAGTTAATTCGCATGAGAAAAAGTAAGTTAATTAAAGATCAGCATTGAGATTAGCAAGAAATAGAATTTTTGTTGTTTAGATGTGAAAGTCAGTGGGAAAGTTAATAAACACCTAATTCAATAAGAAGTTATTTTAACTTAGTCTTTATACTTGAAGGTCCTTATTTGGGGTACCCCGTTAATCAGCTGAATATTGGGTAAAATAATGTTGTTTTAGAACAAATTTAAAGTCAGTTTCTTATTTGTTCTTTTTGGGTAAATTTTAGGTGAACGTTGAAAGCCATTCTTTTGGCATAGTTTATTTTATAAAATTTTAACAAAATTGATAAACAAAATTTTTGTTCACAAAAATCTTATTTTTAATTTTATTTGATAAGAGCGGCCCGGTCCCAAAAAAAAAAAAAAAAACTTCCATGCAAATGGGACAAAGTGTCATGCAAGAAAGACCTATGAACTTGCAAAAACTAAAAACGACATCTGAATCGTTTGTACAAATCTTTCTCGAAATATTTTTTATAGGTAACTAATCTATACAGGGTGATTGGCAGAAGGTGTGACAAAAAGATAGGGTGTGTAGGTTGGACTTAGACAAGCAAAAAATCGTATGGGAGGGGGGGGGTCCATTTTCCCCCGTTTAGGCGGGAGGGGCAATTTAAGAAAAAAATCACATAAAACGGAAAAAATATTATTAAAATATAACGGTTATACCTACAGGGTCGTGCTATAGCATTTTGAAAAGCTAAAAACCTATACATTAATTTAAATTTTAAAATAAGTTGTTCAAATGAATAGTTTTTGAAATATTAATTTTCAAAGTCAAAATTTTGAGAAAAAAACATAATTTTTTTTATTTAAACCATTTTTTTTCAAAATTTTACGTTATTAAGTAGTATTTTTCAATGCTCTTATTTATTTTTGATCAAACACAATAAACCGGATGTCAAAATAACCTGTAGTTTTTGAGAAAACCAAAAATGACCGAAACTACTTTTTTCTGAGAAAAACCTTTTCTTTTAGTTTTTACGTTATTGGATAATTAGATGAACTTACGAAAGAAAGGATTAACTTTATCTTTTTAATTTTTTTATTATTAGTCTTCAAAACACACAATAAAGTGACAAAGTACTCAATTAACCACATTTCACACATTTTTTTCATTGAGAACACCTGCGTGAGAGCATTGGGTTGAAATTGACCTGTCAACTTGTTTTTATTACGGTGGGGTTTTTACATTATTTAATTCTTGGTTAATTTATGAAAGAAAGGATTAACTTTCTATTTTTTTACTATCAGTCTTTGTTGGGGTTTGTGGATTAACCATATTTCACCCTTTTTTCAATGAAAAAACGGATTGAAACGGCTGCAGTCAAATTACAAGAAAATTTATCAGGTATAAATTTATGTGCAGCAATAAGAAGGTGCTATAGTCTTTGCCTTCTTCAAAATGGGGATCATATGGAACATTTTTTATAATAAGCTTTAGATAAAAATATTATAATAAATAGTAACTTAGTATTTTTATCTGAATATGCAAGTATTTCAATTTGGATTGATTTCAAGATTAAGGCTTTCTTATTTCGCAATTGCATTTTTCTTAAACTGGCTAGGTAGCGCGTGGTGTTGCATGATTAAAAAAACAATCACAAGCTAATTATAACCCTTAGTTCTGCAGGTGTTCTCAATAAAAAAAGGAAAGAGAAAATTCATCCTTTATTTCGTAAATTCACTTAAGAATCCAATAACGAAAAAAAAATTGAAAAAAGTACTTTCTGTAATTTTTGATTTTCTCAAAAACTACAGGTTATTTTGACATTCGGTTTTTTGTGTTTGATCAAAAATAAATAAGAGCATTGAAAATAAGCCAGAAAATTAAATAAAAAAATTTATGTTTTTTTCTCGAAATTTTGACTTTGAAAATTAATATTTCAAAAACAATTCATTTGAATAACTTATTTTAAAATTTAAATTAATGTATAGGTTTTTAGCTTTTCAAAATGCTATAGCACGACTCTGTAGGTATAATCGTTATTTTTAAATAATATTTTTTCCGTTTAAGTGATTTTTTTCTTAAATTGCCCCTCCCGCCTAAACGGGGGAAAATGGACCCCCCCCTTCCCATACGATTTTTTGCTTGTCTAAGTCCACCCTATACACCCTATCTTTTTGTCACACCTTATGCCAATCACCCTGTATATCAAATTATGCATTCGTAAAAAAAAGGTAAGATAACTATCAAATATGACATTACGATGAGACCGCGAAAAAAAGTGGGTCCGACAATTCTGTCTGTCTGTCTGTCTGTCTGTATGTATCAGAAGCCACAGCCTAAACGGATCGATCGATTTACTTCAAACTTGGTATGTGGCGTTTTTTTGATGAAAACCATTTTTTTCAAAAACCGGTATTAATGGTACCTGCCATAGAACCTTTTTTTAATTCTGATTTTCTCCTTCATGACGCAACCAATTTCAATCATTTTTTTTAATTCATGAAAGCTTTTAAGTTGCCGTAATAGTTTTTAGTAAAAAAAATTTCAAAAATTGTTTTTTTAGATTTTAAATAAAAAATTGATTTTTTTTTTTGAAAAATCGTTGTTTTCTCGAAAACTACTTAATGTATTTTTGCAAAATTTAGTTAGGCGTAAAATAGACGATTGTTCTTTTGGTTTATAACAAAGACTTCAACATCAAAATTTAATGCTTATTAATTGAAATTAAAAAAAGGCCTAAATGAACCACCACTTATTGCTTCTTTTTGTTTGTTTTTTCATTAACTCTTTAATTTAAAAAAAATGTTCCACATACGCCACAGTGACCGTGCAGCAGGTTTGTAAAAGAGTGCAATCTTGCATTCTTTTGACGTTTTTGCATTTTCGCATTCTTTTGCAGTTTGTTTTTTTTCCAAAGTATGTCCTTTTAAAAACAGTAATTTAAATTATTTTGTATTATTATATTGTTATAAAACAATTTTGTAAAATTTTGTTTGAGTAGGGTGGTGCTTAATAATGTTTCTATTTTTAGATATACGAGAAACTTTGATTCTAATTACAAAAAAGCTTGTAAAAAGTGTTTATAGAGATAATAATGTTAAATTAGGTATTTTGTTTTTAGGGTGGCTCAAAAAATGATATTTTCTGCGTTTACTTGTGGAATTTAAAAAAATTTACGTGGTTAGCATATAGAAGAAAACAAATATTTTTATTAAGGGGATCCTACTTTTTTCTACACTTTACGAAAAAATTGGCTTTTAATCAGAGAAAAAGTTTGTAAATCGTTTTTTTTTGTTATGACAATACTAAATTGAATATTTTTGTGTTAGGGTGGATCAAAAAAATGCTATCTTCTACATTTACTTGTGAAATAAAATAAATATTGGAAACAAATTTTTCGAAGAAAATCAAAATTTTAATTAGGTTGGTGCAAACGTTTGTGTTTTTTAAACATTCTAAAAAAAATAGATCTTAATAATGTTAAATTGCTTATTTTTGCATCAACAAAAACCTATTTTCTACATTTAGTGATCGAAAATATCTTTTACTACGATTGTTTTTTTTCAAAGATTAACCACTTAAGTTTTTTTCCACAAGTAATTGTAGAAAATAGCACTTTTTTTGAGACACCTCTTAGTGCGAAAACAGTTAATTTTACAAAACTTTCCCATAAAACACGATTTTCAAACTTTATGTGTGATAAAATCTTATTTTCTCGTTTAGTGTAGAAATCACAAAAACGTGCACCACTCTAATTAAAAATTTGTTTTTATTTTCGATATGTTTTTAATATTATTAATTAATATTATTGTAGAAGATAGCAATTTTTTGAGCCACCCTAAAGCAAAAAATACCCATTTTAACATTATTATCTCAATAAACACTTTTTACAAGTTTTTTTTTTTTTTGTAATTAAAATCAAAGTTTTTCTTATATCTAAAAAAACAACATATTTTTAAAACCACTCTTTTAAAAAAAAATTTACAATGTGGCGTTATAATAATATAACAATACAAAATAATTTAAATTATTTTTTTTTTAAATAAAAAAAAAACAAACTGTAAAAGTATGCAAAGACTACAAAAGAATGTACAGAAAAGAATGCACACATTTGAAAAGACTGCAAAAGAATACAAAGACTTCAAAAGAATGCAAACACTTCAAACGAATGCAAAGACTGCAAAAGAATGCAAATACTGCCAAAAATGCAAAGAATGTAAAAGATTGCCAGGACTGCAAAGGAATGCAAATTCAATTTTCAAAATTCAGTTCACGACTGTTAAATGAATTGGTAAAAAAAAGATTGGAATCTTTTTAGTGAAAAATTAATGGTGATTGTATAATTTGAAGCCTAATTCTCAATGTTGGTATAACTGCTACTTTAAACTAAATTCAAATAGTTGACTCAAAAACTCTTATCGCTGACTAAATATTGAAACCAATTGATGCTTGTTGACCATTGACTGAAATTTAAAATTACATAATGTTAGTCATTCGGGATTTTTCCCATGGAGTGCTAGGATAGCATTTTTTTGATCCACCCTAACACAAAAATATTCAATTTAGTATTGTCATAACAAAAAAAAACGATTTACAAACTTTTTCTCTGATTAAAAGCCAATTTTTTCGTAAAGTGTAGAAAAAAGTAGGATCCCCTTAATAAAAATATTTGTTTTCTTCTATATGCTAACCACGTAAATTTTTTTAAATTCCACAAGTAAACGCAGAAAATATCATTTTTTGAGCCACCCTAAAGCAAAAAATACCCATTTTAACATTATTATCTCAATAAACACTTTTTACAAGTTTTTTTTTTTTTTGTAATTAAAATCAAAGTTTTTCTTATATCTAAAAAAAACAACATTTTTTTAAAACCACTCTTTTAAAAAAAAAATTACAAAGTGGCGTTATAATAATATAACAATACAAAATAATTTAAATTATTTTTTTTAAGGAAAAAAAAAACAAACTGTAAAAGTATGCAAAGACTACAAAAGAATGTACAGAAAAGAATGCACACATTTGAAAAGACTGCAAAAGAATACAAAGACTGCAAAAGAATGCAAACACTTCAAACGAATGCAAAGACAGCAAAAGAATGCAAAGACTGCCAAGGAATGCAAAGAATGTAAAAGATTGCCAAGATTGCAAAGGAATGCAAATTCAATTTTCAAAATTCAATTCACGACTGTTAAATGAATTGGTAAAAAAAAGATTGCAATCTTTTTAGTGAAAAATTAATGGTGATTGTATAATTTGAAGCCTAATTCTCAATGTTGGTATAACTGCTACTTTAAACTAAATTCAAATAGTTGACTCAAAAACTCTTAATCGCTGACTAAATATTGAAACCAATTGATGCTTGTTGACCATTGACTGAAATTTAAAATTACATAATGTTAGACATTCGGGATTTTTCCCATGGAGTGCTAGGATCTTTCAGTGAAAACTACTCCCGCAAATATTTTTGTTAAAAATTGAAAATATTTTTCATTATTAATACCTACATATATTGAAAAATTATAATAGAATTCAAAGGCAAATATTATCAAAGAAACTCCATACAAAAATCCGAAAACTTGATAAGAAAGAAGTTTGCGTAGAAGTTCTGGACACTGAAGTCTTTGTTCAAGCTAAATAAATTAAAAGTAGGAGCGTCAAAAAATGTCATTTAAGAAAAGAAGACTACAAAGTTAACTATTAACAAAAATTACATAATTATACATTTTTTTATTTCCTCAATAACATGGAATATCAATATTAAATGGAATTTCATTTTGATTTATAATTTAATGAATGAATTTCCATTAAAAATTGATATTGCATTCATTTCAGGATTTACAATTTATTTTACCTGTATGTGTGTGCTAAATTAAATTGAATGCAGGATAATAATAATAATACAAAAAAAAAACTTCTTTTTAATACCAACAACGGAACTTACACGTGAATTGTTTTAATATAATTACATTACCCTACTACCTTAATTAAACTATCAGTTTAAAGTCTGCTACAGTTATGTATGTCGAATACAAACCAACCCCCAACTCAATCCCCTATATATAGAGGATACGAATTTTGCAACACGGTCATCACTTGATCGCCTTGTTACTACAGCCACTGAACCCAAATTGGTCATTATATTGAAATGGCAGTGAAAATGAGTCTATGGCGCATTATTGGGTAAATTTCATTCAATTAAATAAAATTGTTTTAATTAATTGTTATTACCGTATGAACACATGTACACAATATATATATATATTTTTGGATACAATATCCAGGGAGTAGGTATATGTGCGTGAATTCCTACGCTCGCTCGGATGTGATTTTGCAAAGTGATTCTCTTGCTTCTTGTTTATCCTGCTCACCACTTAACCAATTCACACACTGTTGCTGCTGTTTATAATATTTTGCAGAGGTAAAATGTCGCTTTTATGATACGGATAATTTCTGTATGAGTTATTATTAATTATTGTGAAATCATAATAAAATGTTAATTTAATTTATATGATTTTATTTAATATTTAATATAAATAATAATTAATTAAATATTTTGGTTGCCTGGAACAATAAGAAATAAAAAAAAAAAGCTAGCAAACAATGAGATTAACAAAAAGACTGTTGAAATGGTTAGTTAAAAGAATTCTCATATCAAATTTCTGTTAATTAAAGAACAAAATATGTAGATTAAATGAATATGAGAATCAATTACGTTTAAATATTTTTTATTTTTGTACGGATCCTAAGAATGATTAAAACACAAATAGACCAGTGCCAATCCAGTTTTCAGAAGGCAACAGTTGAAAAAATTACTTGTATCAGCAGGATGAGGGCCGTGGAAAAATGTAGAATAAATGGTATTTATTTAAAAGGAGAAACATAGTGGGATGGGTGTCAAAAATCAAAAAAGATTTTTCACGATTTCTATGTAAAGTTGACCTCGTAGTGAAAAAAGTTTAATGCAAGAGTTGTAGGTGGTAAAAAGATCTACAAATTTTATTCACATAATATTTCTATATAACGTTAACAATATTCTGAAAAATATTTTTGTGATGTTTTTGGTAAAGATAGATTTCATTTTTAGAAATACGACCAAATTTTTGGCAAAACTTTCGATGCGCCTTAAACTAGTCTGAATTTGTTTAAAGTGTTATCAATTATTCGGGTTTAAGATCAAAAACAGTGTTTTTGGGATGTTCAAAATTCGATATCTCAAAAACTTTGCATGTTATTTAAAAAAAACTCAAAATCTTTTGCAAAAGTTTAATTTACAGTATTGTTTTCTTACTTAATTTTAGAGAAAAGGATTTAACCACAAAGAATCTTTTCAATTTTTTTGATTGAAAATTAGACTATTTTTAAAAAAATAAATTCGTCAAAAACACAAAAAATAACATTTTGCTTAAATTTTTTTTTGTATAAGAAAAGAAATAACAATGTATGTACGTTGAAACCAAATTTCATCAAAATCTAACTATTTTTGAAGAAGATAAAGATAAAATTTTGTCTTTTGAATTTTTCAAAATATTTTTGGGATGAAATAGAAAAATTTTGTGAACAAAAGTTGTAGATCTTTTTACCACCTACAAATAATGCATTGATTTTTTTTGCTACGAGGTCTATTTTAGATAGAAATCGTAATGATTTATTTTTTGCAAAACAACAACAGACCAATAGCAATATTGAGTGGCACAAAATAAAACACTACTTTTCTATATACTGAGGGTATTAGGGGAACTATAGCGGTTTTCCCAAAAATTTAGTTCTTCTAGTTAGTCAATTTTGGTTTTAAAAAGTTTGTGCGCTGTTGTCTTTATTAAAAATTAGTAAAATAAAAAGGATGAGTATCAAAAGACACTCGTTTGGAACGAAGTTCTTTATGTTTGTGTGTCATATGTGTTAAATTAGTCTCATATAAATAAATCAACATCAATGGAGAACGTAAGTTGTGTAAGGCTTCAATGAAAAATATTCGATACTAAAATAAAATTTTAATGACCAAACCTGTAATTATGCTTAATTTTGCATTCGGCGGCGTACTTCAAATGGTCTTAATGAAACCTTAGTAGGAAATATAAAATCCTTTATGTAAAAGTTATGAATGGTTCAAATCGTCTAAGTAGCTTTGGAAGTGCATTTTTTTTCAGGAATAAATCATTTTCAGTCTTTGTTTTTAATTTATTTGACAATTTTACTTGCTTTATAGGGCAAGTATTTGTTTCGTGTAAAAAAAATGCGAGGTTTTAATCAAAACCAACATTACGATGATGGAGAAGTCCAAAAACTTGGTTTTCGTCATGCCTACCGTCGGTCTGTGCGTCTGTTCGTCTGTTCGTCGGTTCGTCTGTTTGTCTGTTCTTCTGTCCGTCTGTGCGTCCATCTGTACGGAGAGCCACAGCTTAAACGGGTTGACGGATTTGCATGAAATTTGGTGCAGATTACTTTTTTTGTAATTTCCAATTTTTTTTTTGTTTCATCATTTTAAAAAGTATTGTGTATTAAGTTTTTCAAAAAAAATGTTTTGAACAAAAAAATGATTTTTTTTCGAATTTATTTTTTAATATACAAATACATATATAATAAGCAAGTTCGTGAGATCCAGTCGTGCATTTTATTTGTATATCAGTTTTTTAGAAGGTTAACAAGTGAATCGTAAAATCAAAATTATTATTTTTATTAAATTTTGTATGCATTCACTAAAAATATATAATTCAAACCTCTGTTACAATATTTTACATACAATAATTATCAAATATTTGTATGCACAATTATAGCCTAACATTTCTATGTAAATAAAGACAATCAAAACTGTTGCCGATTTTTTTTTTTTTTTAAATCGACTTTTAATTAAAATCGATTTTTTTTATGAATTTTTTTTAAATGTTCCTCTATAAAAATGCATTTCAATTTTTTAACACGTTTGCTGGACAGAGATCTTTTGTACCAACAATATTGGTTGTACATATTGTTTTATGAAATTCTTAAAATTTTCAAACCATTTTCCAACTCAATTTAAGATTGTGAGACATTTATATCATGTGTTGTTATGTGTGATGCATCTTATTTAAAGTAATTTTATTTTGATGCTTAATGGAAGACGCCTAGAAAACTTGTTTCGAAAGAAATTTTTCTTACCGTAAATCATTTAAAAAAATTCCAATTTTTTCAGATAGTGACAAAAACATAATTGGCTCAGATTATTTTGGGTTTTAGATTTTTCCCGCTACTAATCAATTTTTAAAGTAAAAAAAACTACGTATGTAAACTTTCAAAAATGTATGAACTTTCAGAAACTCATAAACACAATATGTAGGATAGAGCCCGCAACCCTCGGCAGCTTCAGAGTAAACGTTGCATAGTTTAGATGTTTTTGTTTTTCTTTCAAATATTTTTAAACGTGATTTTAAAAATTGGTATTTTTTTTAAACATATTGAACAAGTATAAGTTTTTGAAAACTATTATTTATATTTATTTTAAGGTTTTGGAAAAAAAAGTGGACAAGTGTCGAATGTGCCCCAACCACGGGTCAGCTCCGACAGTGGGTGGGGCACCTTTAACAATAACGCAGATGATTGCGAATTTATTTACTATATGTCAGTTTTTTTTTTAAATAAAAGTCATGTAAATGTTTTTTCTTATTATTAAAAAAATGGGCATGTGGCATCATTTAAAAGTTTCCAACTCACGTAAAAAATGCATTGCATTTTTAGAGTTGAGCTTAGAATTTTTGTTTAAATTATTTGCGAAATCTTGCTTCTATTTTGCTGTAAACACTTGGCAAGACCCTCTTTTCTTTTAAAAATAAAATTAATAAAACGAACACAAAAGTCTTAAGAACTTACCTTAAAAATTATATCAAAACTGTCCAACACCTATTTTCGATCCCAAATTGGAGACATTGCTGTCAGTGGTCAGTTATTGTCAAATGTTTGCTATCATTAAGGGCACGTTCACAACTACTTACAGAATTTTCAAAGGTGTCCCTCTCTCGAAGGGTGCTGACTCTACCCTTAAAGTTCACAATATATTCGTGCGTTACTAGACGACGATTATTTTTTTGTATCATGTATGCGATGGTGTAATTTATTTTTCAATGCAAAATTTACAATAGCCAAAACAAAACAATTTTAGAAGGTCTAAAAAAAATTAATTATAATCAAAAAATTGATTTTTTAGAATTTCACAATTTTCTTACAGTAATAAAAATTATTTTTTCTTAATAGGCACATCTATTGCATAACCCTAAAATAATAATTTGGCTGCTATGGTTCTGACTGATGGTATAATTTATACTTTTTACCGGGAACCACTGCTCCAGAAGTGTACGTACTTGCATCTTTTGCCTGTCCGACGACGTTGACGTTGGCGTTGGAAATTCTGTAAGCACGATAACCTAAATATACTTCACCAAATTTCTTCATTATATTTTTACTTTAAAAACGATAAAGAGATCTTAAATTTTATCAAAAAAATTATGAATAATCATAATCACGATAAAATATAATCCGTTAAATTGCAAAGCCAAAAGTACGCCCAGTTGAACTCATCTAAAAAAAAAAAACAAATAAAAAATATTATTATGTTACATTACAAAACGAAGACAGATATTTCCTTCAAAAGTAAATGCAAAAAAAAAAAAAACAACAAAAGCAAAGTTTTGTCAGCCCCAAGCACTTGAACAAATAAAAAAGCCGCCTCGTGCACAACATTCAGAGAGTCCATAAGGACAATCATCGGAAGAAATAAGTCAAAAGGCCGCAACGCACGAACTGGTCGCACAATGCATTGTTTTCGTTGTACTATTCTTTTTTTTTTTGTTTGTGACAAAAATTTCGACTATGAAAGAGTCTTCTCCATGCTTCTTTCATAAGGAACAATGTAATTTGCATTTATGAATATAGGAGGAGGATACCCAGATAATTCATGGATAAGTCGGTATGCTATATACTATACGTAGCTCTTGGTCGTGATGCCATTCTTGAGGTAGTTTTTGAGCACATTTTTAATCATTTCATAATTTTACAAAATGCTTTCTATTCATGATAATATTATCTTTTTGTTGGAAATATGAATATTTAAGTTGGATTTTGTACAAGTATTAAATTAATTACGTGGGTATAGTCTGAAATGTTTAAAAAGGAAGAACATTAATAAGAACTTAATGTATTTAAATTTGTTCAGCCTAGTTTTTGTTGAAATTATTCGAATAGTTTTCTTTGAAATTAAGGTAGTTATATCAAACACTCCTAGGAACTCAGCATACCATTCAGTTTTCATATTTTATGAAGGGAATAGTTTTCGTTTTACATGAAAACGCGTTAATATGATACGGGTACCTGAAAATTCAAACTGATTTAGTCCCTGAAAGAATTATATAATTTAATTTGGTTAACGTACGTCAAATATAAATATCTAGAATCACCATATACTTATTATATCATAAAGCGAAAATTGAGTTAATCCATACAAAAGTAGGTACCGTGCGTTGGTTGTCGTGTCGTGAGTATTTTTATTCGCTGTTTAGCTTATTTCTCCTAAAAAAAAAAAAAAAGAAAATGTGCTCCTCCTTTCGATCTAGATGCCATTATTATTAAATATGAATGGTTATGGCACAAAAAAGGATTTTTTTTCCCCAAAAATGTATAAGACTGAAGCATCTATATATGTTTGCAGCTGACGACGACCAACGGCGACACACGCCCAATTTGTTTGTGCTTCACCTGAGAAAGTCGTGAGTTATTTTTTGCATTGCAAGTATATTTTCCATAAATACAAATGAACGTGTCGGCATAAAATGTTACATGCGGAGCGGATAAAACATACAAAATTAATATGAAATAAAAACTAAACAAAAACTAATTTCTTGAATAGGGCCTTGTGCCGGCCTTACAAGACACAATATTATTGCCTCAATATTCAGAATTGTGAAATAATATTGACCGTGTAAGGGCTGTATTGTACAATATTTTCGGTTTGCACATTATATTGAGGGATACCAAAAAAGTTTTATATGTTCTGAATTTTTACTCAATATTTTTCGGTTCCACAACGAGGAAGATACAGAATAAGCAAAGAGACATAAAAATATTGCGCATTAATATTGAATCGTTTAAGGACGTGAAGAGATCAAACGGAGAATTACTCTTGCCATTCGCTGTTTCTTCGGGCTGAGGAGGCATTTAAGTAGCAAGCCCTCTCTCTTAGAACAAAGGAAACGCTAACAGGTGGCGCACACAAGTGGAAACCGACATCAACCAACTTGGCGTGCGTAACTGGAGGCGGCTAGCTATTGACAGAGCTGAAGAAAATTTGCATCCACCCAACCTCGTAACCACCTCAAATCCTATAGTGACTCCAAACAGGGGAGTTTTAGCATGCCCCGCCCTCTAACATATCCCATTTTTTTGCATATTCTAGGGTGTGCTACTTTTCAATCGAAAAAGCCTTTCAAACAAAAAAGTCTTTAAACTCGATTTGCGGCTAAATTATGAGCCTAGAACAGTTGACATCTTTTTTGTCTCCAAATGTGATTCGTTAAGGAACGTACTTTGGATCAAAAAATATTGTGGTGCCCAAGCAGGGGGTTGCAGGGGACAGCATTCCCCTCCACACATACCACACATTTATCTTAAGTTAACACTTCGCTTTAAATATAAGATCAAGTTAAAACAGTAAAAAAAGTGTTGTAGTTTGTATCATACCCTTCTCTTACCTATATTTTTTAATCTTTGAACTATATTTCATTGTAGTTGGCCCTTATTGCACTTTAAAAAGTGAAATAAAGTCCAAAATCGTTTTGGACTTTATTACATTGGACTTTATTTCATGCCACAGTTTTTTTTATGTGTTTCCTAAATTATGTTAAGACTACCTTACCTAGATTGTGGTAATCTCAGTTCTGTATTGTTCTCTGTTTTTTTTTTCATGAGATTACTTTTGCATTTAAAAAAAACTTTTTTTTGAAACTCCAGGTAAGAATTTTTAAACAAATTCTAATTTGTCTAACTGACTTAAGTCACTGTAGCACTTGTTACGTATATTTTTTTGTGTAAAAATACAAAGTTTGACTTTATTAGAAATAAATAATTTGCTCCAACAATACCTTTATCACAAGTTAAAATGTAAAGGAAAACTTTATCCTTTTGAAATAATAATAAAAAAAATACAGTTTCTGCACAATGAACATTAATTTACTAATAGCCAGTTTGAAAAAGGATACCGCATCACTTCTGCAGGAACAACGCAAACGGTTACCTAAAAATTCTTCCTTAAACCAACCGAAAAGAGAGGAATATAGGAACAACAAAAGTTACGACTAAACTTTTGTGGAGCCAAATTAGCACAGCCACCGTTAACTTGAAGTCCGCTCAATCCACCCTTATAAAACATTTAATACAACTTTACATGCATGGTTTTAACGTTCTACGGTTTAGGTTTGTCCGCTTAGGTTGCAGCCCGCGGCCTTGGCAATATATGTATGTATCATCCATCACAAACTATACGTGCATCAGATGTTGTAACTTGAGAGAGCCCAGTCAAAATAATGACATCCCAGCAAAAAAAAAAAAGGAGAAAACCACGCAACGAAACTTGCTGGCGGCAAACATATTTTCCCACGAAAGTTGAATAAAATATTTCGCCCGAACGGATCTCAGCGGAAGGAACCCCATTCGAGTTGATTAAGGAACAAAGATAAAACCCGAAAAGCCATAACTGTCAAAGGGTCGCGAAAACTTGTCATTCTTTGTTATGCATCCGTGAATACAAGTGAAATCAAATTAATTAGAACTATAAAACTTGCACTGTCCAAATGAATGGAAGGAAGATAAAAGATACAAAAGAAAAAAAAAAAAATAACTTCCTTCGTCGTGTTTTTTTTCGGGTTAGATATTTTTTTTTCATTTTTTTTCGTTTTTTGAGAAATCGCCTCTCATTAAATTCGCCAAATTTGCAGCTCTCGTCACAACATATCAGTGTTCCGAATTAAAATACCAACATTTGAATTAATTTATTCGAAAGCCGCAAGCATCATCCGTATCTTCGCATACGAAACACACATTCAGGCTGTGGAGCTTAGATACTCTAGGAATTTCCCTGAGTTGGCATGCATTTTTGTGAGTTTTGGCGACAAATACGACGATGCGGTTATAGTGTTGTCGAGCATCCATCGGCTGGGATTTTTGTCTGACACGTAAGACAAAAAAAAAAAACAAAAGAAACACACATTCGATAAGATTTTGACACACGCATTTTAGAGAAATTTCATTAAAATTCCGCTTTGATTAAAATACCATAAGTTGGTTTGTTGGTTGGTTAGCATCATGATGAGGACTGCTGCGAGAACAGCGTATTTCTTAGCGTTTACATAACGTTTCAAGAATACGAATGTCAGCAGGAATGTTTCTTTTAGTTAGCCAGTTTGCCGATAGAAATTAACTTAAATATTTTGGGGGCTGTTTTAATCAATTCAGTTATTTTTTTCTTTCATGAGAATATATTTTTGGACTCCGAAAAAAACATTTGTGGAACTTTGTGTAGGTTTTTTTTTTTTTTTAATTTGACAAACACGTATATATTCGCTTTGTTTTTTTACTGGAGTGAGCTTATAGCTTTGTCTGAGTTATTACCTGGAAGTATTAATCGAAGCTGTTAATTCCGAAGAAAATTGCTACAAACGAGATTTATACTCTTAAAACTCCTATTTTCGAGCAATGAATTTGTTATATTTTTTACTGACTAGTACCGCCGAGCGGTAAACATTTTACAGCTGAATCATGATATAAAAACTGAATTGTAGGAGCTACCTGTACTTTTAAAATAAGATCAAAATTATTAAAATCAGTTGCCGGGAAGTTAGTTAAAAAGGGAGAAATAGAAATCGTGCTTACGTATTAGTATATTGATAGTAGGACTTTTTAAAAGAATGTATGGAATTATTTAAGGCATGATTGGACCCCTTTGGAAACCTTCATTCTGAATAGGTAATTAGTTAAAACTTCAAAAAAATATAAATGTAATACGAACTTTATTTCAATTTAAGGCAGTTATAAAAATTCTCAACAAAGCTTAGGAGAATCCGAATGGTCAACTAAAAAGAATTTAGTAAAATTTTATTAACAAACTGTGTTATGGAGAATTAAGGTTTCTATAATAAATTGGTTCTATGGCAAGAACCGTTAATAGAGGTTTTTGAAAAAAAAAAATGGTTCTTATAAAAAAATAAATTTAACTTCCCAAAATGATTATTGATTATTGTAATTGAAATCGTAGGACCTATTTTTAAGAAAAAAAAAAATCAGTTTTTTATCGTATCTACTGTTAATTTAGTTCCAACTAGAATTTATTCCAGAAATCCTCCTGGGCAGGCTCTAAATAAAATTGATTGCTGGACTTGCCCTTATATCGAAATCTTAAAACTCAATTAAAAATCTACTGTGAATTTGGCTATAGATCTCTTCAATATTTTATTGTATATTTTATATTTTGATTAAAATGATTGTGTTTATTTTTGTAAGAAGAGTCATTCTTTTGAAAGGAAAAAATATTTAAAAAATGTTACTTACGGTACGTTGCATAGAACGTAGTTTTTTTTTTTGGCTTTCTCTTAAATGACTGAATCCATTTTGTTGATTTTTTTTATACGGAGCTCCCGTACTCAACAACCTTAAAATTATTTTATATCAAAATATTATTTTTTTTTTGATTTAATCAATTATAAACGATTTTCAATTTATTTTTCGAAAAATGTATCTTCAAATACATCAAACGGCATACTTATACTTAGTTTGGAGCTCCAAATAACCTAAGAAGTTCTAATTAGAACATTTCTTATAAAATTGCCTACATATGTATTTATTGATAATTTCTTATATAAGAAGCTTTAGCGTTCACACCAACAAGTCGTGCATTTTATTTTTGTTTTAATTGGTTAGTCCATTTAAGCTCCATTTATGCAATAGGCACATACAGCTCATTTAGAACCCATTCCTGGTAATAATTATTGTTTGTTGTTTAATATAGAGTTTTGTCGGCTGAAAGATTAACAACTGACGATTAAAAAATTCATGCTAAGACCCAATTTATTCATTCTCCATGAAACTGTTATTACTGATTCTAAAAAAAATAATTTTCAAACAACCTAAACTCTTAATTTAATTTTTAAACCATAACTGTTAGAGAATTTTTGAATACCAACATTGAAAAAAAAAATATCCAAATTGGAGTTGTTTCGCCCGGTTCTGAAATAATGCATTATGTAGGCCTTATAATAGTCTAGTCACCTTAGCCGCAAGATTTGGGAAATATTTTGTAAAAGTGGCTTTTTGTGCTTTTAACTTTTTCTTAGAAGGAATTTCGAAGCTTAACCACCTCATCTCTATTATTTTGGCCATACAACATTTGAAGCAAGTCTTCTCTATTACAAGGAACAGGAACACTTGTTTATCCTTAACTAAGCAATTTAATGATTTCATAAAGTAAGTATCAGAACCGTTAATGAACACACACAAGATTGTTAAGAAATAATTGAAGAAGAAAAAATGTGTTCGTTACTGTATTCGAAATTCCTTAAGAAGACATAAATACCATACCGCGCTCTAATAATGTGCGCCATCTTGCAATCATAATAATTATTCCCAATCAGCGCACCACTCAATCAAAAAACAAACAGCATGTCCATCTTCTGGCCATGTCATCATTATAGCAATTGCCGCGCGTTTACCTTCCATCACTATAGTATAGACACTATAGACAGACCATCACTTTACCTAATGCGGCTATAGGTGGATGGCAAATATGCACAAAATAGGAAACCACAAACCATGAAGTGGATCATCAGCATCACAGACATTGAGACACCATATCGCATTGCAAATGCGCCTGTTCCAGCCCATTGCCATCGGCCATCGCCGCATCACCATCACATGTCGGCCCAAGATGGTCATCAAATATGCGACTTCACTCCTTCGTTCGGTCGGACACGATCTCATGCCACGGATGTCTCATTAAAGGTGTAACCGAAAAGATAAACTAATTGATTGGGATTTCTTTACTAGGCAAAGCCTGGAACCATAACTATACCGAAGAGCAGAGGACCAATAGGTCCCAGTCCGAGTCCCCAGCACACCAAACTCAAACTCTCCACCCCACGAGCCGTGGATAATGATCAACTCTCCTGAGGCAAAACGGTTTTTGATTTAATTTCCGATATATACACTAGCTAGCATGCCAAGTGCTCACTGTCATGACTTTATTTAGCGCTATGTAACTCCTAAACCGTAAAACGTCAATGGCTAGTTGCTGCTGTTGGTGCTGATGGTGCACAGAAAATGGCATCAGAAAAAAGTGCAAAAATGGTCAAGTTGGGAATTCTACACGCGTCAATAGATGCAGTCGCAATTGGTATAGGGTGGTGTGGTGCAGCCTACAGCAAGTGGCGTGGTGGCGTTGCTGCGCGTATAATATTCCCAGTGGCATGTTGAGGTGTTAGCCTTTGATATCTTTAAGCGTTCGACCTTATGGGGGTTAGCGAACTTCTAGTTGTCGCTTAATTCATTGAACGGACATGGAACCAAAAAAAAATCCTCCGGTGGTGCTCCTTTTATAGATCAACAACATTTTTAATGATTGTCCTTGTGAGTTTTTTTTTTGTATTCCAACTTTTAACTTGCTCCTTGCATTTATATTCAGAAATATAAATACAAACAGCAAAACCAACGATGACAAAGAGGGGCATTTGATTGGCTCCTTTCAGGCTTTTCCAACAGAACTGACAAATTGCGGTGGCAATTTCTTGATCCACAGAATACGGATTCAATTCCCACTGATTGTGCGATGTGTGTGATGCTTTTTCAGTGCGGGAGCCAGCGACTAGAGTTGGTATTTGTATGATGATGATGATGGCCTAGGATATAGGCTTGGCTTTCTGGTTCTGGTTCTGGTACTGCTGTTGGCATAGCACGCACGATATATATCGCCAATTGTCCTCATTATAGTCCTATTCATTGAAAATCATGTGCCTAGACGTTATATAGCATCCCAGTACCATCAGACATAGCAGCAGAAGGAGGACTTGCTGCCTGGTGAATAAGTCAGCATAAGAGCGGCAGGTCCTGCTTCTGATCATCCTGAGGCTTATGGGGTTGCAAATTTGTGTGGTGTATATTTACTTTAGTTACCTATGTCGTGTGATATTTTTGAATTCGGCCTGAATGGTGTAGGTCTCGGTAGGTCGGTTGGTTGGTATTCATGTAGTTCCCTGAAACCGTTAATTTACCAGTTCCTCAATTGAATTTCTCTTGATTTTCAGCGAACAAAGGAGTTAGCATTTTTCGTGTTATAAAATAAAAATGAAATATTTCTTTTATTGCGAGGTTCAATCTCTCTCATTTTTTTTTTGTTTTTAATGTGGAAATTTAATGAAATTGCGTTTATATTAAATATTTAATGGGGCAATTTTTAAAATATGCATTTTTCTGATTTTTAACTTGAGGGGTAAAAAATTTAATAACGAAAAGTTGTTCATCAACTGAATTTCTGGTTTATGAAATAAATTAATGAAAAATGTGTTAAGGCTGCGCTGTTGAAAATGGTATTTATGTAAAGAGACCTGTTAACCTGTACTTTTACACACGTCATATGTATACATATTATACTTTGGAAAAGCTTGGCTTAATCTTAGTGGCAGACTATGGGGGAGGCGGGGGGGGGGGGGTCAGGATTAGTAAAGAGTGGTTTAGTGAGCTTCCCGAAACATGAATTGCGAATGACTGTGACACAGTCATTTTAAAATACTCATAATCCCAGGTTTCCAGATGTGCTGTATTTAGTAGCCTAGACTAAGCGCTCTAAAAGCCACTATGGTTTTGTGCTGCAGGCAGAGACTCAAGACAGAGTCTCCGTCTACCACTTTGTCAAGTTTTGGGATTCCACGACCGTAATGTAGACATCGTGTTTTTACTTCAATTTGTTGTATAACATTTGGGTACAGCTTATTAAACTCGCAATTGTATATTGAGCTCTCTTTCAACACCATGGACCGAATATTAGTTAAATAATTTCTCTTTCGAAAGTGTTCCGAATTAACTCACATTATCTGGTTACTTTTTAACACTCGCCGCTATAAAACACGACTGGCAGAATAATGGTTTTGTAGGACCAGCTCTTCGAGTTGATCTAACTTGTTCTTGTTGTACCAAATCAAAGTACCATCTGTTATATGCTATAACCAGAATTAGAAAGTAAAACTGACTTCGTTTCGAAAACATTCCCGAGCTCTCCGACTATAACGGGCCTTTCAGCAACATCGAACTGGTCAAAAAGAACAAAAAAATACATGGCACAATCAAATGGTGACCCTCCCTTAAGGGGCTAACCCATAGAATCCATTGCGTCCGTTCCGTCAATGAATCTGTTGTCGATGAAGTTGAAAAATCGGCTACTTTTTCCGTCGTGTCCGTTCTTATGGGTCGCTTCTCATAAGAACGTGTGTATTTTATCAAGCTGTCGGTTGGAAACGTAGCGAAACGGACTTGACGAATTCTATGTTTTGGCCCCTTTAACCTTACTTGATTATGGGGCATGGCGAGCTGGTAGTCTAGTAATCAATAATATTTCTTTTTCTCCATACTTGGTAATTGATTTGGCACATGCGCCTTACCAACGTACTTAAAGATATGTTGGATCCTAGCGCTTTGTTTTTCCTAAGCATTTAGCTATAAATAATTTGTACAACCTTATTCTATGCTTGGCTAGATCTAATACCGCTCCCATGCCTCAATTAACTGGAGGTGGGCTTTATTTGTTTGCATCTGCAGTAATTCCAACGAACGATCACTTAGCGGTTATTAGACACGCGAACTTCGCGGTTGGTGCTCTAAGCCGTCGAAATTCTTTTTCCTGTCAGATCAGAGTTTCTTTATATTCGTCAGTCGAGCTCGGAATTTACTCGCCGAAATTCAAAAGAATGATCAGATCCAATGTTGGCTGAAAATATGGTGCATGCTTAGGTAGATGTAATATCAGCCACTTTTTTTACAAAATTTGTGAATTAATTCACAAATTATAGTGTTCCCACGAAAACGCGTTGTGTTCCCACAAAAACGCATTTCAAATGTAGCATTGCTCAAAAACGCCCCAGCTACAGTATGCAAGAACTCGATATTTGATTATAAATAGTACGGATATATTTAAAAGAAGCAGTAATTTTATGCTATCATTCACACCCAAAACTAGACAACTTTGGATTTAATTTGTGAACGCACCCTTTCACAAATCATCGACAACTGTCATTGTCAATTTATTCAGTAAATTCAACATTTTCATCAAGACAAAGTACAAGGTTGAGCAACATCTACAAATTATAAAAAATTTCTACCGAAATTCGGAATCGGTGATCGCGACTTTAAGAGTAGTAGACAAGCAATAACAGATAGGCAAAGTGAGACAACGGGTTCGTCGAAGTGTCAAAAATATCGCTGCCGTTTAGGCGTCCGTAGAAAACGAGCCAAAATAGTCAATTCCACGGCGTTCTCAAGAATTGGGCATAGCTCAGACCGCATTATGGCGTATTTTGCGTAAGGATCTTTGTTTACATCCATATAAGATCAAGCTGACTCAAGAATTGAAGCCGATGGACCATTTGAAGCGACGCGACTTACATTCGTGTGCCAAGATGAGGAATTTCATGGCAAAATCATCTTCGATAACGACGATAACGATCGTCAAGTTACTGTGAATTGCCAGCGTTATCGCGCCATGATAACCCATTTTTTTTTTTTGAATTGGAAGATATGGACTTGGATGACATGTGGTTTGAACAGGATGATGCCACAAGCCACACAGCACACCTTACAATTAAGTTATTGAAGAGTAAGTTAGATGCGCGTGTAATTTCAAGAAATAGGCCAGTCGATTGGCCGCCTCGTTCGTGCGATTTAACGCCTCTATACCATTTTTTTTGGGACTACGTTAAGTCACTGGTTTATGCCAACAAGCTGACAATGTTGGAAGAGCTGAGGGCCAACATTGAATGCGAAATAGCGGCCGTTTCTACCAAAATGAGTGACCGAGTCGTCGAAAATTGGGTCCATCGAAATGACCGCAGCAAACGTGCCCGCGGTGGTCATATGAATGAAGTCGAGTTCTATCCATAAATGTTTTGATTGTACTTCAAGCCAATAATAAAATTTCTCAAATGGTTTGCGTTTTATTTAAAAAAAAAAGTCGTTAAGTCCTTATTGGAAAACCCTTTACTTTGATGCAGAAAAAGCCTATAGCGTTCACATATCGCATCGAAGTTTATTACTGTGTGCTTAAACCGATTACCTGTTAAAAATCTGCATTCTAATTTGTAATTTTCCTTGCAGCTGGAATGTATGTGAAAATTTGTTGAGACCTTCCTCTATTCAGATCGTGGGGTTAAGTGAACAGTGTTTCTTCCATTTTCGAAACTAGTCCTTCACCAGTAAACTTATCTCATCTTCATACGATACACTGACTCTAACTTGTTTCTCTTAGGTTGAGCAGTTGCGATGCTGCCATTAAGTTGTTTTCTATCTTAAATAGACAGTTAAGACATTTTTCTTCCAAGAACTCGATCGACTATTCTTTTAGCACCGTTTATGAAAATATTTTTGCAGTATACCAATATTTTTTGTATGGAGGCAGGTTCTGAGCTGCTGACTGTTCTTAGTCCTTGAGAATGGTGGTCCTCTATTAGTTGGCGTGTTGAGGAATCCCTAGGTGCTTGGAAATGAAGCATTGTTTAGTCTCCCAGGCCATACCTTCTGATCAGTTTGATCAGTCCTTATCAGAGGCATTGTATCGGTTTTGTTATCTTAATTGTCTCAGTTCTTGTAGTTAGGAAGACTACCGAGGGAGAAATCGGGAGGTTGAGCAAACAACTATATAAGAAATTTCAGATTCGTTTATTACGAACAAAAAAGACCATCGAACCACTTTCAACAAGGAATAATAATACAACTGAATTATTAAAATAAAAAAAATAGACTTGTTTAACTTGCGGGTTAACCACTATTTGTGATGGGATTAACCCGTGAGTGTTAGTTACAAGTCTAATTGAACTTTTCTGTTAGTAAAACTTCATTTAATAGACATTTTACATATTTTTTCAAATGTCTATTACCGTTTCTGTGTTTAATTATTCATATGAAATGAGTACCTGTATTTATTATCCATCTCTTAACTATGTATTAGCATTTGATCATCCCAGAACTCGGTTTCACATAAAAGAAAAAAAAAATGAAAAAAAAAAAATTCATGTGTCGGATATCCCTCATACAATTATCTACACAATTAAATGAATTCAATGTGTGTTTTACTTTTGCGCTTCCGTTTCCATTTTAAAACCGAAAAACAAGCAAAAGTTTAAGCTCCTCAAACTTTCTCATCATCATGATTGCTATACAGCCTCATGCTTCCAGCCTCACTTCGCCAGCAGCATGCATCAACCATAGAAAAGTCTCACATCTCGTATCGTATCGCGCGCAGTAAAAACAGGACGAAGGAAGGACGAACGAAAAAGCATCATCAGCACCGCATCAGCTACCAGAGAACATTGAGAGAGAGAGAGAGAGAGAGAGGGTATTGTGGCATCATTGGGAATGGCAAAAGTGGCAATGCTAAAGCGGAATACTCTGGATGTAGGTTCTAGGATCACAAAAGTTACTATACTCTCGTCTCGTAGCCATGGTAGTCGGGACAGGACCAGGACAGGGCAGGAGTAAACATACAAATTACGGTTGTGTTTGTGTTCGGCCACGTACACAACCCCAAAAACTCCAGGACGAATGCAATTAAATGTGGGCAAAGATGATAGAGGCTGACAAAGTGAAGGATGTGGCGATAGCTGATGGGAGGCAGGGGAGGCGGAGGTTAAATGAAGAGCGGAGCTGTTGTTAGTTCCAACGCTCATCTCCGATTAATTAGTTGGCAAAGTTTTAATTAATTTCGCCCATTAGCCCCTGACAAAACCTCAGTTGTTGTGGATGTGGATGGAAGTGGAAATGGAAATGGAGGAGCTAGAGAGAAGTTGGTTTTCCCCTCTGGGGGTGGCAAACCTTTTCCTTTTTATTTTATTCCAACTCAGTCCCAGCTTCTTGATTTAGTTCTTATTGTGTGCGAGCGATTGTTGGACCGTTTTTTTTTTGTTTTGTTTTTTGTTTATCTCTTATTTCTTCATAAATTTTTCTTCCCTTTGGTCGTGATTCTTTATTTTCTGTTTGTTTTTAGGTCCTTTTATTGTTTTGTTCTGTTTTGTTTTGTCATTCATTTGGTTCATTTTCGTTTTGTTTTAATTTAAATTAAGTGAAATTCTTAAGTGGCAGTAGTAATTGTGGAGGCCTTCAACAAATCAACCCGCTCTTTCTCCTTCCAAACCAAAAAACAAAAAAAAACCTTGCCATATAAATTTGTAACTGGCACCATAAAATGTTTTGTCTATGATTGCGATTCATTTTATTTTAGAAAGCCGGCAGAATGAGTTTTGTATTAAGGGCTGCTCCCGCTTCTGCTTCTTTTTTTGGGGGTTGGTTTCACAACTTTATGGGAGAAAATGAGGGGGTAAAACTAATTATAATGGCAGAATAGTGAAGGTCATTTATTTGGACTTTGGAGCACAATTTCCCTTTTACCTATTTCATATTTGGTTGTTTGGTAATTTTAGAAAAAAGGGTGAGCGGTAGAGTGGAAGTAGAAAGGGTCAGAGAATAAGACAAACAGAAAGAAGTAGAATACTGAAAAAGATTATTAGCTTCTGGGTATAATCTTTTGAATCAATTTAAAAAGAAATTAAAATTCAGTGACAGGAGACAAAGTGATGGTTGGGTTTCTTATTTTAAATTTGTACTTACATACGGAGTTATTTCAATTCTAA
Source organism: Meliscaeva auricollis (assembly GCA_948107695.1). Taxonomy (NCBI): domain Eukaryota; kingdom Metazoa; phylum Arthropoda; class Insecta; order Diptera; family Syrphidae; genus Meliscaeva; species Meliscaeva auricollis. The sequence continues at coordinate 30,172,876 of OX403618.1, forward strand.
CTAAATAAGGTTTCAATTTCCCGATTTGGCTTTGAGACGAAAGTCCAATATGCCAGTACACAACATCAACAAAGAATCTTCCTCAGACAGTTTAGTTCGCCAAGTTGATTCCCCTACCTGAGTCATTTTATGTATCATTTACGCAGACGGACACATTAATCAGAGGGCTCTGCTACAAAAATAACTTTTTTAACGCAAGGAATCAAGACTTTTACTGTGAGCAGAGCAAAGGAAGACAGAGTCTTTAGTTACCCCAAAGTTATAGTTGTCCATATGACAACTTCCGCAGCTTAGCCACCAATAAATATAATACTAAGACTTCCAAGCCTAAGTAGCCTTTTCCGTGCGGATGTAGGGTAGGGCGGGGCTAGTTGGGACACTTTTTGCTTGGCTCTTCAGAGCTTCTGATATATTCTGAATACAGCAATTAAAACAAGATCACTAAAGAGGATTGCTTTTCAGCTTTTCAATGCAATTTGGAAAAAAATATGTAATACCTGAAGAATTATTTTTTCTCAAATGCAAAAAGTCCAGGTAGTCCAACTTGCCCTACTAGCGGGGTAGGTTGGACCAGTGAGTGGGGTTAGGTGGACCAAAGTTGAAAAAATCGTCTCTAAAGAAATACCAATATTTCAAAACATATTTTTGACATAACATAACAAACAACTTAAGTAGCAAAAATACAATTGAGATTTCGTTCGGTACATCAATTTTTTGCAGAAAAACAGTTAAAATAAAAAAATAAAATCTTACAGCAGATCCTTGCAAAATATAGAACATTTTAATGCCCTAACATCAGATAAATACTTAAAAGTATAACTGCACATTTCGGAGAGCAAAAAATATCGAAGGTATTTTATCGGGGAATATAGGACCACTTAGGTCCAACCTACCCCACATTGACTTTGTTGAAACACTGCAATTTAACCTACGAAAACATACAATATAGAAACAGGACAGTTGCAAAAAGAGTAGTTGTTGACATATTCACACTATTTCACATATAGGAAAAAAAGAAAATTCATTATAATTTTGTACCTTAACCCCTAATAAGTTGTTTTTTATAATGATCTTCAAAAATAAGGCCAATCAGTCGTAAAATTCCAAGTGAAGTTTTTTAAATGCCATTATCTTCATTTTGGTATAAGAAAATACACACGCCAAAGTCCATTGAATACTATAGAAATCTAAGGTTTCTGTCAAAAAACATTAATTTTACTTAGCTCGGTAAGATAGTTTTCGAGAAATAATAATTTTAAAAATTTCGTCAAAAGCCAAAAAATTCTTTTTCTGCTTTTTATTTTTATTGACAAAGTTTTCAAAAAAAAAATAATGTAAAAATAAGGTATTCTCAAATTATAGATTCTAATACTGTCAACAAAACAACATTATCGCTTTTTCCATATAATCTTACAATTACAAAAAATTGCTATTTTAAAGCTGAATCGTCAAAAAATTGGGATACTCGAATACTATTTTTCAGCGATAAATTGAATCAAAAAGTTGTTTACAAAATTTTTGGCTTATGAGACCCATGAAAAAGAGGCATTGACAATTTTGTTTCAAAAATTCGTCGAATGTCCAATTTGCTTTTAAATGGTGGAGTTTTCGAAAAATATTTTGTGCTCATTTTGTAGATAATATTAATTATATCCCAAAAGAAATGTGATAACAAGTTTTTCGCCTGAAATACTTTTCGATAACTTTTACTGTTAAAAAGTTATATGCGAAAAAAACAATATTTTTGACATTTGACCCTGAATTCCTTTTGACGTGCATTCGATCTGTCAATGGACTTTCGCGTGTGTATTCCTTATACCAAAATAAAGATAATTCTAAAAAAGATAAAAGACTTCAAATTTAAGACTTGTAATATTTGTTCATATATCAATATATCAGAACTAGACCAAATTGAAATAGGACCCCATGGAGTCCTTTTTTCAAATACAAAAAGAATCATCAAAATCGATTCACCCAGTTAAAAGTTCTCAGGTAACAACAAAAAAAAAAACCTTACATTATTACAATTCTTAAACTTGTTCTGAATCTTCTCCCGTTATTCTGTCGCACAGTTTCTCATTACTCACTCAAATTGTGAAACAAAAACACAATCGTTTTAGTGCCGAGTAAGGTGATTCTTCTTGCTGTATCATAGCCCCACCTTACCTAACCTAACCTAACCTAACCTAACCTTACCTAACCTAACATGAGCCCATCAACCATTTTCCAAAGTTTTGTGCACGAATTAGGAAACACCCTGTATGAGATAATCAGCCATAGTGTTCATAAAATAAATCAAATGACAAAAATAATCAATGAGTAAAGTTTTTTTTTAATTCAATTCCTCCAATAATTAAATAAAAGTCGTATTGTAAAAAAATGTGATTAATTAAGTTGAATCATAAACCTTCCAAAAAGGCCACTTTGTTTATTCTCTTATTCATACTTATCATTTATCAATTATTCAAATTCTGTCTTGTATTTCCTTGGCACCAAATAAGATATCTAAATTAATTGCTCTTTTGAGCAATTATTTTTGCTCAAGTTCGTTTATTATATTCAGTAACTTGGTCATAACGTCTACAAATTTCCAAACTAAGGGTTCCTCTTAACGTCTATCATAACACGAAGATATCCTTAAGGTTTCTTCTCTTCAATATCTTATTTCAAAATTTTCATTTGACATTGACAGTTTGAAATGATTCATCATCAGAAACATTTATTAAAATAATTACACTTTTCTAATTGGAATCGAGTATCTAATCCAATCTGTCTTCTTACATCCAATCAAGGTAACTTGGTAACTTACCTATCCAAAGAATATACAAAAATACACACACACACAGTAGAAGCTAACAAAACTGCTAAGCCAATCTCAAGATATTTAAACCGAAAAAGGAAAAGAGTTGAAAGCCACAACAAAACAGAGAAAAAGAGTTTTTCCATACCAACCAACCAACCGACCGACCGACCATTAAACCGAATTGTGCTAATGAAATTAAAATAGTATGAAATTTCATGTCTATTTATTTAGTTTAACAATCCCGTTAACAGGACGTTTATTCTATCCATAATTCATAATAATTACGAAATTCATGTCATTCATTTAAAATCTCCTTCATTCCTTTCTTTTTCGGTTCGGTTGCTGGCAACAACTTCCCCTCTCTCTCCCCATAACTCATATAGAATCACTTTCTTCTCTTTCCGTAACTATATAGAAAACGACCAACCGACCGAAGGATGTTCTCTATTCGAATATCCTGTATATTTGCTGTTTTTTTTTTTTTTGTTTCAAAACTCTAAAACAAAAAACCACAACGTCCATTCTACGAAAAACCAACTCCCGACTCAACTCAACAATGAGAGTACAACGACGACGACGACAAGGACGAGGATGAGTACGACGATGAAGGTGGAACAATTAATCCCTGTTCATATCTATTTACACAATTTTCTCCTACACCTACACTTCCACCTCCACCCCGCCCCCACTACTTTAAGACAACCAATTTAGAAAGGTTTTATCGTTTTCGAAACTGAACTGAACTGACACAGCATACAACCGGAGAAGTATGGAAAAAGAAGTGGGAGGACAATCGACTTGTTTCTTGGCTTCCTCTAACCGAAAGACACAACGAATCCGACACAAAAACTCTTCCTTCAACACAAAATATCACCTCCTTCAACCAACACCCACCCGGTTTTGGTTATATGGGATAGTTAGTTACTCACACATACACACACAAACACAATAACAACACGAAATAATGTATTATGATAAATTTCTCGGCAATAAATTACTTACTGCCCACAAACTCAAAACCACCTTTTAATTAGAGTGAAATCTTGTTGGAGATAATGAACTTAAATCCTTGCCCCGACCCATTCCCCGCTCTTTGGTGTAGAGTTCTTCCTAAGCTATGGGATTGGTAGATATCGGTAAAGGGTCCTTGTGCTTATAGACTACTTTTTTATGCCAAAATGCGAAGAGTATGAGTTTTGGTTGGAATTGGAATACTCATTTTTGAAAAGCGAGGAATTCGTCCGGACCACGCCTTGGTTGTTAAATGCTGAAGCTTTCAATATTCATTGTTGTCTTGAAATGCTACCTGGATGGTAAGTGTGAAGAAGTCGTGCGGTTTTCAAAAACTTGTCGGAAATTACTTGGAAGTAATTTGTTTTTGGTTCAGTTTCAAATGAGGTTTTTTTCTTCTGTGTTTGAATAAAACACACAGATATTTTGAATTTAAAAATACAAAGAAAAAGTTCAGTAGCAAGAGCATGTGAAATATTTAGAGTATAATAATAAGAATAACTGCATATACCCAAATTATTTCTAAAGCCACATTTTATTCGAGACTGGAATTCCGCCAACATGAAATAATTTCATAAAATCAAAGTTGTGGTTTTGAAAATGTTTGGGTTCCTTATTTTGTATTTTTTTGATTCTATGTAAGGCAAATTTCTGTCTTGTTGTACTTAAAAATCACAACATACCTGGTTCATAATATTTAGAAGAATGGTTTAGGTAAACGCCTGTTAATTAAAAATCGCATTGTTGCAGTAAAAGAAAGGCAGAATTCGAAACATTTTACTACAAAGCGTTTACCTTAAATTGCGCCTACTTTAAAGAATTATTGATTCACCTTCAAATTTTGTAGAAGCAATTTTGATAGGTCTATATTTCTAATCCTGGATGATAAATCCATTGAAACATTGTGTTTCAAAGTTGATTTTAGTACGAACTTAGAAGTTCGTTGGAATTGTATTACATTGCTAGAAATGCCATTTGCATGGTGTTGCATTTTTTTGTTATACTTGTACGACTCACGACAAAAAACAGTAATACAACATTGTTATGCCATTTTGCCAGCTGTGCCTGGGTCACACTAAAATTTTTTATATAACCTTCAGAATGTTTGAAATATGAAACGAAAACTTAGGTACACATTTGTAACCGTTAAACTTTATACGAAATATCTACGTTTTAGCTTCTTCTGTTTATTTTAATATTATTAAGTAAATAAACAAAAATCTTAAACGTAAAAAGCATCGGAAACGCTCAAAAATCATAAATATTAAAACACTAATTTTTTTCCGTTATTCCGTCTAGACCAGCCATACGATACAAAAAGTATCGTTTCATCATCATCATCGGCTCGACAACGGGGGTCCGGTCCTGGCCTCTTTCAACAAGTCTCACCACCTATCCCGGTCTCGAGCCGACGACGCCATCCAGTTGCGCACCCCAAGGCTTCGGGCGTCTTGGTCTACGCCATCTCTCCAGCTCAAGCATGGTCTACCACGCTGCCGTCTACCATAGAATGTACCAAAAAAGACTTTCCGAGCAGGTTCCTCTTCGCTCATACGAGCTAGGTGCCCTCCCCACCGGAGTCTACCGAGCTTAATTTTTGTCACTATGTCTGCTTCAAGGTAGATTGCGTACAACTCATGATTGTACCGTCTCCGGAATCGTCCTTCCTCACATATGGGGCCAACAATTCTCCGTAAGACTTTTCTCTCGAACGCGGCTAAGAGGTCACAGTGCCTTTTGCTAAGCACCCAAGTCTCGGATCCATACATGAGTACTGGCAAGACCATGGTCCTGTACAGCAGCAGTTTTGAAGTTATGGTTAGATTTCTGGATTTGAATAGCTTTGACAGACTGTAGTAGGCTCTGTTGGATTTGAGAAGCCGCCCGCGTATTTCTTCTTCTATGTTGTTATCGGCTGCTACTGTTGACCCAAGGTATTTAAAGGATTGCACCACTTCAAATTCGTGCTCCGCTACCTTGATTGTTTGACCAGCTGTTCTTCTCGCATTCGACGCCACCATTTACTTTGTTTTACCTTCAATAATGTGCAGCCCCAGATTTTGTGCCGCCTGCTCGATCTGGATGAAGGAATCGTGTACAGCTTGTTCGGTTCTTCCGATGATGTCGATGTCGTCTGCGTAAGCCAGTATCTGGCTGGACCTGTTGACGATGGTCCCTCTTGTTGCCGTGCCAGAGTCACGGATTGCTTTCTCCAACGCCAGGTTGAAGAGGAGGCAGGCCAAACCATCCCCTTGTCGGAGTCCATTAATTATTATTATTTTTAGATGTGTATAATTGATTATTATTTTGATAAATGTCCGAAAATGTTCAATATAACGTCGCAACAATTTGAATCTTAATATTACCTTTAAGACTATATTTGTACAAATTTCTTCATTAAACAAAAATACACCTTTGCAAAGACTTCTCATCCAAACTATCACGATTCCAAAACCCAAACTCAATAAAGTTGAGAGTACAAATAAATGAGAAGAAAAAAAAAACAAAAAAAAACAAAAATAAAACTCTTAGACCTAATCTGCTGAACACGTTTAAATGTGCGCTACCTTCGGAAGCCAGCAAGGTGTCTGCTGTTGCTTTTTTGACATGACAGAGACACTGCGACGACAGACATTCACCGGTGATAATGGCAATAGGAGTAGTAGTAGTTGAAGCAGCATATAATAAAAAAAAAAATATATAAACTCTCTTAGAAAATGGTAAAAACAAGAAAGTCACAGCAAAAAGGAAAGCCAACAAAAAAGTCCTTGCAAGGAATAAGAAAATAGCAATCGGCCTTGAGGTTATAGAGTTTGAGTAGGAGTAGGAGTTGGCGAATATGCAGGAATGGCGAGGGTGGTTGGTGTTTTGTTGCAGAGTGGAGCAAAGACATTGAGTCCTCAGATTTCTCTCCCTTGGTGGTTAAATAACTGATTGTCATTGTGGCAGGATTGGGGTAGGTAGAGGCAGGAGTGGGAACTGTGTGTGTGTGTATACAACCCACCCACCTTCATTCGCGCGGTGCTCTCTAATAAATGACTCTGACTGCCGCATTAAGTGAAGGTTGTGGGAAGCCAACAAACGCTGTTCTAATCGCATTTGCGACAAATGATTAGCCACACAGAAGATGGTTAACGAGCCGTATGGTTGGTTTACTCCTTGAGTGTTGTTGGGAGCAAGGATATAGTATATCTGTGTATAGGTGATGGTGTGCGTTGGATCTCTAAGTTTGTGTTCTTGTTTTTTGTTTTTTTTTTGCGTTTTTCTTTTTCTCTTGCTTTCGTTTTACTTTTTGATTTGATTTTCTCGAGAAATCAGGGATTTTTAAAGCACTCAATCAGATTTGTCAACTGAACGATTGATTGGATCAAGAAGGTGCTCTTAATTGTGTTGTTTTAGTTCTTTGCCCTGATACCGAAAGTGGCCTGATTTGAATATTAAGAACGAAAATTATTTTTGTTTCATTCTGATTTTTTTTTTTAATACTTGTTTGTGGTTTTTTAAAATCGCAATTTGTCTTTTTAAGGTATTCAAAACGGTATTTATTTTCAGTCTTTGTTGACTTTGGTAATTGACTTAGAATTCAGCAGACGTATATATTGGCGTATAATAGGCAGTTTTATTAATGCGTGGTTATCTAAATAGACATTTAAAATCGTGTCGTGATTGTAAAATATTTATATGTTAACATAATGGCGGTACTAATACCGGCGGAAAGTTTTTTTAATAAAAAAAAAAAAAAACGGAAGTGGCAGTTGAGACGTGTGTACCAAGAATGGTCTTTTAACTTACAATTTTTTTAAGGGTCCTACGGGGGATTTTCCTTTTTTCGTCAGTTTGTTAGCTTTACACAACACATACAGGAACCTGGTGATTTGCATACGATGTTGAGTAGAGACAAGAGCTTGTTAGTCAGGTTAACAAGAAACCAAAATCAAACATTGATAAAAAATTAGTTCTTAATAATAAAACAAAAAAAAAATCAGCCGCTGAATTTTCAGCTTTTGACCACCTGAACACTTCTAACAGATTAAACGGCGCAGAAGTATATGGAATGGTAGCATCATTGATTCCAGTCAGGTTGAACTACTTGCACTTGAAGAACATTTTATATTGGGCTACTCATAACTTCCACTTCAACTATTTGATTGGAAAAGGAGCATCATTGGTTTGACGGTCGGGGACACCCTGCATGAAGAACCTTCCGCACAGAACTAGACTTATTGATTTTGCGGCCCGGCGGAGGAGAATGATCTATTCTTACTTAATATTACCAATTGTATTATATTGCGATAGAACCCAGGTATTCATCCAGCATCCTTCAGATCCGCACGTTCCAATGAGCCAACATAGACTCAGATCACTACCGGTAGCTTTAGCCATGCGGCTAAGAGGCAAGATTGGATATTATTATTAGCAGAAAATCAGTCGTGAGCCGGGGGAAAATTTGGATTGCTAAAGACTGCTAAAATTTGTTTCTAACTTTTTCTCCTTCAATCTCTGGAAAAACCCAACAGCACTACATAGACAAAAGTAGTGGAATTAATGTCAACTAGCAAATGCCAAATGCCTGCAAGGCACATGCAACCAAGAACGACATATGAGTCAATGCTGCAGGTCCAGTATTAATGAAAGTTTGTGCAAAAAAAGAAATGCTGAATTCTTAGAAAGAAGAAGCAGTCTAATTTATTTTAGGAACTTGAAAGTTTTATTAAAGGGTGAAAGATCCCCCCAAGGGTATAAACCCGAATAGAGGCCTGCTGGAAATACCGTAGAAGCCATGCAATCGGTTTTGAGGATCTGGAAAGAAAAAAAATTCCGAACTGCTTAACGGTGAAGTCAGCCAACCATCCACTGTTATGCAGAACAATTTTCTTGAACAATGGTGTACAATATATCCGTCCACCTGACCTAACAGAACTTAGAACATTGGTATCTAAACTAAAATCGCATAAGCTGCTGGTTTGGATGCCTGCCAGTCGATGACTTGGTATCAGAGGCATACCCACTCTTTATCGCCTGTGAAAGCGTTACCAGAGCTACAATAGAGGAATCTCGTTCCTATGAAGAAGTGGATAAGAACAGTACCGTTCTTATCCAAACTGTGACCTGTTTGAGACTGTGATGCGATATCATGCATCCCTTTTTAAACCGTGCTTTAAGCGATTGTGGGCAAGTCAAAAGTCAAGAATGGGTGTGAAATTTTGTTCCCCAGGACCCGATTACTATCGAGTGGGTCAAAACTTCAGAGTGACAGCAGTTATAGCATCAAAGTAGTTAATGACCTTGTACCTGTTATGCACGATTAAATCGCATAACAAAATCATTGTAGACTGTTGAGATCAAAAGAAGATTCACACTTGCCAAAGTCGCTGTTTCTTTGGTCTTCTAAAGCATTTGATTAGGTAAGACCTCTCTCAAACAACCAATAAGAATCTGTAGAAAAATATAATAATCCCAGTCCATCTGTATAGGACAGATGAATGAACAGTTGACACTGTCAAGTTTGGATAAGGATTCTCCGGATGCTATATGGTCCAGTGTGTATGGATGGTGAGTGAAGAAGAAGATAGAATGATGAACTCCAGGGTCTTCACAGCGTCATCAAATTGAAAAACCAGCAATTGAGATAAAAATGTCTGACGTTGGTATATTTGTTATCAGTGAATTTGTTGCGTTGCACATCTATGAATTTAGAGTGGTTATACCCTCAATAAATCGATTTTAAGAAAAATGTTATTTTGATGCACTTTTTCTCCACAACAACATGCAGGCAGACTAATGTATTCGTCATTACCATGACCCAGGCGTGATAGAAGAAGATAAGTGATCAACTGGTTGATAACCTCAACCAACTTGGTGTGCGTAACTGGTGAAGGCAGCCAGCTAGGGACCGTACTGGTTTGAAAAATCTGTTGGTTGAGGTCGTGATCTAACTGAATTGTTAGCGACAGCTTAATTTTCTTGAAAGCCGTGGCAGAAGATCTGGAAAGAAAACTTATTTAAGGCAGTTGAGCGGCGGAAGATCCGCTGTTAGGGAGAACAATCTTTTCTACTTTGATATGATTGTTAGAACATGCGGTTTACGTCCACATCCAAGCTTTAGTATCATAACTGTGCTGGTGTTTCTTGAGATTTTTAAACCAATCGGTTAGGAGCGTAGACCAGCTCAATTTTTCCATTTTTTTTACTTACTTTTATGAGAACTGTTCTTAGAATGAAAAGAATAAGAAATTATAAACACATCTTTAACAGTTTTGAAAAAAAAGACACACAATGGTCAATAATTTGCATTTTTTTTATTCATTTGGTATACTTAACAGTTGCAGAACTTCGTGTTCAATTAAACTTTTGGTTTTTTTTTTGGAATGCATCTTAGACTTACCAAAAATAGATCTGAGAATACTAGCAACCTATTAAGAAGACGCGAGGACGCGTCGGTCTGTTCGTCTGTGCGTGAATCTGTACAGAGAGGCACAGCCTAAATGATTTAACGGATTTACATGAAATTTGGCACAGATTACTTGTTTGTAATTTCCAAGGTTGTTTTTTTTTTGTTTTTTAATATCTCGATTAAAATGAATGCCTCCCATATATCGGTTTCGAGTTATTGGATTTTTCTCGAAAATGGCTCTAAGGATTAAACTTGGTGTATGTTATGTAATAAGTGATTGTAACAATACTTCATTTTTAGATTTTTCTCAGAAAAATCGAATAACGAAAATATGATGAACACGCCTTTCAGGAAATTTGCCAGAATTTTTAGTATCGTGTATTTAGTTTTTTTTCAAAAAAAAAAGAAAATTTGGAAAAAATTAAACAAAAAATGATTTTCTTCGATTTTTTTTTTCAATACACAAAAACATATAATATCTTTGTACTACAAGAGAAAGTTCGTGCGATCCAGTCTAATATTTTATTTTTTAAACTCTTCAGCCCTATCCCTATCCAAACTAGTCATAAAAAATGTTGATTATTGGCAAAAAATTTAAACGAATACTCGGACTTAACTATCTCACGTTTTGCCTTTTAAGCTGAATCTCCGTTAACTGCCGACTTTCCTCTAATTAGTAGAACACAATATACACTAACTGTCTATTTGACTGAAGGGAAAATTATTATTTTTTTTTTATTTTTTTAATTAAAGTTGAATGATAAATCCTTTCCCGCTCATCCTCTCCTATTACAGAACGCTGCCACAGCCTCAAGCTAAAATTGTTTCATCTCATAATTGACTCCCACTTCTTAACCTACATTTCAAATAATGCATTATCCTCACTCAATTTGAGTCAGAAAAAAAAGGATAATTTAAATAATTCCCTTTCTCGCAGTTACTCCATTAGCATTTTATTCATTTAATTCAGAAAGCAAAAGCAGATGAAAAAAAAAAAATAATTAATGTTAATAATAAGTATTCACACAACAGAATACCATGACCTTAGCCCAAAACATTTAACAAAGAAGCAACATTTTCTCCCTCCCCATACCCAGCAGCCAGCGCTGCTATGCGAAATTAATTCCAAGTCCTGGCCCTCCTCCGGATTGAGCTCGAGCCCATCGCAGCATCACCCATCACCCTGCTCCTACATCAACATTGAATGTAATTCATTTTCGTTTCATTTCAATTAGCTTAATTCCAAAGTATTATTTCGAGCAATTTGTTTAGCGGAGGTCGCTTCATTTTAGGATAAACTTCCATCTGCCTTCCAAACCATCAGCCACCAGGACGAGTTCTTCTTCCACAACATGGTTTTGGAGAGGATGTTTTTTGTGGAGGCAAGGAGTATGCTTTTGCCTGTTACTGGTTACTGTTAGCCCTCTTCTTCATTTCGGCTCGGCAGTAAATAAATAAGGCGCTGTCGCTGCGAGTGTATTGTGTGCTCGATACTATTTCTATGTTTTAATTACAAACTACAGCGGAACATGAGGATGGGGATGGGGTGGATTTGCATGATTTAGACACACACACTCTTTCCCTGGGGCTTCGGACGCGACGCAATCCTGCTGCCGAAGATCTGAAGTACTAGAAACATTTTACGAAGCAATGATGAGAGAGAGAGAGGGGGGAGGAAGGCCCCCTTTTCTAACGATGATGTGCGGTGCGGGATGAGGTTCGGGAGAAGAGGTAATGAGGGATCTCTCTTATCACTTTGAACAGGAGGAAGCAGCAGTATGGTGGTGACGGAAGCAAGACTCCCAGCAATACACAATGTCGGTTCAATCTGCTGAATGGAGGGTTTGGTTAGGGTTAATGGCTGAATATTACAATTATTTTAAATGGTGGTCTTAATTGGTTTTATGTCCCTTATTTTGGTAGTTATTTTCGACATTTCCGAAAAGCACACGGTGGTGGTGTGTGGATGCCATTAAAATGTTTGATAATTTTCTATGTTTGTTTGTTTAAGTCGTCCTCCTTTCGAATTGAATAAGTAAGAGAGAGAGAAAGTGCGGTTCTCATCGTCTTGGTGTCCTTCGTAGTTTGTTGTACTTTAGCTGTAGGGATATTTTCTGTTTCAGTCGTTTTAATTTCAAAAGGATACTTACTGCTGGGTGATGTTGAAAACCGTCAGTGATGGGTGGGTTGATTTTGATAAAGAGGCGAATGAGTGTAGGTATGGTCGGGCTAGGCCAAAGCCTGTGGTGGTAGTGGTCCACTTTTAGAATTATTGCTTTTAGGAGCAATTGTGGGACGTATTTGAAGGAAATTAAAATTTTATACTTGGATTTAATAAGAGTTTTCTATAAGATTGATGGAGATGTTGATGTTTTCTCTTTCTCTTTCCCTTTCTCATTCACTCTATGTTTTTTTTTTTGTTTCAAGTAGGTAGAGTAGATGAAAAATGTTTTAGAGGGGGGCAAGGAGTGTATATAGTTAAGGAATTTTAATTAAAATTTAATTGCAGTTATTTCGTTATATTCGGTAAATATTTTATTTCCTGGTAATTAAATATCGTACTGAAGTATAAAACAAAACAAAAAAAAATTAATGACGGCAATAAGGAAATATGAGACAATTAATTTAGGCACGTATTTTTGTTTTTACCCTTTATATTTTATACTTCAAAGGGAATTGTATATCTGTTTCGGAATAGAACTTGGGATTATGTTCTTTTTCAAGAGGTTTTTTGTGTCAGGGAATTGATTAATGAAAATTTTAATAGCCTATAAACATGTTGAAAGCACAATCAAATGTTTCTTTAAATTTTTTGCAAATAGTTTATTGGTTTCGTGGTGGTTACTAGAAAAATCACAAATTTGTTTTATTTTCGTTTCGTTCCAAATGTAAAATTCGATGTGAAATATTTACACTAAGGTTCAGAAAACATTAAAATTATATTTTTTTTTTCAGTGGAAGGAAATATTTTTTTTTTTTTATTTCTGTGTTGAATAAAATATTTTTCGTTACAACTTTTCAATTAAGGTTGGGTTGCTGAGAGCTGTAAGACCAGAATCAATAGACTTTTCCAGCTAAGTGAATCTAATATCGTACCTCAAGTCGTTGATATAACCTTCGACATAATATCTATACCTAAATCTACTTTAAATATACATATCTGTGGCAAATAGGTAAAACAACATGAGTCGATTTCTTGCAAAAATGAGTTTTTGAGAGATAATGAATCCTAAATTTTGTAATCTATAACATGAGTTACATAGCTTGAAACAAATCATTATAGTGTTGCTGTAATAAACACATTTAATAACAACATAAGTCCACTTTTTCACAATTTAAATCTTAAGTTGACAAATGTTCAGCAAAAAAGTATTTTTTGACTGAAACTTTTGTAATGCCAAAAGAAAGGAAAACAACAATCCTTAATTCTTTTTCAAAACTTTTGTGCGAAAGTTTTAATATTAAAACTTAATTTACCCAAAATGAAAAAAATGGACTTAACCTGTTGTGCCTATGTGCCATATGTATGTAGATTCAAGACTAGTGACACTTTGTTGAAACAGTCGTTTTTTCTACTCGATATTCGGATGACACCCCTTACAATGATTCAGGAACTGCGGGAAATCTTTTGGTCATGAGTGAGTTGGAGTATCACGTCTTGCCTTGATTCCCATTTTAAATTTGTTTTCAGTGTACTCTATCTTGCCAGGAATACGAAAATCCTCCTTGTTGCCAAGAAAAGTGCATCTCAGTGAGTCGTTCTGAAAGGGGAGAAAATTGTAGTTCGTCTCGATTCTTGCTAATTACATGCAAACAAGAAATGATTGAGAGAGTGTGTCAGTCACTTGGACTTGGTTTCTTGTCAGCTAGTCGTGCAACAATATATATTTAATTATAAGAACTAAGAGCAAGTCGTCGCCTAGGACAAAATATCACTGTTGATAGCAGTAATTTCCAGATACTCAAGGAGTAGGTACAGTGGAGTCAACTTCAAATCCGTAACTTAGTAAAAATCTGGGGAATAAAATAAATTTAGAGATCCGCAGCTACTTCAGTTTAGCAAATCAAGTTTGTTCAAAACTCCTTGCTCGGAACACGTAGTACTGATGGCTCAACACCACCCTTGCGCCAGCTCTGCATTATAGCACTGATTGTTGAACGACGAGCAAAACAATTGAGTTGTTATTGATAATCACACTGATGGATGGATAATTACTATATAGCTAATGGATTACATCCCTATAGCCAGGAAGATCTTCAAATCACAACCCACCGACGCACCTTGTCTCAGATATGGACAACAAGCATTGATCTGACTATTAATTTACCAATAACAAAGAAAGAAGTTTTTTTCTGATCCCTTCTGACATTTATACATCTACCTACTGTTCCTGTTGCAAAGTTCCTGCGTATGACTTCACCAGTGAACACAAAATATATTTGCTTTTTAACTTAACATCGTATTGGAACTTGCTGGACCACCTTGAGCTTAAACATTATACACAAAAGGTCGATCATTTACATTTCTTGTCTTTCAAAACAACGAAGAACTTTCTGATATCATGGTTTTATGTGTCAAAACCCTGTTATCACTTCGTTCATTAGTGACCCACAAAAAATAATGACTTTGGCATTTCTAGCACTAATAACTGACATAGGTTCGACATTTTTTCAATGACAACAACCACGAAATCTAACCACTCCCACTTAAAATAGCTTCAACATAATCAACATCAAATTATTTGTTCCATTTGATATATTCAAGTCATTAACAACGCCATATCTAATCCATCAGCTTAATGAAAGACAAAAGATACCACATGAACCAGGCTAATACATTCCCCATATTATGTAACTTGCCCCTCTGCCCATCAGCTACGAACGAGCCCACAAAGTCCTCCAGCTGCTTAATACGCTCAAACCAGCAAGAAGGCGTATAGAAATTAGATATACACTTTAGGAAGGCTTTCGTGTTCTGATGATTAAAACAACATTGTTGCTCCAGTGCTTCCCATCCTATCCCATCATCAACCACTTCATTTCGGGGGCGGTTGGTGTCTGATGATGGTTTTAGGTATAGTTTCTCATGTGTCCTATCCTTTTATATTTTACGCACATCAGATCTAAGCCATAGAGAACGAGAACGAGAACGAGACCGACGACGACATGACATCGTCGACAGAGAAATGATTATGCTCGTCATAAATGTCTTAATTAATTAAGGAGACTACATGATTGATTTGCTCACAGTAAACTGATATCCTTTAATGATTACTTGACTGTATTGTGAAAGTGGTACTTACTTAGAATCTATTCTACCGATTGATTGCCAACCACATACAATACATAAGCCATCAATTTATTCATATAGGAATAGATACCTACTAACTTTTGGGTGCAATTTCATGTCATGAAGACGGAAGAATCTTTGGTTTTGGAGCATTAAGTCCTTAGATTGCAGTCAAATGAAAATATTTATAATAAATTAAACTTTTCAATTATTGGAGGGTAACTAAATTACTTTATGAGTGATTGAAGATCATTATTAATGCAAATTTTGGTAAATCCAACATTTGTGTTGGTAAGCGCCAATTTAGTAAACAAAAAGTGTTAGTAGAATAATTTTGGTGTCTGAATTTTATAACGAAAACATATTTTAGGTTTTGTAAAGATTATCAAGATTGTATATTAAAATCTCATAGATTTTCTGGCCAAATTTGCAGATTGATTCTCTTAGAATGGTCGATAGTTTTATGAAAGTTGCTACTGAACACATCAAATCTGGCACATTCACTTTAAATACAAATATATAAAAAGTCTTCTCACTAACTTTTATCTTCAATTTATCATTTAAAAATTCACTCTCAGCGCAAAGATATTGCAAGTGGTATTAGTAATTTTTTCATAATACTATTTTTAGTCCGATTAAAGCGTTTTTAGAGCTGGAAAGTTCTGAAAGGATAATTTTTAATGTTTTTTTTGGAATGCTGAGCACGCATCTGATTTGTATAGAAAAAATTATCACGGGAAACATGAGAAATCATTGAAAACATACAAAAATTCAAAAATTGTTTTATTATTGTTTTTGGTGTATAATCCAATATATTAACATTTTTAGTTGAAACCGTAAATCCCAAAAACTACAGAATTTGTTTATTTATGGTGTTGTTTTTAAAATAATTTTTAAAATTTGACTGTACATAGATAAAAAAAAAGATGTAAGTAATGTTGGTAGTTTTTCCACATTCGAAAAATTGTTAGTTTCGGAGAATAAAGGCTTGCCAAACCAAAGTGTCGCACTGTCGCACTGTCGCATGACAAAGCTAGAGGCCCCGAAATACTCAATACTCAAAATTTACTAAGGACATACTATGATCTTTTCAGAATATTAAAGAAAATATTTATTTTTTTTAAAGAGATGCTCTTGAATCCTTTGTTGCCTTTCGAGAACTTATTTCAAATCGAAATAAGAGCATTAAAATCTGAATTGAATCAAACACTTTACGTACAATCTATTTATAAACATCATTTACTTAACTAATTTTTGAGTGCGTACGAGTTAACTTATTCCTTAGCTGTCCCTATATTGGATATTCTTTAATAAAAAATTACTGACAAACTCATATAGTAAACATCACTTCAAGTTTTTACTTGCGATATAGGTAATATACATATATCAAGTTATGCATTCGTACAAAAAAAAAGTTGAGATAACAATCAAACATCACATTACGATGATAGAGAATGAGAAAAAAGTGGGTCCGACAATTCTGTCTGTCTGTCTGTCTGTCTGTATGTATGGATCAGAGACCACAGCCTAAACGGATGGGTCGATTTACTTCAAACTTGGTATGTGGCCTTTTTTGGAGACTATCCCCAGACGTTTTTTGAATTTGAATTTTTTTTTTGAAAATTTATTTTTTCGAAAACTATTCAATATTTTTTTTTCAAATTGTAGTTTTTAGATGTTGATAAATAATGTCTTAAAATTGGCGTACCAATTAAAAAAAATAGTTTTTTTTTTAAAACGGCTCTAACGATTTTTAAATTTTTTTTCTAAGAATGTATCATTATAGAAGAAGTCAAATTGCATACTTTGTTTTGAGGTTAAATTCATTTAAGAAGCTGTTTTAGTCATTTGAAAATCTTTTAATTTTTTTTTTTTCTAAAACTGCATTTACAATTTTTTTTATTTAAAAAGGCTTAGCATAAATAGTAACTTTATTCACAAGAGCAAGTACGTGAGACCCAGTCGTGCATTTTATTTTTGCTAAGTTTTGATTCAGATTATTGAGTAACCGAAATGGTAAACTTTTAACTTTGATACCAAATTGTTGTTGTGAGTTGTAAAAGTGAGCACATTTTTTGCTGCGCTTATATCAGATACCTATTCTAAAATTAAATGTATTTTTCATTTAAATATTTTTAAATAAGTATGTTAAAAATTGCCAGCAAGAACTCTAAAGCTCTAGAATACCTTTTAGAAATTTTAATACCTCAAAACTTGACAAAAAAAAAAACCCTCTGCATCATCTTCCATTTTGAAAAAGGTGTTTATTCGATTTTCTTATAGCCGTTATTTGTATTGTTTACTTTTGTTGGAATATGAATATGTTTTCTGAATTTTTCTTTTAACAATAATTTTTTTGACAAGTGAGAGGTCCTTCCAATAAAAAGTAATCTTCGAAAACCTGTGAAAACTTTGAGTTAAAAAGTATTTACATTTTTGCTAATTTTACTGGACTACAGTGGCGCAACTTTGTTTCAACAATAGAAGTATAATTTTTATAGTGTTTCACTTCAAAAAATCTGATTTTGTTAAAAATAACAAGTTTTGGATAGCAATATTTTGTAAACTACATGCTTAACAAAGAAATTTTCGAAAAATTGAAAAAAGCTATAAAATTTTGCGCTCAACTCTCGAAAACGGTCAAAAAATAGATGTTCATTTGGATTTTCTTCCAAAATCCGAGCCATTGGTCTCACTTGGCATGGTATTCCTCTGCCTGCAGAATTTTTTAAGGTTTGGTTTTCTGTTTTTTTTGTTTAAAAAATACCTACCTATATTAACTATACGAACTTAGGAATAGTTGAGGGTGTCTGTCACTAAGTTTCTGGTTCCTCAGAAGTAACAACTTAAATGTATTTATTTTTTATTTATTTTGTAACATCAGCTAATAGAATAGGTAAATTTGACACAGTTGTTTATTTTATTTTTGCAACTAGTTGGCGCCCAACGTGGGCCTTAAATATTCTCAAAATAAGTGATATCAACGTTGTTAGCTACTAGCTAGGGACTGGTGTCGTGTGAGCAGTGGTCCCTATAGATTGTAAGCGCCATTTAAAATAAAGTAAGTTATTTATAAAATTAGACAAAATTTAATTTGCCCAATATGAAATCCAAAAAAAAAAATTTTAAAAACAATCAAAAAATAAAATAAACAAATTAATACAAATAGTTTCCCACCAAATCTACCAACATGGTGGTTAATATTAATGAATTCCAATTTATTTAATTCAATCTAATTCACGGACATTATCCAAACATACACTCAATAGCACATTGAAAGTTGTTATTTATTTTTTTTTTTTTGAAACGATTCATTAATCGAGATTTATTTGATTAAATGTGTATGAACTGATTGCCAATTTTCCACGCTGACAGCTTAACTAGCCACAAAATTTTAATTTTGAGGTTTTTATCGACCACAAGCTTATAATAGGACCACCACAGTAAATAATAACAAACCACTGTCATATGTATAGAATTTTCTACTCTTGTCTATAACAACTTTGCTATTAACGTTATAACCCATCCATACACAGCTAGCTAAACCTATAAAGTTAAGCAAACAAAGGGACAATAATTAGACAATGTGGACACCTGTCAAGCCAACGTTTAAATAAACACAATACCTACTCAATACCTATACATCGGCATATATATGGGCTACTTATAGTAACTTTTTGACTAAGTAATAATTATTGTCGTTTGTACATAAAACATAAAAGCACCCCTTATCCTCATCTATAATTGTTGCAATCGATTGTCATCCCCTCTGCCACCCTCTCTGATGTCGGTATGATTATGATTTATTTCCTAGTGTTTGCACACCATACCTAGTACACACACGACACACATTCATACATCTACTTGCATTGTCACACAGGATCCCACGCGTAAATGTTTAATCAACATTACAATTAGTTACCCAACTTACCAGGCATTGTTTAATTACTATTATCATTAATTGCCAGGTTCCTAGTGTTGTCCTGGAAAGAGGTGGCAAAGGCGGGCGGAAGTTAGAAGTTCCCCACAACAAAGCCTCAACCCCGGCATTAGCATTAGGTGGTAGCACCAGATGAATGCGATTTGGGCTTGTTTGCTAATATAATTATTGTCATAGTTGTGTAAACACACTCTGTTGCTGGGTTAGTGCGACAGAGGGCGCTGCGCTCGGAGTTTTGGTGTTGGGTACTGATGGGTGTTGGGGCCAAAATCTTGAGCTGTGATTGTTTAATGTGATTTTGTGTATGCGGCACCCCCTAATATTCACGTTCTTATAAATGCATGACCTATGTGTTTGTGTGGGGATATACTATATATGTATGTTAAGCAAACATACATAGAAGTTGAATCGGGTAAACATCCTTCGTCGATTGCCATCGGCCATCCTTCCTTTTCCGTCCATCGCATCGCCATAGCCATCGTCGTCGTCGTCGTCATCGTGTTGTCGTTGTCGTATTCGTGTAGTCGTACGTTCAGTTCGGACGGTTATGTTTGCTCTTAGTTTAGTGTTGACTAGTTGACTTTGTGTCTGCTTAAACAACACCGCTGCGTCATGATAAGCATCTGGTTTGGCGCTTTATGCAAGTGTCTGTTTGTGGCTCTGTTCTATGTCCTGGCCCGGTCACATTTGTGGCCATTGGCTGTTGGTTTTTGACCAAGGATAGGCGCTATTTGTCAACGAAACTGTTTCCCGAGCTCTGGTTGATGTGACATGGAGTTTGGGGGGGGGGGGGGGGGGATGTGGATTTGTATACCTTTTCTATATAGAAGTAGATGTGGGTGTTGTATAGGAAAATATGGTTAAGGCCTGATGATTCCCAAACACACCATCAGTGATTGAGAAGCTGATTGGCGGCTTTGCGCCACCTTGTGTCGAATGGATGGGTGGCAACATCGAAATCACATTATCATAATTAATTAATGAACATAACATTCAAACTAATTAAGCATCCATTATGTGAGTTAAAATTTAAATAGAATCATGTAATGATGGTTGATGGTACATTACAATGAACTTAGGTGTTTTGATGTCATTAGTTGAATTTCTTAGTTTTTATTTTTGTATGTTTTGGGGAGAAATAAGAGCAACAAAAAATGTAGTATTCGAGATGTTGATTGAAAATTTGCAAAATAATATACGAAACATTACCTTATCGACTGTTTCTATGCTTTTTCTTCAATTTTAGTCTCTTTGTTTGATTTCTTAAAAAAATCTTGTATAATTGCAGTTTTCTTTCATTTTTAAAGTGGCCGTGACATAAGCGAAAGTGACAAAAGTCCAAATTTTAGTGTTTGGCCTTTAGAAAAGAGACATAAGACCAAATTTTAACGTTTGGTCTTGTGTCAGTAATTACCGAAAGCATCAAAAGGCCAAATTTTTTTGAGACATTACATAAGGTTAAATATGACTATATGGTCTACCAAAGGGGTATTTACATGTTTCTCCTCAGGCAACTTACTTAAGGCGGGAAATACACACGTATGTTTTACTTAAAAATTACGAATATCTTACAGAAGTTAAAAACAGTATTGTTTACACTTTAGGTGAACTAACCTTTATAATCACAGTTAAAAACTATGAAATTTACTGCCACAAATCTTAAGAATTCACCAAACATGAACAACTTACCGTTGGGTGAAAACTTACAGATGCTGACTCTGTAAGTTTTAAAAAATTTGTAAGTTTAAAAAACTGTGTTAAAATTTCAATGATCTGCCCCACTCGTTTTCAAGGAGTAATCGCTAATATTCTGGCTTTTATACATAAAGTAAAAGACTGTTGGCCAATTACTTCCTACATGATGGTCGGAGAAAATCATTTCTTATACAATTAAATTCAAAATAATATTTGCAAAAACTCTAGTATCTGCACTCCCAGAAGGAACCCAAAGTGACCCAATATCTCAAAATCAAAAGGCACGGTAATGCCCAACCAAGTTCTAGAAACTTTGGCACTACACCCTTATTACAGGAACAAAAACAGGCCATTTTCCATCCCCCTCTAACTTTTGTACAAAATAATCCAGAAACTTTAAACTTGCAAGATTTGCAAGCTAGTCAAGGACACCTAGTTCAGCAAATTTTATTTACTAAGCATGAGTAGTTTATGAGATACAGAGCTTCAAAAATTGCAAAATCCGTAACTGACTGACTGACTAACTCACTCACTGACATATCATCAAAATAATGGATCACTTCCCGTCATCCTAGAACTTTAAAATTTTGGTAGAATTAGAAATGGTAGAATTTGCGGTGAATAAATTATAAAATTTTTATTCGGGAGGCGTGGCATCCGCCTATATTCATTAAATTGGTATCAAATATATATAATCACCGTAGAGTCTTGAAACTATGCACAAAGTTGATTTTGCAGTGCATCCAAAGAAAAAAAACTGACAAACAAAATGAATTAACTGCGAACTTGGTATCCTTTTATATATCACACCTTTTTGTGCAAGACTTAATGGATACAGTTGTTGTTATAGGAGAACTTGGCTTTCTTTTTACAATTGTGTTTTTGTTGTGATCACTTTTATATGGAAGACTACCAACGATTTAAATTTGCATGCTTACTTCACAAATTGCACAAATACATCACTAAGCCACCTCACTTCTATACATCAATACCAGTGTATTATTCAACCCTGAGTTGCTACTCAATGATTCATTTTACTCGCAAAACAAAAATGCTGACTTGTCTAAAATGAATGTTACATAAATTTTAAAAGTTACAAGTTCATTCTATAGTGTAAGCATTATCTATTGAATAGCTCTACTCCGACTAAACTTAAACTTAGCACAAAGAGGTCAAAAAATGGTGAACAATGGTAACCTCGTCTGAATAATTGTTCAGTAACAGAAAAATCCTTATTAAACGTTTAAGTATTCAATGGAAATAAATATTACGTATACGCCACAGTGACCCGGTTAGTTATAATTTGAAAGAATAAGTTTTAATCTAACATATTTACAAATATTACACTGAATACAACTACAAATTATACATTTCGATTTCATTTTTAAATGGATACATGTGATGAATCACTTAAAATATGAAAAAAATGTAGAATACATATATGTCAAGCAGCACTCAAAAGTATCCAATACATATCTTATCTCTAATTTGATGAGATTCCTTACGTACATAATAAATGTACGAGAAGTGCGAAAATAAAATTCTTAGAACGTACACACGAGTATGATATACATTTGTTTGTGTTTTTGTTTTTGCAAAGTTTAATTGAAGCGAACCAACGAGGATTTATACAAAAAACTTTTTTTTTTTTTTACTGTACGCAGTCTTATTTTGTTTGCTAAAATGTTTACAAATAAAAAAAACTAAAGGTAATCCACAAATATCGATTGTGAAAAATAATACTAAGGCTTTTCATACATTTGTCTTAGAAAGTTTCGACATAATAACTTTTACAATGTATCACAGTTTCTTTGCAGAAATATATCAAGATAAATATCAAGAATAACTGAAAAAAATTCAGCAGAATCAAAGCAAATGTAAGAAAGATACTTAAATTTTTTTCCAAGGAGTCAAATGCATTACCAGCTTTTATAAACTAGCACTAATATTCTTTAAATTGAGATAGATATGTAGATAGATAGATAGATTGATTTATTAGTTATAAACATATTAACAGATTTATGTGTACAATATTATAAATCAATTTTAGACATGGCTTTGCCGTCTGCCGATTGACATTATTATTACTTTGAATATACATACATATATTATTTAAACAAAATATCTAGAGTTATAACATTTGTTGCAAGTTGCCTGATTTCTTAAAAGTTTTCATTAATTATTCTTTTGCGATAGGCTAGTGCTATTTTGCAGTAATTAAACAGTTTTACAACCTCCATTTCGTTTAGCAAAATTTGAATACCTTCTTCATCTATAAAATCTGCTCCAAAGTAATATCCCATTGTTTCTCTCAGGGTTGGGCAAATTCCCAAAAAATGCATAACATCTTCTCGTTCTCGTAGATTACAGATACTGCATATCAATGGTAGATCATCACGGTGGGGAATATAATTGAGATTGATTAGTTCCACTCTCAGCTTAAGCATCATTGAAATCTGCTGGATACTATTTTCTTCGCGGAAGTAGTTTTGTTCTTGCAAGTTGTGGCCAAGCACACAATACGTTAGTCTGTGAACTGAGCTTGACGCTTCTCTGAGGAAATTATCTCTTCACATACAATCCACCTTCTCAATCAGCTCATAGATAATTGGCTTCCACAGGCGAGGTTGATCATCCGCCAACTCCATCCATTCACCATACCAACCGGTCTTGCTCCTGATTGTACCTAGTGCAGCTATCTTTGGCAATCTTTCACTTGGCAAGTTCATTACTTTTAGGATATAATCCACTTGTAGTTTAAGGGTCTTTATAAAGAGAGGTGACAGTCCAGTTTCAAGCATTACCGCATAATTTGGTGTACATGGCGGTAGGTGGAAGATCCGTTTCATGAAGTATCTTATCGAGTTTTCCACTGTGTCATACTGTTTGGCACCCCACACTTGAGTTGCGTTTAAAATAACACCGGCTCGGATACTGCTTCAAACACTCGATATTTCCTGCTATGTGCCACATGCTTTTTAGGGAAACAATTATTCCAGCTTGAACATATTCCAGCTTTGGTGCTTACCAGCTTCTCCTTTAAATGTATTTCCAAGTAAAGGTTTGGTGTAAAGTATACCCCAAGATATTTATATTCTTTAACCACTTCTATTGTTTGCATGTTGAAAGACCAATGTTCGTGCCCAGCGTTTCTTCCAAAATTTCTCTTAAAAACCATAGTCTTTGACTTGTCGAGATAAACCGTAAGATTCCACAGGCTACAATATTCAGTAAGCCGGTTAATCATCCTTTGCAAAGTCCCAGTTGAATTCGAAAGTAAGACGATGTCATCCGCAAATAAGAGGGCTTTAATGTTCTGTATCGTTGATGAATAAAGCAAAAAGCAAGGGACTTAATGAGCAACCTTGCCTCAGACCAAATTTTGTTTCAAATGATTCCGAGAGATTTTCACCGTTCCAAACTGTGGCCCAAGTTTCATCATACATTCTTTCAATCAGGGTGCAGTACTTTCTTGATAAACCTTTGGCATATAATTTGTAGAGAAGCGCTCTTAGATCCACGTTATCAAATGCTGCCTATAAGTGTGTAGAGCTTGCAGCCTCTTGCGAGGTAGGACTCAACTATACTCCTTAGGACGAAAATGTGATCAACCGTTGAATATCCTGATCTAAAACCGGCTTGGTATTTTTTAATTTTGTTATTACAATTAATGTACCTTGTCAGTCGTTTTTGCCAAATTTCGGTGAAGGCTTAATAAGAAGCGTTGAGGAAGGAGATGCCTCTGTGATTTGTCGGATCTGCCTTGTTGCCTTTTTTAAAAATTCGAAAAATAAGCGATTCTTTGAATTCCTTGGGAATCTCTCCACTCTCCACAACCTTATTAAATAACGTGGTTAATTGTTTAACGAGATCTGGGTTACCGTATTTGTAGAACTCTGTTGGTATTCTATCAGGCCATGGTGCTTTTCCATCTTTGAATCCTTTTAAGGCTGAAATGACTTCAAGTTCCGTTATTTCGCAGTCCAAAATCTCGTCTATAAACGCTGGCGCCGAGTATTGAAAAGTGCTTATTGTGGTTTCTGGATTAAGAATACTAATGAAGTGTGCAGCTAGTACCTCAGGGCTTAATTCCTTGTTAATAACAAATTTTTTTCCGACGAAGTTTTACATAACGCTAATCTTAAAGCTTGGGATTCGTGACATGCTATTTTCTTCTTCTTACAAAATCGTTTGTAGTTTAAATTTGTTTGTATACATCTTTCCCTAAAAATATCCTGATATTCATTATGAAACTGTTTGAGGCATGTGAAGGAATGTTTTCTCGCTCTCATACAGTCCTCATCGAACCATGGCTGTTTTATTCTTCGTCCTTCATTGCGAGCCGAATAATCCCCGTTGTTGTTTGAAGGATATGCTTCATTAATTGAATCTCTTAGTTGTCCAAAGTTATCTGTTTCTCGTGAAAGTAAAATCATACCTAAGTTTCTATCGTAAGTAGTTGCATGCTTTTCTTTCCATTTTAGCATTGGTATAATTTTCATCTCTCTTATCACCTTGATGCCAAATGAGCACAATAGGTAGGTGTTCAGAATAGGGTACATGATCAACCTCCAGGTCCTTAGCATACGAAATTTTAATTTGAAATTGTACTGTCAAAAAAATACGAAACACCATTTATTGTTAAGTATTAATACAGTTTTGTTTTATTAAAATTTTTAATTCCACTAACAAAGCAAAGCTAATTCCAATTCCTTGGATTAGATTTTGGTTTGATAATATGCATTTACATTGAGAACCCAAAGGGCTGTAGATGAAATACAATTCTTGGTATTTCGATGTAATAGAAATTAATATCCACATACATATTGATTATTAACAATTAATATCATAAACACGGATTGCAATCAACACGTTCATTATCTTAGTTGTTAATATAATCCAATGTTAGCTGGAATTAAGTGAAACATTGTGGTGACATTTATTTGGCTACATTTAACCCCATATAGTAGGTATGTATCCTTTCTGATACAAAACAATCCCTGTGTGTACATTAATTTAACCCCTGAATGTAGGTAGTGTTTCGATATTCTTATCATCTGGGTAATATCTACTATAGATGTAGTATTGTATGTTCAAACACACTTAGACACTTAGATTTAGTTGCAAAACAAGTAGAGTATTGATAAGCAACCGTCGATTATTAGGTAGTATTTAATATTTACTACAATTGATTAGTGTAAGGCTTATCATCAAGTTATTAATACGGTCACAAAAAAATGATTTTTTATATAAAATAAATTTCGTAATCAATAAAGAAAAGATGTACTACCAAGAAGAGAAAGTTCAAGGTATTTGTTCAAGAAGTTCTCGAGAGTATTTTCTTTTCCTCTTAAAAATTTGAAAATGTTTATATTTTATTCCAGATAGTACCCAAACGGACCCTATAATTTTTAATATCATTTAAAAGTCAACAAAAGTCAACTAGTTTCATAATTCGGTCAGTGATATACATTTTTTTAATTATTTTTCTTTTATTTAAATAACTGTGGGTCACTGTTACGTATGAGTAACCTATTTTTATTGAACATTTTAAAAGTAATAAAGGTTTTTCTATCCCTAGCTTATTAATCAGACGAGTTATAATTTGTTGAAAATTGCGCAACCTTTTATAATGATGAAATTTTGTATGCAGAATATTGCACGTTGGTTTCTCAAAAATATTTTTTTCTTAGATTATGTGCATTAGGGTGTGATTCAAAAAAACAAAAAATAAAATTCTCCCGGCACGAAGCTCAAAAGTTTTGTCTAGGCTAAAAAATGAGCCTTGCAAAAAATAAACTTTTTGTTTGCCATACAAATTGCACTGGGATTTTCTGCTGTTTCACGAACGCTACGCCGCCGCCGCCGTACAGTTCCTATATAATTCCGGGCAGTAACAAAAAAATTATCCCTGTCTCGGATAATTTACTTCACAGCATTTATTATGATGCAAACTGTTGACAGCAACATTGGTTATAACATGCAAAAAGTCCCTACAAATTCCATAGAGAAATTGCCACCATAAAGAATAAACTAAATTGTAAAGCAGTTTTTTTGGTATTTTACAAAATACGAAGATCTTCTTGTATGCTTAAAATGGACAATTTTCTCAAAACTCTACTTAAAATGGAAAAATATATTAGCATTTAAAGCGTAAAAATCGCAGGCAAACAACTTCTTGCAACCAAATATAAATTAAATCGCATTTTTAGCACTAACCATTATTGCTTGAATGAAAAAAAAAAACAGCATTTTACGTGTTGTCATGTGCGTGACTCAAAAAAGATTTCTTAAATATAAAAAAAAAAAGAAAGATGTGAAGAAAATAGAGAAAATTGTTTTGAAAATTTAATTTTTCTTTAACCGTTCAACAATAAGCTAGACTTAAAGCAAAAATCTATTACCTTCTAAATTTTTGTTTTTAATAAAACTCTTTTAGGAATAAATGTAATTTCTCGTCAAATTTCGCGTGAGTGAATTTTAACGTACGAAAGTTGTTGGGCCAGTGAATAAAATTCTTGGCATTAAAAGTTTTTTACTATGCATGCAACCGCAATCAAACCCACATTACGTCGCGTTCCAGTATTAAAAAATACTTCTAAATTATGTTTCGTTCTTCACTAATTCTTCAGCAGCATCACGCGGCCGTGCTCTGTTTATGGTTTGCACATTCGACGTGGAGATCTAAAATTCGTCCTTCAATGTTTATTTACATTTTTGTCGAGTAGTTATCCCAACGATAGAAGCCCCGATAGGACCTTTCCAAAGTTGATGGTGCACAGCCATACTGCAGTTTTTTCGGTACTGCAGTTGATTAATTTTTGCATGACACTTGAATTCCACCCTAAATTTCTTGAGTCTTTTAACTTACAAAAGTACTTTGACTGTAAAACAACAGTCAGCAATCAGTTCAAAATACTGATAATGAAAGTTAATTAACTAAGGTACGTTTTGACTAGTTTTATTTAGTTTTAGTTTTAGTTTTAGTTTTAGTTTTTGTTTTAATTGACTTTTATTTCATACATAATTTACAAAGATAAGATGAGATAATCTAAGCCTAATTGGTTTGGCCTGAGGCCGTCTACCAGGTTGACAACATATTAAGTAAATATACTTGATCTAAATTTAAAAATCTTCCTCTACAATGCGTTTTCTGCAACTTAATGCAGCTATGGTGTAGTAGGACATCCCATCCTTTTTCGCCGTTTAAAATACTGAGTGTCTCACCTTCCTCTAAAGTGTTTCTTCCAAATATCTTAGCGCGAAATTCTTTCATTATAGGACATACTGCAAGAAAATGAAAAATATCTTTTCTTAAGTTCATGTTGCATAGGTCACACAGTATTGGTAGATCAGATCTGTGGGGTACAAAATTTAAGCTAAGTAATTCTCCTCTAATTTTGAATATTGTACCGATTTTGTGTACAGAGAAGCAGTTCAGGAAATATGTCTTTACTAGTTTTAGTCTTCTAGTCAGTAGAAAGTTTTTGTACTATTTTGTGTAAAATTTTAGTATGTATGTTAATGGACTAAAGTCAATTAACTGTTGACAGATTGCATGTTATATTTTACATGCCAAATGCAAGATGCCACATGCAGTCAGTATTTTAGTACTGACTGCAAACTGCTTATTTTGCAGTTAAAGTTCATAGCAGCACCATTAACTTGCAGTAAAAATTAAATTCAACTAACTGCTACTTAATTGACTCCATTACCAATTAACTGCAGTATTTTAAAGCTCTGGTATACACCATTAAGTTGTTCAACTTGACTAGAACTAGTGCCACTACCGTTGGTGCCATCGAGAGAATTCTTCCACTACCGTCTCATCTGTTATGAACACTCCTTCATTTTTATTGGAAGGGGCTGGATTCCAGGGGGGGGGGCAAGTTTGAGGGGTTTTAATTAGTAGTAAAATACTTCTCCACTTGGATCGTGGCAGAAAGAAGTTCATCGCTTGCATAACTCTAAGTAATAATCTCCGAATGTCCCTCAACCACATCAAACCTTACACCCGTGAAGACGCGGTAAGCATATCAAAGCAAAGCTTGTATCTTCTATTGGTTCTGCTACATATTTAAATGCTTATTTCCAGTGACATGCGTAATGCGTATCCAGTTCTTGACTTAAACTATTACCTGGCAGTGGTTTAAACTCGAGTTCAGTTTATAAGCTCACTAGTTTCTCTTTAAGCTCTTCGATTTCCAGTAACTTCTGTGGCAAAGAGAAGAGACTGAACAGAATTTTCATTTCGCTAAAATCTTCACTGAAAAATATTATTATATCTTCAACGCGTTTGATCCTTAAAGCTTGAACAAATTCTGCATAAACAATATCCAGCATTTCGTTTGGATACACCCTTACAATGGCACCTTTAATACCAATTTAACCCCATTATCAGGTCTGTTAACTAAAGTATAGTCTAGCTTCATTGGTAAAATGTAACAATTCATTCATTTCATTGAACAACAAATAAATTGACACTGCGAATTAAGTAATCTCAATAATAGCCCTAACACAATGGACATCAGATCAATTGACAAAATTAAAACTACTATATACATCCATTTGGGTTAATCCGTACGATGCATATAATAGACCTTCGATTTCGTGCTTTTACAAACACACAAGCGTACGCACACACAACTCAACTACGACTACTCCCAAACGAAACCCATTCCCAAAACAAATTAGTTAATGAAATAATGTCGAGCGATAGCAACGATACTAATTCATTAAATTGGTTGACTAATCCCCTTTGTCCCTTCGACGATATACCAAGTTTTTGCCACCGACCCCGATTCCTGGAACTCTATGGCCAAATATATATGTGTTCATCCATTTTGTTAATTTCATTAGCATCTGATTCCGTCCAAAGCGAGACACTCATTCTGAAAATCATCTCTCTACTACTAACAGTATACAGTTGATTCTCCTTCTACCTATAAGCTAAAGTTACGATCTTACATCCTTGTAACTACAAATGTTCGAATTGAATCGAAATAAGGTTGTCTTCCAAAGTTTCAATACAAGGAAGTGTAGTGGTAGAGGTATAGGGGATAAGTTGGAGATACATCGTGATGTCAAGGTGCAAATCTTGTCCCATGGCGTTGGTGGTTACTTGGAGTCAGAGTCAGGTCATGGTTAACGGTTATAAGGTGAGGAAAGACGCTAGGACATATTACACAGTGTCTATCGGAAAGTATATTCGATTTGCCAATAAATTGGGAATATTGATTTAAGCATTAGGGAGAGGTTGAACGTTACTGGTCTTCGTCTTCGTCGTCGTTCGTTGATCTCTGATTAGTACTCAATTTCATTTGCCATTTACCAATACTGTCGCTGGTTTTTGTTTTCTTTATTTCATTTTGCCTCACTGATATGATTAAACAGGCCCGCAGTTTAGGGTTAAAGCGCCCGATGGTTATAATGGTTCCATTTTTAACAATTTCTATGCTATTTTTTGGCCTTATTGCTTTGCCTTTTTTGTGCAAAATGCGCTAACCATGTAAGGTGACGTAATAGTTCCCTTCGCCGTGCTTGCAGTTTTCTCATTCAGCAACGTCTCCGATAAGCTTTGTGGTCCAGCACCTTCTGCCTTTTGACTTCCACCGTTCTTGCAACTTCTGATGTGAAAGCAAGCGCTTTGGCTTTCGTAATTGCCGCTTCCATTCCAATTTCTATCTTTTTGTCGTAGACGTACTTCATTTCTGGCGGTAGAAGGTCAATGGGATTCATTCCTGCGACTACAAGGGTAGCTGGTTCCGACACCGTTCGGTAGGAGCTAGTTACTCTACTGCTCTGTACTGCTACCATCTGCTTCTGGTCTGAGTTTATTGGCCCCAAATCTCACATCCATTTAAGAGAATGGCAAGTTTGGTTGCAATCAAAAGTCGTCGGTTGTTGGCAGTCGGACCCCCAACGTTACTGCCTGGGTGCTCCGACGATCATTGGATAACACCTTTAACCCCCATCTAGTCATTGAAGACAAGACTTTCTCTGCTTTCCGTACTCTCTCGCCTGGTGTTAAAGATTTATTAGGCTGGAGAATCGATTTTAATTCTAAATAACCTCGTCATTACAGCTGCAGGCCCTGCTCCTTAAAGAACTTTCCATGTCACACGATTTCATTATTCGTCCTACGTTTCATTCCCGCACTGGAATCGTTTGTTGAAGGTTTCCGGCGGCGAGCTATAAGCTTGGTGTGACCAAGTCTTTCATGGTGTCATCCGTTGACCATTTTATCAGTGACTGGTAAAGTTATACATATTCAACTTTTTCATTAAACAGAGGCTACCAGCTACTGAAGTGGAACCCATTAAACTTTTCCTGTTAGACAGTGTTTGGCACCAGAAAAGAGTACACCGTGCTTTAAAACTGTGTCCAGGTTACAAAGTTTCTTGATTTCATGATGGAAAAAGCTCAGTTAAGCTTATAAACACATCTTTAAACGGATCTGTCACTGGGTGAATTATATAGTTAATTTTACACCCTGGAACCGCATGTAAGGTAGCCTTGTTCGTTAATCCTTTCGTAAAATTTTCGAACATCACCCCTTCCGCTTAATGTGATTTTGAAATTTATATGCGCAAGAGAGTGTGAATCGTATGACACAGAAAAAAATGAGGTTTATGAACCTAAGCAGTGCAGTTCAATTAAGGGCATTGTCACATCAAAACCTGACAGAAGACTAAGGCTGCAGCTGCGATTTTCTCAGTTAAATTTTCACTACTAACCAGCATCGTCTTCCATACAAGTGAAAGAAGTTGCCATCTTCCAATGGAAGAGTTAGGTCTCGATCGATTCGGAACTTTCGGGAAAGTGAAATCATAAAATATTCAACTCACTTCGCACTGCCTGAAAAGGCAAACAACTTTTGGTTCCCAAAATACACTTACTCTTTGCGGTGTGCCTGTGCTCTGGTGTACCTAAATGGGTCTGTTATTTCAAAACTTCGTAATTTTTGAACAAATGCGTCCCTGTGTCCTGTTCTTTTTGAAAAAAAGTTTTCTTTTTTCTTATATTCTTTATCCTCGCCTAAACCATCAAATTCGTCTTCGTTGTCAAGTCAAGTCGAGTCGTCTGCCGGCGGCGGCGGCGGTGGCGGCGGCATGTCGTCTCTCCCCAAAACGATAAGACGTCCGTCGGTCGGACTATTTGCTTAATTAACTCCATCATGATGGCCATGTTATATTTTTATTAGATTTTCGTTTATGTATGTTTTTTTTTTGTAGTTGTCGTTGTTATGTTCTTGCTTTTGTATATCGTGTCTGTGTGTTGTCACTCCGCAGGGATCACATCAATTAACGAATTAATAGAAACAAATGGGTGTGTGATACTAGAAATAATTACCAGAGTATACGGCCATCACTCGGAATGGGAGCACTTGATTGATATTAAAAATGAAAATTCATCAGTTAATCAACTTAATTGGTAATTACACCAGAGACAGCAAAGTGCCATAATATTTTGTTTTCGAAATGGTTTGGTTTGGTTAAATGAAACAAACAATCTGTTTTTCCGGAGGGCAGATTCATCATTGTGATGCAAGCTGAGTGACATGATTAAAGTATACCATCGCGATGGTGGGGTTGTGTCGGTAGCAGAGCTGCAGCAGTGACACATTAATAGAAACATCATTGGGAGTCATTTTGCTAATTAATTCGCCAGCAAGAAAAAAGGAGCTGAATTATAAAAAGCAGTCAGGAAATGCAGATTATGTTTTCCTTTTTTTTTATTTTGGTTTAATTGCAGTTATGGGTGTCAGTTATAGTGGATTGCTTTTTGTCTTGGTTGTAGTAGATGATATGCCTCAGGGTATTTAGTTCATTTAATTGATTAGTTTTAGTAGTTTGATTGGTATCTCAATTAAAATGTTAAGGTTAATGTTAAAATTAATTAAATAAATCTTTGTTGCTGAAGCGCACTCTTAAAGGCTTTTTGCTTTTTTTTTTCTTTAAAGATTGAAAGCATTTTGTATTGTACTTAATATTTGGTTTGATGAATTCACTAATGTTATGCCTATCTAGATAGTGTTGGTATCAAAGTTTTCATGCGATTGCAGATAGGGAAAAAACGGGAATTTTTAATTAATAATGCACCAATTTAAAAACTTTAAATACCTACGTTTTCTTGCAAAATCGTGTTTTTTTAATTCATAAAATAATTTAGTATTTTTGGAAAGGTCTTTTGATTGTATGTATTAGATGTCGAGTTCTTAGGTGGGAAGTTTGGAAGTTAAAGTGCAATTTCAAAAAGGTTTTCTCTCACCAGATCTCTAACCACTTACGAGGTCATAATTTATTATCTCCCGTATAATCAGGTTTTTGGGCAAGGCATAGCTGCTCTATGGCAGTGGTAAAAGTTCTCGATGATATCACCGTCCAGTTTGATCAAGGTATGTATGTTAACGCTGCTATGTTTGCTGGACTTTACAAAAGCATTTAACCGAGTCAATCACGGTATTTTATGTAAGAAGCTCAATTTATATTTCGGTTTCAGTATTAGGTCGGTTTGTCTTATTGAAGATTACTTGACACACCCTTGTCGAAGAGTTAAAATTGGTGATACTACTTTCTCTGACTTTGTTGACTTGGTTGCTGCCGTACCACAGGGCTCAATTTTGGGTCCTATTTCATTTTGTATGTTTATCAATGACCTACCGCTATTATGTAAAAATGTAATTCTGCGTCTCTATGCAGATGATGCTCAAATTTATCTTTCTCGACCCTTTAACTTATTGGAGGACTTATCTTGCTGAATGAATGAAGATGTGAAAGAAATTTACAAATGGACTTTTAGTAGTGTCTTAGCGCTAAACTCAACAAAATCTCAAATAATTGCCATTTCAAAACTGAAATTTTATCCAACGAATCTTCCACCTGTGATTGTATTGCATTTTCAAATTCAGTTAATGAGTAAGGTTACTAGCCTTGGTTTTGAAATTGTTCGTTAGTTTGCGAAGATTTGATCATTTTTCTCAATACCATCAATTAATACTAGAATGTACTCTTGAATAATTTCTAGATGCTATTAGAATTTGTATTTTTCTATTTTGTGTGCCGTTCGTTACTTTTCAAAATTTTAAGACAAATATTTCAGCTCAAATTAAAATTTGATTGTTCAAAGAGCAAAACCACATGCTATTTCTAGAAGAAACTTCAACTGAAAGGATGTGCGGGTTAGAATTATATGTAAGAGACTTGGAGAACATTTGTTTTTAATTTATTTCAAGCAATATAAGCCTTTGAGAGCATACAAATTGCATTTTTTTTAATTACGTAGATATAATATTTTATTCAATATCTTTGAAAAGAATCTTTCGCTTCTTCAATAGATAAAAACGCTTGAGAAATTTAACCTATGTATAAGAAACATGCTATTATCATCATCATCAATAATAATAGTAATATAAGTAGGTAAACATTATTAAAATTGTTGTTACATCTACCTAAAGAAAGTATATGAAGTATTATATCATTATGTATCATTATGCGTAGTTGTAGGTACATTTCTTATGAATTAATTCAAATTGAAATTAAAATTATCTTAGGTCTTACTTGAAAGTTAGTGGTAGTCTTCGCTCTACAATTATATTTTGATGTGTGTCATGGCTCTGAGCTGCGGTCAAATTTTGACCGCTCGGTGGTACTAGTTAAATAGAATTGAGTACATATTTATCGTCACTTAAAAAAAAATAAAAAACGCATTTATCTAAAAATTCTGAAAATGTATATGTACATCAATTACAGTAACGACTGCGCAGCGTAGGCAAGAATATTTTATGTTTGAGGACCTTAGGTACAAAAGATGACAGAAATTGAGAACTGATGAAAGAAAAGTAGAACAAATTTTTTTATATTTATACCGAAATCGAAGAAAATCCGACACATAGACGACAGTAACAGACCGAAAGACAACGCAATGTATGACGAAAGTCAACTTTTTTTCATACCAGCATAATGTTAATTTTAAACAAAAACTCGAAAAAATTTTGAGCAATAAACCAAACAAAATCTTCATCAGGCGAATGTGAGGTACTACATTCAAACACTTTAAGCACAGATTTGCTAAGGGTTTCTCAAAACCTAAGGACAAAACAATTTTTCGGTCCTACAAATTACAGCATTTGTGGTATTGTAAGAGATGTTTACTCTCCGCATACACCACTGAAAACTCAACTAAGGATTATTAAATAGGTATACTCCCCAGAAAACGAGCTTCACTAATCAAAACAAAGTAAAGAAGCAAGGCACTTAAACGCTTTTTCTAAAGGCAAGGCCTATCAATTTTTTGCCGTCCTAGACATACGTACAAACATGGAAGTACAATCATTATAATGTTGCATGCCACACATAACAGACTACACCTCTAGCTCATTGCTACCAACATGCACAGACAAACACCGCCAAGCCGACCGCTCTCATATACGCAAACATAAAAGATCAAATAAAAGATTATTGAAAGTATCACTTAGAGGAGGTTAATTAAAATTAATGACGTCATAATACATGCAATATGCATGTTAAATTTAATTAAACACACATGAATGTCTACCTTTGAAAAATACAATGTCTTCCTATGTATGTACATACTTATGCATATAAGTTATCTACCTATAACGTATAAAACCGCCTTCACACGAGAAAGTTATAAAGCCATTATAAATATACTTATGCATATATTTAAAAAAAAAAATAAAAAAAAACATGAATTTGTATGAATGTACGAAGTACGCAGATGAATAATTATTTTGTTCCAAGTGAAGAGCAAGAGCATATACAAAAGAAAAAAAAAATCGAAGAACATTAAGCCCTAGTGATTAGTGTGACCGTACAGTACAGAAAACTAGCCTTGCAGCCTGTAACACATATAAAAAATATGTAATACTTTGCTTCTTACAATGTGCCATTCTGATCTTGAAAATGTATTCTTGTCAAATGTACAGAACGAAGAAATGCTTCTGCATAGAAGTACAAGTTACAATTGAACCAGTTATTGCAGTAGACTTTAACGCATCCATTGCCTAGGGGTGTTGGTTCAATTCCAAGAAACACATTTTTTAGCGGTAATTCTAGTTAGGCTCCAAAAATATAGAAATTGCATTTCATCCAACCCGTTCGGGCGAATGGTTGTCAATACTTTCTGCCTGCGACGACAAATAGCACTTTTTAAGACGCAATGGGTTAACAGAGACTCGTTTGGTGAAGGATCAGCGAATTGAAGAGCAGTTTACAGTGCCACTTTGTTTAAAATGTGAAAGTGTTTGGCATTAGAGTTGGCTCCTCGAAAAACTGAAGAAATTTCATTCTTCAATCACAATCAGGAGAACTGAAGACAAAATTCTTAAGCTTTATAGTGATGTGACATGTGAGGGAAGGAATAAAGAAGATACGCATCGGAAAAAAAGATCACGTCTTTACAAACAAACATTTTATAACCTTCTTCCCAAAACCTACAAGCAATGTACTAAGAATGAACCCTACGAGATCTATTGCAGTCGAAATTAGACAGACATATATTTTTATGACATCACTTCTGGAAACAGACTTACTAAATTTGTAGTAAAAAAGAACAACAGCAATTGGAGGTCTCCTAAAGGCACTCCTCCAGCATACTGAATTTGTATATCTTCAAATGAGCTAACATCGACTTAAACTAATGCTCGGTTCGGTTTTAAGGTCAGGAACTACAAAAGAAATTTCAAAACTACATTCCACAGTCTATGCAAAAGCAGACAGACTAAAGAATTAAAGGTTTCTAATTTCAACTAAGTGAAATGAGAACAAATCAGACACTGAAGCAGATAGGGTTCTCCTGGCTCATCTATAAAATGTTATCAAAGAGGAAGTAAGGCTAATCACTGGATCCTCACAAACCATCTTTCTTAATTGAATATAAAATAGTTTTAACCGTTTTGTCCTGGGGTCTTCAATATTGCGATTATCTAAATCCGTAGCTTGTTTTATAACACATGCATTTTTCCTCGTACCACAACCTCAAACTTGACGCACAAGATATACAATAAAACCACACTTAGTAGATTGACCTGACTACAACTAGTGACAATACCTTGGGTTCTATCTAGAATTCTTCCATTAAAGCCTCACCCTTTGGGGTTGCCTTAGTAGGAAAAATTCTTTGTTAGGGGGTAGCGACCACCTACTCCACTATTACCTATATCAACCATGGACAGCCCTTCTGCATAAACAATTTCTTCGATTGCTATTAGTCTTATAGTGGTGGAAACTGTCTTAGTGGATGACTGAAGACCTAGAGAATGGCCTGGCTGCAGAGGAGTTTAGTCAGTAGACAAATCATCGAGCTATTTAACAACGTTTTAGTGCTCAGGCAGTAACAAGCGAATGATAATTGAAACTCCAGCAGCTAATACTTCGCACAAAGGAAGAGGGTCCTAGAACTACACGAAGACTTCAATTTCAATGACGCACTGTCATGACTTGAGCTGAACTTCTGTCAAAGTTTAAGCAGCGGTGAGCGTTAGTGTTGAACTTTAAAAACTAAAGTTTCGAAATAGCAAACAGGTCTTAACATTGTATTAATCTTTAAAAAAAACAACCTACATCAGCTTGAAGATGCATACCATTCGTGTTATCAATGTTAAATGAATTACAAAAAAAAAAAGTGCAAATGGTAACACCATTCTGAGATATTAAGTGCATTCTATTGAAAAGAAAGAAAGATACCTGCTACCTGCTCTCTATACACCTACATCTACACTACACCTTTTTTAATTGTCCAAAGCGGATTGAATAGTTCTTCACAATTCAGCAGCCCGATGGATTCTTCAACGTTAAGTCCTTGGATAATTTGCGTCCTCTTCAAGTATACTATATGGGAGAGGTGCATGGTAGAACATCAGAAAGCACGCAAATTAATTCCACACGATTCACTGCTCGTCCAGCTGGGTACACGTTCGACGTTCCGTTCGTTCGTTCGTTGGTTTGTACATTCGAGATATGGCGCAAGTAGGAACAGGAAGGTGCACTCGGGCACAAGTAGATAGATGCCAATAGGTACACTGCACTCGGTGTCAGTGTTGCATGATGTGCATGATGTGGAGACAGATGATGGAGAAACTGCAATTGCGGCTGGAGGAGCATGAGAAATAAATAACTCGCCCGCACATTCTGCAAAGGGGTTTCATGTCTCCCACATGCATTTGGCTTAACGCAAATCCACCACCTTCAATCGATAGCAGCAATTATAGCCGATATTTTATTGAACGCTTGATGAATTTTTAATAGTGGATACCTCGAATACATCACCGTTATATGGTGGCTTCTTTTCTCTGGGCTCTGGCCCAGTCCCAACTTTGTTCCTCATTCCCTTCTCCCCTTTTAAGTCTGGTCGGTCTATTCCGGCTCCATCAGGGATGATACCGTTGCTGGTTAGTATACATTGGTACCGACTGGTTGAACTGTGAAGTGTAGTGGCGACTATGGTGGCTCCATTTGGTCTCTCCACTCCTGGCATTGCAATGTTGCTGCTGGAGAATTTCTGTTAATTGAATACCAAAGTGATTCCTTGTTCAATTGAAAACTCATTGTTATTGGGAATGATGTATTATGGGTTGTGTCCTGTCGGTATTGGATGTGATATTTCTCAATTTATTAATGGCTCATGATGATGTCACAGTGCGATTGCGATTATTTGCAGAAATATTTTCGATGCGAATTTGGGTTTTATGGGGGTGCTCCATTATGTTTCTGCTTGGTGTGCTTATGTTGGTGATGTCTGATAGGCGGAGGGTGGGGGAAGAACTTCATTTATTACTTTGTCCCGTATAAACATGGTTCTTTGGTTTCAATTAAATAAATATTTTTGTTGGCTTTTGGAATTTCAGTTATACGAGAGAACAGAAAAGAATAAATTGATCATCCCTCCTTTGATCGGTTACCTGTTTATATAAAACATTATTTCGTTATTGCTGGGAAGCAGACGAATAGTTGTATTTGTATGAGTGAATTTAGATCATTGTCAGTCAAATGCGGGCTGTTTTTAACTTTCAAATTTTTATTTTTTTTTTTTTTGATTTCAGAAAATGATTCCAGAAAATAAATATTTGTTTGTTTTCAGTTATACCAAGAAAAAAATGTCTTGCACGTTGGACACTTTACCAGAGTATAAAGTTATTTCTCCACTCTGGGATTACGAAAACACTTTTGCAAATGTATTTTACGCAGTTCGACCGGTTATTATTTAAAGAGCTCCCCACGTCCATACATTTTGTACACATAATTTATCGCAATATTTTGTCTGAAAAATTAATTAATTAATTTAGACTGGAAAGAATAGGTTTTAGTTAGTTTACAATTTTTCAGTATTTTTTATTTTATTTCTTTCACATTTAAGACTTTAGTAAACAACAAACAAAACAAAAAAAAAAACGTACAATCTTCTTCTAAAATCAAATAACTAAAAAGTGTTTGAAAAACAAAAACCTCTTTTTAGTCAAATATAATGGTCCGGAAAATAATTTGATTAAAAATGCTTAGTTTCGATTTTGGTTTCAAACATTATAATACCATAAATCTGAAGATAAACATCAAAACCATTTTAATATTATGTGAAAAAAGTAAGAAGTATCCTCGAAAGTAGTACGGCAAACAACTATTGCGAAATTGGTCATTTTGAAAAAAGTGAACCGATCTTTATTATATCAAATGTATTGGATTGAGCGGATAGGTTGTTGAACCAAAGATGTAGCTACTATTTTTTAATTTTACCTATTTTCTTTTAATTTTACCTAAAATTTTGTATGTGCTTCATTTTTGATGTCTTAGACATGATAAATGATCATAAAATTTGCGTTTTAGCCTTTTTTTCGAACATTTTTGTTCAAACATTTGGAAAAATATTTTTTAAGTATGACATTTTTAAGTAATTATTCATCGAAATCGAAGACAAAATACCTTACAACATTTAATGGAAAGTGTTGACACTTAAATCACAAAAGGCACAAAACCCAAAGTCCCGAAAACTCAAAATCCC
Organism: Meliscaeva auricollis; assembly: GCA_948107695.1. Classification (NCBI taxonomy): domain Eukaryota; kingdom Metazoa; phylum Arthropoda; class Insecta; order Diptera; family Syrphidae; genus Meliscaeva; species Meliscaeva auricollis. Next base: position 30,213,023 of record OX403618.1, read on the forward strand.
TAAAACCCCGAATCCCGAAATCCCAAATGCCTGAAACCCCAGAATGACGAAAACCCGAAAACTCAAATTCACGAAAACCTAAAATCCCGTACTTAGATTTAAACGGGTTCCCGAAATATTACATTATGTCAAGCTCAAATTTTGTAACTTTTATTAAACAATTACAAAAAATAATCATTTAAAAAATAAAAATGAAAAAAAAACTTCGAAAAACGAAACACAACACAATAATAAATCAGCCAAAGACTAATATATATGTTAAAATTGTAAAAAATCCCAGATAAAAAGTTTATGTTTCCGTTGCGAGGCAATTTTTTGATCCGTTTTTCTTTGAACGTAAACTGTATTCAAAGAAAAGGTCTACACGAGATAATTTGTCGATTCAAAGTTTGTCAACTCTTTAGTATTTTTCAAACTTTTTTTCCTTTTATTTTTTTAAGTAAATAAATTTATTCTTGCAAAAATTTCTTTTTTTTTTCAAGTAGTAACCTGGAAAGAGTTAGGCCAAATCATATTGATAATAATTTTTTTTTTATTTATTCTCCTTTGTTTTTTCCCCATTTATATACTGGGCATCAATTTATTTATTTACATCAAATTATATATCCGAAAGATTCTATAAAATTAGCAAATTTTTCATTTTATAGAATTTATCGGGATTTTATCGGATATCGGATTTAAGGTTTTTTTGGATTCTGCTTTTATTGGATTTTGGGCTTTCGAGATTTTGGATTTTCTGGATTATAGATTTTCGTGATTTTGGTTATGTTTTCTGGTTTTTGGGTTTTTGGAATTTCCTTTTCCAATATTAATATTGCAATTTAAGGTTAAGCTATGTACGATTGTAGGTATACGGTGCCCCACAGAGCACATTCACTACCACAGACGAATACCATGGGTTCCTGGGGTCATTCTAAGGCGAAAGACGTAAGGGGAAATTTTCGTTTCATTTTCTCCTCCTCTTCGAGTCATAACAGTTTATCTGATTTTGGTATTGTTTTCCTTTCAATGGCCACATCTTTGCATATAAGACAAGCAGATCGAAAAAAATTCAAAATAATTTAATAATTTATAATTTTAAATAAAAAATTAATAAAAAACTACTTCTATTTTTCTTACTCACACCAGATCAAAAATGCTGTTTTATTAATTTGTATTTAAAATATAAAATTATTTTTAATTTCACTCAGTTTGTTTTTTTTTTGAAGAATTATGACCATTAATCTTTTTATGCAATCAAATGAATGTTTTCTTTGGAAAGAAAATAAACTAGGATTTTATAATTACTACTTGCATATTAACGTGTTTTTTTTTTATAAAAAAAGGATATAAAAGTAAGAAAACAGCTTGAATAAACAATAAAACATTTTGGGAAAACCGTTACTTGCAAATTATTGATGCAGTTTATTCAGTATGATGTCCAAACCCCAAATGGAATTCTTTGGAACTTTTAGGACATTAGTAAAATATTTCCACCAATGAAAATGCTGTTAAGTATTTTGTCTCAGGCATGTCCCTTTTTGTGGATTTCGAAAAAGGTGATTGTAGGGCAATTGGCCAAGACTTGGCACAAAATACACTTTTTATGTCAAAATATGGACCGTCAATGATCTATCGAGCCATGTATTGACCGATTTCATTAAACGAAACCAAGTTTTTGTATTACTTTGACATTTTTTATCACTCAAGCCATGGGAAACAAGGAATGTCAAAATGGCAAATGTCAACAAAACTAAATAAATTTTTAAACGGTTGAAAAATCCACGTTCAATGTAAACAATCGTCTACTGGATAAACTGTGCAATATAGGTGAATTAAAAAAAAAAAAACACTTTTTACGTAAAAATATTGTTCTTTTTTGATTTGTCAAGCCTTGCACTATCAAATTTAATTAATGATTAAATTAGTAATTTTTTGAATTGCTTAGTGTGTGTTTTATAAATAATCTAAAAAACTACTCAAAAGAAATAGAACCGAAACATTCTTCAAACTCAATTTGCTGAAATTTCGACTTGGTTTAAATATAAAAAAAATTGTTGCACAACTATCTCACGAAGTACCAATGCCTAGTGACTGACTCTCTTAACCATTTCTTCTATGCGTGTACTTAACAGAAATGCAGAAGACTTACAATTTTCTGCCAATTCCAAACGGATAGCTGATAAGAAGCATTTTTCGTGAAAATCAATCTTGGAAGTTTTGTCAATTCCTCGCTAGATGCAGTAATTCTGAAAAACAATCGAGGTGGCATAGGCTGGTAATCGAACTTGGGCCTCCGCTGCGGTGCAGCCTGATAGTCTACAGCACTAACCATTACCCCAAAGGGGACTACAACTCGGCTTGGAGATCTTTAGTTGGACACATTGCCCTTAGATACTACGTTCTATGTTTTAAGTTAATCGACCTATTTAGTTTAAGTCCAGACAAGAAAGTGCAATCTACGGAAAAATTCCAAGTGAATATTGTGATTCCATGAGCAAAGGTATTGCTAGTTCTACCTATGTGAAGTTACGAAACATATCTTTTTCTCACAGTTAAAACTCTTAAGAGCTGAAGGCAAGAAATTCTCTTTAAGTTTTGCTGTGTAAATTGTTTCTTATAAAAGTGATTCTAATATTGCTATGTAAAGAATTTGCTATGCAGTTTCATTACTTTTTTCTTCTCGGGGCTATAGTGATAGGTAAATATGTACTTGTACCTAGCAACCCTTTGTCTTTGTTTGATTGATATTAAAATCGTTGAAGCAACTTGGATCTTTTTAACTTTATCCGATCGTATTCTGATAACTAGGGAAAAGAATACAACACAAACCTTATGGACCATGGAACATGCATGCCAGCAAGAAAACCATTAACGTAATTACTACAATTAAGCTTTCGTTAACTACATCAGCGAGTTAAATGACCACTTTCCGTCTCAAATAAAACATTTCTAGTTGGAAATTTCACACCTGCCAACAATTTTCTATCCACTCTACACTCTTTCTGCCAATAATATGCCATCAACCGCACCGCGCACCGTCCACGCCGCCGCCGACTCAGCTATCGGAAAAGGATTGATTTCCTGCAATTCTGTGATATCTTTTTCTCTATAAGTACCATCACCACCAGCACAGCATTGCAATCACATGTGCACTTAATTGAAAATGCTGTGGTATTTTGAGACTTTGAAGATCGTTGCAAGATCATTACACCGGAATATCTAGAAGTGTTGCTGCCCTCTGTTCTGTTCTGATGTGCTATAGGGCTGGCTATGAGCTGGCCATGCCAGAAAGTGCGCATCATTACAGGTGATTGCTGGGCAATCGTAGCGTATCAAGATTAATGTAGTTCTATGCGAGGATAAATATCTGTTCGATGTGAGTTGATTAAGCCTCCATCAAATGGATATACGCTGGTACAATCTCAAGCGTGTGCGTCCGCGTCCAAACTCTTGGCTGCAACGACACGACACGGCGGCGGCAACGCAACGACTCAGTCCCGCATTCAACGAGTCAATTTGTCTTTTCTGTGGTAGATACTCTGTGATGGGCACAAGGATTGATTGTCACAAATGGCCAAAGGCGGTGCTGAGTTGTGGCGAAAGTTGTGCACAACCGACAGGTTCATTTGTCTGTCTTGGATGTCTGTCGAAGTCGATGTGTCTTGGGGTCCATTGTTGCCAGGCAGTGTGGGAACATAGAAATGAAGACTAATATAATGTGAGTGGGCTAGACTTTGCTTCCGATTTCTGCCAGTACTTGTCACATATCACACACCAACTTAACCGATTTTGATAAAAACATAAACTTTCATTATTCAGGAGTTTAGAGGAGTTATTCAGGAGTAAAAAGCGAAACCAACACAAAATTAACGTTTTAAATTGTATTTCCAAGTCTGGATGGAATGCTAGTGATTCACAACTTCCTCAGTTGGCAACACAGACCCAGCAGAAAAGTCAAGGAGGTTATCATAAGCCTGCTTATCCTAACCAAGTATCAGTCTATCTGTCTGATGGCTTTTGTCAAAAGATATTTTTGTATCTATATAAATGCGCACTGCACAGACAAGACATGCCAATGCGTCTGAATCGTTATGTGTGCATGTCGAAGAGTTGATATCTGTGAAGAGTTGCATTTGCTGGAAGTTAAAGCCTCATCTAATGTACGCCGGTATTCACTTAATGAACTATGTGCAGAGATACGAAAAGGCGTTTGCGTTGAGTATATAGCGTGTCACAAGAATTCCAGACCACCACATGATATTTTTTTTTATTTTTATGGTTTCAATTGCTTGTCGGCCACTGACAAAGTGGCAGTTGATGAGGTTGGTGTTTGGTTCTTTGTTAGGCTGGAATGCAACTCTATTGATGATTTGGAGCAATTACTGGTAATGTTTTGTGCTTGAATTGAAGAATTTGCTAGGGATGCAAGAATCAACAAGAGTTGAATTCTCTGTTAATTGGACGTCTCATAGACTCTTCGGTAATCAGTACTAACTATGTTTTGAAATATACACTAATGAAGGTTAGTTATAATTATGGTATCATTTTTTTTTAGTGTCTACTAATGATTTGCCTTTATTAAGCTTCAAAAATATGGTTTTTCAAGCTCAAGTAGTAGGTTGAATAGAATACCATTTCTTCAATTATAATTGATATATTCTAGCCTTGATTATATTTTTATAATTGTAGTCCCAATTTGCCAATAGTTAAATAAAGCTCAGCTAAGCAACTAACAAAAATAAACTCCATATACAATACATAGGCTTTAACGGAGCTTTACCTGACTATTGAAAAATTTGAAAAATTGGGGCTTAAAGGATTGTTCTTTTGTTGATAATTAAAAACAAGTACTAGGCCCAACTTGGTACCGAGTATTAGTTAGGACTCTGTGCAAGTTGGATCCTCAAAAGTTTCTAGTACCTGGTTATTTCTTCACAGAAGTAACAAGGTCCAAGTTCTGTCAAATTGGAACCGGGTATTATTTAGGACCCAGTTTTAGCTGGAGCTTCAAAATCGCCAATCTAAAGTTCCGTTTGTTTCTTGCGTGTCGTTTTTTTCTAAAACAAGTAAAATGTTTTTTATTATTTGTTCTACGAGTACTAGAAAATCAAGATTGTTTGTGGTAAATAGAAATCAGTTCGTTTAGGAAGTCAAGGTTTTCGGGAAAAAAAGGCACTTCGTTGCAAAGATGACTTTCAGGGGGTCAAACACGTAAATTGATACAATCGAATGAAGTCGAGACAGTCGACTATTGATATCATTGTGATTTGGTTCAATCGAAGTTTTTCAATGAAGAGCACACTGATTGAGCCGTACTAGGCACTGCGAATGTTCGAGCATATCGACTTAACTTGATTGTTTCGTGCCAAATACTCAGGTCAAGGCGAAAGCCATCTGATTTTACAAAACTATCGTCTTTTTTGTATTGCCTGGTTTTAAAATACTGCTTTTTATAATTCTGTTATTTTTTTTAAACCTGCTTGATTTGCGACTTGGGGTCAAAATTCTGTCAGCGAAAAAATACTTTTTTCAAAACTCTGCTTTCAGAATTCTATATATAAAATTCTGTTTTTCAAAATTCAGTTTTTTCATAATTCTGATTTACGAAATTCTGAAAAACATTTAAGAAACTCGTTTGGAATATGTTAAAAAGCGTGGACTTTTAACATTTTCCAAGCGAGTTTCTTAAATTATTTTCAGAATTTTGCAAAATAGAATTATGAAAAACTGAATTTTGAAAACAGAATTTTTTTGCTTGAAAAAAACCATTTCTGGTCAAACATTTTGAGTTACCGAACCTGGCCTTACGCAGTTGCCCTTTTGTCTTTTAGTGCTTTGGTCACTGTAGTGACACACAAAATAGGTAGTTTCGATTATAATAAGACTATATTTTTAAATTATTTTTGAAGGTGATTTCAAAAATTTCAATTTTGCAACGTCTGATTTTTTTCAAAAATTTGTTTATATTTTAAGATAAAAAAAAACACTAGAAAAGTGTTAAATGTGCTCTTAGACGGTGCAATGAGAGAAAAATTTAAAAAATAGTAAACGCATAATCAGTTTTTTTTTATTTTCTACTGCTTATAGTGTTATTTTTGAGGAATAAATTAGGTACTTCTGTAAGAAAACTGTGGATACATTTTTGAGTTATTAGGTCCTATTTTTGTAAAGATAGGTAAATTCTTAGTCAGATGTTGATTTTTTTGTTTTGATTGCTAGTTTATAACTCAAGATATATGGTCCGAATAGGTACTTAAGATGCTTCGGAAATAGACTTATTAATCAATACGGTTTTCGCAGCAAAAGATCTACCGGTGCAATGATGCATCATGTTTGTTTGATGATTGAGTTTGGCGTATATGACAACTTCTTTTAATTCTGTCAAATATGGTACATTTTGACTGAAAAATTAATGTTTTTAGTGATTTTTTGCATTCAAATAAAGTTGCCGCATACTTGTACCCATTTTGGAGTTGGCACCAAGCATTTTTTTTTAGATAGAAGATAGTCCGAAATACTACCAAATGTCCGGTTTTTAGCTTTTAACTCTGTCAAATATGGTACATTTTGACTGAAAAATTGTTGTTTTTAGGGTTATTTTGCATTCAAAAAAGGTTACCGCATACTTACCCCCATTTAGGAGCTGACAACCAACATTTTTCGATAGAAGAATGTTGAGGCTTAAATTCGACGCACTTTTTAGCTTTTAACTTCACCAAAATTTATACTATTGATTTAAATTAAAAAAATATTTGAGTAAGTTTTTCAATTGAACCATGTTATCAGCTTTACACTCTTAAAATTACCTTGTGATTTTTTAAGTAATTTTGCCTTTTGTTTGGCAATGTCCATATTTTCCTAAACTAAAAAGTTATTATGCATAAGGTAATGTAGTTTTTTCATTCAAACAGGGTTGCCAAGTTGATGTACCCATTTTTAAAGTGGCAATACTATGTTTTTATTTTCAGTACCAACTTATCTTTCATTTGAAACCAATTAAATCTCTAACCTTATGAGCTCAGTAATTCGACACGGTCGCCTCCCCTACTATTACCACCGCTGAAAACTGAACTTACATTGAGGATACTGAAATCCTATCAGTTCTCGGTGTGTGTTTTAATTGTTTTATTATGGAATGACCACGTACTTGAAAGTTGCAAGAAATTCTTTACTCTTTCTTATCTGGCTTCAGTCTACAAAGCATACATCTGCCCAAAGCTCTACTTTAACTCTCACATTTGGTCTGGAGCTTCTTAAACTTCCTTACATCTGTTGGATCGGATCCAAAATAAAGGGTTAGAAATTGTTAGAAACCAACGAGACCCCATCGACGAAATGGTGCTTGTCTCTCTCTTTTATATCGCTTTTTTTACAATCAATGGTGTTGTATAGTACCCATCAGTTCACCCTAGATCCAAATTCTTGGCGTACAGTAAAATATAGATATTCGTACCATACGTATGTGTAATACTTCATGAAGCTCAATACTTCCCACTCATTAGAACCTCAAAGCATTCAAAATCAATATTCATCGGTGTCTCCTTCTAAATCCTTTTTACCTCTCTTAAATGCCTGCCCTATGTTAAAACATTAAAAGGATAGCTCAAATCCCTTGAGTCCGAGTTTATTATAAAAATAATTGTACTGAAAATTATCCGTAAAAAAACATTTTTGTCTTAGCATAAGGTAACCTACCTCTACTCGCAACTAGTAAGTAGGTACTCGTAGTACGGTAAAGGAACGATGAGTTAAAATGTCCTTAACCTTGATTTTTTCCACATTGTATTCCTTTAAAAGATATTTATGTTCTTACAAGGCCAAAGCTCATTACCAATTAAATAGAAAATACAAAAACGCGATTTATACGCATGCTAACCATAACTACGTATTACAACATTCGCACTCGCTGATTCCTTTTATATTCATCACACACACACAAAATGTATCCTTTATCTCAAATATCTACTACATATTCTCATTATATTAATTAACCAAGCAATTATTTTAATTGCATTAAATTTACCCTGAAACATGTCATAATTCGATCTTATTACAAAGTTCCTCTTGCTAATGATATCGTATAGTCGTCGTCGTTGTCGTCGTTGTCATCGTGTCGTAGCCGTGCGCTGTTGCTGTTGTTGTTGTCGCAATTATTGCTGTTTGCGTTGCAATGAATTCAAAGCGCGGAGGACATTCGGATTCGGAACAGCATTCTTTTATTGTCCCTCTTTAGTTGGACCTAATTATGCCGCGCATTCATTAAAAAATACCAACTTTTCCAGGAAAACACTTGCCACATTGTGTTGCACGATTCTATATAAAACCAAACGGACACACACACACACACAGACGACACATACAAGCACAAATGTATCTTTACTGCGTATGGGAGCAAAGTGAGTATAATATCCATCAGTAATCGCACCCTGTAGTTGAATACAAACATGAAGGAGTAAGCATTGCGAATCGAAGTCAATTGCTTGATGTACGGATCACGTCATGATGGTCAATGTCGACCAAAATCGTTTGCTGCATTCTCACAACTCGAGTGAATCGGCACAGCAACCTGCAACCTGCATGCCGGCCGGCAGGCAACATCCATTCAAGGTGCATCGGTGTCCACCTCTTATAATCTTGAATCGCCTCAGGACTTATACGAATTGATGTCAGAAGGCCAGGCATTTGTACCTCGCGTTCTTAAGATAGATTTCACCAGTGTTCCTTTTCGGGTATTTTTTTGAGGAAGATATATAAAGTTTATAGAATCTTACTTTACTTTTACTTTTACTGGCGTGTACAATCCAGCAGAGTTGTAAAAACTGCATTTATTTTGGTACTGCGCAGTTAATTGAATAAAAAGTCTAAATTTTTTCAATCTTTTAACTCACAAAAGTACTTTGACTGTAAAATTAAAGTCAGCAGTCAGTACTAAAATACCGACTGAACAGTTAACAGTACTTTCTGACTGGTTTCAGTTAAAAAAAAGAAAAAGTAAAAGACATTTTCTACTGACTTGAAGAATTAAACCAGTCAAAAAGTACTACAGTTAATTAACTTTTAGTCAATTAATTGCTTACATTAACTGTACAGTCAGTATTTAAGTTCTTACTGCTAACTGCTTATTTTGCAGTTTAAATACTTAGTAGCAGTACTAACTTGCAGTAAAAATTTAAATCTCAATTAAGGAATTCAAGGCTTTGTCTTAAGTCATTAAGGATGAAAGTAACAATATGTCACCGCATTATAAAAGTGCCTTCGATAGAAACTTCTTTGGCAGGATGAAAGCAGGTTTTTTTTTTATGTTTTGTTCTTTGAATAAACAGATTTTTTTGTTTAAACAGAAACCTATATTAGAGTTAGGGTCAAAATCCAGAAAACCCAAAATCCCAAAAGGAGAGGTTCCCGAAAACCCAAAATCTCGAAAACCCAATATCCACAAGTGTCCAGAATCTCAAAAAGCAAAATCTCGAAATATGGTATAAAATACAGAATTTTGTGCAAATTGGTTTTAGAGAATCGAAAGTCCCGAAACCAAATATCCCGCGCAAATTCTTCATTTTATATAATTTTTCGGGATTTCGATTTCGGAAAATTAATCCTAAGTGAAAAGCTAAGAAGTAGAGTAGGTAGGAAGCAACATTATTACTGTACAGTGACGTTAATATCTATTTTTAAAACATATTTAGTTGTTATTGTGCTTTCAGTAATGTTTCGCTCTGAACTGTGATTGAAACAAGTTTTAAAATAAGCTTTGAATTCGATATCCCGCTTTTTATATTCCAGATTTTTTTTATAAATCACTAATTCAACATATCCACCGAGTTTTTGGTCAGTTTCCAACTTTTTGTAAAAGAGTTTGTCCCGAACACAAAATAGTTTCGAAGCATGGCACTATCGGATATTTATTCACTAATTGCTGTCCGGATGTCCGATGAAAGCATGCGTCAAAGAAATTTTGAGTTTTCGGGATTATGGATTTTCAGGATTCTGATGGATTTTCAGAATTCTAAATTTGATTATTATATCAAATAATATGATTTTAAAAATTGTGTATAAAAGGTTTTCAACTCTAAAGCACCTTTGAGCACAAAACCATTTTAAGCAACAAAAAATCACACAATTCCTTGGATTTGCTGATGAAATTCACCTTTTTCATTGTGCTCCGCAGACAGAAAGGCAACCAAGAAAACATCAACAGATTTAGCTCCTCCACTGGAATTGCATTGCGCATTCTACATAATATTCACAGATATCAAAACCACCAAGCAAAATGCAATACGCTGCACTGTGTTGAGAGCTCCAAGCCTCCAAGATCACCTCTTATAAGAAATAAATACACTAAAGTGTGTGGTTGTATGACAATGTTGACGCGCGTATATATTATTGCAATTATTGACATTTCATGGAGGCTATTCAAGGAAGCCTTAAATGGACAAAAAGGCGAGCAGTATCAATGTGGAATGTTAATGAAGACGTTAGCGATGCCAAATGCGTTCGTTCCGTCAACTTTGATTTCCAATTAATCGAATGAAAAATGATAAATAATCGCACAGCCCATCGCCATCCACCAGGCATTGGGACATAAGATTGTCGGTTGTTGTTGTTAGCAGGTAGGTACTGCTTGAGGTGTATGCGCATTTATTTAAATAATAAATCTAAATTGACATTCTAATGCGCGAGCCAAAGGTGTTGCAAGCAATGACAAGCTGAAGGGTTCTTTGCATTACAAATTCTCTTGTAAGTGATGTTTAGAAGGATTATTTTATGGTATTTTGATTTGTGTTGATGGATTTATAGCTTTGACAGTGAAACTGAGTTAAAAAAAAAATATATATTTTGTGCAAGAGTTTAAAAGACTCGGAAATGTATATTTACGAAGAATAATTGCACTATGAGTTCAAGTTTTTTTTTAATGATTGGAAATTTTTCGCTTAAGGCAAAACAACCAAAAAATTTCAAAATTTTGTGCGTTAAAAATTGAGGTTGGACTCGAGTGTAATTAAGAAATTGAATTAAGGCCAATTTGGATTTATTTTTGTTCAACTTTTTCAAAACTAGAAAAATCTGATATAATACCTTTCAAAAGAAAAACAACCGACTTCATATTTTTATTTTTAAATGGATGGCATTGTCAGAAATGGCCCAAATTTTATTTGTTTTTTTAAAAATAGCAAGGAATGAAGATTGTCATTGCATATAATTGAAAAATTTATCAGTTTTCTAAAATTTTGTCAAAACAACATGATAAACAATCGTAAAAAAATCATCTAAGCGATTATTTTATCACTTTTAAAAAAAATATTCGCAAGAAATTAAAAATGAAATGCGTGAAGCGTGACTGGTTTTAATTTGGCTAACTTGGCTGGAAAATATAAGCATTTCGTTCAGCAATATATTTATTTAAAAGAAGAGTAAAAAAATTTCAAAAGTACGTACACATTTTTTTTTAAATTTAAAACCGCTTATACATATAAAGGTTCTAAAAATAATTTAGTTTATAATAAATGTTAAAATAAACATAAAAACTTTTTAAATTTCTTTGTGCTCTATACTTGGTATGCCATTTGATTTCGTTAAGAAAGAAGAATAACAAAAAAAAAAAAATAAATAGTTAAGAAGTTCTTATAAAAATTCTCAAACCTTATTTAAAAAAAATTGGTATGTCATCTTCCAGAAAATATTAATGAGCATCTAAAACCAAAATTAAAAAAAAAAATCATCAACCCGCCATCGAAAAATGAATTTAAAAAAAAATTAAGCTACAAATTATTTTTTTGTTACTAATTTTATAACAAAATAGTATAAAAATTGCTTAAAACCTTTGATGTAAAAATATGCATCGAAATCTGTTAAGTTGCTTACGAGAAAATCAGAAAGAAGAAAAACGGTTCTATGGGAGGTACCTTTATTAAACGATGAAAAAATATTGTTACTTGCGATACCTATGGGTACAATATACATACATACATATATGTATCAAGTTATGCATTTGTACAAAAATTAAATGCACGACTGGGTCGCGCGAACTTGCTCACGTAGTCCAAACCTATTATGTATTAATAAATAATACATTATTTTTTTTCAAAATTATTTTTTGGATACTGGGTCACTGAAATTTTTTTCAAAATTTAGTTTTTAGATGTTGATAAATAATATCATATTTGAAAAAAATTGAATAAAATTTTTTTTTATTAAAAAAAAACAAGGCTCGATAGATTTTTCAAAAGAAATTCTAAAAATGTATCTTTACAGAAGAAATCATATCACAAATTTTAATCAAAATCATTACAGCCGTTTTCGAATAAAATCGAATAATTTTAAAATGTTGTATAAAAATCAAGAAACTTTCAAAATTACATAAAAATCATCTCACGCGTTTGGGCAGTGGAAATGTGTACAGATGGACGGACGGACGCACAGACGGACCACTTTTTTAGTCTTCTCCATCATCGTAATGTTGGTTTTGATTTTTTTTTCCACACGAAACCAATACTTGCCATATAGAGCAAGTAAAGAACGTTTTTTTTCAAGAATTGCTATTTACGGTACCTGCCATAGAACCTTTTTTTAAATTCTGGCTTTCTCCTTAATGAATAAGTTGCCTTAAAAATTTTTTTATTAATATTTTCTATAATAGGTTTCTTGGAATTAAAAAAAAATTAAGAAAAAAATTCAAGAAAAGTTTTTTTAACTGTTGATAAATAATAAAGGGTTTTCCAATAAGAGGTGTTATTTTGATATTCAAAGAAAAATGGCATTTTTGGAGATAAATGATCGGATGTTTATTTCATTACAAAGAGAAAGGTATGCCGTTAATAATGGAACACAACATCAGCCAAATGGCCGCCAAGACCACGCTTACAGGACCATATCCTTTTCATGAAATTTTCCATAACCAAATCGCAAAGTGGCTGCCCTATGTCCTCGATAGCCTCACGAATTTCATCTTTGAGGTCTTGAATCGACGCTGGGCTGTTGGCGTAGACCTTATCTTTCACGTGGCCCCAAAGGAAGAAGTCGCAAGGTGTTAAATCACAAGATCTCGGTGGCCAATTGTGATCACCTCTTCGAGAGATAACACGGTCCGGAAACTTTTCCCGTAAAAGATCGATGGTTTCATTGCTTGTGTGGACGTAGCGCCGTCTTGTTGAAAGTAAACGTTGTCCAGATCAATACCATCCAATTCAGGCCATAAAAAATCATTAATCATCTCTTGATAGCGCAATCCATTGACCGTAACTGTTGCTCCAGCCTCATTTTCGAAAAAGTAAGGTCCAATGACCCCGCGGGACCATAAACCGCACCAAACAGTCACGCTTTGAGGATGGAGAGGCTTTTCAACAATAACTCTTGAGTTTTCCGAGCCCCAGATGCGACAGTTTTGCTTGTTGACGTAGCCTCCGAGGTGGAAATGGGGCTCATAAGTCAAGATGATTTTTCTATGAAATTCCGGTTCATTTTCATGCATTTCAAGGACCCAATCAGCAAAGACACGACGTTGTTGATGATCAGCCGGCTTGAGTTCTTGTGTTAACTGAACTTTATAAGCCTTAAGACCCAAGTCTTTATGCAAAATACGGTGTAATGACGTTTGTGGAATGCCTAATTCCAAAGAACGACGAGGAATGGACAAACCTGGGTTTTCTTCAACACTTTGTACTACAACAGTGATATTCTCAGTTGTTCTTGAGCGACGTGCACGGGTTTTATTCTTCACATCACTAACTTGTCCTAACAGCTCGAATTTGTCCACCAATTTCTGTGTTGCGGTCCGACAAGGTGCTTCACGACGACCCAAAAATGTTTAAGTTTTACGAACCGTCTCTGCCAAATTTTCACCATTTTTATAGTGAATTTTAATAATTTCAATGCGTTGTTGAAGCGTGTATCGTTCCATTTTTATTAATAGCGTAGTTTCTACTTGTCAAATGTCAAAAAATGACAGCTTCAAAAGTGACAGCTACCGAAATAGCGGGCTATTCAAAATAACACCTCTTATTGGAAAACCCTTATCTTAAAAATTGCATACCGATTTTTTTTTGAAAAATCTTTTAAAAAATTATTTTTCTTTTTAAAACGACTATAAGATTTTTCAATTTTTTTTCTCACTCAAGAACTTATTTTAATAGTACTTTTAAAATCGAATTTAGTGTAAGAGCAACAAAATAACAATCTAATTCCATATTGATTTGCGAAAGAATTTGCGAAATTTTATTTAACAACTTTGAAATTTGGCCAATACTTTTAAATTATATATCGCAAGTAAAATTTTCAAACAAAATTCTAAGCGTATTTTTACGTTATAAGATAATCTTTTTTTTTTTGCAAACTTTTATTTTATCAACCAAATACAGGAAAGTTTGCGTTAGAGACTAGATTTTATTAATATTTCTCGAATGGCCTACTTAAATTATCCTATAAAATTTTACTTGCTCTATAGGGCAAGTATTGGTTTAGTGTAAAAAAAATTCGAGGTTTTAATCAAAACCAACATTGCGATGATGGAGAAATCAAAAAAAGGGGTTTTCGTCATGCTGTCCGTCGGTCTGTGCGTCAGTTTGTCTGTTCGTCTGTGCGTCCATCTTTACATAGAGCCACAGCCAAAAAACGGGTTAACGGATTTGCACAAAATTTGATACAGATTCCTTTTTCTAATTTCCAAGGTTTCTTGTTTTTGAATATCTCGATTGGCTCCCATATAAGGTTTTGAGTTATTGGATTTTTCTCGAAAACGGCTCCAACGATTTTGATTAAACTTGGTGTATATAATGAAATGATTGATTGTAACACTCCTGCACTTTCAGGTTTTCTCAAAAAATTCGAATTAGACAAATATGATAAACATATTTTTTGGGAAATTTTTCCATAATTTTAAGTTATTTACTCATATTTCATTACTGGCTCAATTGATTTCGTTCAAAACTTGTCACCAGGTTCTTCTTATGATTTCAAAAAGGATTATATATGTTTTGTTTTATGTTTTTTAAATATACAATATACTCGTACATGTAATAATATTCCTACCAAAAATTCAATGCCTTATTACTTTGAACTACAAGAGCAAGCTTGTGCGATCCAGTCGTCCATTTTATTTTCATCTATCTATGGGAGATGAGATGTTGATAAAAAAAAACTAACTTTGCACAGAAAATATAAGAATAAATAGGAAGCTATCTTCTGATATCAAGTATGTGTCTATGTCTATGATATTTTTTTTTGCTCTATTAAATTCCTCATAAAACCAATTCTTAGAAAATAATTAGACAAGATAAGTGATCCTCACCAAAACAGACAAAACAAAAAAAAAAAAAACACAAAAGATTTCAAAGCCTTGAAAACTGCTGATAGCCTTGAAAGCATGTTGTACCATATCCTTATAAAGTCCCTGTACATTGATGTAATTACGATAGCTCGTTTCGAGTCTATTTCATCTCATCATTAAATCAATCCACGTGCGTTGCGTTTTGATTGCAATGTGCTTCTAATTAAAAATTATTATTAACTTTAAATGAACACCACCAACTGCAACTGGCAACAGATCGATCAACAATATTGGTATATTGGTATTGGTATTGGTTTTGGTATAATTCAATATTCCAGCAAAGGGTGTTGTACAAGACACAAAAATGGTTATCCTCTGCAACACCACACCATCAGCACCAGATTGAGAAATAAATTCAAGTTAATTATTTTATTCGATCGTAATGATGGCACGCAATGATGCTGGCTGGTCATTCGGTTGATCCAAGGGGCAAGGGGAATGCTGAATACTACATATATATTGGGATTGCATCCACCACCAACACCACTATTGGTGTTAAGCCTACAACCACAACGCACGGATTGAATAGTTGGCAAATCCCACCAGCATCAGCATCAGCATCAGCAGCATGCTCCATCTATAGAAGCCATATCAGGATGTAGAATTGACTTCATATGGAGATGGCCGTCGGATATGGTATAATTGTCCGGGAATTTTTCGTTGGCATCAGTTTTAATTAAAATGAAAAATTGTTTAATAACCATCTCAGTGCCAGTTTGGCTGTTTGGCAAAAGGCAAAAGGAAGAAGGAAGAGGCAGATAGAAGCGTTGTTCTATATTTTAGACTTTCAAGCGAAAAAGTGCCGCATTAAACGGAGTATGGTACATATTTAAAAAGTGTCAGAATCGGAGGAGTGAATGGCTGCACTGTCAAGCTTTGCTGTTTCATGTTTGACAATAATTGTTATGGCCGAAGGCTTATTGTATCACAATTAAATGACAGTTTATTAATAAATTTCATGCACAAACTTTGTACAGTTAATCAAAGCTGTTTGCTAGCTCATAGCTGGTTGGTTGGCCGACTGGCTCTGACTCTGTCTAGTGGTTATTTGGGCTTTGATTCTGATGCGGTTTGGCAGAGTAGAGTAATCGAGCTGGGATGATGGTGATAGTGACCATAGATGGAAGCTCAACTAGCCATCTATAGGCTCTGCTTTTGTAATCAAATATTAATTGACAGCGCAGCACTCAAAAGAGTGGATATGTAGAGCTCTATGGTGGAAGATAGACACATCTGGGCAGTACAGCAGGCAGCAAGTTTGTAATTAAAAACGCAACATCTACATATAAAAATGGCTTTAGGCTGACATATTTTCCTTGGCGGGAGAATAACCATCTTGGATTAAATGATTATAAGCATTTTGGCTAATGAGATACATTTGAACAGTTAAAGCGTGTTGAAGTTGAATACGCCTATTTGAATCGAGTTAATTGCTTGCAGTCAGTGCGGAATGACATTTACGGATAAGCTGCTGCTGCGTAAGGTAGTCACATCAGACTCATCTCTGATGGTAATACTTGCAAGTTCGTGCTGTTCATTTTTTTAATAAAAATATTTTCAAAATTGGCAGAAATAGTTGATTATTATTTTTTTTTGTTTTATTTGAAGCAATTAGTTTCTTCTGTGTGTAATACTTTGTGTATCATAACTGAAGAGAAATTGATCATTTTGTTTCAATGGAAATTTTCACTGTGGACTAGAAAATGTCACTAATTTGATTTACTTATTATTTATTGGAGCCGGTTGTTATCAAGCAAATATTCTTTAATTTTCGTTAGTTTTGTAAATTACGAAGCAGTTGATTCTCCTTACAACTTTGTTTGACTCATTTCTTACTGCAAACATGCAATTGGCCTTGTAAGGCTTATTCTTCCAGATTGGGGAAACGCCCACTGCTGGCGCTAAGGAAACTGCCTGATGTAGCAGAAATATGGATGGTAACAAGTGAATTTTGGATCTGCACTTGGAATGCATGACTTTAGACTGGCCACTCGTAGCCAAGCAAATATTGAAGAACCCAGATATGTAGGTGCCAAGCTAAAAAAAGAGCCAACCAGGACATGGAATAGAAAAGGCTTACGAAAGATGTCAGGCTTTGTCAAACAGAGCGCGGTGTTAACGTCTTTTTTACGCAACGCATTAACCGCTGCTTCATTTTCAGACAAACAAAAAAAATATTAAGAAATTTTTGGCAAAACTTTCGTTGCGCTGAAAATTGTCTGAATTGTCTGAATTAAAATTGTTTAAAGTGTAATGAATGTATTCGGACTTAAAAAAACATTGCAAAAAGCATTTTATTGTTACTGAAAATGAAATCTCTCTTTATTCAAAATATCATAAAAGCAAAAAAGCAAAAAAGCAGAGAGCATTGCAATTTTGAAAACTTTTTTAATATAACAAATTATCACTGTAGATTCGAGAAATTCTAATAGAGATGAGCGTTTGCGAAATCTACACGGGATTTTAAAGGTTTTTGTGGAAATAAATGGCTTTTCAATATATGGAAATCTAGCAAACTGGCATGCAGTTGACGGCATCTTATTTTTGATGGCTTTGGCTTCCTTAGAAGATACTGTTGTTTTTTTCGAAAGAAAATAGTAATTTTTCTATCTGCTTTTGCTATGGTACAGCGTGATCTTCGTGTTCTGTGATGAGATACCACTTTTCCTCTCTTAATTATCTAAGAAATTAATGGTAGATGTATGTATTGAATACTTCATGTACTAAATTTTTCATCTGACATATTTATTTTCAAAAGTCACTCCAAATTATTGATTTTATTTCGGAAGAATACTTGTTTTCGACCATTTGAATGAAAACTCCTTTTTGTTTGTTTGTTTTAGTTTTAGTTTGTTTTAGTTTATATATTGTACAGCACTGTATACTAGCAGAAAATTGAATAACTCGAAAACCATGCGGGCTACAAATTGCAGGTTTGTAAAACAAATTTCTGAGATTAAAGTGTCACATAAAGTGTCCGCCAAAATAAGTGACATTAAAAAGATGTAGATGCATTTCATTTTCTCGTTTAAAAAAAACACCAGTCTTCAAAAATGCTTAACATTTCTTTTCTTAAGTTTGTTACCTTCCCCTAGTCTTCTTTACATTTTTAAGAATTCAGTAGGTACGATATAACTGCCTCATGCGTTTTATGAAATTTCATTGACATTTTGTAACTGTGCGTTCTTCCTACAGATGAATGTACAGATGAAAACCAATTTTGTAGACCTTTTAATTTTTTTTGTTCGACACGAAAAAAAGTACCAATTAAATCTGTGCCATGTAGATCAATTAAAAAGCAAAAATGTATCTGAAACTTACACTCAAATGTGTAGTGTAATCAGATAGTTTATATAATACTATTCACTATTAATCAATACCCCACAAAGCTATTGCTGGTTCTAGTGAGCAAGGCTATAACATTATATCAGCATCATATACACGTCTGCGTCTATCCATTTATCCATCGTATCACATCGCTCTCGAGTCCACAATAATTCCACCTTATTACCTTAATGGTACTTGAAAAAGGAGATTTATTAATTAGTTCGTTAAAACGACAACTTATAATTCTGCTCCTAATTAAGATCATTAATTATAATTGGATGCGGTTTCCTTCGTCCTGTTTGTCGCGTATAATGAGCACTGTTCACATACATCCACACACATACACACATACACGCTTGCTCTTCGCCTCTCTGATGCTTGTTTTCCATACAAGTGTACCTCTTAACAATACGAAGAGCATCATCATCATCATCATTGGAGGCCGAAGCAACCAGCTCCAACAGAAGGAAGGTTGCAAGAGGCAAGTTAGCCTGAATACTGGAATACATGCTACTCTTCTTACTGTAAATTCTGCTGCTCTCCACGCTCATTCTCCCATACATTCAGCTTTGGTTTTATTCGAACAATTATTTCAGTTTATTGCTGCGTTCTCCGGGCCTGTTGTTGGTAAAAGTAGTAGCGAGTAGCAGTGGAAGCAGCAGCAGCACTAGCAGCAATGGCGATACTTCTTTTATTTGCGTTGAGCTCCCATTAATAGTGAGCTTGTTTCGTTCGCTATTTTGATGTGTATTTCTACCGCATATAATAGTGTTTGGTTGTAGGTTGGATAGCAGTTACCTTTGAAATGGCTGTTTCAGGTGTATGCGGGGTTGCTATTAATTGTTTCGTTGATGATGGATCATCTGATGATATCAAATAGAGACCAATTAAGACAACAAGAGCACCCAACTAGAGCAGTATAATGCAATTAACGGCCTCACTTTGTCAGCATATAGAAAAGCAAATAATTAGAATAGTTTTATGTAGACGATTGCCCTTTTGGGAAACGGAAACGTCAGAACATCTATTCGAAATCAACAGCACTGTTATAGAATATCTAATTACAGTTTTTTTATAATGTCAAATTTATGCAACAATGTTTAGTGATAAATGGTTATCTATTTCTTCGAAGAAAAAGTTGGTTGTTGATTTATTATTAAACTAGTCATTTGAAGTTGCCATATATTAATATGAAATTGTAGATTGCGTTTCTGAAGAAACTAAGTGAAAATATGAATATGCAAGTATTTCTAGCTGCAGCCATAACAGTGGCGTTAATAATGCAGTCAAACTAAATAAAATATTGGGAAAACTTCAGAAAAAATAGTTTGTTTGTCTGTTTTTAAAATTTTAACATTGGTAAAATTTGGCTTAGTTTGCTTTTAAACAATGTGAAGATAGTGCTTGGCTCATAGAATTATTTATTAATTTTTGTTGTGAGGATTTATGATAGTATTTGAAGGGCCACAGGAAAGAACGATCATAGTGAATTTTTGTAGAAAATGAGAAAGGTCATAAGTGTGTGTCACACAACCTCGAGCATAATCCAGCAAAAACAACCAGAGTCCAAAAATTTTAACCAAAATGTGTACATTTAATGGGGAAAAAAGATCATTGTCCATTGCATTTTTTGAATAAAACATTATAATTTATGCTGTATGCCATTTCGAATACATATTATTTATGTTACGTATTTAAAATATGTGCAGTGACCTTGTCGTTTAGTGCAAAAATTTTCTTTAATTTGAGCCTAATACGCGATTTCTGTAGATACAACTTTTAAAAATATATCCATAAATAAGAAATAAGTAATTTCGTTTGGGTTAAACACTTTTTGCGAGCGATTAAAACATAAAGTTCAGCATAATACTGCTGATATTTTGTGACCTCTCGCTTTCGAAGCGAATACATTATCATTCCACTACGGACTGAATAATTAATGGTTTGCGTAGAATGCATATGCGCAAAATGAGAGAGCAAATCATTTGCGTCAAACGACTTTTCGTTTATTAAATATTTGTATTATTAATTAAAATATAGAAAATAAAAGAATTTAATTAGATTTTAACATAAAACATATAAAAACTTTATTTGAAAACCAATTCTTACAACATAAATTAAAATAAATAAATTATTAAATTAAAATGCTACTCGTTTCGGAAATTTGTTCCATCTTCGGGCTTTATCCAGTTAGTTTTGACTTTTCATTTGTTGGACAGTAATTTTTCGATTTCAATTCGTTTGCACAAACTCTTAAATTCATTTCCAATTTATAGCGTAAGAGCAGTGATTGAACCTACCACCACTCGCTTCCGAAGCAAGCCTGTTGCCATTGCGCCACAAACTACATAATTTTCGTGTAGCATAGAATACATATAAACACAAACATGTAGTAAATTACAAAGAATTTTTTTCCTGCAATTATGTGTTGTAAATGAATTAAATTTGCACTAAAAGTGAAGTTCTTTGTCACAAACAAGGTTCAAAAAAGGTTCGTCGCAAACAATTCATTCGTTTGCTGCAATCGATAGAACTTACTAGCAAACGAAAATGTGTTTAGATGTGGGAAGCATTTTCGTTTGTCGCAATCAACTCATGAAAATAGCTCCAAACGAATGCGTTTTTTTATTCATGCCTATTAGTGAATTCGAAGGATTTTACTCCCGGGGACTTGACACGATTCGTATTAAATTCGCATTCGCGATATTTGTTATTAGTGAATTCGACGAATGAACTATTTGATCGACTTCTGAACTACCTTATTTTTTGGTGAAATCTATTATCGCTGCTGTCATGTTTTGTTGACATGAAACGTCAAAACTCATTTTGTTTCTGGGAAAAAAATTATAATAAATTACTTTAAATAAGTACATCAAATGAAGTGTTTATTTTAAAAGATACCTACATTAAGAGTGATTTAATTTTAAAATGGATTCAATTGCTAATTATCTGGACAAGCGGTAACACAAGACAAAGTAGAATGGAGATACGCTTCAAAACCAAAACTATTTTTGATGTTTCTGATGCTCTGTAACTACAACTTTTCATATTTCATCTCTTCCAGCCAAATCAAAAATTCTACATATATATGATATAAAATTGTCCTTAATCGCATTTTCAGTCCTCTAAAACCCTAAACTCATAGATTTTTCATTTGAAATGAAATAGAAAAAAACAACCTTTTTAGTAGCACAGGCATTTTTCATTTGTTTTGTTTTTATTAAAAACAATTCTGCCGATCCGTAGCAAAACTGGGGCGAATGTGAAGTGAAACAAATTCTATGGAGTGCGAATGATCTGCGAATTCAGTAATACCAAATAAGTTGAACCGAATGTCGGTCGTGCAGAGTTCGTTACCGACATTCGTTCAACTTTCTTTCGTCGAATTCACAAACAGCAAAATTTTCGTAAATGATTGAAACTGTCACTTTTTACCATTCGTCGAATTCTATAATAGGGGTGATTATGTTTGATGATGTAATAGAATTAATAACTGTTCAAAGACTACGGTAACACCTAGAAATATTCTTGATATTAGTTATGAAGATATTTTAGCCAATAGTTTGTGAACAACTTATTTCCAAACTTTGCATTTTGCAAAAAATATAATTTTTTTTTGGTTTAAACTATTATTGTTAGAGATTACCCTTTTTCTTTAAATTTTAAATATACCTATCAATTTTGTAGTCTACTACTAAAAACCAGATGAAAAAAGGCTTTTAGTTTCCCAGAAATCTGAAAATAACGAGATCTAAATCAGTATTTACAGGCAAGGCACCCAACTTTCATACAACAAAGTCGTTAGCGTCGTTGGCGTTGTAAATAGTGATCTAGATATTGTTAAGAATGAGATATGTTTGGGGGGACATGCTGAAACTCCCTTTATTGGGCTCACTATAGGATTTGGAGTAGGTGCGAGTGTATGTAAAGCTTTTCTTGATTGAAATTTCTTTAAATAACGAAATCACATTAAAATATTTGTCTTCGGTTAAAACTATATAAGGACACTTTATCATGAGAATCAACAATACAAAAAACTTTAAATAAAGTGATATTTTTTCCAACAAAAACGAAAAGTTCTTTCTCAGCTTAAGTGGAGAAAAACTTCACCACAAAAAAAGTGAAGTTATTTCCCATGTGAAGGTACTGCTCGTAAAGCTAGTTTTCTGCACCGATAAAAGTGATTTATATTTTACACTGTCAAAATAAAAGTCCTATAGCTGTTATAAATAAAAAGAATATCAATTAAAATTGAAGTTATGAACACTACGGTGGAACACATTAAAACGAAGCTTAAACTTGATAATTAAAAAAGGTTTTTGAGTTTTATTTGTGTCCAAATAATACTGAGAAACCCTTGACCAAGACTTCTCTTTCAATTTTGCTAGGTTTCATGTTTAAACTTCGTTAACAATCATTTATTTCTTAAAGCTTCCAAAGCTGAATTGGTAAGGCCATCCTTTTTTAATGTTCAGAGGCCAATTCCAAAAAAAATAAAAGTATTGAATTGTCACTTTGTGCTGCTCTCTGTTTACTTTTTCGATCCTATTATACGAACAAAGTCCCATTATACAAAGAAATCTCCATTCACACGCATGAATTCACTTTAATTGTTCTAACTTCATTACCTTTTAATTGTTTTTGTATGTATACTAACTCGTACATAAAATGGTTACATAATTAAAAAAAAAAAAAAAAGAATTAAAACCAAAACACCTAATGACAGAATGGTTCAACTTGATTAAATGTAAAAAACGCACGATTTCAATTCGTGTCCTGCCGCAGCCAGCGCAGCTTATATAATTCTTTAACTTCTCCAATTTAACCGTGTGCATTTAATTTATCCCTGTCCCCACGACACGTACACCCAACTTCGGTGCCTTAATTATCTAGCAACAACCATGAGCTCTGCAAGCATCAGACTCACAAACTTTGTACACTGATTCGATCGATCTTTATCGCAAAGCGCATTTCCTCATTAAAAACAAGAACCATGCCCGAATGGGAACCTTATGTGCTGCCTCCTACCGGCCGAACCCGAATGTAACTAACTCTTTTTTTTTCTCAAGACCCCAGCTGCTGTTAATTAAACTTCGAAAAATCGCTAATGAGTGGAAATTATCATCGCAGTGCAAAGTAAATAAATCAACGCCATTGCCATGCAAAAGTGTAGATCAGCTTCATAGGCAGCGGTGGCGGGTGCGGCGAATGCAAACAGAGCTTGACTCCAAATCTGGTGCTGCACGCACCCGTTGTTGAAACTTAGAGCCTAGAAAACTGCGCGCTTACTGACGGACGACGTATTGCAATTGCTTCCTTGTGGATTCGATTTGGCCAAAGTGGTCTCTTGGTACTATTCGAACTCGCTACGGGAAGTCAATTAAACGAACTCCTTGTTGGATTAAGGCATAGCCAACCAAACCAACAACGTCGCGTTTGCGTTATTCACATATTATATGCAAAGCGAATAACGCTTTAGCGTTTTACTCTTCCGTATATCAAAGAGTGAAGTCCAGGTCGAAGTTGTAAAACATTGCAAGTCAAGTCGTTTGGTGACTTTAATAGTGCGAAAAACATTACTTTTAAGATGCTATCAAGATGTGGCACGTCAACTTGAGTATATTTACTCTGGGCGGCAGGCAGAGTGCGCCTTGCCTTGTGCAGTTTGTCCGTTGTGCAAAATAATGTAGCGCCTGGGGAAAATGTAAATTACAGATTACCAATGCCGTCATTGGTTTGTTTGGTTTTTGACTGAAAAGTGCCGTCGTCGTCGTTCGTCCGTTGAACAACTATTTACACCGGCCGGAATTTCTGTCGATTTCAGTGATAACGTCTAATTAGAGGAGTTTGCGAATATTCAAATTTAGTTCGCGTTTTTTTTATAATCCACATCCACACAGCAGAAGGAGACCTGACTTTTGCCATTCACCATTGGCAGTGCTCTCGTGAAAAGACTTTGCGGTCATGATGAATTGCGTTCGAAGCCGCGAATTAACACATCGCAGGAGGAAGGACAAAAAGAAACTTAATTGGCGGCTTGATGCATGTATATTTTCTCAAGACCTTAATTTGGGCTGAACAGAGCGTACAATTATTTTGTCAACATTGTATGAAATGTGTAAATTCTGCTTATTTATTGGTGTCCGTGATGTTAACTCATATGTCTGTAGATTTTATTTTATTTTAAGGTGTTAATATTTATACACAAAATTATAATACAAAATTAAAAAAAAAAAAATCGGTAAAAACGCGAAAAGAAGTAATACAATTTTTGAATTTTTTATTTTAGTCATAATCATGATAGCAAACCAGAAAACAATTTAATTTGGTTTCAAAAGTTTGATTGCTTGCAACAAAGAAACCGCTCATTATATCGACTTGAAACTTTGCTGGAATTTTGTCAATGTATTAAGCCATAAAAGTCACAGTCAACATTGATCATTTTATGGATAGCTGTAAGTAAACCGTTATTTGTTTAAATGCTCATCAATATCCCTTTTTTTTGTTTTTTTCAAATTAATGTCGGAGACAAAAAAAAATAAGTACGTTAAAGTTGTTAAAGTTACAAAAGTATCTTATAGAAAATTTGTTCTAGTTTTTAAAACTGTCATTAAATCTAATTTACAGTAATTGGTTGCAGAGAAATTGATGTTTGAAAACAGAAACGTCATTTCTACTCAAAGACCAATAAATGGGTTAAAAAAATCGTACACAAATTTTAAAAATAAGAAATTGAAGCTGAATACATAAACTTTTTGGATTTTACAAAGATTTAACTCAAAAAATTGTTTAAAAAGAAGTTGCATTGACAAACAAAACAAAAAAAAAAATTAATTTTTGGTTTCGCGCTTTTGCTTATGACTACGTGATAACGGTGATTTTAAAATTCTTCTTCTTCTTCTCCATTATCATGATCTCGGATGGGGTCACAACTTTCCCACTCTACTGCTTCACACTACGGCTCCGCATGTGGGGTTCGCCGGGTTGACCTCAGGAAACGTCGGCAGGCTTCTCGATTTTGAATTGTTCCATGTCTAAGGCCAACTGAATGCAGTTGTCGTTGCATTTGTCTTCTCCATGAGTTCTTGGGCCTGCCTCTTCTTCGATTGCATTGGAACGTCGTAAGCGATCGCCTTTTGAACTGGGTTCTCAGGGTTTCGTCTTTGTACATGATAGTACCAGCTTAAACGGTCATGCTGTATTTTATCCAAGATGGTGTTTTTGACGTGAAGGCTTCCTCGGATTTTCTTGCTTCTGATTCGATCAAGCTTTGTTACTCCTGCTGTCATACGAAGCATCTTCATCTCAGCTGCTGTCAGCTTACTCTCATACGTTCTGTACATTGTCCAACATTGTGAACCGTATGTAAGTGCTGGGCGAACAACTGCAGTATAGAGCTTTCCTTTCAGTTTAGGGGGCATTTTTCGGCCACAGAAGATGGCAGAGTTTTCGCTCCACTTCATCCACCCTATACTTATTCGGTGGTTGATGTCGTCATCACAAGAAGCTTGGTTGTTGATCATAGATCCAAGATATTTGAACTTTTCGCACTTGGGAAGTGTTGTTCCATTCAGGTAAATGTCCGGAATAGGGCTGTCTGGGTCAGAAAATGGACAGCAGAGATATTCTGTCTTTTTCGCGCTTATCCGGTACCCTCCAGAACATCCACCCACACATCAAGTGCTCGTTGCAAGGATGTTGGATCTTCACTTATGATGGCTCCATCATCAGCAAAGAATAACTGATTCACATTCGGATCCGTCACTTTTCCTTCAAGCAGAAAGTCAAGGACTGTGATAAAGAGCAAAGGACTCAGGACGCTTCCCTGGTGCACACCGAATTTGATTGGGAACTCTTCGGTGACTCCTGCGGCGCATTTTACCTTCGTTTTTACTTCCTCGTACATGTCCATGATCATCCGCACGTAGGTGATTTTAAAATAGTTCAGTAAAATATCTAAAAACTAGAATATCTGAGGTTTCAAATTCTTTGTGATTTGTCTCAATCCGACCATTTTCCACTTAAATACAGCCTCTCGAAAATCATTAAAAAAATCAATTTTTTTTTTGATCCTACCATTTTTTCCACTAATGTATTAAGATCATTTTCAGGTTAGTCAAAAAATGAAGCAATAGAATTCGTATTTACGTACACGGTTAAACATTTTGGTGTACTTTTTAATACAGCATTTGTATAACAGCCGCATGCAATGCAATGAGTATTACTTTTTAATATTCTGCAAATATTAGATTTTTATTAAACCATTTTGTATTACATTCTAACAGTTTTGTAATAAAAGTGATAACTTAAATACAAAAAAGATTAGAATGTAATCCAAAGGATTATAATTTAATACTTTAATATTACATTTTAATGCAAGGAAATTAAATTTAAATCAAACTGTATTAAAAGAGCAAGCCAGACGCAGACGATAAAAGAAGCCATTTTTAAAAATGAATAAAATGTCAGGGCTGCCGGTACCTGAAGATAATATATTGATGAAAGTAAGTAATAACAAAGTAATTCTTTGCATACTTACTTGAAAAAAAAAAATATTGTGAAACAAGCCTTCATATCTATCTATATACTCATAATCACCATATAAAAAGTTAAACTAAATAAAAAATTTCCTTTTCTGAATAAAATTCAAAAAAATAAACATTTATTTGTCACGAAATTGTATCATTTTGCCCTACAATGTATGTGGCAACCCTTTACCTTATAAAATAAAAAAAAAAAAAAATATTAAAAAAATAATTTGCACTATTTTGAAGGCGCTTTGGAGTTTTTCGAAGTAAAATGTATGAATTACTGATAAAATTTAAGTTGCCATAAAATTTCACTTCACTTAATGTGGGAAAAAAAATAAAAAATAATAAATATAATATCATCATTTTAATATTACAAAATAATGCACGTTGTGCTTCATTTTAAAAAAATTAGAGGAAAGATAGAATAATGAAGAGAAAAAAGGAAAGAATATAACTGGGCCCTATAGTGAATTTTTTATATTTTTTTCCCTCCGTATTTTTTTAGCTATCGTGAATCTTCGCTGGGATTATTTTCCAGGAAACAAAAAATGTATGAAAGGACAGATAAATTTCCATGGAAGTTATGTTTCTGATACCAATAAATTCCGAGGGAAACATTCCCTCTGCATTAACGTTCAAAATTTTGTTACGAGGGAAACATTCCCAGGGAATTTTTGTATTCACGATAGCCCCCATTGTGAAAATATTTTAATAAAACTTGTATTGAAAAGTAATACAATTGAAATACAAAATATTCTTCCAATTTATTACATTTAAATATATTTCTTTAAGGAGAAGGAGCGTTGTACAACGAGTATCTACCTACAAAAGACACTATGAAAACTTGGTAGATTTAGAAAAAGTTGCTAGATATATTCCGATGTTCATAAGAATCAAGGATATCAGGGCTGAAAGTCTCCTTTTTTCAATTACACTGATTCTATATTCGATTTTTTCGGGTATTTGCTGAAGCATGGACAATTTAATATTTTAATAAATCCAAAATAAAAGAAAAACTGTCATGAAAATTCACTTTTCAGCAACTTAAAGGAGGAAATCGGCCACCAAACGTTGCTTAAAATTAAATCCCAATTGGTTACCAAACGTTATAAAGGCAAATAATGTTATTTTAAAAAAAATCTATAAATAAATATACGTTGGTTATTAAATAAAAATAATATGCACAGGATATCTTAATAATAAATGAGGAGTGACTTTTCAAAAGGGGATAAAATCAGTTTTCACTTTTTGTAAACTAACGGGTCATTTTTTAGCTGGTTTGGTTTTGGCAACACTGGTTTTGACAGCTGACGTGTGTTTAGTACCTTGTGTCACTGTCAAACAGCTTCAGTTTGGCTTGCAATTTAACCATGGATCGTCTTACAAATGAACAACGCTTGCAAATTATTGAATTTAACTATCAAAATTCGTGCTCGGTTCGAAATGTTCATCGCGCGCTGCTTCCATTTTATGGTCGGCATTCTCGGCCTTCTGAGCAGTCTATTCGGAAGATTGTGACCAAATTTCGCACCAAATTTACTTTGTTGGACATTAAACCACCAACACGTTTACGTACTGTGCGTAGTGAAGAAAATATTGCGGCCGTATCAGCTAGTGTGACAGAAGACCGCGAAATGTCGATTCGGCGCCGTTCCCAGCAGTAAGGCCTTTGTTACAGCACTACGTGGAAAATTTTGCGGAAGGATTTGGGCGTAAAGCCTTTTAAGATACAGCTGGTGCAAGAACTAAAGCCAGCCGACCTACCACAACGCCGAATTTTTGGTGAATGGGCTCTTGGAAAGCTGGCCGAGGATCCGCTTTTTTATCGAAAAATTGTGTTCAGCGATGAGGCTCATTTTTGGTTGAATGGGTACGTAAATAAGCAAAATTGCCGCATTTGGGGTGAAGATCAGCCAGAAGCATTGCAACAGCTACCAATGCATCCCGAAAAGGCCACTGTTTGGTGCGGTTTATGGGCCGGCGGCATTATTGGGCCATATTTCTTCAAAGATGATGCGAATCGCAGCGTTACTGTCAATGGTGAACACTACCGAGCGATGATAACAAACTTTTTTTTGCCCGAAATGGAAGTTCTTGACTTGCATGATATGTGGTTTCAACAAGACGGTGCCACATGCCACACAGCACGCGAAACAATGGCACAATTGCGAGGCGAGTTTGGTGAACAATTAATTTCACGTTTCGGGCCGGTCAATTGGCCGCCTAGATCGTGCGATTTGACACCATTAGATTATTTTTTGTGGGGGTATGTCAAGGCTAATGTCTATAGTTACAAGCCCGCTTCGATTGACGCACTGGAAGCCAAGATCCATGCATTCATTCGTGAGATACCGGCCGATATGTGTGAAAGAGTATGCCAAAATTGGACTCAGCGGATGGGCTACCTGAGACGCAGCCGCGGTCAACATTTGCATGAAATTATTTTTAAACATTAAATTGCAAGGTTCAAACTATCGATTCAAATAAATATTTCATTAATTTTTTCGATTTTTTTGTGTTTTTTTTTTTAAGTTCTAAGCCTCTTAAAAAATCACCCTTTATGTATGCAGTTTTGTCCTGCATCCTCCAATACTTTATTCAGTGTGAGATAAGGTTAAAATGAAAAAAACTTGAACTATAAATCGGACCCGCACACAGGTGAAAACCTGAATGACAAAAAGTGTTTTTATCCCCTTGTGAAAAGTCACTCCCGAAATAATCCACTTCGGTTTAATTTTATCTATAACAAAATGACGTAAGAATGAATTAAAATTTCCAGAAAAATATCCACGGACATTTTGTTACACAAAATTTTATTACAGAAAATTACAATTTATTTTTCGTCTCGAATATCACGACTTTATTTGTGACTGC
The DNA here is from genome assembly GCA_948107695.1 of Meliscaeva auricollis. Lineage (NCBI taxonomy): Eukaryota > Metazoa > Arthropoda > Insecta > Diptera > Syrphidae > Meliscaeva > Meliscaeva auricollis. Next base: position 30,243,059 of record OX403618.1, read on the forward strand.
GAGCTTCTTGAATAGAAACAAGGATTTCACAAAAGATCGGAGCGATTAGTACTTTGGAGAGGTAAAAGAACCGATTTTTGGCTTTCAACTTTTTGTGTAATTCAGATTTACTCCACAAATATGCATCACTGTTTTTTTTTTACATTATAGACTGAGGGCTGGTAATACTCACAGCAGAAGAAGAGATACTGAAAATACAATTCCACTATGCACGATCGTGGACACACACACACACACAAAAAGTAATTAATTTAACGATCATCAAAAACATTCCTTGCAAGATACTCACTTGTTAATTTTTTTTACAATCTTACTCAAACAAATAAAAATAATACCTAGTAATTTTACAACACCCAAAGAATTAATTTATACCTTGTTTCAAAATTTTAATTTCTTCCTTAAAGGAAAACTTAACATATCGTTATTCTTTATAAATTCATTAACACCGCAAGCAACTAAAATAAATTGCATCCCATTTTCGATGTCTATTACGAGTCGTTTATTTGGTCGTAAGAAATCATTTAAGGCCTTGCTACCGTGTTACTAATAAATTGACTTCTTATTCTCAACCTAGACCTCGTCGTCGTCTTCTCCGTCTACCAGAAAGTACCTGACATACGTTTTTTATTATACCTAATACGAGTACGTACACACACCTTGTCTTTTGCGATCACTTGCGTGCAACGTTAGCAATGTTCTTGCAAAAAAACTGAGCCAAGAAAAATGAACTTCTGTTTTGGTCTGGCCTGTGTGCAGTATAAATTGATCTTAATGAAATTAAAAAGTAGTTGAGCTCTGCATTCAATAAGGTAGGTTAGATATACTATTTTCAATCCTACAGGTCTGTCTGTATCGAACGAGAGACCATAAAAAAGAGCATGGAAATAGATGTCAAGTTAAAATTTATTTAATTGATGTTTTTGTATAACCTCGCAGTAAAAACGAACATCGATTTATTAATAGCCTAGCTAGATGGTTGTACCTAGTAGATTTATTTATCGACCATAAAGACGCGTGAAGTCAACAACTTCCTTTCAGATTTCTTAGAGTTCCTTACACAAGAAATCAATATTTTCTTGCAGGTGCTTGATTTTTTTTTTATTTAAACAAATAAAGGTGCAACAAATAATAATGTGATCTTATATTCAACTTCGTTGTCTTTCTATCATTTTTTTTTGCTTTAAGTCAATTTTTGCCAAAAAATCCCATCCTATCTGCAAGAGTAAAAATAGACACTTATCTTTACTAGATGTTTTCCTTAAACATTTTTGACGTATGTAGTTTATTTTATACAATTTTAACAATTGTTTTTCTAAGAAAAATGTTCATACAAAAATCATAATGTTAATTTTAAAAGAAGATTCGACAAGAACGGCAATTTTTACCCTTTCATGGTTAAAGTATTTTTGGAAACCAACCTTTCCGATAATGGGTATTCATCAAAATTATTGAAATTGAGATCAATTGACTGGTAGTTTTGTAATTTCGATCAGTTCTTTTCGATGATCAAATCAAAAACAACAAATCGTTCATGACTGACTCAGCTTTATCGACATACATAGATTGTACAATCAAATAAGCATTTGACATCACAAAAATTATTAACAGGCTTTTCTTTGCATTCTATTGTTCCTTTGAACAATGAACCAAAAATGGCGTATTCCCCTCCCAAACGCTTCTCCTCCATTTCACCGCTTTAATTTTGAAAATCGATGTATGTATTTCAAACTCTATAAGTCAGTGAGAAAAATTTGATGAGAAACAAATATTCAACTTGACATTTTGAACATTTCATTCCATGGGTCTGACATTCTGAAATTAGCGCCAAAAAAGATGGCGCGTAGCAAAGTTCCCAACAAATATTTGTTCAACTTGTAGATTTAACTACTCAATAATTTTTTTTTTCAAAATTTAGTTTTTAGAAGTTGATAAGCAATATCTTAAAAATGGCGTACAAATTTTATTATAAAAGTCCTTCCAACATTTTGTATAGAAAAAATAGTTGTTTTAAAAAAATCAGCTCTAACGATTTTCAATTTTTTTTTTTCAAAAAATGTATCGTAATAGAAGAAATCAAATTGCATATGTCGTTTTGAGGTTAAATTCATTTGAGAAGCTGTTTTAGTCATTTGAAAATCGAATTTTATGTATTTTTAATTTTGTTCTGAAACTGCATTTAAATTTTTTTAATTAATAAGGCTTTGTGTATATAGTATATTTATCTATGTATAAGAGCAAGTACGTGCGATCCAGTCGTTATTTTACTAGTGGCAACGATGATGTCGATTCTGTTGATTGCTAGATATCTTTGGTATTTTTCCAAATAATTTTTAAAAGAAATTCATAGATTAGTTCCGTCCACCAAGCGTATTCACCACCTCTAACTATCGAATCGATAAAATGCGTCGAGAAACAATCGAAATTGAAACGAAAATCATTTTATCGCATGAAAGGATTTCTGTAACTTAGACAGTCGTAAACTTTATCGACTGGAACAGACAAAAGAGGAATACTGGAAATATGCGATAAAATAGGTTTCTCTATCTCTGAGGATCGTTAACTTTTTCATTTTAAACATCAAATTTTTTATATGGAAGCGAAATTTTCTGTAACTTGGACTCATCCAATAGTCGCAAATTAAATGTTGCATACAACAACGTTGCCCGCTATGTCTGTAATCTACGACGCTATGATCTCGTGTCTTCCTTTGCAGTTCGAATCTCCGGACAATCTACTTAACTTTTGCTCACTTAGCTATCTACATGAAATCATTCAAACAAAACAACCTGACTATCTTCACGGTAAGCTGAGTTTCCCTCATTCTTCAAGGTCTTGCTCTAATTTTACCACGATACAATTTTCTTACTACAGAACTTCAATTTTTTGTCCATGTTATAAGACTTACATATGTCACCTTTTAAGCGATTTTGAAATAAATAAATACTAAAAAATTATAAAAATATTTTCCCTTGTCAAAATCTTTATAAAACTTCAAGTGTGCACTAAATCAGATATATGTATTGTGTATCATCGATAAACGCTGATAAACGATGACCTTTTCATAAAAAAACAAACGTTTTGATTCCTCGTTTTTTCTTGTTCCAAAAATATTCCTTTTCCTTCTTGACATTGCTCTTTCTATTTAAATAAATATTTTCTTTGATAACAAGCAAACATTTAAATTTTAAATGTCAAAATGATAAAAATTTATCGCTTTTCATTGGAAATTCCCTTAAAAATGAAATAAAATTTCAAGTATATCACATACTAGACTTACAGAAAACCTAATTTTTCCAGAAGCGACAAGCGGGGAATGATTTGTTTCATTACTTAATCATGTGAAAAGTTAACGCCTGAGTTACAGAACATGGGTCCCGGCATCTGTATTAGGTCATTAGGTGCCCATGTCCCACAACAATCCTCGCTCCTCGACCGCCACTATTAGTTGTATGACTTCGTTAAGCTCACTTTTTCGACGTAATTTCTTCTTTTTGGCTTCTTTTCACTTATTTTCAATTTGCTTGTTTTAATTTATTTAATGTCAACTGCGAAGTATTGAATATTTGACGGAATTTTCAAAGCTCTATGTGCAGGTGCACGGAATAAATTTTTTTCGCTTCTTCCAGTATCTTTTTCGCATTCCTCACAATTTAAACTACGCCATTATTCCGGAAGAGTTAAATGCAATCACATAAGTTCTTGTTGAGTAGAGAAAGATGCAAGTGCGGTTGTATTTTTAGACAAATGCACTCCTGTTGTACCAGGAAAAGACCACACCATAGTACGCACAGCAATTTGATGGTTCTTGTTTGCAATGGCAAATAAATATTTTTTACCAATTTTCAAGACGGTACATTTTTGTCGAGTTGGGGTCAAAATCTCGAAAATTTAAATAAAAAAAACACAATATTCAGAAAACACACAATCCCGAATACCCAGATTCCAGAAAACTCAAAATCCAGAAAATCAAAAAAAAAAAAAAAAATTCCAAGATACGCTAAAATCTCGAAACTTGCAAAATTTGTGCAAATTTTTCAGTTTATAGAATTTTTCGTGGTTCCGATTTCTGATAGGAACATAATTTGATGTAAAAAATTAAACAAATTGTTTTCAGACTTTTTTTATTTGGATTTCTGGATTCTGTTCATCTCCCCTTTTCTTGTTATTTTTATTATTTTTTTATTTTTATTGACTAAATGTATGTGGCACAGCCCATCCAAGCCTCCTCCATTTCGGATGTATTTGCTCCAAAATACATCCTTCTTTGCACCCCTTCTCATTAAAAAAAAGTAATAATTAAAAAATTTGTTCTGTACCTTTTGGGTAAAAATCGTCATGGAAATCCGTGAAGTGGTTTACGAGAAAATAAGAAAAAACGAAAACGGGTCCGTGGAAGGCCGGTTATTTGCATGTTGTAGGTACGACCTTGCCTGTTTCAGAACACATACAAATTTTAATTGAATTCGATAGAGTCGTTCTTGAACAAAATAAGTTTTTTTCATTTTTGTTATACGGCAAGTACCTACCGTTAATTTTGGTCCTAAGAAATAAATTTTAATTTCCATTGTAGGGAATCACCCAAAACCAAAATCTACCATGTTTGAACAAAATCACTTCAACGGCTTAGAAAGACCCAGTTTTCTTTTGCGATCTCTATCATCGTTATGTCATGTTTGATTGTTCTCTCGAGTTCAATTTTTTTTTACGAATCCTAAGCTTGCCCTAGAGTACCTAAAATTCAAAATTCTTGGTTTGTTTTATGTAAATTATTAAATTTTTACCAAGTTACATTAATTTACAGACACATTCTTTAGTCGGATTTTGTAGACATGTCAAAATCCTGCAGAAAAGTATGTTTAGGTTTAAAAGTAATGTTTGATTACTACTAAGTGACGTTAAAAGCTCAAAAAAAAATATATTTTCACGTCGAACTTTTACCTCATTGTCGCTTTTTTTTCTATATCGAAATACCTAAAATTAATGAAAATTAGCTATATCGTGCAATTCATTTCTGGGACTATGAAATAGATAACCTCAACGCACCCAAAAGTATTCAGCGACCACATTTATTTCACAAAGAATAATCAAATAAGTGGAAATGACAAAAAAAAAAAAATAAGAAGGTATGTAGTACTGAAGGTGCAACCCCATTCTATTTTCTCAGATTATAAATTCTAATTTGAAAATTCGTTCAAAAATAAATTACTAAGCTCATCCATCATCATATTGTTGGTGTTTGGCCAATACAATTTTATAACACGCATTCTAAAGTTTTCTTTGGGGTAATCCTTTGGAAAATATTTCTAACCACCCGCAGCACAGATAACCCATATTATAGCCGACACATATGGAAAAAGGAGCTGTACTCTACACCCTCTTCCTACCATTCTTTCAAACTCCCACATACTTCGTGCTACGTCCTTCGCCACTTTCATTAAAGGTATCCTCGTCGTACGATGTGTGGCGTGCCCGTGCCTTGGAGTGAGGTTTTTGTTGTTTGATAGCAGAGGAGAGCTATGCTATGCGAGTCGAGTCGAGTCGAGTATACATGAAGGGGGCGTGAAGCTAAAGGGGCGACACTTTAATTAGTTCGTTTCAAGTTGCCTGTAATTCCGTTCACAATGGCAAAGGAATGTGTGTTTAATTAAAATTTCGCCATTGTTTGTACGCTATGGCATTTAATTAGGAAGTGCTGCTTTTAATATTATTGTTGGCGTGTAAATATAACGTCAAATGCTTTACCCACTTATGTCGTTGTCCGCGCTGCAGCAGCCATACATATGTATTAAATACACACACACACACACTTTTATACAAACATATATACGTACTCACATACACATGGTTACTTCTATGAATCTATTGTGCAGTTAGGGTTTTCGGAAAATGAGACGGATACTCCAAGCTCAACCAAACGGAGGAGGAACGAGCTCCAAACAGCTATTTTAGCCGAAGGCAGTCGAGCGGAAACGTATTGAGGTAAATTTAATTGCGTCAGCAGTTTATTTTCCTAAAAAAAAAAAAAGAGTTTTCGGTTTAATTGAAATTTGATAATATCGGTGCTTGGGGTTGCAATTGATTGGCATCCAACAATGAAGTCTGGCATAAAGTTGAAGCACGATAAAGTTCATTAACAGAAACAGGGCATGTTTGTGTGTATGGTGGTGAAAATGTACATGATGGTAGGAGTAGTAAGTAGTCTTGTTTTAATTATGATTTTCGGATATGACTCTTGTATACGCTTCCAGACTTGGCGAACAGTGAAAATGACAACCCAATAATTATAATACTGTACTTCAAGTTCCAATTATTTTTTACAATATTCCAAATTATAGATAAATTAATGTCAAATCAATACTTTTGTTAATAGCAAAAGCTGAATCTGAATGGTTATGGATACCAAGATTTTCACTGAAACTATTGACCTTTCGTTTTTCAAGTGATCATACAAAACCTGTTCTTCTAAAACTGTAAACAATTTTTACGTAAAATATATTCTTATAATAAAATGGAGAATATGTTTAAAGGAGCCAATTATAGGTACTTTACTTCTAAGAGTCCTACTGTTTCAGCTGGACGATATGGATTTTGCAGTTGAAGTCACTTGAAGTATTTCAGTTGGAGGGTTTATTAGAGTATAATAATGTTTTCTACAAAGCAATTTGCAATTTGTATTTTTGCCACAAATATTTCAGCATGATAAACTCAAGCCTTACGTCAAGCCAGCTTGACGTCAAGATAGGCCCGCCACAAATTAAACTTTAAAATTTCAAAAAAGTAAGTAGGTACGAAAGAATTTGTTGGTAATTAGTTGCTCTAATCGCGAATTTGTTGGTCCACAACAAATTGACATTCAAATGCACTTTTACTCAAAAAAACCAAATCGCCTTAAAATGATCGTACAGTGAAAATATTGGTATCAAACGATAGCTCTACTCAAAACCTTTTCAAAAAGATCAATATGAACTTTTTATTTCACCTCCTTCGTGTCCAATTGGGCCAAAAAGGCTTTGTGGAACTTGTGGAACATATGTGGACCTTCAAAATAACGCCGAAACACGTTAAAACTCAAAATCTAGAAAAAATAAGTTTGCAGGAATTTGTTACTAATTAGTTGCTCCAATTTTGAATTTGTTGCTCCACCCCTTACCCCAACTAATTAGCAACAAATTAGCAACAAATTCCTGCATACTCAGATTTTGGTATTTCCGTTGTATCGGACCTATCTAGACGGACCTATTTTTCTGGGGTTTTGAAAACATTTTTAATATTAGTTTTTTTCAACTTTATTTTATTCATCTTTATCATCATTATCTATGAAGTTCTGTGGTACTTAATTATACAACTTATGTGTATTTTATTGCATTCCTAACCTTTTATACATTCAAAAAAGTTAAAACTCACAACACAGCGATTGCATTTAGTTCTATTGCAAATAAAAAAATTGTTTTTTTTTCGGTTTTGGAAGGAAACCAATTTAAGTTATATTTATGTTTTCCCAACGACCGCTGCTGTGCGCATTATATTTCATACACTCTCAAACGCATAATGGAGATTTATATTTCGTAATGTAATGAAATCGTGCAAGCTACCATACCTTACCTAATTTAATTTTGTTTGTCTTTACTCTACATACAATATACTGTTTGTTTGAACTGAGATCGACATTAAAACAATTTAATACGTTTTAAAACTGCACACATAGAATAAACCCTTACATTTTACCTGAGAATTAAGAAATATGAAACTAAAGTTGAAGGCGGGATTTTACGAAAACTTCAAACATGATACGTAGTAAAATGGTAAAATTATGAAAACAATACATTTTGAGAAATCATCACCAGAGTTTCCAGCATTTTCAGTTTGAGACATTACTTTTGTATAACTTATATCATGTTTTATATCCTGCGTAAAAATAAGGCTAATGCAGCTAAGAAATATAAAATTCAATTGTTTTATTTTTTAGTCCTAGTTATATTCTTTATTTTTGCATTGAGATAATAGTATCTTATCGTAAGATTAATCAACAACAATAAGTTGGTTAATTTCTGTTGAATTATTATTTTAATAGTAGTTACTCATGCGCCACAGTGACTGGTTAAGTTTAAAATTTAGGGTGGTATGCATAAAAGACAGAAAATGCTTTTACTGAATATTATGAAGTAAATATGTACTCATTTTGGTAGGTACAAAAATTAAGTAAATACTACGTAAAAGCATATATTTTTTTAGGATAAATTTTTGTAATATGTAAATCCCTTTTTTTTGAATGCATAAAATTTTGTATGTACTTCTTCTCTGCAGTAAACTTCATAGCATCTACTTTTGCTTGCCTTTGACAGTTTTTTAAGGTGCAAAACTAAGCGGCTAAGAATCTAGTATTTTAAAAATCCCGCTGTACTTTTCATAAATCTTTAGAACCATTTTTGAGAAAACTTTAAAAACTCAATACCATTACAGGGGGTTATCTTTCTGAATATACATCAAACGGAACAATTGTTGACAACTACATTTTAAGTAAAAGGTACCCAGATTATAAATCAGGCAGTGAGAACCATAGTGGCCTAACTGATATTTGAACTTGTTTTTCAGGAGGCAAACACTTGTAATTATGGTCACGAAAATTGATTTCTTTTGAAACAGTTATTTACATGACATGTCAATGAGTACAAATTTATCAAAAAAAAAAAATGAATACTGCTGAAGTAAACATTAGTCTTGGACTGTACAAACAAAATTGACAAAATCAGTTAGAGATCGACCTTAAAGTTCTAAAAAGTTCTAATTTTTACTCTTTTTTTGCTTCACATCCAACAGCAAAAAAAATAATTAAACTTAAATCCATTAATCATACATATAAAAAGCAATTAAAAGCATTCCGCGACATTTTGTGTGTTTTAAAAGCCTAATAGCCATGAAAACGCTAGAAATTTTACTGTTTTTAAATATACAATACATTTTGCAATTTTTGAATTTTTCTTATACATATTTGTTTTAAAAAATGAAGCACAAATATAAGCAAATTATGCATGTTTTTAGTGTATTTTTTAGCCTAGATCAAATGAAATAAATAAGAAGGCCATTTGAAAATCCTAACAAAAGTAATAGTTCATTTTATGCATAGGCATGTTTTTTTAATACAATTTTCTAAATATTACCGAAAATTGTTTGAAAATATTTAATGTCAAAGTAATAAGATTTGGAATGAATGTTGCATTTGACTTCTTGTTACTATATCAATAGAGTCTAGAAGTATGTTTTTTCACAGGAAAAAAAGCTTTCATTTCAATCAAAAAAGACAAAAATTGAATTTTGAAGTTTGGCAACCCTATGTCTTGAAGGAGTACTTTGTCTTGGTCTTTCTAATAAGGTTTTTGACGTACATGAAATATAAATTTAATGTAGGGAATTAAATATTCTATAAAAAGTATCTTGAGTGGCTTTCGGTTAGGATGGACATTGATTGAGATGAACTTTAAAATCCATATTCTAACTAAGAAATTGACAGTTTTTCGACAATAACTTTTTATTAGAATGATGTATCAAAAAAAATGTTGAGACAAAAATAGATGAGAATATTTTTTCCAAAAAATTCAACAAAAATACTCTACGACCAATGATGGCCAAGAAAATCAAGAAAACGTTTTTTTTTTTTTTTAATGGCGGATGCGATTTCGAGTTTTATGGTTTGAGATACTCTATTAAATAAAACAGGTAAAATCTCCTTCACATTTTGTATGACTTATATTTGTATGTTATTACTATAATCCCAAACACACAAAACGGGATGAAAAACATCATGGAACACAAAGTGGCAGATTGTAGAACAGTTTGGGGCAAGGTTTTTTTTCTCACTGAACAGAAAACAAGTACTTTTCTGATCTTTTTTGTTCTTTTCTGTCCGAAACAGATTCATTAAACACACTTAAAATGATAGCTTAATAAATATTGTAAATTTTCAAGTTATTTTTTTGAGCAGTTTTGCCACCTTATATTATTGAGTCAATATTCTGGGAGAAATCTAAATGCGAATCAAAAATTTGGGCGTAGCACCACCTCTTTCGTAGGAAACCATACAATTTTTGAAAAAAAAAATCCTCGTTAAGATAGTACCTTTTAGGTTTAGACTTTATAATCTGGTTTTAGGATAACTGGGTTTTATTAGAACCCCTCATTTTTATTTCACTATATGCACCTAAGACAATTAATTAAAGATCAGACTACTTAAAAATTAAGGACACACTTTGATGTGCATTCATTATATAGACGCACCAGTAAAAAGAAGAAGATTTTTTGACCTCTTGACTAAAGTGCAATTAAATTAAATTAAAATCTTAATTTATTGCTTTGCACAAAACCAAAACAAACATGGTATTTTTCCGCTCAGGATTTTTCAAAAATATAGTTTAGATTTGAGCGGCATTTTCCCAACCAAACTACTCTTTGGTCATTATTTACTTTAAACAAATCTTCATTATTTATTATAATGATTTTTCTATATCTTTTCCAATAAACTCTTATTTCGCTTTGCATAATTGAAAAGCTTTTCTAAATTATTAATATAATTTGCAAATGATGTAAACATTGCAACTCTTCATTTCGATAAATATCCTCTTTGCAAATTGGCGTTTCGTGAAACCAAGGTTGCAAAGTAAAAGTGAAAAGTTGCAAAGTGAAAAGTGTTTGGTGAAGTAGGCCCCAGGCCACAACATACTCTTTACATAATTGTTAGCTCTCCTACTCCTACTATAAAATTTCACTTGGTTTTTCCTTCTGAGCAATGCACCCTAATCTCCGTTACTCAAATTTAATAACACTATTTTTTCGTATGTGCGAACGAGAAGAATGATAAAATCAAATTATTTTAACATTAAAGTTATTACACTAAAAATATTGAATTTAAAATCTGATGCTAAAAAGTTAAATCATTATAATTTATGTGTTCATTTGAATATTATTATAAAATGCATAAATCAAGTCTCAAACGTTTATCTACTCAACCTAAACTAATTTGTGTTATATTTTTCTTTTCAGACAAATCAAAGTGAAGGACATCAACAGAACATCGTTAAATTTTTTCTTGCATCCACTGAAAAACTTTAAACCGTCAAGCTGGCCGCTGCAATAGCAATGAATTCTCACTTCCAGCCATATTCCGAACTTTCTACATCGCATTCGCCGAGTCCTGAGAGTAGTGTCTGTTACACAAATCTATCGGAAACAAATGGCGGTGGTGGTAGCAATGGTGGTGGAGGTATTTCAGCACCAAACAACGCCAGTACGGGTAGTGGAAGCAATGTCAATGGAAATGGAAATGCTAGTGGAAATAACGGTATTGGTGAAAGCATTAGCAGCAATAGCAACAGTATCTCTTGTAACGGAAGTAACATGGTGGTGCACCACCAAAATGGACACAGTCTTTCATTAAGTGGTGGTGGTGGTGCTGGTGTTGGCGGCAACGGTGGAGGAGGAGGTAGTGGGAACAACGGTGGAAGCGGTTGCGGTGGCAACGCCACTCGTAGTAACCAGCCGGCCTTTCACCAATTGAATAATAACAATAATTGTTCAGTTAAACAGTGTTCTGGTTGCGGAGGTATGTTTACAAAATGTTTGATAAATTATTACTCTAATAGAGTTTTAAGATACAAATACAAAATAAACTTGTTTTTAATGAGATGATGTTGATTCTAATTAATTACAAAAAACTAAATATTTCAGGAAAAATCATCGAAAGATATTTTTTACACGCACTGGACAGATACTGGCACAACTCTTGCCTCAAATGCTATTGCTGTGGGGCAATGCTTGCCGACATCGGATCCAGTTGCTATACAAGAGGGGGCATGATCCTCTGTAAGCCCGACTATTCCAGGTGAGTTCAAAGAAGTTATCTTTCATAAATATAAAATAATAATGGAAGGACAGTGGCAATGGCAACACAATACTGATGAATTATTGAACTTTATTTTTCATAATGATGTCAAAGAGGTCATTTTTATTAAGTAAATTTTGTTGCCAGGTTCAGAGAGGTTTTCCTAATTCTTTTACTCCTACAGAATTGTTAGCAATGATTGAATGCAGATATCCTTTAAAGAAATTTGAAACTTTTAACCATTAAAATAACGATTGTGTTGGTTTTGACACTTTGGATACAAATTGTAATCGAATACTTTGCAATTTATTTGATTGGTAGCTGGGGGATGGGTTTCTAACAAGTTTACTTGGGCGAGAATCGAAATATAATGAAGAAATGAAAAAGGTGTTCAAATAAATAATAAAATTGATGCTTTTCAAGATGAATGATGCTATATTTTGTGAGGTGCAATTATTTGTTTTATATTTTCTTTTTGCCACAATTTCTATACTTTAAATTATGGATTTAAGAAATACTAACGTAAATACCATTTCGGCTTTCGAAAATTTCTTTTACTTACTTATGCCATCGGAACTTTATTTACTCCTATCGGGAATGAATACTCCCGGGGAATATTTTTTTGGAGAGGGCTCCCAGTCGAAATAATCCAGGAATTTCAATCCGTTTTCGCTTGTAATTTGTTCCTCTGGTATTTAAAATAACGGAGCGACTTTCACAGCATTTCTTCGATTAGGAGCTCGTCCGGAAGTTTTCATCCCCGATAGGAGCAATTCTGTGTGTGGTGATTTACTTAAAGTGCATAGGAAAAGGGTCTCCTCTTTTCAGCAGTGATTGATAAGGTCTTAATAAGGATCATACAGGATGATCCAGCACGGGAATTTGGTTGTTTGGCGTCGAGAAAGTCTTTTTGCTTCTAGGCGTTCTTTAATTCACTCTAAAACAATTTTTGCTGTTATTTTGGCAAACCGCAGCCAGAACTAAAATTCTTCTCAAGTCATAAACTTTTTACTCCTCGAGGGAGCACTCGGAGGTCCAATCTTTTATTTATTTATATATTTATTTAATCCGTTAAAGAACTAGTGGATAAAGTAGCTCCTTCGATATGTTGTTGGCGTTGCTTGTAAGATTTCTGCGGCAATACTGTCAAGTCCAACCCGCTTGTTGTTCTTCAGTGCTTTAATAGCGTAAATGATCACTTCTCTACTATTACCCCTAACGAGAAATTACTAAGCTTTGCGAGTCCTTTAAAATACAAGAACTTGAGCCTCGTTAATGTTTTAAAAAAATGTAATTTTTTCTATAAATTTTAAATTCTCTATCCAACTTTAACACAACTATTAAAAAGACAATTAAAAGTTCAAATTCACGCTTTCAAGATTCCACTTTTGCAACCCTTTTTTTAAAACATTCACAAGTGTGCTTGTATTCCACCAACTAAGAGTGCTTCAAGGACAATTGCTTTCATTTCCCTTCAAACCATTAATGAGCAGGTGGAGCAATTCAATAAATCATCGATGGAAGAGTGAAACAGACACTCACCCACTGAGTGCATTTGGTTAGTTTAAGTACAACAAAAAAAAACCTATACAATCATCAGTACAGCAAAGCTGAATGACAAGAGTTGTAAGAAAAGTAAAAAAGAAAAGAACGTTTATTTTTTTCCTTAGCCATAATTCCTTCTGTTCCTTTTTTGTTCAGGTCCTTGGAGCTGAAGAATTTTCTTTTTTTTTTTTTAAGGTGACCATCTCTTATGAGACAAATATTTACCAAATTGAAATTTTATTTAAATTTTTAAATTAATTTTTTTATAATCCTGAACACTGTATTAGTAGGTACCTTTACTTGCTTTTATAAATGCAAGAATGCTTAAAAAAACCATACAAAATTCTAGTTTTGTACAAGGACAATAGAAATGGCCCATCTTGAAACGTCAATAAAGGTATAAGCGGCTTGATATAAATATACTACTTAATTTCTTGTACAGATTTTCTATGTTTGGAATTTTTGATTCAAAATTAAGAGAACTTTTACCTATATTTTTTGTTCCTTTGTTCTGTTTTATGTGTAAGTAATTTCAAATATGGTCACCATAATTTAATTTCACCTTCACAGTAGCTACTTGTTCATTTTTGTTTGCTTTCCGTGCAAACAATAAGGGTATTCGTGCGTTGGTAGATTGCTTTCTTCACTCAGTACAAAAAGTAAAAGGAGTCAAAAAGTAATTATTGTATTTATTTTTGTCCTTTTTTTCATTAATTGTTAAAGAGAGAGTAAAGAAATCTTAAAAGCTTGAGGAGATAAAGTGATTTATGATACGAAAGAAATTGATATAAATGATGGTGTGTTTTCAATGATTACATTTTAATAAAAAAATTCCATTTAATTTGCATTATTTGTAGTATGAAATTTTTAGTTGATAAAATGAGATTTCTTTCAAAATTCTAATTTGAGTGTAATTTTGTCACTATGCCAAGCTAATATGCAGATGTAGTTGTGTCCCCACCGGAAAAATAATAAATAATAAACTTTGACACACATATAGACTCCGAGTTTTATGACGAAAAGAGACTTTTTATAACAGACTAGGTGCTGCTTAAACTCGAATTTTTGAAAATTTGCTCAATTTTTTTTTAAACTTATTCAATTCTTTCAAAATAAAATTTTGGAAAATGCACACGAACGAAATTCATGCAATTTATGTTTCAAAATATCGTTATGACGAATTGAAATTTGGTCTTTATAAATTTAATGAAGCAATTTTCAAAAATTCGAGTGAATTTTCGATAAATTACTTTATTTAATTTTTAAAAACCATATTTCAATTTTTCAAAATTATCATTTTTGAAAACTTTTTATTTAATTTTCACTAACGATAAATTATATAAAGTATCTTTTCGGGATAGGTAGGTATAGCCCTTTCTGCAAACCCACTGCTTGAGATCACTACAGGATTTGGGGAAGGGCGAGGTTGGGTACATGCAAAGTTTTTTCCGTCATAATTATTTAAAAAATAAAATAATGCTCAAAGAACTTACACTCACCTTAGTCGAGTTGTCTTGAGTCGGGCTATTTTGACACCCTTTGAAAGCATTGTTTTAAAGAGGTAATGTCGCACAATTTTCAAAAATTAATTTATTAAATTTTTAAAAACGAAATTTTTTTTTGAAATTTAACGATTTAAAATGCATTTTATAATTTTTTTTTTTCTAATTTGACCACTTTTTCTTTTTCTATTTCTGACAAAACAAATAAAATATTAAAAATTTAACTTTCTTCATTTTGTATATACATACCTAGTGTAAAAAATATTGTGGACCCACTTTTTTTTTTAAATATGTAAAAGACTGGTTCACTTTTTTCAACTTGAGCTAGAGTCATATGGAATTAGTGTGTCATTGCTCATGTTCATGTGGTTTGCTTCCTATTTATATGGTTGCAAGCAATTTGTTGTCGTTGATGATATATGTTCCGAAATTATCCATTTTACATCTGGTGTTCCTGCAAGAAGCCATCTAAGACCCATTTTATTTTTGTTATATGTAAATGATGTGCCTAATATCCTAATCCAGCAAATGCCTTTTATTCGCGGACGATATAAGTTTTTTTGCTATTATTTCATGAGTAAATGATTGCCTGCTCATTCAAAAGGACCTTGATGTATTTTGTAGGTGGTGTACACTGTACACTCTGTACACTAAATGATTTTAAATTAAATATTGATAAATGTGCTACTATGTCTTATATTATTTGGAAAGGTCCTTGGCGTTACATTTGATGAGAAGCGTACCTACATTTAAACTTCATATTAACTCAGCTATTTCTAAAGCTAATTTAATGTTGGGATTTCTTAAAAGGAACTCGTTGGATTTTAAAGATCCTTATACTCTAAAATAATTCTATTGCAGTATTGTTAGGCTTCCTTGGAATATGCTTCTGTTGTTTGGAATCCAACAACACAATTGATATAAATAGGATGGAAAGTGTTCAAACGAACTTTTTGCACTTTACTTTAAAAAATTCTTCGGTAATGTTAACACTGTTCTAATTCTAGTATTTAAGAAATTATAATTTTGTATCTGTTGATCATAATAATAGACTTTTGGCCTATGGACTTGTGACCCTTTGCCACAGTAGAACTGTTTATAGGATAACTAAAGAGCTCACAGGTGAACAAACTTGACCCAACATCCTAAAATATGGTGAAGAATGAAACAAGTATTGAATTTTACACTGGAAAACAATTTAATTGTAGGATAGATTGTTGCGCCACAGCGCAGCGTAGATAGGACAGTGTGAGAAAATTTGACACCGACTAGTTTTTAAAACTGTGGCAGATTTTGGCGCTGACCACAAGGACCAAGTGAAGAGATACAATGAAGACACTGCCTAATGGAAGAACTGTTGTTACACGTAATACATCGCAAATACTTCTACCAGAGCTTATACTGCAATACTGACGTCAGCACTAAAATGCAATTTTTCAAAACTACGTTCAACTTCTTGCTTTTGCTGATGACATTGACATCATAGGAAGTTCAAAACCAACTGTCAGTGGAATAAGTATTGAAACGGACTCCAAAAAGATGGGTTCCAGTGTCAACGAGACGATAACAAAATACCTTACATACTGTGATTGATAAGAGAAGCCCCCAAAGTTTAAAAGTCGAAGACTGCCGTGTTTATGTATTTGTTTTTTTTTTTGCAAAAATTGAACTTTGGGTGTGGCGACACTTCAATTGTATGAGACCACTATACTTTTAATAAGCAATTTTTTTTCGATTTTTTTACGCATAGATATATGGGTATACTCTTAAAGACAAAATACTGATTTTCTCCCATTTGATTGGCGTCTGACTGGAAGCGGTGACACTTAAAATGTCTAAGACCTCAATTTTTTTTATCAAAACACAGATTAATTAAATCATCGAGACAAGAATTTAAAGAAAAATCATTCTTTTCACCCAATCCTTCCCATACCCGCCACAAAATTATCATATCCGACTTTTGATAATCCGATTTCTTAACCCATACCTCAGGGTTATAACACATAACTATCTAAGTACTTGTATTAAAAGCAAATACTTGTACCTAATTATAAATGAAATCGCCCAATTTTATATAAAAGAAATTATGATTTTACTTCTAGTACAAGTACTTGTAAATTTGTGTTATAAAGGCCAGTCATATCATTCACCTTCTTTGATTTAGTTTAAGCATATCTCCGAAACCAAAATTTGCTCTTAAACAAAAACGTTATTACTCGTAGTTTCTATTATAAGTATTTTTTAAATTCCATTCATTAAAACAGCTTTCCTTTCATTATGTGTGTGTGTTCATTAAAACGAAAGGATTCTATTTCAATCCTTGTGTAAACTTTTTTTTTTACAAACAAAACTCTTTTCAGTATCAATTCAACGAATAACGCATTGCATTACTTCAACCCTCCTTTAACAATTTACATTCATTTTTATTGCAAACTTGTGAGCTTCAAGCTGTTTGTGAAAATCGTACGTAGGTATACGTTCATTAAGGACATTTTGCTAGAAGAAGTCTTCTTTCATTTAAAAGGTGAAACGTAAAATTATAAATTCACGGCAAACAAATAAATTTAATGGCAGAGATTAAACCGTATTCAAGGCAAAAATAGCAAAATCAAGAGAAAAAGAAAATACAGTCATTAGAATCTTAAAAGTCGCCATTATATTTTAACAATGTCCTTTTATGTGGCAAAATTAGTGGTTTTGTCTTTTGATAAAAAAAAAAATAAATTGCTAGAACCGAGTTCCGAGTGTTGCATGATATTTTTATACACTCTTTGTACCTACCAGAGGCCAACATGTACATAGTCACTATGCATCTGACAAAATACTAAATTCATTTACCCTTGAATACCCTGGTTGTTTTTGTTTGCATCCCTTTGTAGCCTTATGAATCCTTGTAGATGCTAAGGCATTGGTGTTTATGTAGCAGGACATTGTTAAGGAAAAAGTGTGATCACAAGTCAAAAGAACTCATTACCATAAGTTTACAGTTTAGTGAATTGCAAAGTATTACACAGTGGAAGGGAACAACAGGCACCTTTAAACGCGAAACATTTTAAATAAAAAAAATCCATAGGCTCATCGGAAAGCATTTTCGAATACCTTAAACCAATATTGAATTAAAAACAAACCAAATTTGATTGCAGTGTTATATAGACACATGAACGAAATTCATGAATTGTCTGAGCTGTGTCATCCCCTTCCTTTATATCGTCGTAAATTCTTTCGTTTATCTCCATCAGTTTATTTTTTCCTCGATGTAACCACTTTCGTATGTATTATGTGTGTTTGAATGTATGCCCGTAGCATTTACTCTTGTTATACGTAGGAACTCTAGAGCCAAACCAATTGCTTGGAACGGTTGGTAAAAGCCATTCAAAGCATATTTATAGGGCATTTGGATTTCTGTCACGTTTTGCTTTATGTTTTTTGACATTAATTTGATGAACAGAATTTATGCAATTTGGTTATTGAAAATCAAACAGAAATGCTTTATGGCAACGTTTTCCATCATTTTACCCGTCCGTCGCGTCGTTGCGTTGCGTCCGTCTCTTCGTCGCACCGCTGCTGCTGACTGTCGAATTTTTCTACCCCTAAAAATGTTACTCTTGATTTTTCAACCCCTGAGGTTTCTTGTCACTTCTGGCTGCGGCATAGTGTATTTGATGAAAAAAGGTGAAAAAAAGTGTTTAAGCTAGTCAATTTTATTTGACACTCGTATATAATAATAAAGACATTCACATTTGGAGTGAAAGCCAAATTCAAATTAATTTAGGTAGGTAATGTTGTAATGTTCCAAAATTTCTTTTAAAATAACAGAACTTTTTAGTTTATCGTTTTCTACGAAGCGATTTGTATTTCATTTAGCACAATGTCGATCGCATCGTTAAATGCTCTTTCCTAGCCGACCACTGTCGATTCACTTTATTCTTAAAATCTATTTTGAATTGAGCGAATTAAAATGGATAACCGATTCTGAATGTTGCAATTTCTTCAAAGGAAAAAAAATGTGTTTTCGTTGTAAAAAAACGGGTCTTATGCTCGACCTTGCGTTTGCACTGCTTTGCTTTTTTAATCGGATCAGTTATTTGGAACCCCTTGGTGTAATATTTAGCGCAATGAAATATCACGCCGGGGACATCTGGAATCGGGGTGGGTATATTCCGACTCATGACTCGGCTCGGGTGCAAAGTTGGAGGGGCATGCTACCCCCTGCAACCCCCACAATTGGAATCACTATAAGATTTGTTACGTGTATACAAAGTTTTACCCATCATACTCAGGCGAGGGTAAAAGGAAGGTTTTGCCACTGGCGGGTGAACCCCACGAAGTGGTTTTGCCCATGGCAAAGGCGTCCCACGAATTGGCTTTCCACTGATAAAGGCACCCCTTGAATTTTTTTTTTTTAATAATATTGATAACTTCTTTTTTTGATAAAAACTAATAAAAATAAATTATTATATTATTATACTGTAGGAAATATTTTTAGTAGATAACAGTTATTTTAAAAGAAAAACGCTAAATATTTAGGAATATTTTATACTTTGCTATTTTAGATTCCGGGATAAAAATAAACATAATACATGTCCAACTCGGTTGTTGTGTGGCGGAGAACTGTCAAACTTTTTCGGATGTTTGCAAGATTTTTCGATATTTTACAATGAGTTGGTTGGACCGAAAAAATCGGTTGGTAAATGCACCCGACTGGCAAATGAACCCACTCACACTCTACGAATATAAGTTTTTAAAGTTTTTGAATTTATACTTCTTTGCCGGCATTTATAAAAATATTTTACCAGTAATAACACATAGATTTTTTCAGCCCATTATTACTGTTTTTCCACACAGACACTATAAGTAGGTAAAGACATATACCAACCTAGACAATACATTTACATTTTATACTATATTTGTTTTTACAGAAGTAAGCCATTGTTATTGATATTCTGACTGATTCATTTTCTAAAATCTAAGTGATAGGAAAAAACTAAATACACCAAAAGATAAATGGTATAATATAAGGTTCTGATACAACTTGATTTTTTGAAATTCCACCGGCTAGTTAGGGTAAAATGGGGCAAAGACAAAAAAAAACTTTTTGTACATATCGAAAAGTATAAGGGTTAGAATTATGAAATAAATTTAATTGAATTGATAAATGGAAATGTTGTTGAATTCTCATCAAGAAAAAAATTCTTAAAATTCAACTTTTCAAGTGAAAAATTATTTTCCAGTATCAATTATTTTCCAGTATATTTCTTTAAAAACTAATTATGCACATTGAAACATAATAAAACAAAAAAAATAAGAGTTTTTTTTGCATCGATTTTTTGAGCATCGATTTAATTTACTTTAATTTGATATATCACACATAACTGTACATGCTATAAAATCCTCCACAAAATTGAAAAGAGTTTCATCAAAATTCAAAAAATTGTCTACTTTGATCGTCGGACTCGACCAGCCACCAGTGGAGAACGGTACCGTTAGCTCACAAGAAATAAATTCGAGATGGTTCGCTTATAATAAAAACTATAAATTACGAAAAAATGTAAATTACAATTAAAATATTTTTTTTTTGTTTATTTTTCTTTAATTTCTCCGTCAAATGTTCATAGTTTTTTTCCTTGAGCAAGGGATATGCAGCAGGTTCTTATTATAGAAGAAAGCTTATAACAAAGTTTAAGCTAGTACAGAATGTAAAAAATATTATTTTTATAATTAAATTAATTGATATCTATGTATTGAGCAAAAACTAGATACCTACTGCTTTTTAAAAGTTTGTGGCGTTTTAGTGGTTTTTAAACAAGTGATAGACTTAGAAGATATTCAAATAACAAAATAAAATTTTCAAAGTTTAAAGCTTAAAATAAGTACTAAATACACTGTAAATTTCATGTTTCTATCTTATGTCAAACATAGTGCAACCATAGCCTTAAATATGGGTCTCTTTTGGATTTTTAGCTTTGTTGGTGTTTTAATTGTTTTTAAAACAAGCCGTAGACATAAAAGATATTTGAATAACAAAACAAAATTTTCAGGGTTTTTAGGTAAGAAGTAGAACTGAGTACGCTGTAAATTTCATATTTCTATCTCATGTCAAACATAGTGAAATCATAGCCTGAAGTAGGGGTTCTTTTATCTGTTTAGCGTTTTTGGTGTTTTTTAAACAATCAATTCACTTGGAAGATATGAAAAACACACAATTTCTATTTTTAGAATTAATAGTTAAAGACTAAAACAAAATACGCTGTAAGTTTCATGTTCCTTTCTTTAGTCAAACCTAGTGAAATCATAGCATAAAAAATGTGTTTTTTCAAAAACTCAAAACATTGACCTTAAAATTTTTGCATAAGGAATACACCCATCGAGTTAATTAAAAGTTTATGTTATTAAATTGAATATATATTTAATATTTGGTAAATATTAGCCATATACACATAATAGGCGAGGTTCTGGAGTCCGTGAAAAACAACAAAAAATCAACAAAACTACCGTATTTTCAAAAATTGTTTTTAATTCAGGGTTAATTGATACCTTATTTTTTATTTTTTAGTCAAAAACTACTATTTATAAGCTTCAAAAAACAAAAAGATATCTGTAATAGAAAAGTTTTTAGAAGCAACACTAAAATAACATAAAAATGACGTTTTCCAAAAGTTCGCAAGGGGGTAGCGGGGAAGCAACGCAATTTAAAATTAAATCACCATGGATTTACTTCCTTATAGTCCTAGAGAATATCCTCACAAAGTTTCAGCAAAATCAAAAAATGAGGCAGCTTTTCCGATTGGACGTTTTCATATGGAATGACTCGAATGCTTTTAAGTTGCCGTAATAATATTTAGTAAAAAAAAAATTCGAAAATTATTTTTTTGGATTTTTAAAAAAAATTTTTCGAAAACTACTCAATATTTTTTTTCAAAATTTAGTTTTTAGATGTTGATAAATAATATCTTAAAAATGGCGTAGCAATTTTTGTTTGTAAAAGTCCTTGCAAAATTTTATATAGAAAAAATATTTTTTTTTAAAAAGGCTCTAAAGATTTTCAAATTTTTTTTTTTCTAAAAATGTATCATTGTAGGAGAATTCAGATTGCATACTTCGTTTTAAGTTAAAATTCATTAAAGGAGCTGTTTTATTCATTTGAACATCGAATTTTATGCTTTTTTCATTTTTTTTTCTAAAACTGCATTTACAAATTTTTAATTAAAAAGACTTAACGTATATAGTAACTTTATATATAAGAGCAAGTACGTGCGATCCAGTCGTGCATTTTATTATAATATAAATGAACAATAGGTACTTTCTGAACCACAATAAGGATGACACAAAATGACATACAAGTCGTGTTTGAATGTTTAATTTGCTAAACCCTAAATATAAACTCTAATCTTTATGATTATGAGCGATGGATTCGATTTTCGATTTTTTTTTTAATTTCTTAAAAAAATATTTGTTTAACAAATAAAAAAACCTCGTGGCAAATTTGTACAAACGAATATCTACCAGATGTATTTTCTGCTTGATGATTTTTTGTCTTTTTCTTGGTATTTTCATTGAAAATAACATGAAATTATAGAAATTAACGAAGAAACCGGAGAGGTTAAACTTTTCAAGTTACACTTGCCGTATAGCATCTCATACTCTGAATGGACTTGACCACTAGGACGCTTTTCTACAAAGAAGTCGAGCTTCCATTCTTCTTTCTTGCATATAGGACTCCCCGGCTCGGTTGCTCTCTTACCTGTTCTGCAGTATTGACTCATTTTTCTCGTCCTTGCCTGTTCGCAATTTTCATTGAACTGGGGGGTTCGTTTTCGTTTTCTTGTGAAATCCATTATCAGATCGCAGGCTATATTTTTGATGGCAAGTTAGCATATACTGCAGGTCTTTAATTGGTGTTTCTGGTCGGTTTTTCGAAAGACTGAGATTGATTGATATGTAAACAAAAGTTCTAGCTGCCCTTGCTATAACAGTTTGCCATAGTCGAATGTTCTAAGGTTATTTTATACCTGTACCTATTCTCTTTTATTCTCTTGTTATACATTTTATTGTCTTGTAAGTCCTACTGTAAAAAATAATATGCTTGTTTTCCAAAAACATTCAACACCAGCAATTAACTTCTTTCTCTTATGGGTTTCCCGCACATCTATATCATAAATATTCGAAAGGTGCGCAGTTATAGAACAACAAAAAAAAAAAAAAAAAAAAGAGGAAAAACAAAAAAACAATGTTCAACATACTTCATGTTCACAAAAATAACTCATTACGAAAACTTTTCCATAAACAGACTCCTTTTTATTTGCATGCATCCCTACAAAATATTGCATCAATATTCACCACATTGAAACAACAAGCCACCTATCACACATTTTCTCTAGCCTTTCTGCCTCTCGCAGAGGAGAACAACATGCACCCTTCCGCCCTCCATATATCATATATGGATACCAAAAACCAAAGTGATTCAGCAAACAAGGCAGAGGCAGAAGCAGACTCATTCTTCATTCTTCAATCTGCAATCTCCAAAACCCCACATGTTGTTGTTGTTGCCGATATTATGCCGTGTGTGTTGGAAACAACAAGCCAGCATCACTCAATCCGTCGTCGTACTGACAGGGACTCAAAAACCCGCTAGGGCTTCAATTCACGGCGGCATGTGGTTCCGAACAGTTTTAATTAATAAACTTCATTACACATTCCATACTTAAACTAATTTTCAACTCAAATTACGATGCATAGGAGGAATGCTTTTAATAGGTGCACTCGACATTCGCCTTCCCTCCCATCTCTCCTACAACCACGCGTCATCCTTTTTTGCTCACTTCATACATAATATTTGTGTATGTTGGGTTGTGCTGTGTAGGAGCATGTGGAAGGAACGACGAAGTCGGCAGAGTTGTACTACACTTTTCTATGAGTACGGTACCTTCAGTAAAAACACAAGAACAGGATCTGTTCTGGCAACGGCAACGGCAAGGACTCTTTAAGGTGGAAGCGTATATATTTAGATGACTTTGTTTTGAGTATGTTGTGTATGTTGTGGGGGATATTGTATTTAAACATACCTATACACTAAACACAACACACATTCCCCTAACAGATTCAATAATAATGATAATTGAAAGTTTGTTCTTTGCTTTTTTCAAACAAAACACTATTTTCCATGAGGTTTCGATGTTAATTATAAAAATGAGTATACATCAATTAAGGTTAAACTGTCAAATATACCAAGAGCTGAAATCAAATTTGAGAGTTTGAGGTGTAACCACAATGTATAAGTTCTTGCATAGGTTAATGGTTGTTATAAACTTCCGAAATTCAAAAAAAAAATTGGCAGGTTTCTTTTGGTTCAGGTTACTTTTACTGAAAAACAATTTTTCCGATTTCAGAGTGAAGTATAAATTCACTAAAACTCTAATTAGAAACAGAAGAAATGATTCTCTGCCATTTTCCTCAAGTTTGAAGGCCTTAATATTCAACCCGAGACATAAACTACTTAAGCAATTGAAAATATGAAAATTCATACAATGGAGTGTGTAGACGTTTTTTTATTTTTTTGTTTTGGTTTTTTTACGAATTAAAAAAGTTTCTTTTTTAAAATTCCTGCCAAAAACTAAAACTTTACAAAAAAAGAAATATTTCAAGAAAGCCCAAAACTTTTTTAAGGCCCAGGGGCTCCATATGACGGCCCTGATTATAGATATCATTCGAATGTTATCTAGTTTTTACCTAAACTGGGAGGCAGCGTTAATTTTACTAAATCATTTCGTGACGATTCATTTGTGATAGAAATAATAGTTTTTCGGGAGTCATTTAAGAAACTTCTAGTCAGCTGCTCAAGTAGTGGTGGGTGTGACCGTGAGGGGGCGTCGAATTTGTAAGAAAATGAAGTCATTTTGTGACGGGTCAAACTATTACAGCACGTTCCTTACATCCCACAGGTTTCAAAAACACCAGTCAGCTGTATGGCCAGTGGTGGGATCATCGTCAGCTGGCGTCTTTAAGTTCGGGAGCGCACATTGACTATGAGGCTCTTACAATTCAAAATAATGTCTAAATGACGATCATTCGACCACTATGTGGAAAGTTTATGACTGCTATTCTATAGTAAATACTTCAAGCCACTCGCAGAAATCAAAAATATGTGGGTTAAAATCAGTTGTCTCAAAGTTTTTAGACTCAAAAGTTTCTTTTTACATACACTCAATGTTGGTCTTTTTGTAACTTTCGTAACTGACGATCATTTTACCACAATCTTTTTATCCTACCATTATTTTTATATTATATACACTCCAAGCTACGCGTGTGCTGATGTGACCATTCCACCACTACTTTTTTAACTGATTATTTTTTAATTTTATACACATTTCAAAGTACTTGTAAGTCAAAAATTATTTGGTTATAATCAATTTTTTTTTTAAGTTCTTAGCCTTAGAAGTATTTAAGGTATATGAAAAGTATTAAACAGGTAATTTTAAGACTTTTAGACACTTTTAGAAAACTGATTGTTATCTCAACTTTTTTTTTGTACGAATGCATAACTTGATATAGCAAGTAAAAATAATCATAAGATATAAAGATAGTAATGAAATGATCGTCAGTTACGAGAGTTTGAACACAGACCAACACTGAGGATATGAAAAAAGGAACTTTTGAGTCTCAAAACTTAGGGACAACTGATTTTAACCCACCTATTTTTGGTGTTTACGAGTAGCTTGAAGTATGTACTATTGGAAAGCAGTCACAAACTTTCTAAATAGTGGTGAAATAATCGTCATTTAGACATTCTTTTGAATTCTGAGAGGCCCATATTCCATGTGTGCCCGAATTTTAAGCTGACGATGATTTCACCACTGGCGTTTTAGCTGACTGGTGCTTTTGAAACCTGTGGGATGTAAGGAAAGTGCTGTAAGAGTTTAAACCGCCACAAAATGACTTCCTTTTTCACAAGTTCGGCGGCCTCTCACGGCCACACCCACCAAGATGCAAGCAGCTGACTTGCATATTTGTATATGATTTTAGCTAAACTATCGCGACAGGCATAAATTATTGGTCACGAAATATGATTAAGGAAATCGCAACGCTGGCTTTCATTCTTGTCATTTATTCTATTGATGTCTGAATTTTTACTACTAGTATACAGAAATTTTAACAATATATGTTGTATCATATCGGCAGTGGGGCACGCCAACCTAGGGGTCGGGAAATTTAAATAGAAAGACCTTAATGTTTGTTTAAAATCAAAATGACTGCCACAAAATGGCAGATCGTAGGAAAAACTGAAAAGTGGTATTTGTTCCGTTTCTGTTGGTCTTAGAGAAAAAAATTTTTTATGATATTAATTAAACATATAATTTTTTTTTTCAGTTATCTATATTTTTTCTGCAAAAACATGTTATTTTCATGAACAAATCATGACTATCTTCACCCCCCATTCATCTTCGATACTAAAAACTCTAGATGCATTCTATTTTTCAGAACTCATTATAAAATACAACTAAAATAAAATTTACAAAAAATCGTATCTGGTCGATTTTTTAACCAAAGTTCAAATTATTGATAATTGAAATAAATAAACCTGAAACCGTTTACAATGTGTTCTGTTCATAACTAAACTTTTATGTTTGTACTACAACAAGGACTATGCCGTGATCCTTTGGGAGTGATTAAATAAACTTTTGTTCTATAATCGATGTACATAGGTAGGCTCTCAATGCAATTGTATGAAATTTAATGTAAATGAATAATATCGGTGACTCATTATAATTAGATAAAAATGTAAGCAATTCGATAAAGAACACGCTCCCTGGGGGTGCTAAAAATATTTTTTTTTTGATAATAATATTGAAAGTTGAGGTTTTAATCAAAACAAAATTTATGATGATGGAGCATTCCAAAACCGTGTTTTTATCATGCCGTTTCCGGTTCAACGAATTTGCTTCAAATTTTTTGTACAACAAGGTTTTCTTATTCCCAAGGTTGTTTTTATTTGCTCTAAAGGGCAAGTATTGGTTTCGTGTCAAAACAATGATGGAGAAGACTAAAAAAGTGGTTTCGTCATGCCGTCCTTCGGTCTGTGCGTTTGCGCGTCTGTGCGTCGGTGCGTCGGTGCGTCTGTGCGTCCGTGCGTCCATCTGTACACATTTCCAGTGCCCAAACGCGTCAACGGATTGTCTTTAAATTTGGTAGGGATGATTTTTATGTTCTTTCGAAAGTTTTTTTTTTGTTTCTGAATATCGAGTAGGTACCTACCAAACAACATTTTAGAGTTATTTGAGTTTTCTCGAAAACAGCTGCAACGATTTTGATTAAAAGTTTTGATATGATTTCTTCTCTAAGAAAAAAAATTTGTATGCCATTTTTAAGATATTTTTTATCAACATTTTATAACTAAATTAAAAAAAAAATCACTGTTTCACTGAATCATATAATTATTCAAAAAAAAAAAAAAAGTTAAAAAAAATTTATTTTTGCTTATTTGTGTATATCTCTCAATACCTACACACATCAAATAACCAAAAGCTAAGCCCAAGTTAAGTTAATACATATAAAAGTTTTGGACTACATGAGCAAGCTCGTGCGATCCATACGTGCAGTTTATTTTTTTTTTATTTTCAGTTCCCGCTTAGAACAATTTTCTACTTTCTAACGGTTTAGAGTAAGTAGTAGTTTCTCGAAAACACTCATATGATTTTGATTAGATTTCTTCTATAAAGATGAAATAAGATTCTTGAGTCATAATTAAAAAAAAAAAAACAATTATATTGATTAATAAATACAAATAAATTGGTTCATGAACTTTATGCAAACGCATCATCATTGCGTTTCTAGCTATGCTTCCCATTAAGCTCCCTCTACGTTACACCTTAAAACACAAACTAGCAATTTCGTAAAAGTGCTATGGTATTTAATGAAAGTGGAATTATAATTAGTCTTTCAACTACATAGTATTTTGCTGCTTAAATGCACTAAATTAGTATTTTTAACGCTTTTCCGATGTATAAAATTCAAATCGTTTTTTTTTTTGTTTCATTTAATAAAATTAATGCAAAAGTTCATGCATAAAATATAAACAAGAATTCAACCATTCATCAAAAGTAGCAAAGCATAATATGAACCTACATACATAGCACGACTTACCCCCAACAACTGCATTATTTATGCTCCAACTCAACTCAAAACACTTTGGCACATCGAAGCGTATAAGTGTAACATTGATGAATGTCCTCCACCACCCCCCGATTATTTCATTCAATATGCACGCTTAGGGGTTTGTTTTGGTTTAATATCCATTTTAAACGAAAACGAACAACAAAAAAAGCGTGTTTCATATCAAATTTCCTTATTCATGTGCTAAAACTATTATGTCATCACTTTCCATAGAGATTTTTTGTCAAATAGACACTCATATGATAGTTTTGGGGGTAGGGGTGGATTGGGGATTTGAAAAAAAATAAATGCACAATGCATATGAACGAACGCGGATTTCATAAAAATCCGCCAATAAATTATGACTGATACTTAAATATGTGAGGTTGTATGCATGCACTCCTACAACTCGACTTAGTGCTGACATAAAAGCACTTAATAGATTTCCAATGCCCCGTTAACACGGGGTTGACATCATGCTCTCTATTAAAAATGAAAAAATATTAAAAAAAAAAAAAAACAAAATGAACGAAAAAAGTGAGGGTAGGAATATTTTTGTATCACTATGCACTCATTTTTATGACACACACAATGCATTTGAAAAGTGTTGAATAATTTAAAAAGCTATTTTTTTGATATTTGTTCCATTATCATGCTTCGTTTTTTTTTTTGCCAATTTAGCTATAGACTTTGCAAAAAAAAAAAAACTCATACTAATAATGCCTATGCCTACCCACTTTTGGGTTATTCATCAATGCAGATATGCGAATATATTGCAAGGCGGATAAGCTTAAAAAAAATGTCCACTGGAAACAACGGTATCTATAGACTCGATAGATAGGAAAAGTGGCCGGCCTAAGAGTATGGCTTATGTTACCTCGTTAATGGACATTTTTATAATGCATTGATATTGATCAGCTTTATGTCATGATGCGAAAGTTTTAACTTTTTTTTGTACGTTCGGAGTCAATTTTTAAAATTATAATAAATGAAAAGATTGCGTTGTTATTCCTTTTAGTTATAAAGTTCGAATATTAAACAGTTTTTTTCTTATATAACAACGCATTTTTTAATGTTTCATTAAAAATATTAAAAATACAATATTTGCAACTTTTTGTTGTGGAGACTTAATTTCGTTGAATTTCAGTGATTTCGTTAATAAATCACTGGAAATCACTCAGGTATAGAAGATAGTACTCTGTAACGGTTTCAACTTAAATTTCCTGAAAGAGTGAAACAGGGACTATCGGAAGAAATAAAACAAGTTTTTCTACAACAACAACAGTCTATCTTCAAAAAAATTACTATTTTGCAAAAAAAATGAATCGAAGAATTATAATTATAATGACAAATAACGACATTTCTTTGTAATCCATTCAAATTGTGTTTTTCACACTAAAGTTTTTTGGTAGTTTTGATTTGTTTCATACTTAATGTTTTAAGCAGTAGGTGCTGAATTAAATGTACATATGCCCCAAATACAATTTGCTTGAACAATAATCAAATAAATAGTCGTTACCAAAAAATGGTCCTTCAAAACTTAATTCTTCAAATACTGCAGTAATATTAAAAATTTTATTTTATTTTGCGATTGATAGATTTTTAAAAGTAATTTGTCTCAAAATATGAACAAAATATGAACACATTGAAGACCGGTTCTAAATAGTAAAGCTACTTGCGATTACGTGTTCAGATTTTCAATTTTTCGAGAAACTCCAAAGCAGTTTTTAATAATTTTTGCAAAAAAAGTTGTTGCAAACAAAAGACAAAATTGTATTACTTCAGTGCTATATATTGCCATATTTGGCAATCCAATCAATTTTTTGTTTTTATTTAAAAAATGGCAGAGGCCTCTAAAGCCGAAAATATGAAACTAATCCAATTTTTTTAAACTGAACTCTTTTGAATTTGAGGTCTAGTGGCATATGAAATGTTCCATTCCAAATTGTATTACAGTTATATATATATAATCTAAAATGGGCCATAAATTTGCTAAAATACATTATCTTGATTAACGTCTCATTCAATTATCATAAAATGCAAAATAATACAGTTATTAGTTTAAATCCACTTATGGAAGATCGGACAAAATTCTATAAAAATTAAGTCACTAAACGGATTTTGTTGAAATTTTCAGAAATAATAATGACGAGGAAGATATAACTGAAATATTAATTTTAGCTCATTACCACACCCACTTTTTGATGTTTTTTTTTTATTTTTTGTTAATAAAATTTGAATTTTGTACTAGAACGATTTTTATGACATTTTCACAAATGATAGGAAAGCTTAAGTTTCTTGGGCTGCAGTTTTAGGAAAAATAAAATAAAAAAATATTAAATTCAAATTTAAAATGAAGTTTTTTTTAATTTTTTTTGTTGAAAAACTAAATACACAAAACCTTTTAAAATGATGAGTACAACCTGGTGGCAAGTTTTGAACGAAATCAGTTGAGCACTCTATACTGATACTTATTAC
Organism: Meliscaeva auricollis; assembly: GCA_948107695.1. NCBI lineage: Eukaryota > Metazoa > Arthropoda > Insecta > Diptera > Syrphidae > Meliscaeva > Meliscaeva auricollis. Next base: position 30,273,602 of record OX403618.1, read on the forward strand.
ATAACAAACAGCAAGTTTAATCAAAATCGTTAGAGCCGTTTTCGAGAAAAATGTAATAACTCGAAATCGTTGTTTAGGAGGTAATCGTTCTAATCGCGATATTCAAAAAAAAAAAAAATCAACCTCAGAAATTACAAAAAAGTTATCTGTACCAAATTTCATGCAAATCCGTCAACCCGTTCAGGCTGTGGCGCTCTGTACAGATGGACGCACAGACGAACAGACGAACAGACGAACAGACGAACAGACGAACAGACGCACAGACCGACGGACGCGACGGCCTGACGAAAGCCACTTTTTTGGACTTCTCCATCATCGTAATGTTGGTTTTTGATTAAAACTAAGGGTTGTCCATACACGAATCAATATTATTACTGCGCAATATTTCTATGTCTCTTTACTTACATAGCCGTTACGCTCAATCCGAATAAATTTTTTTTTTCAAGAAACCATTGCATTATACTTTGACGAAACAACAACTCTCGCTTAGTTTTCAAATCATACCCTCAAATTATGCTTTCGTCTCAACAAGAGTAAAATCCAATCCAATACTTCTTCTCCGCAATCGAGTTTTGTTTTTACTGGGCAAAATTGCTTCGCTTGCAAAATTGCTTCGCACCCTTAGTCTATGTGTCATATGCGTAAATAACCATGCCCCTCTATTTCCCCGTTTAAGTAAATGTTACAGAAAAAGCAATGCTTAAGTTTGGCCCTCACAATGCCATCAGTTCACACGCTTTCCTGTAAAAAATGGCCGAATTCTTTTGAGAATTAGGTATTCCTATTTTTGGATACTTAATTTTTTTGAAAATCAGTACCATTGTTCACGGAAACAAAAAAATAAATGCGAATTTGTAGCACTCCCCACACAAAAGTGAAATTTTTGTAGGGTTTTTGCATGAAAAGTACAAGAAGGTTTTGTTCCAAGTGGCTGAATTTCGAACTTAACCTAAGCTTAGCTAAGCCTCAACTTTAAGCGTTTACAAAGATTCCAATTATATCGATTCTAACGAAAGTTATCGTGTTTACAAATTTCCAACGACTACGACACCGACGACGCCGACAACGGCACATGCACAAAAAAATGTCTCGAAAACGTGTTTTCTACACGTTTCATAATTATTCATGATGAAATAGACTAATTCTAAAAAAAAAAATGTTTGTGCCAATCACTATACTTATCCATTACACTACCTGTACGGAAACGTAATATTTGTCAAAACTGAAACCGGGTGCTTCGAAAATACAAAATATTACATTAGAACTCCGTTTTATTAAACCGGAACGAAGTCCCCAAAATGATTTTAGGTCAAGTTCTAAAGATGCGAAGAAACTCCTGAGTTCTAAATATTTTTTAACCAAAGATCTTAAGTAAAACTGATAGCTCAAAATACATAATAGCTTTAAAATGATTTGAGAACTTTTTCAAGAAATTGGCCGTAAGATCACTAGTTTAAAGTTAACTTCATACTTTATTTAAAAAATTTTGAAAAATCAGTACTAAATTATCGTGTTGTTAATACTAAATTTTATTTATTTGTCGAATTTCAGAGTTTCTTGACAGGAGTCTTCCAATTCTATCCTCATGCCTTATGCTAATTGGTAAAGACATTTTTTTGTATGTTCAGAACACAAAACGTGGCCCATAAAATCTAATAATTTAAATTGATAGATGATTTGTCACCAAAGAAATGGGGAAAATGCAAGTTGATTGCCTAATCTACCACTTTGAAAAAAGATTTTTATTCAATATCTCGAGAACGATGACGTTAAATAAAAAATATTAAAGCCGTTTTCGAGAAAATTCGAATAACGGTATGAAGAAAACTATTTTTCTGGACCTGGACTTCATCATCGTAAACATAATGACGTGTGTGTGGCCAAATTTAAAAAAAAATCGAATCTGAAACCGTCAAAAGTATGCACTTTCACATAAAATAAATAAATAAAACTCCAAAGTTCTTTGATTGTTAGGCAATTTTCAAGTTATTGATTTTTGTTTGTGTTAAAACAAATGCGTCGTCACCTGCTGTTCCTATGTATATCTACACCTAGTCTCAAAGAACAACTATACCTCTGTTCCTTTCTGTAATTTTTTTTCTATAAATTTTCTATTGATTTTAATTCACTGAAAAACGTCATCGTCCCTGTGCCAGCTTTGTGCCAAGTTTTTTTTTTTGTTTGTTGTTGTATTCGTTGCCTTTACTAATTTTATTTTCCTATTCCTTAGAATTTTTTTTGTAATTTTTTTTTTGTCGTTTTTTCCATTTTAGAATGTTTGGCACGGCACCGTGTTCAGCATGTGGACAAACAATTGCACCAAATGAATTTGTTATGAGGACTACATCGCCGATAAGTAGTCAGCAAAAACAACAGCAACAGCAACAACATCAGCAGCAGCAGCAACAGAATCAGCATCCTATTCAAACGGGACACAATCAAGCGCCACCTGGTGTCGGCGGGGTCGAGAATCAGAGGCATTTCCAAACACATCAGAATCTGCTCACCCATCCGCAGCATCAGCATCACATACCGGTGGAGCATCACGTTTTCCATTTGAAGTGCTTTGCTTGTTCAAAGTGTGCATCACAACTACGACCTGGTGATAGGTACGTATGTAGATACTTTTTGTAAAATGGTGATAGTTCAATTTTGTGTGTTTTTGGCTAATTTTTTGTCCTCTTTGATTTTTTGTTGTTTTCTGACAAATTGTTCAATGTTGAGATGAGGAATTTTCCATCACGTTGACTAAGAGCTTTGATAAAAATCTTTTTGTATAGCCTAGGCATATAGCGGTGTATAAAGCTTATGTAGGTTTTTATATATGTGTTTTGACAGATTTTTGAATTGTGTTCGATGGAAGAATGATTTATTTTGAAGCGCTTAGAAAAACAATTCAATCTACATCAAAGAGTTTTAGATTAAACTATAGAAATGATTAATAACACATGCTGGCGACACTTTTTTTTCATATTATACATTCTAATAATTAAAAGTAGGATTGTAATGCACCCGTTTTTTAGGAGCATTTATAGGATGAAAGCGTTATGAGTTTTGAGAAAATAAAACGATTTATTTGCGTTTATATGTCTAAACTTGTAGGTAAGTAAATTTCGCTCTCTTAGATGACACTCAATCGGAGTTTAATTAAATATGAATACTAGATTGAGGTCTCCTCTTTTACCACAAGGGTAACCGGCAGTGGCCACCATGTTAATTTTGTGAAATTTTTTAATTAATTCACTTATCTCTGTAAACATTGGCTTCGGTTCAGAAATTGTATTCTAAAAAAAAAATGCTAAAATCAATATTTTCATCACATTTGCTTCTTTATTCATTTGATGCTTTATTCATTTACACTAACACATACATACTTAACTGAATTTTAAAATGAGAAATTCACAGCTGAAAATTGTAACTAAATGTCACTAAACTTAACTAAAAGTCACCTAACTTTTTGTGACATTTGACCAATCAGAGCCTCTCAATGGAACTGAACTGAATGTTCTTGAACTTGAACCAAATAATTACATATAGTTTTGTTGTAGTCAGCCGATTTCATAAACACACTAGTCCATTTTTTTCATTATTTATTTAGTCAAAAAACTTAAGTCCACAAATGTCAATAGGAAGAAAAACAACAATTAAATACAATGTGCCTGAAACGAAACCTAAATTCTTTTTCAAAACTTCTGTGCGAAAATCTTAATATTAAAACTCAATTATCTCAACAAAAAAAATGGACTTAAGCTGTTTTAGCAATTTACCACAGATCTATTATACCCGTAAGTGATTAAAAAAAAACTGAGTTTGCCAAAATTTGACCTCAAAATTGACTTTGTAGCTATTATAGTTTCCAAGATACACATCTTGAAACTTTGGAATTTGATTTTGACCCAGAAACAATTTTCTTATTCAAAAATTTACTGATCATGTTCACAATAATCATTGTCCTACTGATATCCTAAAAGAAACAACAATTGTCTCCCATGTGTGGTCCACTGTATTGAAAAAAAGCATCGCCATATTGGAATTTTCGCGCTTTAACTCAAAAAAATTTCCTTAAAACCGTAAAACTGTTGCAAATTTCTCGTTTTTTTGCATTTTTGTCCATATTGCTTCACGAAATTTTGTTTGCAAATGGCAAATCTCAGATTCGGATTCATCACCCCCAAAAACATAAGTCTATGCTATTTTCAAATAAATATTGCCATTTTCAAATAAATATTGATGCACATCTAAGACTACAAAAAAATTGATTTAGCAAAAAAAAAAAAAAAAATTGAAATTTTTCTTAAAAATCCAAAAATCTTTTTTTTTGAAAATTTTCATATCAAATATTTTTAAGGCTGTTAAAGATATTCTTTATAAAAATAAAATGCACGACTGGATCGCACGAACTTGCTCATGGAGTGCAAAGCTATTTTATGTATTGACTTAGCTTGAAAATTTTTGCTTTTGGTCATCTGATGTGTGTAGGTATTGAGAGATATGCACAAATAAGCAAAAATAAATATTTTTTTAAAACGGGAACACTTTTTGAATTTTTTTTTTTTGAAAAATAATTTTTTTTTCCATATTGGGTCAATGATTTGTGATTTTTCAAAATTTTATTTTTAGATGTTGATAAATATTAGATATCTTCAAAATGGCATAAAAATTTTTTTTTTATCGTTTGAAATTTTTTTAATAAAAAAAATATTTTTTTTTTTAAAAACGGCTAGATAGATTTAAAAAAAAAAATTCTAAAAATTTATCGTTATTAAAGAAATCATATCAAAAAGTTTAATCAAAATCGTTAGAGCCGTTTTTGATAAAATTCGAATAATTCAAAAATGTTGTATGGGTTGTATATGTTAATATGAGTACCTCGTTCTAGATGAGATATTCAAAAACCAAAATAAAATAACTTTCGAAATTACGTAAAAATCATCTGTACCAAATTTGAAGAAAATCTGTCCAGGCGTTTGGGCAGTGGAGAAGTGTACAGATGGACGCACAGACGCACAGACGCATAGAGGCACAGATCGACGGACGGCATGACGAAAACCACTTTTTAGGACTTCTCCATCATCGTAATGTTGGTTTTGATTAAAATCTCAAATTTTTTTTTGACACGAAACCAATACTAGCCCTATAGAGCAAGTAAAAATTATCAAAAATTGGATTTTGACACTCGAACGTCAATGAAAACTCGGAATATACCACTACGTGTTCTGGAAATGTACTAAAAAAAAATAATTACATTTTTTCAGTCAGTCTTCAAATTTGTCTGACATTTCTCTTTTGATACTGGGCAGATCACGTCGTTTGTCGTTCAATGTTTTCTTTTTTTTATTTTTGTAAAAAGAAGTCTTTAACCAATTCATTTATTTAAATTTAAATTTTTCTTCCCAACACCATTTCGGTATTATAGAATTTTTTAATTTATTTTTTTTTAATTGATTGACAATAATTGATATTTGTAAAAACTTCATGTCTTTTTCACACGGAGCTGATTTAAAGTATTAAGTATTAAAAATAAGGAAAAAAAAGAGTACCATATACCTACGGGCTTTAAGACGGTACCTCCCATAGAGCCGATTTTCTTTTTTCTGATTTTCTCGTAACACAAGAGGTTCCTAATAATTTTTAAAATATTTCATATCAAAATTATCGAAAAAAAATTGATTTAAAAAAATTCAATTTTTTTTTGTTGAAAACTGCAACGTGTCGGTGATTACCTTTGAAATTTTGGTCTAAGATGTCCATTTATATATTCTTGAAAATGTTTACCAACTTTGTTTTTCAACAAGGCTTGAGGATTTTTATACATAAGAAATTAAAAAAAAAAATTATTTATCGTTCTTAACGGATTCAAATAGCATACCTTGTTTGGAGCCCAAAAAATTTAAGAATTTGCTCAACTCATTTTGGTAATGAATTTTATGTTTTTTTTATGAATTTTTATGTGCAAGTTTTGCAATGATATTTTTTTTAAATATAAATGAATAATAGCAGAATATGATATTCCAATGCCTGCAACTATTTAGAAAAAAAAAATCACAAAAGTTTATTTTTATCGAAGAAATCTTTGGATTATATTCTTTTTAGAAGCTTTTTTAGTCATCAATTTTTTAACATTATCAAAGTTTTAAACTAAAAGTTTTGACAATCTTTTATTTGTGTAAAATTTAGATTTATTTTTAATTAAGAATATCCAGCCTTTTAGCTACACGCTGCGACCCATCCCTATTATTCTTAATTTATTCTCTTCGTACCCAAATTAATTTCTTTAAGGGTTTTGAATTCATTACAATTTTTATTTCCAGATACTACATGCTTGGCGGCAGCTTAGTGTGCGAACAAGACTGGCACAAATTACTCAAAACAACGTCCACAAATCCACCCGTACGCAAAGGCAAAGTCGGCAGACCAAGAAGATCCAAAGACTGAGAAGTTGCCACACGTTTGGGTAGGCCACCGAAGCTCAAAAAAGGATCCCCACTACCCGATGTGGAACCAGCAACGCAGTCCGTACTCCCCCACAATCATCATCCATTTGTAGGTGGTAATGCGCCTACGAATTTGATTCCCATCGATCGTGCAGCACAGAATTTTCCAGTTCCTCCTCCGGGTAAAGACCACTTCCTCTACAACAGTCTCTACAATCGGGATGTTGAATTTATGAAAAATTTGATACGAACAAGCAATACTGGTGGGGGTGAGCTCGATCGCAATCCAAACCTTCACAATATGCAGTATGGCGAATTCGATCATCACAGAACCCTGCATGATCATCAAAGCGCATCACAATGCCCACCTGGAATGGAACACCAACAGCACCTATTTGCATGTGGCAGTGGACCGCACATGTTGCCCCTGGTGGCACGATCTTTTGCTTGTTCACAACCACCCGGCATGGGGGACTACCCAAGCGAAACCATCAAACATCATTGTAAAAGTGAAAAACATGACGAGGAAGCCGGTAGCGGCGGCGGCGTCAGCGGCAAATGTCAAATGCATTCCAACAACGTCGTCAATGGCCCGGGAGGAGGTGGTGGCATTCTAGTCAAAACTGAATTCAATGAGATGCAGCAGAGTAAATCATCACCTGTCCACGAAGTATTCGAAATGACTTCAAATGCATTCACATCAACTGTACTAGGCGGTGGAACTGGCACTGGCCAGTTCCATCATGACCATCATGACAGTGGCAGCAGTCCCCCCTTGCCGCTCATGGAATCTACGAATGCTTCATCGAACGTATCCCACCACCAGCTCCAACATCAACACCAACACCAACATCAGCATCAGTGCTCGCCTCATTCATATGAATCATATTTGTATGCCAGTGGCAGTGGTGCAGCTAGCCGAGTGGGAATGTCTCCGCGCCAGCCCCCAGCAACGATGAGTACTACTCCTGGTGGTTCAGAAGTGTCCGGAACTCTATTCCATTGTAAATCATTCTTTGCTGACAGCAGCAGCGGTAGCTCTGGAATTGCAGCCTTCTACCCAAACAACCAGCCACAGCACCAGTCGAATAATGGTGACTCTTGCCGAGGAGATGACTCCAGTTGTGGGTACTCTAGCACCAGAGATCCCGAAGAGAAAGTAGTTAAAGCAATTAAAGCAAGAAAAATGTCAGATTAATGGAACCAAAGGAAGTAGTTACATATTTTGTGCCTACGTCCATTCAAAACATCACACACACACACAAACAAAACACCCAAACATCCACAACCAAAAAATGAAACCAAAAACCAGTGTCTATACATTTTATGTAGAAACTAAGAATCTAGTCGTTAGACGAGGTAAAGGATTATAATTCAATTCAAGTTGCATGAAATACATAAATTAGAAAAAAAAAAAAAAAAAAAATTAAACGAAACAATCAAAAAATGCAAAAGGTTGTAACTTTTACAGGAGAAACAGAGAAAGCGAAGAAAAGAGAGCGAGAGAGAGCTTATGTTATTTAAAATTCTTGTTAAATAAAAATAATAAAAATATTCTTTAAGAAAATGTAAGCATTCAATTTAATTGTAATTAAAATTTAAATAAAATAAATTTTAAAATTATTATCGATGGACTCAAAGGTTATAAACTAGGTAAACCAATAACAATAAAATAGAAAATTAAAATTAAAAGTCGACCATTTTTGTTTCATTGTGTTATTTTTATGATAAACTACATCAACATCCGATTGGCATGTGCCTCTAACCATTATAACGAAGGTATATTTAATATGCGTTGTTTTTTTTTTGGAAGCATACAAAAATAAATTGCACGACTGGATCGCACGTACTCGGTCTTGTAGATAAAGTTACTATATATGGTAAGTCTTTTTAAATAAAAAATTGTAAGTGCAGTTTAAGAAAAAAATTTAAAAATCGTAAAATTCGATTTTCAAATGACTAAAACAACTTCTTAAATCAATTCAACCTCAATTAAAAATCGTTAGAGCCGTTTTAAAAAAAACAATTTTTTCTATATAAAATTTTGCAAGGACTTTCATTTAAAAAAAAAAAATTGGTACGCCACTTTTAAGATATTATTTTTCAACATCTAAAAACTAAATTTTGAAAAAAAATATTGAGTAGTTTCGAAAAATTTATTAAAAAAAAAAAAAAAATTCAAACTTTTTTTAAAAATCCAAAATAATAATTTTCGAAATTTTTTTTACTAAACATTATTACGGCAACTGAAAAGCTTCTTTGTAAAAAAATGTTTGAAATAGATTGATTTATAAAGGAAATAATCAGAATTAAAAAAAAACGTTTCTATGGCAGGTACCGTTAATAACGGTTTTTGAAAAAAAATGGTTTTCATTTAAAGATAGACCTTATCTTAAAAAAATGACCATGATATTTTTAATCAAAATCGTAGGAACCATAGTATATGACAGGTACCGTTATTTTTGGTACAAACAAAATAATTCAAAAAACGTCTGGGGATAGTCTCCAAGAACATCACATACCCAGTTTGAAGTAAATCGACAAATACGTTTAGGCAAGATACGTTTCTGGAAAGAAAAATTAAAGAAAAGCTTTTTGGTTTAAGTCTATAATTAAAACATTTTTATGTGCATCGTTTTTGGAGCTTATAATCATTAAGAATTGCAATTAAAAATATATTCAAAATTGATTTCTCTATTTTTTTTTTTTTGAATATCAAGACTTCCACTAAAATTTCCTCTCTTATTCATTAAAACCGGTTGGATAGGAGATAAGCATTTGATAAAATAAAAAAAACAAACACCATGAATTTCCCACAAAAAATGTATGTTTATAAAAATTTGAAAACTATTTAGCGATTTCTAAATATTGAAATGAAGGCTCAAATTTGGTGAGAACATTGTATTTCCGTCTTTTATCTTATACAATTCAAAAAAATTGGTTTGGAAAAAAGCAATCTACTTCCCATCCTTCATGTTTTTTTCGGTTTTCACTTAACCCATTGACCCAATCTTTCGAAAGATGTTTTTTTAAACAAGATAATAGGCAACTTCTCAAAGGAATGTCACAGGAGAAAAGAAAATTGTACATTTTTTAAAGTAAATTGTCTGATTATTATTTTTGTAGAGTTTTATAATTTTCGATGTATTCGCGAGAAATGAATTTTTTTATACAATTTTACAAGGAAAAAACGTTTTTTATTTCTATATGGTGTCCTACACAAGTAGCACAAAATTACTTAAAGAAGTATTAAAAAATTCGCATAGCAATAAAGATGGAATTAAGTAGGAATTTAGTAATCTAATACCGAAATTATACTATTTTGTGCTACTTGTGAAAGTTTCAATATCAATTCAAATCTGATTTAGAAAGCCCAGCGTGATTAATAAACTCTTTTGAATGAGAAAAGAACTGCTCTTAAATACACAAAAAATTAAGTGCAATTTGTCAAAAAAGTGTAGCACATTATTTGTCTTACAGTACAGTCGGTTGAGTTTAAGACATATGACAAAACTTTGAGTACCTACATACTACATAATGTATACTAGGATGTGCAGAAAAGTTATAAAATTAGTTCATAAACGTCTGCCTAACTAAGGACTACATTAGTCGTGCCCATTAAGTCAGATTTGCAATCGTTCTAACCTTAGGCCATTCATAATCGTCATTCTGACTCCAGCGTCGGACAGTTTATGTAGCAAAATTTGTTTGGCTGCAGAATTCACAAACAAATTTATTATAGCTCTTGATGGACCGGAAATGACTAAAATTTGATTTTGTTAATGTTAATAAATTCTAATATTGAAAAGTAATTATTTTGGGATAAAAGTTAATAAGGGTGGTGCAAAAAATGTTCTTTTTTCAGTTTTCGAAATAAAAAGAAAAAATATTTGTTTAAAATTTTGAATTCTACAAGTAAACGTTTGTAAACAAACATTTTGTGTAATTTAAATCCAATTTTTTCGCAAATTGTAAAAAAACCATAATGAAAAATATTTTTTTGTCCGATAATTGCTTCAAATATTAAACGTGTTAAAAATACTAAACTTAGCATTATTATCTCAATAAACACTACAGAAAGTTTCTGCTTAATTAAAATCCAAGTTTTTTGAAATCTGAAAAAAGAAACATTTTTTGCACCACCCTCATAAAATAAGATTTTACAAAATTGTTTAATAACAATACAAAATATTTTAACTTATCAAAGGGCACACTAGTGCCCAGCCAAGTTTGTAGCAACTTTGACACTACACCCTTTTTTACAGGAACACACTCAAGATCTCCTCTAAATTCTAAACAAATTAGGTCAGGAATTTCAAATTTTCAATCTTTGATGAGGTAGTCAAGAACACTTAGATTCATCCCCTAAGCATGAGTGGTTTATGAGATACAGGGCTTCAAAAATTGGGAAAACTGTATCTAACTGGTTGACTTACTGACTGACTCACTCACTGACAGATCATCAAAATTATGGAGCACTTCCCGTCATCCTAGAACCTCAAAATTTTGCACAATGACATACTTTGCAGTGCATATAACAGAAAAAATCGAAAATTTGCATTTAGGGGGCGTGGAATCCGCCCATATTTACTGAAATGGTATCCAATAAATGAGGCACATCTAAGCATGGTAGAGTCTTCAAATTTTGCACAATTGTAGACTTTGAATTGAAAATTTTAAAATATTCATTCAGAGGGCGTGGCATTCGCCTATACTCACTGAATTGGGATACAATTTCGTAGAGTCTTGAAATTTTGTAAAGATGTCCAAGCTCATAACTCAAATTTTGCCCAATGGTTGGTTTTTTGCGATGCATATCAACAAATAAATCGAAAATTTTAGATTTTGCATTCAGGGCAACTTTTCAAACAACTTTGCAAATGTAGGTGCTAGGTATATGGACAAATTGACAAACAAAATAAATGAATTTTATGAGAACTACGAGTTTGGTATTCTTTTATATCTTACTCATTTTTGTGGAAGACTTAATGGATACAGTTGTTTTTATAGAAGAACTTGACTTTCTTTTTACACGTGTGGTTTTGTTGTGATTGTTTTTAAGGGGACCCATTTTGGAAAAACAAACTGATTAGGCTCTTAATTCAAAAAAGGTTTCCTAGACGTTTAACGCATTTTACATGAAAATTGTACTAAGTTAGTTAATTGTACTAAGTTATGTTTAAATTTATGTTATATATATTTTATACTTTTGGAATATAAATCGTATCAGCTTAAGAAGTAAAGGAATAGACGTATACAAAAAATCAGGCAATATTTATTTTTTCTTTCTTTAAGATTTCTGATCCAATATCATTAAATTTAGTTTCAAATTTTAATTTTAGTCTCAAAATTTCCTCCTGTATTGCCACTCAAAACAAAATAATTTGAAAAAAAGTTACGCATACGCCCGAGTGACCTAATAAATAAAATTAAATATAATAAAAATGTGTCTTCAATCGCTGAACCCAGCTGACATTTGTTGATCATTTGCTGACTTTAAAAATTATATAAAAATTACTGTACATATAGGCACTGCGCTTGGATTAGCGCTATAATTGCAGTAGGGTTCTATTTTCCTTCGTCTAATGATGAAAAGGGTAAAACAATCTCAACAAAACCAAGATGAAACAATCCCTCTAACTTAAGTTATAATTTCAGTGCAACAGGTGCAGTTTTAATGAAAACCCGCTTTATTACCACTAAACACGTGGTATTTTCATTTCGCCTAACTTAGAGACATCCTTTTCTCTGGGATTTGGTATTCAAATCAATAGATAAAGATAAAGAGGATACCAGTATGAGTGTATGACTTCTTTCAAAAATAAAAAATATAGGTAACCGAAGGAAATATCCACAAAACAGCGCTACGTTTTTTTCAGAATAGCAGAAAAACTACTGGATTTTTTGCCAAGACTAAGGAGATTGTTTCAGACAATTTTCACCAATTTTCAGCCTTATTATATTGAACTTTATTGAGTTCACCTGTTCTTAGATTTTAATTGCGCTTTTTTCTAGACTGTATCTCGATTACATTAAGACTAAGAAAAAAATTACAAAAATTGTTTAAAATTATGATCTAGGAGACAATTCCGCGAGAGTTTTTACTCACGATATAATGCTAATTGTGTATAGGTTTGTGGGAGTTTTGACCTGCTTGTTCTGGGAAATATCCCCTCCCATGGTCGTTCAAAAAGTTGTAGGTGACCTTCAGACGAACCCTTTTTTGGCATACACATAACTAATTTTTTCCACTTCGAGGTTTCTCAGTAATAACCAATTTCAGGATTCCTCGCAATTTTTTTTGCTTGTTGCTGCTAAACTCAGATACTCAAAAAAATTTACTTTTAGTTCAAATTATTGGCTTTAAGGTCATAGAGCATGAAATCATAAAATACTAGTGTTTAACAATTTAAATGGTCATAAACTGAAAATTCATAGAAGGACCAAAACATCAAGAATCATTGACGTACTGTACCAGAATTGGGGCACACTTGATGTGCCAACAATCCAACGAGATGTTGAGTCTTTCTATTGTGATTGCCAACCCCGGAATTTAGTGCGCCATCAAAAGTTAGACATGTTTTAGTTGCCTAGTCGTTGATAAATTCAAATTTGTTTTATTAGTCGAGACATAAGTCACTATAGTGGCTAACTCAACTCTAATTTGGCAACCCACCACAGTGTGACCTGTGCTTAATGAGGAAGTCATGAAGATAAAAATGTTAAAAACAACTCACGATAGTTAATATAAAAAAAAAACTTACACTACATCCTCATCATTTTGAAAAAAATTGCTTTTTTTTATACTCTGAATTAACTTTGACTAAGATAAATTATTTTAATTAAATTTGACCTGACTGTCGCAAACTTCATCGTCATTTCCATCTCAATTACCCCCCCCCCCCCCTTCACCCATCATTGCCACAGCATCATCATCATAATATAAGAAATGGTCATTCATTATCCAGATAGAAGCCAAATACCTATACATAGCCGCTAGCATTCATATCCTGTTGTCTCTACTCCTTCTCCTGAGGAGGCTAAAGAAAGGGACTCCTTTGTACGTATACGTCTACTGTACATATTAATTTTTTCTCTTCTTGGCCAGCGAAAGATGAAGAGAACAATTAATTATCCTTTCTACCATTTCAACGGCTTAAAACAGTCGCCTATACATAACCTGACCATAGCCAGCGCCACCTACTATACGACTTCATTTCCCCTCAAACCCAACATCCGCAGGATATCAAATTCTACTCGCTCCCTGATCTATTCGAATTTTTTTTTGTTCTTTTTTTTCATAAAATGACGGGTAACTACAGTATACACAAGGACTTGTTCCCAGATCTGGCTTGAAAGAAGGTGGCAAAAGCAAAATTAATTAAAAATATCCTATGAATGCCGGGGAGCTGCTGTTTGGTATTTTCAATCATCACAACAGCATTAGAGGGCAAGGAGTAAATTGTATAAAAAAGAAAAAAAACATGACGGAGACAGGGTTAAACTGTAGTGGCCATATATAGGGCCACCCTTTTGACTTGGATCATAACGCCATGCATGCCAACTCATGTCTAACATCATTGGCATTCCTAATAAGAGCGACCAAGTCCCGAAGTATTCCTTTCGATATTATAGAGGAATTGCTTGGGACCCTAGGTGCGAGTTCCGTAAAATGCATTTTTCGTCCTCGCGTGGTCGCGTTTTTTTTTTCTTTTTTCTTTTTTCTTCTACCATATCAAAGGTTAATTGGGAATATTTGTTTTGGCGTTGACTATCATTCCGTAATAATTTGAAAAAAAAAATCGTAAAATTTATTAAAAATATAGAAAAAAGTCTTCGAGCAAATTTTTGCAAAAAAAAATATGCTCTTTTACGGATACGGATATATCGGCTGCCAGATGCGGAAAAAAACACTTTCCATCGAATCCAACAAAGGACTAGAAAATCTCGAATGACAAGGTGAAAAGGATATGTCCGAGGAATGGGAAAATTAATTTCATACTCTGTCGGAGGTTTGTTGGCGTGCTAGGGTTTATGTCAGTTCGAGTGATGGTGTGGGTGTATTTTTTTTTTTTCATTTACTTTCCAAGGTGTTCTAATAACGTTCCTTAAAAAAAGTACCTACAGTAATACAGCAGGGATGGAGGCTAGGAGGGTGCAGAATTTTTTAATTAAACTCACCAAAGTGTTGCCGTTGGTAATTGTCCCTGGTTCCTGGGATCACTTTTGTCTTGTTGTTGTTTGTATATTTTTTTTTCTTTGTTTCATAGTTGAATGTTCGTAAGAAAGGGTTGCCGGTCTGTAATTGAATTTCTGAATTTCGGACGTAATACCTAAGCTATTTATCTGATGATGGTTTTTTTTTCTCGTCGTTTCTTCTAAAAATACCATGAATTGCGAATAAATAAACTTCAGTTAAAAAAGGGAGATTTTTGTCATTTGGAGGCGGAGAATACAGAGTAGGTATGTGTTGACAGTTTAGTTGGAATCAGGCTAAATGTCTGGCACGGATTTTTGAATCGTGTTTTTTTTTGTGAAGAAGCTGGTTTAAATGTGTGAGGATCAAAGAGATTTCCTATTAATTTAATGAAATGCCTGCGCCAGAATCCGTAAGAACTAATCAAACAGCCAGGTACCTAGTGTTTTTCAATTATTTATTTCAGTTCCATTTTTTTTGAATCGAACATAAATCAAATATTCTATCAAAAGATAGATTCTTTTAAAAATGGTTGTTTATAAAAGCCCAAATCAAGAATTATTTGAGGGCCGCTACATTATTGGAGTAACTGGTAAAGTCAGACGGAAATGGAAAGAAAAGTCTTCATGGATTCTGGAAGAGTATCAGAAAATGGCTATCGAATTGACAAACGTAAACAAGGAGTATAGAGGCGTTTTAGATGATTCAAAATTACCATTATTGAATCAGATCAACAAACAAAGTAAAAATGGTGAAGCGAAAAATGGAGTCAGCAATACAATGTTGCCAAAAACATCAAATGGTGTTTATGGAAGACTTCCGAGGTATAAACATTCAACAAATCAAAAATACAGATTTCCATAACTGATTTGTTCTATATGGTGAATGGTTTCTCTTTAAATAAAATTGATATCGTTTTGTAAATACAAAGGCGGTTTCTGTTTTTTTAATTATGAAGTTTCCATGATGCGTTACACGAAATTATTCCTGTGTCGGCTTTTCATCATATTAAAGTCACTAACGTGCTTACAAACTTTCATTCTAAGAGCTCTGGGGTAAGATTCTGTATGGCGAAAACGAAAAACGTATTTCTATGTGCAAACAATTTGCTTCATATAACTGGAAAAATTAAAGAATTTGCTCTGAAATTATCGCATAATTTCTGTCGTTTTGGCCCCTGGGGCCAACTTTTATCCGATCAGTCCTTGAAAGGGAAGCTTTAGTCTTGATTGTCTTTTCAATCTTTAATTACTAACTTAGGTCCTCAGACTGTGTTGAGTTCGTTGTGATTGTGATCCCCTTCTTATAATGCATATGGCTTTCACTACTCCTTTGCGCCATCGTGTACGGTTTCTGGAAATATGTGGCAGACCTCTACAACTCTTTAGAAGCTGTGCAGTTTCCTTTTCAAATGTACTGCGCTTTGTGCTACCCGGTCAACCAGATCCTTTACCCGCCTTGCCCGTATCAGTGGGTTTCACCGCATCGCTTGGCCAGCAATACATTCAAAGCGTATGACCAATCCACTGGCACTTACGTCTCCTTATAGTACTGTCTATCGATCCTTGACTCGGTATCCTATGAAGATCTTCATTTGATATTAGATCGGACCTGAAAATTTTTAACATGTTTCGTAGACACCTATTCACGAACATTTGCAGCTTTCTTTCAGTAGTTGGGATTATCCACGTGCTAAAGTCATAAAGAAGCACGGATTTAACATTAGAGCGGAACAGACTCAGTTTCCTTTTTAAGCTAATAGAATTATTTCTCCATATTTAAGACAGCATTCCGAACGCAGCCTTTGTCTTCGTAATACAGCTGTTGATATCTTATTTTTTTCTGCCTTTGGTAGGGACAAAACTCTAAAGATATTGAAAATCTTCTAATTTTTCCAACGGTTGTCCAGAAATATTGACTTGAACGGATATGAGTTACTTCCGAGGCTGACCATTTTTGTTTTTCTCGTGTTAATTATACAGCCCCATGATTTCTGCTTCTCTCTCCATCATTTGATGCAGATGCAGTCTGAGTAGTTCAAATGTTTTAGTTGGGGCGTCAAAGATTATTAAATTACTCCATTTCCGTTCAACAGGGCTGTGCTAGGTTCTGAACAGCTTGTAACTCAAGGCTATCATAGGCAACCTTAAAAAAAAGGTACGGGCTGATATCTTTGAGTGGGAAATTTTTTGAACCTATGATATAATTTTTTTGCATCCTTCTCCTGCCCTAGCAACATTCAATAGACTGGGCCACTGGTTTTTTTGTGATACCCTTCTTTCGTCAAAGAAATCGCCGCTCATTTCTTTAGTTTTTGAACGTTAGTGTCTCTGATCCTAGCCTGCAACATTGATTAACTAGCTACGTCCTCTCTAAAATGTCAGAGATTTCATTTTGCTCCTTGCCTTTGGGAAACCCAGCGAATTAGTGACGGCAGTTACTTCCGATAGCCTGTTGGCAGTGTTTCCACTGGGTCTTCTTCGCTTGGTACTGAAGGTGTGCTCTTTGAAATATGGAGGCAAACGCGATCAGCAAAAGTTTTGGCGGTCCTTCATTATTGTAGTGTCATAGATATCCGTATCGGGACTTTACTTACTACCAGGTATTGTAGGAGTCTATGCCGGCTACTAATAATGCCCGGACATATCTGGGTCTAGAGTACTGTAAAATATTTGGAATTAATAGCAGCACGATCAATTTAGTTTACAGTTAGTTGATCTGGGAACCGCCAAGTCCTTTCAGGAGTGTTTTGATGTATGAATCAAGTACTTTATATGATGACAATACCGAACAGCCTGAGTCAATTTCCAGAGGTGTTATGGTGAGTATGTGTCTTCCGATCGTTAGCGTAGGGCAGAACCAAATATAGTCTCCCTTACCATCTTTGCGTTAATGTCCCCAAGAACAATCTTTACATCGAACTTCTGGCACTTTTCGTAGGACTTGTGAAGATTTTTTGAATTCTGCCTTGGTGCAGATTGTAGTGCATATTTGGCTATGGCTTACATATTACTGAGTTGGTGGCGTGGGATGGTTATACAATAAAAGTGGCTTGCCTCACTAAATCGATTTTCAGAAAAAAATTACCTTTGATGCACTTTTTATCGGCAAAAAACCCTTAATACATGAAAACATTCAGGCAGAGTAACGTATCCGTCGTCACAGTAACTTATTCGTTCTATACAGTTCCCATCACTCATCTGATTACATACGATAGTTCTGGCACGGTAATCATTATATCAATTTTCTCTTAACAAGAGTAGATCCGTATCAAAAAGATAATAATTCCTTTATTTCGTCCATTTCTATATTTACCATTATTAACAGTTAAAGACCTATTCAAAGCCATTTAGAGTGATTTTGAATGAACCTTCATGAACTTCGCTTCTAAACCACACTTTTCAATTTACAGATAGGAAGGTTACATACTGTCTAGAGGTATTAGTTTAAGTTCAAAAAGAATTTTCAATTTTGAAAACATTTGTGTGTTCAAATATTCCTTCGCCAGTTCTACTACGTAGGTATACATAATGAACTTTATGCCTAATTCATCCTCGTCAAGCATCTGCAATTCAAAACATCTACAACCAAAATTCTCAATTAACCCGCACTGCCAATTACCGTTGGTGGAGCCTCTTGTATAGGACTTTATTGCAGTCCCTGCCATACCATCAGTATACCTACCAGCAGGATCCTCAATCCCACCACACACACCAACCGGGATGTATGCACATCACAATAATGTAATTATCGTTGTACACATTTCCCCAAACTTATGCGCATCATCTACTATACACGCACAAATTCCTTTTCGAGCATCATATGCAACTTGCAAGTAGTATATCCTTCATCCTCGAATAACGACGATGATGTCGATGATAATGGTTCACTGGATGGGCTCGAGAGCTGGGTATAGTAGAAGTCTCTTACCAAAAACGCACACGTATCCTATCCTAATGGAACCGAACGCAGCAAATCCATCCAAAGAGTGCGGTAAGAGAGGTGCCTTGCCTATGCGAATGTAGAGAATATGGGAAGCTAGTACCTTTATTGCCGTATTATATAGTCGCATATACCAATACCGAACGCTCCAAGGATCCAAGGTTTAGTTATTGCATTATTAGTGAATTAAAACCAAAGTTATTAGGTGCATGGAATATTTTACGTAATTATCTCACAGGAAGCACGCACGCACGCATGCATCCTTCCATCAATTCATCCATCTATACCTACTCTTCAGATACACCTGAACGCCATAAGGTATTAATGCACCTGTCTGTAGCAGGTACTGATTCCAGGGATGATGGAAAAATAAGTAGTATATTTTTTAGAGTTCTGGATTTCCAACCATTCTAAGTCAAAAATCAGATTCAGAACACAAAAATCATTCTAACTTATGTACGATTAACAAAAAAATCACAGCTAAGACGCAAAAAAATTATGTAGTTCCAAATCGTTGCTGACGTGATTCTGCACTCTTCGAAAGCTATTATATCTGGAGATTTAGATCAACACAAGACCTGCCACAATATAAGCTCAAACGATAGGTAAGCATTCTTCATCTAATTTGATCACTTTGCGATCAACCGACGCTTTAGAAGTTTTCTCCTAGATATCAGGAACAGAAGATTTTGCACAACTGCAGTTTGGAGATCCCAAGCATATAACCAGGTTTAATACAGATTTAAAGGATACCAAAGTAAGCCAACAACTAGGGAACCATGTTTCCGAAGGACTGAGAAGAATCAGCAGTAGTGAACCTACCTCCCTCGAAAATCAAGGAAGATCTGTGAAAAATGAAGTGAAGAAGCCACAAATCGGTGAGACAGTAGAAATATATACAGAATCCCTTAGGAGCTCGCTAGGTGTGCAAAGCTTAATACAGCATTCTGTGAAAGATGTAGATGATTGTCTCTTCGATTCGGATGAGGACGAGCTCATTAGAAGGAACATTTCACTTCAGTTTGAAACCGTGTGTTTGCCAGCAATGAGCACCTAATACCTGATGACTCGTCCGAACAAACAAGTGCCCGGATATGCAAAGTACCAAGTACCTCCCAGTAGAGAACATTTCATTGCTGTGATTTAAACACTAAACACTGAAGAACAACAAGGCTGTAGGAATTGAAAGTAATCCCGCAGAGCTCTTATACAAGCAACAGCAACGACATCGAGTGAGCATTCGCTCATAGACAGATCTTGGAATACCAAGTCTTCCCCTGCAAGGCAATTACCAATAAAGGAACATCTAGAAGACACACTCGACGCCGAACAAACAGGTTTCTGCTTTGGATCATCCTGTGTTGACCACGATAAGACCTTGCTGATCCTAGTGAGCAGTTCGTGGAATATAGATCAGTTCTTCACTTGCTGTGCTATTTTAAAGCAACTTACGATGGATGCAAATATCACGTTCTGTCTAAACGAAGGTTGTCAGATGAATTTAAATTGCTATGTGGAGTCAGGCAGGGCAGGAACGTTGTATACTGTTGAACGGGAATAGAGGAATTCAATGGACTCTAACATCTCAACTACAATAGCTGTAGCCTATACAAATGATGGACGTATGCTTCCTCTCTTATAGGACCATGGATCTTTATCAAATGACAACAAGGGTGAAAGACAAGCAGAAATCGTGGAAGTATCTTAGCCGTTTAAGTCAATGTTTCTGGACAACAAAACAGTAAAATACTTTCAATATGGGAATTTTGTTTCTACCAAAGGTGGAGACGAACAATATGTCAATATCCGTATTAAGAAGACATAGGCTGTCTAAAATATGGAGAAGTAATTACATCAACTTAAAGACCAAGCTCAGACTATTCCGCTGGTTCCAATGTTGAAACCGTGCTTTTATTTATACTGCTGTAGCACAAGGAAAATCTTAATTATTTTCACAAGAAAGCTTCAAACGTTCGCGAATAGGTGCCTACAAAGCATCATAATGATTTTCCCGCCCAATCGTACATCAAATGAAGAACTTCATACGGAGACTTAAGTGGCAGTGGATTGATCATACGCTTTTAAAAGGCAAAGAAAACATTTCTGGCCAAGCGATGAAGTGAAACCCATCACACGGGTAGTTAGAGGATCTGGACGATCGGGAAGCACATAACGCAGGACAGTCAAGAGGGAAGAGCTGGAGAGAACTGGGGTATTTTCCCAGAAACCGAACACTACGGCGCGTATAGGAGGCGTATATTACTTAAAAAACCACAACGGACTCAACCAGGTCTGAGTGCATAAGTAAGTACGGTATTGAGTCATCAGCAGCTCATGCTGGCGTGTTTTTTTCTAAGGTTCCACGGTGATGTCTAAGTGGGGTTCTAGGAGAAGATGCATTGTTGAGACCGTTTGTATTTTGTATCTTTTCTTTGGAATTGGAAAACAATGTTCCCCTCCCGAAAGATTTAAAATAGCTAACAGTTCGTCACGAAGACAGCGCAGGGAGGTTTGTTGAAATAGTCACGACGACACAGGGCTTAGTCACTCTAACCAAATCAACCATCAAAAACAAAACTTGCACAGGTTACTAAACAGAGTACGATTGAAACTGGCCGTCATTCATGACTACCGACCCCACTGATGGCTGATCACAATTTTGCCTACTTTTGGCAGAATCTTACTTTAACTATTTCAAAAACCTTCTTCTTGTCCGTATTTCTAAAGACCTACCTGCATCAGCAGCAGAACTGAATTGCCTTATCACATTGGACTGATGGGAAAGACTGAACGGGTCTAGTTAGACACATCATTTCAGTTGTAGTGCGATCAGCAGCTGAGTAGTTGAAGTCCTTATGGTATCAAAATGGCGCCAATAAGAACTAATTAGGCGTTCCGAACAGGCATTCTCGAAGCCGCTTTTTCTAGCTTATCACATATCTTCACTTATTGTATGTAGAAGAGGGCAAACAGAATACAATAAGTAACACGAATGTTATCAAATTTATCTCTCGGGTCGTACAAAAAAGAGTATTTGATTCCTTGGTTCCTATTAGTCGACGCGGGGATCAACAGGTAAGAGAATTCGGGCTTTGACTACATTATTGCATCTTAGCACCATCGAATAACAATTTTCATCCCTGGATGGTTGTATTGCGAGAAATTCTAACAACCATCACCCAAGCTGGATGCAATGCTGTGCATACACGCGGGCAAATTGTGAATTGCATTGCATTATTGATGAATACACTCGTACACATTTATGCAAAAGGTATTCAGAGCAGAGCAACAACAACAGCACCATCCAGTAGGTATAGCCGAAAAACATAAGGAGCTCAATTCGGTCTCACCAGGTTAGCATGCATCTAACTTTGATACATTAAATTGGATGACTATATGGGATGAGGACGACGACGGTACCTATATCAGAACTATATGAACGATGATGATGATGCCGCTACTAGGCTCTATACAAGGGCGATGCGATGGAGCCAGCTACATGTTTCAGACTTAATTAAATGGCTTTTACTGGTATTGAATGTGCGATGAGTAGAATATAGAGGAACGACAGTGGGCCGCTTAGATGGATGATGATGAAGACATGACCCTGGCTTCCGCCACCGTTGCGTCGTCATTGTCGTCATCGTCGTCGTTGAAGTTGTCATAGCCGCGGTAGCAAAAACTCTGCTTTTATTGTAGATTCCATATAGCGCCAGGTAAAGTTTACCATCATGTGACGGCGATGATGATGATGATGATGATGATGATGATGATGGGGACAATGGAAGGAGGAAGTTCATGGATTGTTAGGCGCATAGGTGTCTTGACGGCAATTTTCCTAACTACATTGGATAGTGTCATCATCATCAGCGTCAGCGTTAGGAGCAGAATTGTCGGCATCGCATAGGTTGTTCGTTGTTCTCTATACTCATCATCATTGCATTCCATAGCACACATAACTACTATTGAAACTCTCAACCGGAATTTGGTAGGCACTAATGCGTATTACCCGTACCCGTACCTGTACCTGTACTCCACTATACGCTATGCGTCGTGCGTCGTCTTCTATCGTCGTGTTCTAGAACTTAAACATACACAAGGGTTCCGGCGAAAGTTCCCAACAATAATTAATTAACCATAACGAAATATTCTCAAAGAGACAATGAACATCATTTTCGGTAATTGCAAATTGTTGTAGCCGAGTATTAGGGTTAATTATTAAAACAATTAGGTTAGGTTACCCGGAATCTGTTTCTCCTTATATGATTTCTCCCTTCGTTCCTTGCCTTGCCTTCCCTCTTTCCCTTCACCAAAATGCCACAAATTTAACTTCAACCAAAGCCTATATCTCCGCAATCTATTGAACATCAGGGTTTATTGCTAAGGGCTCTGTTTAGCTGCCAGTATCAGGTGCACACGGACTCTTTCAAAATTAGATATGCAATTTGCGGTTATGGAGTGTTATATACTTGCTTGCATGGATATTTAATTGTTTTATATCAATCAAATATTGATGTGCTGCTGAGCAACTGGATTCTATACGAACGCTGGCTGATGCAATGATGCATCCGTTAAGGACTGCTACAGAAACTCTAAACAAGCCTATAGGGTGCCACTCTGCCAGGATGCGTGCATATAAGTATTCTATGCGTGATGTATGAATGTGTATTGTGTATGCTTTCATACCAACACACGAACGTACAAGCGTGTGTGGTTGAATGAAGCGAAATGAAATGCTTGAAATAATTATCCTTGGAACTTGCAATATAATGTCGGGATGCATCATAGTGAGATATAATAATATTGAATGGCTTTCAATTGGGGATCAATTTACAATTTACAAATTGATTATGACAAGGTTGTGCAATTTTAATCGGAAAGCGAGCTAATACGATTGTGAAATGTGATTACTTAATCAAGAATTGCTAATTTGATATGAGGAAATACAGAAAAGACACATTTTGAGAAATGAGTTTTTGAGATTTGCTTGTGTGGTTTCAATTAATTTGTAGTGAATATTTTCATGATGCGCGCAAGCATGATGCGTTAGCAATTTACTTGATGGTTGATACTGCAACCATGTTTGCTACTCCCATATGAACAGCTGACACAAAAAAAATGGAAAGAAACGTACCAAAATGTTAATTTAGAAGAGGGTTCAATCCATTGAATTTAGGAACTGCTTCTTTTGGAACTCCTTCTTTCGGAAGTAGTTATAATTTCCAAAAGATATCAATTTCTTGTGCAGACTTGCCGCAAACAAAAATTGCTATTGGTTTATCAGTATTTACGTGGAATGTGTTTATTGTACCAAGCATTAAATGTGGAATCAACCACGGATTATGCTTCAGCCTTCTAATAAATGGTATATATAGGCGAAGCGAAGGATTAATAATTGTTAAATCTCTGTATTCTTAAGGAAATTCCAACTTGATTTGAAGATTCGAATGCATGGAAATATCGAACTCAAAATTCACCAATTGACTCTTATAGCTCACAAATTTTAGATGAGAAGGAAATCGTATTGCCTCCAACGGAAATTATTAGATAGTATTAAGACTTCTTTCGTGTGAAATCATTGCAGTCGTAACCGGTAACCCCAGAAAATTTCTATGAAATATCCACAGAAGCATGTACTATCTCTTAGGCAGATTAAAGTTCTCCAAAGCTTCCGAAGGAAGATGGTACGTATGGTTTATGGTCCTGTTTCTGTGAAAAGACATCTGGCGAAAACAAATCAGTTATCAGATTTCAATTTATCACCAATGACTAGAAGTGTGAAATTGGACACGGTTGGCTTGAGACCCAGTAGGCTGGGACAGGGTATTGAAGACGGAACCAATACAATACTGTTCTTCTGTCATAAGTTAGTAAGATACTAAAAAATTATGCTGGAGTGTCAACACCGGAGTGCCTTAATTTTTCGCTGAAATAAAGGTAATATCTTTTGAATTTAGAGGAATTCGAAGATCTTCTGGGACGAGCTATTTTGATTCAAAGTGGTTTTGGGCCTCATGACTGCATGCTCATTTGGTAAGTTTATATATTTTGCAGTCATATTTTTCTTCCAAAACTCGGTGGGAAATATAAAAGTTTTGTAAAGCAAACACTTTGCATTTGGAGTAAACGAATTTAAAATCATTTTGTCTTATCAAACCGAAGTTGTAGTGGTTTAAAATGATGATCACAGCTGAAGTGTCCTTTGTAATGGTCATAATGCAGTACGAGCTCTTGCTATAAACAGTCAAGAAGTGCTCTAAGCCTTTTGTTTACTTACTCCAGGATCAAGAAGTTTCGCCTGTTTCGTATTCGCTGCGATGAATGTCTTGTTTAATTGTCGGTTCAAAATGTTTGCTGGTTCATATACTGGTGGTCATGAGTGCTTTTGCGTTTTTAAATTGGAAACGTTTCAGATTTCAAAAATTCCGAGTTTGATTTAAAGTGTTTTTTTTTTTCATTCTACGTTATTTTTTACCTCAGTGTAAGGCTTGTAAAATAGTAACTTTTTCAACATTATTGAAGTCTCATTTAATATCAAAGTAGGGCTTCATTTGGCCCTATTGTGAGTTTCATGAAAACAGGACTCCACCCGAAAAACCTGCACTTTACTTTCTCCTATTGTTAATTCGGGGCAAAAAGTTTATCACTTTTATTTTGAACAATTTTTCGTTTGAAATGGAAACCTTCTAAAGTGCAAACTCTTTTTTCACTTAAATTTTCAAATACATAGTAGCTTATTAAATTCCGGGCGAACCAAAATATTTCACAGGAAAAGCTTTCCGGATGAAACTCGCAATAGGGCTGAATAATTCCTGTTCCAAAACATTTGCGCTATATGAATGCGTATGTTTGGGCTTGAAAAAGTATACCTATGATCAAATATTTTTCTGGGAATGTGGTTTTCTATCAACTAGCCGACCCAGCACTCGAAATTCAAGTTGCAATTTATTGTTTATTTTATTTTTTCAGAAAGTCACTGATAGATGTCTTAACTGAAATTTGTATGGTGTAAAATATACGCTCTTTTCAGCAACAGATGTCGCTAGTGTTGTGTTGTGTGTATTCTTTTTTACTTTTTGAAAAAAAAAGGCGATTGTAGTTGACGGTTAATATTTCAAAATATTCTTGTAAGAGCCGATCTATAAAAAAAACGCCTAATATTGTGAGTTGATTCTTCATTAAGGGGGGTTCACATTCAAACCACTGCACATTTACGCAAAAAATGATTTCGTTTGATATTTTATTTATGCCCCTTCGGTTCGATTTGGCCCGCGTTAAATGTACCAAAAAAATAGTGTTTGCCGTTTTATTATATGATATTTCTTAAGGCCCTAAATGAAAGAAATATAAGTTTTTCGATTTAGAACAGATAATAGATAATAATGAACACTTTTACTTCTATCTGTCTAAAAACAAAAAAGATTTCCCCCAGAATCAGAACAACTACGACAAAATGTTATGACCCCTTCTTCCAGATCTGCTGACTGCTATTTATAAAAGAAAATCAGTTATTTTGAAACGAAAGCTGAACTAATTGTTTTATTTGGAAAATTATAATTCGGGAGTCTAAACCGCTAATAGATAATGTTCAGTGCCCTCGTCAAAGAGTGGTATATTAGGAGTGATCAAGCCGAAGTTTCTGAATTTGTACTGAAACCTACAGTCCTGCAGGACTGTAGAAATGAGTCTTTATATATTAAAATCATTTGCTTATTATTGCGTCAGACCTCGGAATTCAATTCGATATGTTGGACGAAGTGGGCCGACGGTCTAAGGAAATCAAATCTTACACAATTCATTTCTTCAATGTGCTGAGATTTTAGGGTTTAGGTTTTGGGAAATTAAAAAAACGATCCAAATCAAAAGTAGTCGCCGGCTTTCATCTTTCGAATAAAGTAAGATAGGTTCGGGTGTTATTTGGTCTGGCAAGGTAAGGACACCCTAACCTAAAGAAAACGAACTCAAAATTCACTATGAATGAAGAAGCAGAATTACATTTGGAGGAAGTGAAATGAGCCTTAACGAGCTAAATCGGTATGTTCTTTCTTGCCTCTATACCCCGACTTTTCTAAAAAGAGAACGGAATAGAGTTTGCGGGACTTCATTCACTACGTCAGGGACTGTATTACTTTCACTCAAAGATGATTTTGTAGTCATACAACATGTTTACAACAAAACTACCACACAAGTTCTAGTGGCAAACAAAACGTGGAAGGCTAAACTTTATTCCAATCTGTCGCTCGGTTCTTCATTTAACTTCTACGTTTCACTTCAACTGTTGATGATACTGACTGCAGGACACTCTTATTGGGACCATTTTAGAAAACAAAGGCTTGATGCCTTAAAGTGGTTTTGCGCTAGCAGCAACCAATCTCAGAAAGTTTATCACAATTCTTAAATTTTCAATTCAAAAAAGTTGTACATCTAGCAGGTATTTCAAATCTCAAAATAAATATATTTTAATTATATTTTTAATTATTGCAGAGTCCTTTACCACCGTTGGTCAAATAATGCAAATTATTGCTCTTCCACTTACAGTTTATTTTCATTTACTTAATGGGAAGGCCTTACATCTTCTTCTTCAACTCAAATTCAATTAAATTAAAGCTAATGCATTTGGCTTAATGAAACAAGACACTACCATAGCAATATCACACACTGGCCTTGACTGATATTTCTTTTTTATCTTCTCTGTTAATTTTTAATTAAATATCTTTCCGTCATTGTTTAGTATAGCAGTAGCAGTAGTAGTACGTAGGTATCTCATATTAACTCATTCCCCTGGAGATACCTTCCAAAGCGGCAGGTAGAAAACTTGGTAATAAATTTCATCACGAAATTTAATTAAAATTTTCATTTCTAAAATAATACTTCCATACTATGGAAAGGCAGATGATGTGAAGCAGGATGGTTATGGGGCGAGGAAGAAGGTGGGTGGTTTGTTGATTGGGATGGTAGGTACTGGTTGTAGTGCTGCTGCTTCCGCTGGAAGGTATGACAAAGAATTCCGCTGGAACAGCTTCAATACTCGATTATTACAGTCCCTTGCCCATGAGTGTACAATATGTACCTTGTACCATATCATTATATTGCTCCTTGTCGTTTCATATTTCTTTACAAAATTCTTCCTGTCACCTATTCGAAGAAGGTATATGGTATCGCTTTTGTGTGTATGGTATGGCGAAAGGTTTGCTGCTTGCAGTACCTCTTATTTTGTGGCAAAGACAATATCCATAAAACGTAACAATATACATCGCAACATTCAGCTAAACATTGCATGAAGGTTGTAGGTAAGGCGAAATGAACCTGAAGGCGGCTTGGATGGTTGGCTTGTCATTATTCTTAGTCTTAATGAAAATATTAAATTAATAACTTGAATTTTGCTCTTTCTCCACAAAACAACATTTTGGGTATAAACGAATTCGACAACGTGGTTGATTCCTTTGTTAGAGAAAGAGAGTGCGGGATGGATAACAAGGAAGATAACTGTGTTAAATTTATTAATATTCATTAAAACGTGTCCTGTTCCAACAGACATACCTACCTGTTAAGTCATTTTTGATGTCCTTTTTCTTATTTTCCTGTCAGTTGAGGTCAGAACTTGGATAAATTGAAATATTTCGAAGAGGGAATTTTAACAAAGTTATGGCAAGATGTGGAAGTATGAAAAAAACCTGTGTTTATATTGTAGGCAATTTGTTTTGCAATAAATTTAAAAAATTAAAAAAAGAAAGATTTTGAGCAAGACTAGTACGGTTAACTTCAGAACTGTGCTTAGATTTCTTTTGTATCAGACATAGTTTCGGAGATAAAATAGAGGAGGAAATTCCAATGAAAACACTGCTATATGTTACAAAACATGTATGGTTCCTACATATTGCAAACTTTGCAGCACTTTTATTAGTTGGATACACATATCTACTAGATCCTCGGAAAGAAAATATAGATATTTTCAATCCTTTTCAATATGCTGGCTTGCGGATACCTCGGGCCTCCCACGCAGCTACCTCGTGGCACCCAAGCGACTGCCTAATGACTCCTACACGGCTACCTCGCGGCTCCCGCACTTCAACCTCGCAGCTTCCACGCGTCTGCCTCACGAATCTCGGGTGGCTCCTGCGTGGCTTACTCACGGCTCCAGGCATCTTCTGTGTGACCACCTTGTGAGTGCTTCCCGCACAGCTATACCGCGCCGAACTAAACGGCTACCTCACGACTCCCGCACGGCTACCTGGCGACCACCTCGCCGCCCCGAAAAGGCCATCCTGCGCGTGCCTCGCGGCAACCAAGCACCTCCCTTGCTTCTACTGCGTGTCTCCTGCATGGCTAACTTCTGGCTACCTCAGGACTCCCGAATAGCTACGTCGCGGTTACCGCGTGCCTACATCGTGGCTCCCGCGCGGCTATCCCATACAGCTACATCTCGGCTCACACACGTGAATAATATAAAAAAAGTTGGCTTATGTATTGCACTAGTTTAGAATAGTTTTGTCCAATCAAAGATGTACTTTGTACAAGTTTAGATTCCAAACTAGAGCTAAAGTACAACTGTATCCCAAATCGAAAAATACATTAAGCAGATCTGATTTGTTCTGAAAAGAAAAAAAAATTAACAAAGTTATTTGTTTAAACAATCAAGTGCAAACATATCCCCAGCCCCGGCACCCAGAACGGCAATATCCCGCATTTTTTCATATACTTTTTCTGCCTTAAGCCTAATTAACAATTTTCCAACCAACACGTTTATGTTTGTTTTTTTTTCCTAATAAATCAAATAGACCAGTTCCAATCCAGCTTTCATAAGTCAAAA
This sequence comes from Meliscaeva auricollis, assembly GCA_948107695.1. Classification (NCBI taxonomy): domain Eukaryota; kingdom Metazoa; phylum Arthropoda; class Insecta; order Diptera; family Syrphidae; genus Meliscaeva; species Meliscaeva auricollis. Next base: position 30,302,985 of record OX403618.1, read on the forward strand.
GTTTAAAAAATATTAGCAGAAAAAGGGCGTTGGGAAAATTTAGGATAAATGGTATATCAGAAGGGAAACATAAATTGCCCACCAACATATTGGGGTAAAGTAGGGAGGATGTCAAAAATCGTGTTTTTGTGCAATTTCTATTAAAAGTAGACCTCCTATCGTAAAAATATCATGAATTTTTGTATATTTTTTCTATAAACCTCAAAAACATAGTGAAAAATGCCCACCCACCCCTAATCTGTTGGTGGGCAGTTCATTTTTCCTAATTTTTCCCACCAGCCATATCCTGAGAATATATATATTTTGAGAATATTTAGTATTCTCAAAAAATGATTGGCACTGGTCTAAAACCTAAAAACGCAATCTATTTTTTTTTTTTGCTTGCAAAAATTTTTCTGCATTCTCAATAAAACTGGAAAATGCAAAAAAATACTAATATTTTTTTTTTTTATTTTTATCGTTTTTAAAAGTGCTTAAGAAAACAAATTTTTGAAAAAAATCTTTCTAAAAAGGAAAATTTGCAATTTTTTTTCTCAAAATTTGGAGTTTGAAGTTTATTTTTCAATAACTGTTGGCGAAAGTAACTTTATTTAACAAAAAAAACTGAAAAATTGATATCTGAATTTGGAAAAAAATATAATTTGATATTGTAAGTGTTGCCGTTGTTTTTTAATGATTTTTTCCATTTTGAGTAAAATTTTTGGAAAATTGTCCCTCCCACCTAAAAGATGGGGTCTATGTCCCATCTTTTAGGTGGGAGGGACATTTTTCAGGTTTTGACACAAGCTACGCGGTCTAGGTTTTTGTTACATCTTATCCCAATAACCTTATATGAATTTATCATGCATATTGATTGCAATAAAAGGAGTCATTTCCAACTTCCAAAATGCTTATGATTCAAAATAATATAGTAAAAGAAAAATTTAGAAAAAAAATATTATCAAAATCGCAGCTGTTTCTGAGACTTTCGAGGAAAATGCTTTATTGACCCACTAAAATTTTCAATCAAAAATTTTTGACGAACAGATTTTAGAAAATTTTGAGATGGGTTCTTTTTGGTTAAATCCTCTTTTTTAAGACTATGTAAGAAAGCATTTCAGTCATTTCAGACGTCATAGTCATAGAAACAAAATTGAATTTTTGCAAAAGATTTTGACTTTTGAATTGCTCTATTGTTTTGGGTAAAGAGAGATTTCATTTTAAGAAACAAGATAATATTTTTGGCAAAACTTTCGACGCACTGAACACTTGTCTGAATTTGCTTAAAGTGTAATTAATTGTTCGGGTTTAGAAGGCATTGCAAAAAAACATGTCCTTGTTTCTGAATGTGTAATCTCTCTTAACTCAAAACATCACAAAAATAGGGTTTTCTTGGGAATTTCAAAATTCGATATCTCAAAAACATTGCATAGATAGAGCAATTCTGATATCTGATTCAGTTCAAAAATGCAAAGTCTGTTGCAAAAGTTTAATTTTGGTTCTTTGACCACTTTTAGATGCCTGATATGACTCTCATTTACGGAAAAATCGATCTTATAAATGCATTTTTTGTTTGTTTTTCAATTTCTGACAATGTTTTTTTTCACAATAACTGTATTGTTTTCTTACTTAGTCTTAAAAAAGAGAATGTTCGTCAAATTTTTTGATTAAAAATTAGGCTAATTTTTCAAAATAGATTCGTCAAAAACACAAAAATTAATATTTTGCTGAAAAACCCACTTTTTCGCCCAGCTACCGCTTTCCCCCTAATCTGTGGTCAGTTTATTTTTCCCCATTTTCCCTAGTTTTTCCCACCAGCCATATCCTGCTAATAATTTAGTATTTTCAAAAACTGATTGGCACTGGTCTAAAAGCCAAGAGCTAAGAACGCAGATTTGCAGTGTTTATTTTTGCATGCTGAACTCAAAGCTCGAAAAATCCAAATTTCGATGGTGATTTTTTTTGTGGAAGATCTTATTTTATTAGGATTAAAATTTGAAGCAAGTTGCTTTAACAACTATGTACCCAATTTTATTAATAATGACTTCTGGACACTCCTTGTCCTACAAACATATTTGATGTTCCATAAATTGTTTTGTTTATTTCCCATAACTATTATCACGCAGAGGACGGACGTAAGTTAAGTTAAATGAAAAACAAAATCAAACTTAAACAGGAAAAACTTAATGAGAGGAGAAAGTATCTAACAAACGAAAAAAAAAAATTCCCAAGCACCTACTTTCTCTTTTCCGCAAAAGTTTTAATTAAAATATTTTCACCAATATACACCTAACGCCAATGAGGAGCAGCGGCAACAGCTCCTCTTCACAACCCCAAAGGAGGAAAATGTTGTTTTGGTCTTGAATAGAAGGAAAGGAGCCGGAGCCGGTGAAGATATTGAATAGAGACGAGAAAAAGAATAAGTTGAATGGCTTAGTCCTTATAGTGTACCAAGAGGATAATATCAAGGACATAATGCGCTATTAATAGTGATGTTGTGTTTTATTTTTTTCTGTTCTTTTATTTTAAGTTGAAAGGGATGAATTAGTGGATGATAGTTTGAAGAGGCTGTGAAAAGATTTTTTTTTTTTTTTTAATTACGAGACCAAAAGTTTCTTGTATCTATAGAATTCAGTTTTGTTGGTGCAGATAATAAACAAGAAATTAATTAATAATTTTGTATAACATTAAACTATAGGTATTTTGATGTATTAAGCTTGCATGTATTGTATAGGATGTATGTAGGGTGATGCTCGTGCTGACCATGAGCAAAAAGTTTGTTTTCAAATTAAAAACTGGGATGAAAAAGAAATAAATTAGCAATTAAGCTTATAAAAAAATATTTGATGTACAACTTGGAACCTTTTAAATGGATAGGAGAAAGCATTTGCTCAGCTGGTTCCTAAAAATTGGAAAGATTTTCCACCCTTTAAGTACCGGCCGATATATCAATTGTCTTTTCTGTTTTTTTTTTCAAGGTCATAAAAGAGCTAACCATAGAGCCAATAAAGTACTAAGTTCGTACCATAACCGAATATTTGGACTGAATCCGAGTTGGAAGTTGTTGGTGGGTACTGCGTATTGCAAACATAACCCATTAAAAAATACTTTCACCTGAGCTTCTAGCGGAAACCCTAGACTGCTGTATAGGAGACACATAACGGAAGTACGATTGAATGGGTTGTGCGAAGGTCAGCAGTACTAATTTATTTGAATTTGTATACGTCGTCATTGGAATTTTGACTATAATTTTTTAATATGATTTAGGTACAAAACTTGTGGATAATTTATGATCACAACAATAGCACAAGTGTCGAAAGAAAGCCCAATTTTCATCTAAGAATCATAAAATCCGTAGTTCCCTCAAAGTTCGGTTTTTTCTGCTTGCCAATTCTTCATTATATGTAGTAACTTTACTTGCATTCGCAAACTTGTTTGAGTGAAAACTTGTCAAGCTAAATCAAAGAATTTTAAAGGAATTACGAACATATCATTTTTTATTTTATACTCCTTTTTGGGACTGACATGATAGATAAAGTTGTTTTTATAGGAAAACTTGGCTTTATTTTTACACTATTTTGAGTTTTTGTATGATCATATTACCTTTTATAAATAAGGTACATATTTTAACAACAAGAGAAAGCTAGATTTTCAACACATAATAACTAAGTGAGTGATAAGCTGGTGGACTCAACGTCCGTTTTATTGAAAAATTAGATTCCACCCCCTCTAATTTCACAAACAAGAGAACCTCAGACTTGTATCACTGAAGGTTCCTTATATATTAATTTTTAATTTTAAATTTCGTCTTCAAATAAATGATTTCGTCCTTTAAATCTATCTTCTGTGTTAAATTATATAATTTAACGTTGATTTTACACTCATTTGGGTACTGGATACCACGTCCTCTGAGTAGAAAACCCCAAATTTTCTACTTTGTACTTTATATTCACCTTAAAATCAACTATTGTGCAAAATCTCAAGACTTTTCAATATAAATTCTGTGAATATGGGTGGATGCCACGCCCTCTAAATGGAAATTTTCAAATTTCCGACATTTTAGTTTAAACATGCACCACAAAGTCGACGATTGTGCTAATTTTCAAGATTGTTGGCTTAATTCCTTAAATTTGTTAAGCTAAGGTGTTCTTGGCTTGCTTGAAAAATGTTTGAAGTTTGAAGTTTCTTGCAAACTTTGTACAGGAGTTAGAGGGAGCGTCGTAAATAGCCTGAGTTTATTCCTGTAATAAAAGTTCAGTGCCAAAGTTGCTAGCAATCTTGGCTGTGTATTATCGTGCCCTTTAATTTATTAAAGCAAACAAATTAAAGTTTTTCGTTTGTCGGAGCATATCCCAGACGTTTTTTGAGTCAATATTTTTGGATCAAAAATTGCGGTACCTGCCATATGTATATCGAATTAAGAAAAACTTATTTTGCTCAACGATTTCGACTAAAAAAATTAAAATAATTTTTTTGGCTAAGTTCTATCTTTCTATGGAAACAATTTTTTTTTCAACGATTACATTTTAATCCTTTGAATTACATTTTAATCCTTTAGATTACATTCTAATCTCTTTCGTATTGAGAATATCAATTCTATTACAAAACTATTAGAATGTAATACAAAATAGTTTGAAAAAACTTCTAATATTTACAAAATATTAAAAAGTAATATTCACTGTATTGCATACGCATACGGCTATAATACAAAGCCTGTATTAAGAAGTAAGCCAACATTTTCAATCGTGTAACGGTACCTACCATAAAACTGTTTTTTTTTTGTAATTCTGATTTTCTTCTGTATGACTCACTCGATTTAAAGTTTTTTTTTGTATCAAAGCCTTTAAGTTTCCGAAATACAGTTTAGCAACAAAGTTTTCAAAAATTGAATTTTTTGATAATTAATAACATTTTGAAATTGTATTATGAAACATCGTTTTTTTTCAAAACCACTTAATATTATGTTTTTTTTTTCAAAATTTAGTTTTTAGATGTTTATAAATAATATCTTAAAAATGGCGTATCAATTTTTTTTTTGTCAAAAGTCCTTTAAAAATTGTATGCATTTTTTTAAATGGCTTTAACGATTTTCAATTTTTTTCCATAAATTGCATACTTTGTTTTAAGGTCAAATGCATTTAAGAAGCTGTTGTAGTCATTGGAAAATCAATGTTATGCTTTTTTTCTTTTTTTTTTTAAACTGCATTTACAAAACTTTTATTAAAAAAGGTTATCATATTCAGTCAATTTATCTACGTGCGATCCAGTCGTTAATGTTTAACTTTTTTCTTAAAAAAATAAAAATTTCGAGTTTATGTTTTTTTTTTCAAAAACTATCAATTCTGTCTTACAAGCATTTGCAAAAAAAAATAACAGAAAATTGTTGCGGTTGCTCTTAATTATTTTTTTTTTGCAATTTCTTTTTTTTTAGAAAACTTAACCTTCCGCTTAATTGTTTACAGTTGTTTCTTTAAAGACGCTCAGGAATCGTTATCTAAAGAATTGCTCATGAATTCGAACCAAAAAAACAAACTAACAAAAAACTATCCAAAATAACCAAAAGTAATTATCTTATCCTTTAAAAAACCTTGGTGCGGCAAAAACTGGATAACTATAATAGCCAAAAACGATAATTCCGTTAGGTTTACTTTAAGAATCAAGATTTTTTTACAACACACAAAAAAACAAATCAAACACAGCTTTTCAAAAATAGTCAAATTTAATTTTCATTCGCTCAACTTAATCAGTCGCTCAAAAGGTTTGAAAAGCATTTTCAGAAATACAAAAAATGAAACCTTTCAATAGAAAAACAACCGACTTAAAATTTAGGACTTTTAATATGGATGTCATTGTCAAAACTGGACCAAACTAAAATGGGACAAAATGGAACCTACAAGCTTTCAAATACATAAAGAATAATCAAAATAAAAAAAAAACAGTCGAGTCAAATTGATAACCTCCTCCTTTTTTGAAGTCGGCTCTTTTTTGTTGACCAATCTCAATATATTTTTCGGTTAGTTATCCAGTAAATAAGTAAACAAAAGTTTTTGGTTTCAAGCACAAGCGAAAAGTAGTTTTTCAGCGGATTTAAAAAAAAAACGGTGACAGAGCTTATTTTTTCAATTATTATAAACTCATTTTTCTAGATGTAATTAAATATTTTGTTTACATTTCTTGTAAAATAACATATTTTAAAAAATTCGTGTGTAACGGGCTTTTGTTTAGTATCCGTAGCAACTTTGACCATACAGCAAGTAATATATTAGGGACATGGAACACACTTTGCTCGTCCTATGGTTTTGGTAAGTCCTCGATTGTTCTTATATCAAGACTAATTTTGAAACAGAATAGGACAACAGAAGTAAAACGTTAAATTTTAGAAGAACAATGTAGCTGTGGTATTTTAGGAACCATTTAAGTAAATTAAAAAAAAAATCGTTACATTCGAAAACATAGTCTTTATAATATAAAATACCTACTCAAAGTATAAAATTCTATTTAAAGAAACACACCACATTTACTAAATTACTAAAAACATCACGCATTGACGCATTTTCTTTTTTATTTTTTTTTTTATTTTGATGAAAAGTAAACCCTTGTTTAATGATTCTAAAGAAAAACCTACTTAACTTAAATATTATGAGTAGACAGAGAAAACTAAAAAACATCCGTGACTGATGGGCGGCAGCACAACGAAGCGTGCTGGGTTCGGTATGATAGCGGTTTTTTGTTTATTTGCGTATGCATCACAATATAAACTTCCCATCATCTTTCCATCATATCGCAAGCTCTCTTCCGTCATTATATTTTATATGCTTATAAACTTACGTACGCTTACGTTTCCGGTGTAATGTGTATCCACATTAGCGTAATTGGACTTCATTTAAAATGAAAATGCTGCCTAATTAGCGAAAGTGGCAAGGTATCCTGCCATGTTTCAACACACATATACATAAAGCGCCCTTCGTCACTGATGGCAACAACTGAGTGACTGGTGGTAGATTATTATATAGAGCCCAGAGTATAAATACAGCATCATACATTAATACACTTCTCATCACTTGATTGAGATAGAATTCTGTTAATTTGTTTTCTTTCGCGATATTTAAAAACTGGATTTAGCTTATTCATTTCTATTGGATAAACCCCAGTCTAGAAAAAACCAGAGTTTAGAAATTACTTTGAATAGGTATACCTCATTTTCGTTATCTATTTACCAGAACGGCGTAGATTTGAAAAATTTTAATTAGTTTGAAAGAAAATATTTCTTTCCTAACTGCGGAAATAAGGTTAGACCAACGAAAAATAAAATTGTACTTTCCTTCTCCAAACGAACAACATCGTCAAACTAATCATTCTTACACTGCAAAAAATCGTTTTTTTTTTAATTTTTTGGTGAAAAAAAATCCGTTGTAACTTTGGAAAATAGTGAAAATTACATTGGGCTGTTTTGGGCAAACAAACCACAGTCTTGGGTACGGCCACGCAGTGAGCGGCAAGCGCCAAAGCGGCAAAGGGGCAGAGCGTCTGAGCGTCAATCCTGAACGGCAAGGTAGCCAAGTCCTGAGCGGCAATCCTGAGCAACAAGACTGAGCAGCCAGTAAAAAATTAGAAAAATCGTAGAGTATCGGAATCTCAAGCTCGAGGTTCTAGGTTCAAATCCCATCATCACCAACTTTTTTTTTGATATATTTTTTTCTTTTTATAAAAACAAGCAATGCCCAGTGATTAACTATACCATCATAAATAATGCAACCGCATTAACAAAAATTTATATTGTTGATGTTCTAATGGAAGATCAAGTTTAGTAAAAGCATATGACTCGAAGCATTTCAATAACTAATCGTAATTCGGTAATGTTAATGTGGCCTGCGACTGCGCTCGGCCTTATATTCTTGAGACAATATCTACATGCGAATCAGAATTTCAACTTGATGGGGCGCCTGCAAATTTTGCTTCAAACTTCAAGCTAAAAGTATACCCATAATATTTTGAATAGAAAAATTTGGTGTATTTTCCAAAAAAATATTTTTGAAAAATCTTTCAAATGTTTTTTTTTTTATTTTTTAATCAATTTTTCGAAAATGGGTCACTGTATTTTTTTGTAAATTTCAGTTTTAGATATGCATCAATATTTTCTTGAAAATGGCATGCCTATCAATTTTTTTTTTAAGCAAGGTTTGAGAATTTTTATAAACAATTTTTATTTTTTTAAATTTATTTTTTTTAATCAAATCAAATGGCATACTTAGTTTGGAGCTCAAAACAGTTTAAGGAGTTGTTTATGTCATTTTTGTAATGAATTAAATTTTTTTTATTACATTTCTTATATTTAGAATTATTTATTTCTTACAACTTTATTAGAAGCTCTAACGTCCACAGCAACTTTGATAATAAGAGCAAGTACGTACGACCTAGTTGGGCATTTTATTTTACTTTTTACGTTTCGAAGAGCTTTTCTTTCCGTTAGAAGCTAAAAGTTGCTTGGATCTTTCTTTTGACATTCTTGTGTCGTGAATCTCGCTTTTGTGAATCTGACAGCTAAAATAGGGGGATAATACTGGTTTAATTCTGGTAAAAGTGAGATTTCATGTCCCATTTGCCACTCTTAGAGTTGAAAAGGCCTAACACAGATTTATTATTCCGACTCTTGATTTTGAGCAAGATTCACGCCTACTAGCCTACACACTTTCTGCATTTGACACTATTATATCTAAACATTTGTTATTGTTAATTTTTGGCAAAATTTACCAAATTTCATCTTCCATTTGCCACCAAAAATCTGGAAATTTCAGATATATCTCTCACCGTAAATGGAAAACGACGTTATTCTGATATGTTAATGTCTGGATCTTACATATTTAAATTTCTTCTCCTTGGAATGGCATAAGGCATAATTTGACTAAAACCTGTTTTATATGCTGCTAGTTTAATCATTAAACACGGGGTGTATATTTAAGAAACAAATATACCTACATCTGTAGTGTACTGTACATCTACATATTTTAGATCCTAGATGGTGTTGATGTGAGGGGGGAGGGGTTTAATTTTAGAACTCATATATTTATATTTTTTAAATGGAATGTGCATTCGACATTTTGTGCCTTGTACCCGTCCCGAAATGCAAGAAATTAAAAAGTTCCTTCCGTTTCCGCTCATCTTTCTTACCACACCTCATCTTTTTTTTTTTTTTTTTAAACTCCCAACACTCAGGTTCCTCTGTGTCTCTGTGGATTTTTCCTATGATGATGTCCTATTTTACAAGGATTTACTTTTAATTTCCACTTTTGCTAATTTTGTGCAATTTTATGTAATACCCGCTCTTGTTGAGCTAATGGCAGAGTATGCTATGGAAATGGGAAATGCAAACCATCTCGAGAGTCTTGATTGAGGTTATATTAATTAAAAATGCTTGTGTTTATGTTTATTTATTAAGAGAAAGATAGAGAGAGACTCAGTTTGATGTATGTAGGAGTAGTATTTAGTTGTATAGTAGGAGGAGATTTAGCTTAAGGTAATGGTGAATGCAACGATGATAAAGGTGTTTTTTTTTGTATAAAAAAGGTACGGATAATAATTAAGAAGATGATTTATGATGAATGGGTAACAAATTCATTTAACCGTTTATATAAGGATTTTGAGGGAATAAATCTTAAGGTTCCTTTTTTATTTTAAATAAATCAGATGCGTATTTTTTTTTTTTTTTTTAATTTTTGATATAAATTTTGAAAAACAAGGATGACCAAAAAAATTAAATTCAATTCCAAAAGACCATATGCACGACGTTATCTATCAATAATTTAATTGTAATTCAAAAGAAGAAGAAGAATGCCATCTGGTGTACATCAGTGTTTCCGTTTGGCCACTTTATTGACCAAATTCACCCTCTTTAAGCTCAGGTCCCCAGGCCCCAACTTTTTTATAAATTACCAAAATTACCCCATTTTTATATAAGGAAAAGAGTCTTGTAATTCTATAATACCAACATACCCTTATCAATAAAAACTAAGCAAAATCACAAAAATTAAGTATCAAATTCAAAACTCCAACAAGTAGCCAACGGTATACTGTCCTCCACTATTGGCTGGTCAAGTTCCGACGACCTATAAGCAGTCATTATTGCTAGATTTTGATGAAACTCAATTTAATGCCAGCCTAAAGGGGCCAAAACATAGAATCCGTCGCGTGCGTTACGTCGCCGTTTTCAACTGACAGCTCAATAAAATACACATGTTCTTATGAGAAGCGACCCATAAGAACGGACGCGACGGATTTGTTGACGGAACGCACGCAACGGATTCTATGGGTTGGCCCCTTAACACGACACAATATTACTGCGCAATACTCAGTATTGTATAATAATATTTACCATGTAAGGGCTGTATTGCACAATACTTTCGGTTTGCTCAATATATTGAGTGATATTAAAAAAGTTTAGGTTTAATAAAATTTTCGTTGCCACAACTAGGAAAATACAGAATTAGCAAAGAGACATAGAAATATTGCTCAGTATTTTTGTATGGACAAACCTTTTTCGCACAATAATTTTGGACAACATTACTGCGCAATAATATTGTGTCGTGTAAGGCGGGCATAAAACTGTGAAAATTGTTAAAAGTGATAAAACAAATTATACGTAGGTAATTTAAACTTCGGCGGGTCAAGAATCAACATCAGCACAATTTACGACAACTCGACTCAGGTGAGCGTAAATTAAGAATTATGAAAGATAAAACTTTGAATACACCCAACCTCGCACCTAACCCAAATCCTATAGTGATGCCAAGCATGGCGGTTGCGGGGGGCAGGCCCGTAGCCAGGATTTCGTTTCGGTGGGGCTAACTTAAAAAAATTTTTAGTGCTTCATATGCCAAATTCTTCGCGAACCATGAAAAATAGTTCTGCTTGGAAATTTCAGTTCTTGATGTAGAGTCCTGGAAAAAGTGTTGGAAAAAGGTCTAAAAAATTAGTTTTTGGAAAAAATATAAAAAAAAGAAAAAAAATCCATTAGGACTTCTAGATAGCCCCCAATAATTCTAAATAAAACCGTAAAAATCTTTTTTGTCCGAAATATTAAATTTCAAATGTTATTAAAAACAGAAGCAGGTGCTTATAATTTTTCTTTTTATAAACAAAAATCAGTTTTTTTTTTTTTGTTTGTGAGTTCTGGGGATTTTTGTTTGAAGTTGGTAGCCCCCCAAGAGTTCTATGCAAAACTGTAAGAAACTTTTTTGTCAGACGTACATTTCATATACCTACCCCAAGTTATAGGCTAAAGAAAAGTTCCGATGTAAGGGAGGCCAACTTCACACCTTATATTCCTTATTTTTTCGATATTCTGTGGAGTTCTGGAGAGTTCTATTTTGAGTTCTGGGTAGCTCCCCAATAGTTCTAAAGAAAACTATTAAAAAAAAACTCTAGAACTCTTTCAAATCAACCCAGAACAACAAAAAAATACTTGTTGAAAATTGGGGGGGGGGGGGAGTCTCAACAACCGGCTTCAGCTTCGCTTCATTTGCCTAATACTGAACCCTTACTGAAGATCTTGAAATTGAGATCTCTGTCTATAGTTACTAAGGGCACCTTGTTACTAAGGGTACCCGTCGGAAGTTATCATCCAGCCTCTTTTTTCTATTAAAATTATCTTGAATTATATTTTAACTATGTTTAGAAGTCTTCATATTTTTTTCTTAAAATGAACAAATTACTACACCATTCCGTCCATCACTAAAATTCACCTTTGATACTGTGAAAATTTCCTAAAGTTAAGTCAGGTCACATATCTGGAGGATTTCTTTTCTTTTCTGCCACTACAACAATGACCTACAATATAGTCCCAATCTTACTTTGCAATAACTCATCAGACAATGGTAAGCTTAGTAATCCGCGGGCATAGCAGATCTTAAAAGTCAAAAGAAATATGTTATCCAAGGTTGGAGCAATAACTGTTATAGTTGATTCAACCTTCTTGCTCAAATGCGGATGCCTCCTCTTGTGGTCTCTGGTTCATTTCCAAAAATCCATTGTCGCTATTAATATTTGATTACCACCCTTAGATGTAATTCTCCCAAACTAATCACTTAGTTCACTTCAGTCTTCAGGAATCTTTCGTACAAAACGTTATAATATGGCAATGGGAACAGCAGCACGGTAGTGCGATGCCGTTGTCGTCGTCGTCGTCGACATCGTATACGTTCGTTGTACGGATAAAATGTGAACGAATCTAATATCTACACATTCGTTATACAAATGTCAGACAGCGAGTTCGCATTAGCATTCATCTGATGTGCGGTTGAATGCGGCACATCGAAGGCAAGGGGTGGTTGGTTGGTTGGTTGATGGCCGTTATGCTCACGGAATCGCTCAGACACAATACCGAACGAAGAGTACAATGTACTTGTGATTTGCTGTAGAATTGCTGAACACTTAGGCTTATTATGAGTGTTCCCACCAGGACTCTAGAAAGGAACATTGACAATAACGCCACTGATGATGCAGCCACCACCAGTAGCTGTAGCAGCAAGTCGTACGCCAATCCATCCCCCGCATCTCCATTTGAAATCCTTCAAAAGAAGAAAACAGAAAAAAAAAATGTAAAGCTCTCGCTCTCTTTCACTGACAAATTCTGAAATTCTATGATGCCATCAAAAAGTACAACACAAAACATGACATCACATCCCAGATCCCACCCCGGGTTAAGTGTTTCATCTTCAAATGTATACTGAGTGTTCCCTGCTATTATCATATTCCAGGGAAGAGCAGAGAAGTATGCTTTTGGGAACAAAACCAAAGACGGATTTAGGATTTTGCTGGCCTTTGGCTGATGTTTCGTTTGGCTATTGCAGGTTTTCAAATATAATTTTGTTATAACTGCAGTATAGTTAGCACCAGGAAGTACCCGATGGTCTTATGCTTTGTATTATTCTTTTTTGGGGACCACAACCCCGTATAACTTAACATATGGCGTGTCAGTATGGTGGACTGCACTGGACAAAAACATTATTTTAGAAAAACTAAATAAAGTCCAAAGGTCAGCTTGTATGTGCATAAAGCGGAGCACTTCGCACCACTTCCTCCGCGGCACTTAACACTCTCAATGACATTGGCCACTCCATCATTCTGAACTCATTCAGATCAATTCCATGTAACATAGATTAAACCATCCCGAAGATGCACTTTGAGAAAATATTTCAGGTTACCACCCCTCCAAGATCATTCTGGGAGGATATGGAATTAATGGAAGATGAAGAAGTGGTGCATAAAGATTAGCAGAACCTCCACCGAGAATTTCAAGGTTTGGCTCCAAAACTGATCAAGCTATAAAAGAAGTTCAACATATAGGTTGTTACTAAAAGAGGAAGCAATGGTATTCCGAAGCAATGGGCTGCTGAAAGATTTGGTTCAAACATAGTGGAAAAGATCTTCGAAGAAGAATTCACTTGCTATTCCATGAAATATGGTTAGAAGAAAGCATGTCTAATAAACCAAACACCAGTAACATCTTCTTGGTTTAATCTTCTGTTAAACATCTCCTATAGCAACCTATCAAGCATTTTGTGTTAAATTCTCAAGCTATTTACTGATGATCTAACACAATCTTACTAGTGCGGTCTTAAACCTGGAAAATCCATCCCTCTCCAAATATGCATTGCACACTGTGGCAGATCCAAAACATAGTCCCACCGTTTAATGTCGATAAACATTGTTTTTGTATAGATTTAAAAGCAGATTAAGACGCAGGATAAAGCTGAAAGAAATTCTTCCGAAACATTCGAAGCTGCCAGAGAGGAAGAAACTCTTAATCTTCCCAGTCTAAATTTCAGACTCTTAAGATTTAATCTTTCTGCTCTAATGATGTGAAATCTGATTACGTGGCCCTTTTCCGAAATATAAGTTTTCCGTCCCTGTGATGTGAGCCACAAGCCAAAGTGGGATAGTGAAAGTACAATAAAAACGTATTCTTCATCGTATGCGCGGGGTAAGGCTCATGGGTGGTGGATGGGAATATGGTGGTGGTTGCGAACTAGGAACTGTTCCTCCATCGGATATGAATAATGGTGTCTGTTATATGGCATTACTACAGTATTTCTAATTCCCGTAATACGAGTATTCAATGTACATACTTGCAATTTATCTAACCAGCATCAGTATAGTGGTGGTAGCGGAGGGCGGCGGCGGCTTCAGAGATTCTAGAGAGGAGAGGAAAGAAGGAATATAGGGATAACAGAGAGGAGCACACACTACTTCCCACGAACTTCTCGACATGATGGGCATAGAATGTGCAGCGAATCCCAAAGATGAGTCTTCCCCCAACCCATCATGCCATCCCATCACTTCACCCACACTCATCTCTCATGTAATCATGATGGGGAACGAGATTGCCACTTATGATGATTGACATTCGTAATCCTGTTAATGGGCTATAAAATACAGCAAATTATGCTGGTCGTCGATTTTCAACCCTCCTGGATGGCATAGTGTCTTTCTTTTTCACTCATCCTGTCGGCCTTTCTCTTTTGTGGGTAATATATAGAGATGAGGAGATTCATATACATCCTATCTCGTTCTTGCATCACTTTTGGTTGAACTTTGCCGTTAGTCAGGCATCACGTTTGCCTGAGAGAGCCTGCCAGCCAGCCAGCCTGCCTGACATTTACAATGAAATTTTATTAACCTAATGGACGGGTAAATGGTATTAGTGCTACCTAAGTGTATATTGTGTGCAGTTAATTTATTTTCTACTTACTGAAATAGAAACAAGCTTTTGAGACCTGAAGAGTGTATTATTACTTAAATGTGAAAGTTTTGTATGGAAGCAAACCACACAAAGTAAAGTAGTTATCAATGAAACATAAGTGAGTATGAGTACTTGGAGAATATATAGCTTTTCTGGGAAATGGGAGGTTTATTATTCAATCAGTTGATTTGATTACCTGCAGCTACAGTACTTACAACTTACATATTTAAGAGGTATTTTAAATTGAAAAAAGCTTAGGAAAATAATCTTGAATCTTAATCAACAATTATACAGTAAAAGTATTGGTTTAAAAACCATATTATTTCATTTAATTATTCTGTAACTCTCAGAGTTGTAAAAATGTAGTCTTTTCGGTACTGGGCAGTTAATTGACTAAAAAATCTGAATTTTTTTAAATCTTTTAACTTACCAAAGTACTTTGCCTGTAAAACTACAGTTAGCAGTCAGTACTAAAATACTAAATACGACTGTAAAGTTAATGAAAGCAGTTATTTGACCTTATGTTAATTAATTAACAGTACACAAAAATTTTCTAATAAAACACTAAAATTAAACAAAAATTACTGCAGTTATTTGACTTTTAGTCAATAGACTGCGTTCATTAACTTTACAGTCAATATTTTAGTACTGACTGTTAACTGCTTATTTTGCAGCAGGTAAGGCACTTGCACTTTAAAGCAGTCCTTGAAATTAAAATTTAAGTCAATTTACTGCGACTGAATTGACTATATTACCAATTGACTGCTGTCTTTTACAGCTCTGATAGCCCTGTTTTCTATAGGGTTATCTGTTATACTGTCTTTCCTCCGGGTTACTAATAGGTTGTGGCAAAACTGATAACTCGCAGGCGGATCTTGGTAAATCGCAGACGAAGCTGGTAGATCGCAGCCAAAACTGGTAAATCGCAGCCGAAATTGGTAAATTGCAGCCGAAACTGGTAAATCGCAGGCTTTCCTGGTAAATCGCAGTCGAAACAGATAAATCGCAGCCAAATCTGGTAAATCGCAGGTGAACCTGGTAAATCGCAGAAGACTCTTAGTGGGAGAAATCTGTGGTCCTTATTTTACTTATTTTTAATTACCTTTCCAAGATGTCTGCTCAGCTCCGATAGTGTGAAGCTAAAGGGAACATTTGTAATGCATCATTGCAACTGTTAGTGCACAATTTGGTTAGAGCTTGCTTGAATTCTTAACTATCTATCGACAACCAGCTGATTAAGTGGTAAGTAGCAGCCTAAAACGTGATTCTCAGGCACTTAAAGGTTCTTTTCCGCATAGTAGTACACTGTTACAGATTGTATCGCATGAACTCGTGTTACAATTGAAGGAATCTGGTGTCTTGGGGTTCCTCCTTACAGTTTATTGATGGCTATTAACATTCCAGAAACTAATCTTTGTCCGGAAACAATAGCTTAAAATCGTCAACATTTGATCAGTCCTTGTCAGCGGCGCACTGTCGGTTTTATTAGCGGGAGAGTATCAGTTACGCAAGAATGCTTACATCAGTACCTATCCTAGAAAACTAGCAGTTTTTTCCCAAATAGGGTATTATAGTGTTTTCCATTGGTTCACTACGGATTTCATCAAGTTGATTCCAGTTAGTCCCTACCTGATTTCTGCAACACTCAACCGGTAGCGAAATAGTTTCACAATATTTCCAATTTAGCTGTCAAATCTATTGACTACTATTTGATAAATTAAAAATATTTTCTGTTCAGGAGACCTTAAATGTAAGGGTCAGGGAAAACAGTCTGGTAGGTTTAAAATGCCCACCTCCTTTTCCAGGACGTTGAAGTTAAATAAGAACGCGAATCTGACGGCTCAGGAAAGTGGGTGAGGACCTCAACTAACCTGACTTGGGTAACTGAAGAGAGCCCTTGGCGTGATGGTTACTGAAATGGACTGTTACGCCAGACGTCTGGGTTCGATTCCCAGCAATGCCACTTTGATATTTTTTCGGGGGTAGGTACTACCTCTTGCGAGAAATCGGAAAAACCTTCAAGAGTAGGTACTGCTTGTCACGAAAAGTGCATACCAACTAACCGTTCGGAATCGACAAAAAATTGTAGGTCTTCTCCATTCCTGCCAAAACTATTCACGCCTATGAAATGCCTGAAAAAGTCAGTCACTAGGTCTTGGTTCCGTGCGAGCAAGTCATGCAACAAAATGTATTTATTTATTTTCTTCCAAGACGGCGAAGTTTAATATGAACGCGACTCAAGTGCCGCATGTAAGTGGTTTTTTTGGGGACCTCAACTAACCTGGCTAGGGAAACTGAAGAGAGCTACCTTGGGATAGGCTTGGCGTGATGGTTATTGCAATGGACTAATACGCCGAAGATCTGGGTTCGATTCATAGCGTGGGTTGGCTTGGTATAGAGTTAGCTGGAAAAGCTAAAGAGGGGGAATTGTAAGTGCGCTGGACTGTTACGCTGGAGATTTGGGTTCGATTCCCAGCCCTGTCACCTTAATTTCTTTCATAGGTACTACCTCTTGTGAGAAGTCGACAAACCCTCCTTGACACGAAAAGTGCATATCAAGTATAGCCGTTCGGAAACGGCATAAAATTGTACGCCCCCTCCATTTCTACTAAAACTATACGCCCACATGAAATGCTTGATAGAGTCAGTCACTAGGTCTTTGTACTTTGTGAGCTAGTCGTGCCACAAAATTTATTATATATTAAGCCAATTATTTATGTCATCAATCATATTAGTTATTCTTTCTTCAAAAAATTTGATAGGCTTTTAGCTCAAATAAAAAAAAGTAATAAAAGCAATTAACTACTACAGATGTGAATTTACATTTATAATATCTTTTGTATATGAAAACAAAAAAAAAACGACAATAAAAGCCTACTCCTACCTACTCAGCGACCGCCTTTTAGAATTTTAAATCAAAACCTCTTAAGGGGAGACGTGGGGACGGACGGGGAGGCGGCAGCGGCAATAGGGTGTGTTGTATATGTTTGTACTGGAACTGCTTCTGCCAATGCTGCCTGCTGTCAGTGTTGTTGGCCATTTCATTTTTGCGTGGATAGCATTTTACCTTTGTGAATAATTTATATCTTAAAAGGATTTTTTTGTGAGTGAGCTTTCAGTAAATGCATATTGAGTGGTGGTGGTGGTGTTTATACAACAACTATAGTTGGGGTAATGTCTTTTTACACATATCTTCGTCCTGCCATCATCATATGTGAATTTTTCTTTTCCATTTTTTTAAGTTTTCTTTTATTTTTTTTAATTTTTGATAAATGAAAACAAAAAACACAAAAATACAAATCCCTCAAGACAGGTCATTAAGGCTAAATTGATATACCCCTAAGTGGCCTTTATAGATGGGTAAAACAGGGTAATGAATACAATCTATAAAAAATTTATTTGGTTATTATAAAACTTATGAGAATTTAAAATACAAAAAACAAAAGGTTTTAACTTACCGATTAAATATCATTTGCAGTCAAAATTTATTAAAAGCTCTGTTCAATTTGTATTTTGCTTTTTTCTCTGGAGAAGTATGGTCCAGGGGAGATAGGAAACTCAGTACTTAGAGGATTCAAAAAAATATCTTGAGATGCCCCTTAAGAATCAGGGATATTCCGGAACCTTGCTAGTTGTGACTAGTGACTATTTACACAGACACCAAGTTGGTTAAGATCAGTAACCGCTAGATGGGCCAAAATCATGGAGGTGGGAAATTGAATGTCCAGACTTTGTTTAAAATCAAAATGACCTACATAATTAAAATTTACTTCTGACGTACCGTTTAAAATATTTGAGATGAATCTTCAAATGTATTAGCTTAGTTTGAAGCAGAGCTAGTTTTTGTTTTATTCCATCTAATATAGCCAAAAAATCATTCCGGGAACGCTTCTATAAGTCAAAAACACAGATTCAAGTGGCAAAAAAATACACTAAAATCAATTAAAATTAGCTAAGGCAAAATTTTCTTCAAGAATTCTCACTTACCTTACGAAAAAAAATAAAAGTTGTCCGAATGAATATGTCTGACTATAGATACAGCGACAAAATAGCAAATTTGTATTCATCTTAGGCGCTACAAATGGTCTTTCCGGTATGTCATGAAATTGGTTTGTCGTTGCATAAAAAGTTTTTTGCATGAATAAATTAAATTAAAGAGGTTCATAATTAAAATTAAATTTGATATATAAGGACCGTAAATCAATTAAGCGTCATTTCGGGAACGCCTGTTTCGGTCAAATTAAAATTTTTTGACTATGTTATTATGCAAAGTCAATGCCACTACAATAAAACCTCAAAAATATTTCGTTTGCTTTCGTTAGAAAAAAATAAATGCTAATATTGTTCAAAACATCATTTTCGGGAACGTCATTTCTGGGAACGCTTTTGGGCTATGAATGATTTATACAGTGTTCTCGAGACAAATCTGCAATAGTTTGGTATTTAAGTTTTTAAAAAAACTTAAAAATGTTATATATTTCGTAGTTATTCCGGAATAGTACAAAAACGGGTGATTTTAAGGAATATATTCATAGAAAAACTGAAATAAAGTCATATTTGATTAAAAAAGTTATATAATAATGCATACTACCATAGTTCTTAAAACGCCAAAGTCGTTTTGGAAACATCTATCAATATCTGCTGGCTTCATCATATCAGGGAACGCTATTTAATGTATTTCCGGGAACGGAGCTCTGTCCGTTTATGAACTAATAAATAACTGATCACAAAACTCAACACATGGGCGTAAAAACTTAATTATTAAACTAAATTGACTTTTTAATGATTTGGACAGTGAAGTTTCGTAGAGGAGGACTTCCCATGCACAATGGGCCTTACATCACAAGAATATTTCTCTCAAAGCAACACCCAGCTAGTAGGTACGACCATGCTTCACCCCATACATGAGAACTGGGTTGATTAAGGTTCGATGAATGTTGTCTTTGATCTCATTAGCAAGGGATTTACTACTTAGAAAATTTCTGAGACCGATGAAACAGTGGTTGGTATCAGTGGTGTATCCAGAAAATTTTTTTTTTGGGGAATCGAGTATCTCAGTTGAATCTAAATCTATAAGGTGGACAAAAAAAATTTCAGTTTAGCATGTACAGTACATTATGCTGAAATCACCTACAAATTAACATGATATTGGAGGCTGGGGGGGGGGGGAGAGGATTGAGCTAAAAGCTTCACCCTCCCTCAATACGCCACTGGTTTGTATAAGGGTGATTCTCCTTTCAATTAATGCCCCAATAAGACAATGTGTATCGATTTGGAATTTCTGGGTTTTTTCCCAGATCTGTAGAAATAATTAAATTCGGATCGTTTCTCGCCTAAGACCAAATTGATAGCTTCTAATCATCTTTCTAAAAGGACACAAATGCCCACAAAATTCCTTACGCGATGCTCAGGAGAAGTATTGGAGCATTTTCGAGCATCTCCTTTCTTGTGGTAACTCTATGTCGAGTTACCATTCATTTGATATATTTTCCTCCGACCATATTCTACAAACTAGTTAACTAAGAAGTCATCTCCCCATCCTTTGAAAAGTTCGGTAGGCAGTTCATCCGAACCAGCATAAAGGCGACTTATACATATGTTAAGTTTGGGTATCGCTGTTATTCTATTTCGGGATATTTTGACCATCATTATCCAAGTGATGGTTGGCTGTCTTCTTCGAAATTATATTCTTTCTAGATTCTCAGCAGTCACTGCATGTCTTTGACGAAATTCCATTTTCATTATAGCAAGCTTCTCTTCTGGGTTCATATATTATTGTAGGGATTGTTGCAACCTAAGATGGAATTTTGAAGCATTACCATCTTTGTAGCACCGCTCAGTAGACCACAGACTGTTAATCGAATCAGCGGTTTGGCTCTGAATTTCTTTTGTCCAAACAAAATTTAGGCATCACTTCTGATTGCATGTTGAAAGTGAATCCCGTCCTCGTCTACACGTGGTGCCGTTGCGTTGGTGTGTGTTTTCGAGACATTGTGGAGTACATAGCAAAAGTTCGCAACATGGCCAATTTGGTTAACATCTAGTTAATCTGAAGATCGTCAAGTCCCATTGAGAATATTAAGGTGTGGGTTGTAATCGTGCAGTATATTCCCTACGACTGTTCAACGAAATATGTCTTCTTCACCAATGATCTTAGCGACAAAGTTGTGAAAAAACCAATATTGATTTCAAACTTCGGACACAACCTGCTCTAATTACGGCGGAGTAACTCATGTAACTTCCAAAAATGGACTAAGACTTTGCAGCAGAGCGAAAAATCAATATTCACTAGGGAACTTAGCGGTCTTCAGATAAAGTCACTGCAAACCAAATTGAAGCTTGCTTTGAGAAGTGCCGCCTCTGACATCCTGGTTTGCAGAAGACAAACCAGTGCGAAACCCCTTGTTTGATGAGAAACATACCGCCAGGCACATGCAATGTAGCCAAGGCATATTAGTCGATGCTGCATCCAAGGACCAAAACTGATGAGAGAGCAGTCCGCGAAGACTACGTGGAAAAAAGAAGAAAGAAACACTGACTTCCGAGAAGGACGAAGAGGGAGCATGAAAAGCAAACGGTCGAATCTATTGAGGGATGTTATGACAGGGGTAGTGCCCAAAAGTTCTGTCAAAAAGTGAAGCGATCTACTCAAGGAGAACAGCCCAGAATAGAGGTCTGTCGTGATGAAAATAGGAATAACGCAATCGATGTTTAGGATCTGGAAAGAACACTTTTCCAAACTGCTTAACAGTGAAGACAGTCAATCATCAACTGCTATGTAGAACAATTAATTCAATCAAACCCTAAAAGTGTGGTTCTAGGCGAGCAAAATTAACCAAAGAGTTGTCAGTGGCGCATTTACAAGTAGCGCCGAAGATAGGTTAGACTGTTTATGAGACCAAAACAAAGTTTGTTGATGTCATCGAGAAGATAGACCCAAGACTGTCGATTAGGTCAAAACGTTACCATGGTTAGTTATTACTTCGAAGTAGTCAGAGAACTAGGACCCACAATGCAGCCTTGTTCAAAAAGATGAAAGTACAGCGTTAAGATGGCTATACGTCACCTAGAGCTTAAATGAACACTAACTTTTTGGCATCCAAGCGCGAAGGACAACGTGAGAGAGAAAGATCCACTCTTGGTTGCAAGCGCCATCTAAAGTATGTAAGTAAGCTGTTCACAAGTAGTTCAACGTGATTGGAACTAGTTCCGCTACCAATTATTGCACCGTGAGAATTCTTTAATTATCGTCTTATGAGTTGATAATGCCTTGTTCGGAACACTCTTTTGTTGGAGGAGAGGGAGTAATAAGTAGCGATAACCTATTCCGCTATAATATTTATTGGTGTGGTGGAGGAGCTTATCCTTCGACACGCCAATGATTGATTCTTAGTTTTTTTTTTTGGAAGCTTTAAAAAAGTAAAGGTTCTTTAATTCCTTATGCCTTTATTATAAAATTATCAGGAACAAATTAAACGAATACGTCATCTTGATTACGAATAACTTAAAGATTTGAATTTAAAGAAACAATCAATAATAATCTCATTGCTTGAAATTCCAACTACCAAAGACTTCAATTGCTCCTTTAAACAATTTTCATTCCCATGTATGTAGTAGATAACAATATTTGCTTGCTGTCAATCCTATAAGCCCCATATAGAATAGCCCACCTCTGTCTTGTGCAGATGTGCATGAAATTTGAAAGTATACATATTCAATAACCGAGAAATATACTTATTTTCACTTTGTCTTATAATATTGCTAAATCCACATACTTGAGAAAAGTCCCTATATTGAGCTGCAATATTCTCTTCTGGGGGTAGATTCATCTTCATATCTTCACTTCTTCTCTGACTCTGGCCCCTTTCAAAACCTCAGCCATCTCTTTTAATAAATCTCCTATATCGATTGTATAAGAAACAATCCAAGGCCTTAACCAATATTGAGATCCTTATTTTCATTCAGCATAGATTGGATTTAGATTTCCAATTTATCTATATAAGAAGAAAATGAAGATGAAGATGAAGAAGTGAAGAAGAGAAGATGTTTAGATGAGTTCCTTTCTGGGCTTTGGAAAATTTCTTCGTTTCGCATTGTTGGTTTAATTTTGAAGTGGAAAGTAAGCAATAACGCAATTACGAGGAACCCACCATATCTTCGCAAACTGACATATGCAAAAGTGTACCAATCTGCTTCTGCTATACTGTATAGTGTATAGCCTGCTCCTGCTATTGTCATTCATATAAGGTTTTGCAAAAGACATTCCAAGTGCAATTTCAAGAAATGACTACCTCTCTCTGTCCTACATTCATTAACACTCTGAAAGAAAAGACTAAAAGTAGCTGCACACATAGTTTTGTGGGAGAAGAAGCTAAAGGATATTGAAGATATTCACACATCCTACCTACCTACTACAACAGTCAAGTCGGTCGTCCGTCAGTCAAAAAGGAGCTCCATCCATGTCGTCCATATATGTTACCTACCTACAATCGTTCTTAACACAAACCATACGCACAAACACCATATAGGATTCCATCTTCTTGTTCGTCCTCGTCCCGCCCAAACACAAGTGAACACAAATCCTCAACCGAGCAAATTTAATTTGGAGAAACTTTTAAATGAGAAACTTAATCCAGACAAGAACACATTTTGGAGAAACGTCCGAATAAACTGTATAATTAATTTTCCATTTCAAGAACCATTAATTGTTTTTGATAATGGCCTCCAGGATTCAGAATGGGATGGAATTGAGAGTGAGGACGAGGAGAGGCACTCCCTTTGTGACGTGGCGGGCCGGGCGTAGGAAGAGAGCGAGAGATACGTGTGCAGCCTCTAGCGAGGACCATCAGAACGAAGAACGGAGATCGACGAAGAAACAGCGGTACAGAAGTTGTGTATATGTGTGTAAATGGAAAGAGATTTAGTGAAATGAGATGGATTGTTGTGAAATGGATTTTCCTCCTGCCATACCAGCCAGCCGTCCTCTTGGCGATGTTGGCTTGGTTTGGCACTATACTCAAGAATTGGAATATATACACGCATTACAGTAGGTACACTTCTTGTAGCCAAACTATGTAAGGAAAGGCAGCCCTTCTTCTTCTGGTAGAAGAGCATAGTAATTTGCAGGGCCGAGATATGGTTTGCAAGGACATTCGGCTGCTGCTGCTGGATGGTGGCAAAGAAGAAATACAATTTTACTTTAATTCCGTTTGTAATTGCTTCATGCTGATGGCGAAGATTACACAATAGCGTAATGACCTACCAAGAGTGAGTGAAGACAAAGAGGCGCCATTCATATGAGCCAAACAGAGCCATATGAGTATAGCACACGTCGTCGCTGTCGTTGTTGGAGATATCGGCCTTGCCAGTTCGTCGTCATCATTCCAAATGGAATCAAAAAATCGATTTCTTAATTATTAATTTCAACTTGGGCTAAATGCGACTTCTCTTCTTAAAAATATAAGTGTTGGTAAAAGTACGTCTGAATCCATTACCGTGAATAAATTCAATATGTGATACAAAAAAAGTACTTAAAACTTTTTGATTACAAGAATGGTCATCTATACTTTAACTACTTGCCAGTGTTGTACACAACTCTACTTCTCTAGGGGTGGTCATATTGATGAAAAATATGGGTGTTTTGTAAAATTTGTACAATTATTTTTTTTCTTTACAGGCTAAGATCAAGTTTTCGCCACAGCTACTTGGCTAACCTAGGACATCACATCAACTTATAAAAAAATAAACAATCGAAACGTTGAGACGTTGAGAGCAAGAAAGGGTTAGTGCCATTTTCAAATATTTGAGTAATCGAGGTTTGAAGTTTTTCTCATACAAAGT
Source organism: Meliscaeva auricollis (assembly GCA_948107695.1). Taxonomy (NCBI): domain Eukaryota; kingdom Metazoa; phylum Arthropoda; class Insecta; order Diptera; family Syrphidae; genus Meliscaeva; species Meliscaeva auricollis. The sequence goes on from OX403618.1 coordinate 30,327,541, forward strand.
ATATGAAACTTCTGACAAATTGTGATCTCATAAAGGTTCTTAAAACTTCTTTTCTGATAAAAAAAAGTCAAATTACAAAAAATATGTCACTTAACCCCTTCTTGCTCTCAAAGCTTCAATTGTAAACTAAAAAAAAACTTAAAAAATATCAGGATCCTCTTTTTACTTGCGATAGGGGTACCATATATCAAGTTATGCATTCGTACAGAAAAAAAAAGTTGAGATAACAATCAAACATGACATTACGATGATAGATAATGAGAAAAAAGTGGGTCCGACAATTCTGTCGGTCTGTCTGTATGTATCAGCCTAAACGGATGGGTCGATTTACTTTAAACTTGGTATGTGGCGTTTTTTGGAGAATATCCCCAGACATTTTATTGAATTTTTTTTTGACCCCAAATAACGGTACCTGTCATATACCGGTTTTAGAAAAACTGATTTTTCTTAAAAACGGTGCCTACGATTTTGTTTAAAAAATCATGGTAATTTTTTTGCCATAGATCCGTTTTATTAAATTCAGATTTTCTCCTTCATGACTCAATCAATTTCAACCATTTTTTTACATGAATGCACTTGAAAGCATCCAAAATAGCCGAAATAATATTTAGTAAGCAAAATTTGGATTTTTAAAAAAAGTTTGAATTTTTTTTTTTTTTTGAAAAATCATTTTTTCGAAAACTATTCAATATTTTGTTTTCAAATTCTAATTTTTAGATGTTGATAAATAAAATCTTAAAAATGGCATACCAATTTTTTTTTTATAAAAGTCCTTGCAAAATTTTATATGGAAAAAATAGTTTTTCTAAAAAAACGGCTCTAACGATTTTCAAAAAAAAAAATTCTAAAAATGTATCATTATAGAAGAAATTAAATTGCATACTTTGTTTTGAGGTTTAATTAATTTAAGAAGCTGTTTTATTTATTTGAAAATTGAATTTTATGCTTTTTTAATTTTTTTTTTTCTTAAACTGCATTTACAAATTTTTAATTAAAAAGGCTTAGCATAAATAGTAACTTTATCTACAAGAGCAAGTACGTGCGACCCAGTCGTGCATTTTATTGTTTTTTGGAGATTTCAGTTAAATCAGGCAGATACGCATAACAACACAAGTCAATTTTTCGCAAAAATGAGTTTTGACAGATTTATGGATCCTTTATGTGTACATGAGTTACATAACTTGAACCAAATCATTATAGTTTAGATGTTATTGACATTTCATAAAAACATAACTTCACTTTTTCAAGATTTATTCAGGCAAAAAATCTTAATTCTACAGAAGTCCACCAAAAATCGGTGTTATTCGGTTGGATGGTCGGTTCAGATAGTCAGTATTTTATTATGTGGCCCAAAAAGCAAATGTTACTTTTTTGTACGCACAGGGTATAATGATTAATGGCACTTTCCCGATACTGTTTTTTTAAGATTTTGTCAATTTTGCTCTAAAAAGTCGTGAAATGCAAACAAACACGTTATTAGAATTTTTCCTTTGGAAATTTGTTACATGATCATTTCTGTTAGGCTCGACGATAATTAGATCAGTAAATGCAAGAAGTGTAGGTTCTGGAAAACGGCTCAAGTCAATCTTCTTTGAATGACACTTTTAGTTTTTTTAGCATTTTTTTTTTAGTTAAAATGCTCCCATGAGAATTAATATTGATTTTAAAAATAGTGGAATCCATGAAACTGCAAATCTTCAAAATCCATCGTTAAAATTACTTTTTAAAGTTATTCTTCTTTACCGGCAGTAATAAAAATATTAAACCAGTAATAACACATAGATTTTTTCAACCCATTTTTATTGGTTTTGTTAACACAGGCACTATAAGTAGATAAAAAGTAACAACACATTTTATACTGTTATTTTTTTTTTATTATTTAATTTTGAATTTTGTGTGAAACACAATCAATTTATTAAATTACAGAAGTCAGCCATTGTTATTGATATTCTGACTGATTCATTTTCTACACTATAAGTGAAAAGATAGGTGGTATAATGTAAGTTTCTGATACGACGGGATTTTTTGAAATTTCACCGGGAAGTTAGGGTAAAATGATGCTGAAAAAATAAACTTTTTGTACATCTCGAAAAGGGGTATGGTTCGTTTCGTTTTTTGTTGTTTCGCCAAAGTCGTTTCGACTTTTTATTGTTTTGCATTCTTGTTGCTTAGTTTTTTTATTGTTTTGTTTTCCTTAATTCGATAAATTCATACTTCGGTTTCTTCTGATTTAGTTTTTTGTATATTTTGTTTTTGTTTACTTTATTTTCGTTTTATTTTGTTTTGGACTTATTTTGTTTCGAGTTCAATTCGATTTTGATTATTTCGCCATCGTTTGTTTCGTTTTTGTTTTTTGTGAGCCTAAGGCGTTAAAATTAGCACGAATTTTAACGCCTTAAGGTTCAAAATGAATTTAAAATATTTCTTGAATTTACCTTTTTTATCAATTTTTTTTTTTTAAATAAGTATACCTAGTACTAATTTAAACTAAACGAAAAGCAAATCCTTCATATTTAAAATTTTCCTTGTAAATTTTAAAACACTAGATTAAAATAGAATTTAGTTTTTGTAAAGAAATTTGGGTGCGAGTGTCCATGGGGCGAAATAATCGAAAAACTAAGTTGAAGAAAAACTAAAAAAGGGATTATGAACTAAACTAGAATAATTGTGCGAATAACGAAATAACAGAAAACGAAATACAAAAATTTAAACAATAGGAAAGTATAAGGGTGAGAAATATGAAATAAATTTTATTGAATAAATAAATTAATATAATGATGAGTTACTATCGAGAAAAAAATTAAAAAAATAAACTTTTCAATTTAAAAATTATTTTCCAATATCAAATATTTCTTTAAGACATTTGAAAATGATGTTATTATGGATAAAGTTGATAATTTCTTGAAAAAAACTAATGATGCACATTGAAAGATAATAAAATAAAGAATTAGGTGTCTAATACGGTTTATATTTGGAGTGGTCCATGTTTTTGAGCTTTAAAAAACAAATACGTTTTTGAAAGTTTATGCCTATGGTTTAATTGATTTTAAAAGTCAGGGAATAACGGGAAAAATATTTTGTCAAAACGACTTTTAGGCTTATGTGTTGTCTATAAACGTGTGAAGAAATTATATTTGTAAACATTTTTTTCAATGAATTATTTTTCAATTTTATTTTTATATGTTTAAACTTGAAATTAACACAGCCATTAGATATTGGGTAAATGCATTTTTGTACAAACTTTGAAAATTTTCTGTAGTCTGTGAGCCGACACGGTAAAAAGAGTTTTGTTTACGCGGTGCTTAGTTACTATTTACATAAGCCTCATAAAACCATGATTGAACTTTATTTAGCATTACGATAAAATTACCTTTAATTTGACATATAACATGCTATAAAAGCTTCACAAACTTGAAAAGAGTTTTATCCGAAAACCAACAAAATTCAACAAAATTATCTGGTTTTGTCGTCGGACTCGACCAGCCACAGGTACCGTTGGCTCACAAATTACATATAAAAATAATGAGTAAAAGGTGATTAAGAACAAAATAAATTTTTGTTTTCTTATTCTTTTTGCAATATGGTATGAAATTTGTCTGAGCTTCAAAAAACGATGTACTACAATATTGTTGGTTCAAGTATTCTTGATAGGTAATAAATATTTTTAAACATAAAAGTGCAAACTTACAGATTTTAGAGAGAAAAATTTAAAAAAAAATTGGATATTAAATTCTGTTACTTGAGTTTTAGTTGCAGGATTTTATTAAATTGAACAGATTCTATTAGATAAAATGTTGGTCTATAATGCTGCATAAAAACATTGGACACTTATTTTATTAAACATTGCCACAGAGGACGTTAAGTGCAAACATGTTTTTAATGAATGCTATAAAATTACAAAATTTAATGAACAATTTTATAATTTTGATAACATTTTTAGGTCAATTTCAAGATGAATCTGTTTTCTTAAACAATGCTATACAAAGTTTATTGATTAAATTAAAAACAAAGACTGTAAACGATATATTACAGAAAACACATCGAACATGAATGAACTTTTTATGCTCCTTTGACCAATTGTACCATTCATAACACCCGACGATGTCTGCTTAAATAATTTGAATTTTCTCATAAAATGTCAACAATTATTTTGATATACCTACAATTTGTTTCAATAAGACACTCACAAGCTTGGCAATATCATTAAGTAACATCAAAAATAGTATAAGTTCGAAAAAAAATCAAAATATCAATTTCACTTAAACAAAATAGCTTTTAACATCAGTAAAACTTAATCGATTTTGTCAGTTGAGGTATCAATTGAAAGATTAAAATCTCAGTAAAAATAAAATCTAATACATTTTTTTATTTAATAATGATAGGAAATATAACTTCTGGCGCGCGTTCATGTGTACACACCACACACCTTTTTTTTTGACACGAAACCAGTACTTGCCATATAGAAGAAGTAAAAATATTCTGCAAATCGCTATACTTATCTTTAACACTACGTGTACATACGGAAAAGTAATATATAAAATTAATTATGCGGTGATTTATTCTCTAGAATCTGAACATGACATTTTAGTCCACTTAACTAACTCTATGATAAACACTGTGAGTCCAGGAGACTACTTCTAAAACGTGCTGATCGCAAAGTGATCAATGTGATCAGTTGCTTGCCTTTCGTTGGACACCCAGCTAATTTTATGGCCCATTTTTTGTTCAACCATTGTACTATCTACCAATTACAAGACGGTTATCATTCAGAAATCCGCGAAATGTTCACCATTGTCGTTGCAATCGCCAACGCTATGATTTCCCAATACATACCCAAGCCCATGGTTGTTATTCCGACTCTGGCATTCAAATCTCAAATAACGATTATGATTTATGCGCGTGGTGAGTTTTTGTAAGCGGCTGGTTTGAACCTTAGCGAAAAATTACTTTGATTAAATCAATATTAATTTAGTATTTATCGTGTTGGTCAATATTATTCAAAGAAGAAATAAAGCTCTCCCATATGGTTCCATCTTGATAGAATATGTATTTCATTTTCTTTTGGTATGATAAATTTCGGAAATGTGTATATGGTGTAACCATGCATCCTTTTGAACATATGGCTTTGCCTTGGATAAATTTAAAAACAAATTTTCGGATCTATTTCGGTTCGCTAAACTTATTTTTAATAAAAGACAACGGACGAATTGACCATACGGTGTTAGAATATTGTTATCCTTTTTTTTTACTATTGAAGAATTTTCAACACACAAAACTGTTGACATGGGAAGCTGAGTTCACAAATTTGAATTTGTTGTGCGAATTGATATTCACCCTTGGGAATGTGAAAATAATAAAAAGCAAATATGTTTTTGCAACTTTTTCATGTGACACCTTGTGGCAAATGCACTTGTCACTTGATGGCAAAATTTACATTATGAGCAATATTTTAGTCAAAGAATATACTAAATATGAAAATTGACAGACATGTAGAAGCTATTTGAAGTTTGAAATCAACCATTAGGTTGGGTTTTAGTTTTAGATTTCTCCCAGAGAATTTTTATACTTATACCTCATAGGTCAAGTGGCTATCTTCTTTTCTCGAAATCCGAATCAGCATGTATAGCTGCATAATAGGTGTGTCTAGAAGATAAGTTTGATAGTCAGGTTGATTTGTTAATTATTAGCTAGTTTGTGGTCTAATTAATAATAAATTAAAATACAAAAGAACTCATTATTTTTTTGTTTTGTTAACGCATCTTTTTAATTCTGAGTCAGATTTGAGGAATTGACTGAGGATGCTACTCACGACAACTCGACTCCGGTGCAAAAAGTGAGATATGTTTGGGGAGCATGTTGCACCCTGAAATCCCACTGTTTGGACTCACTACAGGATTTGGGGAAGGTGTTAGGTTTGGTATATGCAAAGTTTTATCAGTCAAAATTCGCTTACCTGACCTTAGTCGAGTTGTCGTGACTTGGGCTATCTTGAACCACACTCATTGATTCGACACTTTTTCTACACATCAATTGTGCTTTATTTTACCTCCTTGTAGTAACCACTGGAAACTGGTCGAACTTGACTCAAGTCAAACGAAAGAAACCAAGAACACTGTAGGCAAAAGAAAGCTTCTTGCTTTTTATGATACCTAGATTACAGAATTTAGCATTCTCAGTAATTGAATTTCATTCCGCTAACGAAACCACCTCTTCGTTAAAGGATTAATCAATCGTTGACTTTTGGTAATTGTATCCGGAAAATATTGTTTTCTAGAATGTTATTACATTTCTCGAGAACTGCAGAGAAGGGCCCCAATACGCCAAATATCCTCCAACTTGAACGCGAGTTCATGCGATAAAAATTAGACATCTTAGGATTAAGCGCAAGTTGTAGTTAGGCCCCATCCCATAACACTAACTTAACTTACTATCAGATGATGTGTGGTGAAAAACGTCCCATAGATACTGACGTACAGGATGCTTCTTATAGCTGGTTGAAAATACAACACGCAGAAACATCATAATGGCTATGGGAGATTTGAAAGCCAAGGTTGGCAATATCAACGAGAGCTCAAGCATGTTATGGGAAAGCATGGTGTTGGCAATTGCAATGACAATTGTGAGCGTTTCTCGAATTTCTAGAATGCAAACCGTCCTAGGTAAGCAACCACAAACCAAATTGACCACTTTTAGATTGCCTTACCTAGGAGGTGCATTCCAAATAAGTTAATTGCTACTAAAAGCAACTTACAATGGATGCAAAAGTCACGTTCTGCATAAAAGAAGGTTTTTATTATCTGAATTTGAAGTTTAATGTGGAATGAATTATCACAATACTTTCCTTGATAGTAATAAGTGATGTGTTGTGCACAGCCCTATTGAACGGAATTGAAGATTATGAAGATTTCAACGGACTCTAACATCTCAACTAAAACATCTGGACTACATGGACGATACTTATGCATACTTTCTCATAGGATCATGGATCTCCATCAAATACCAAATAGGGTGTAGGGAGAAACAGTAGTCTTGGGACTGCAAAAAACCACTTAAGAAACAAGAATGATCAGCATCGGAAAGAGTTCATCTCTTAAGGTCAATATTTCTGGATAACCGACATTCAATATCTTGTGAGTTTTGTCTCAGAACCGAAAAAGATATCGAAAGCCGTATTGAACTGCTAAAAATATGGAGGAATAACGACACTTGAAAGCTCTTATCTTACTGTCACAAAAGCTAATAACTTTCATGTGTACAAAGCATATCTTAAGAATTTTCTGACGATCCGTCAAATGATGAGCTTGCTAGGAGAACGGGTCAAGAATCTAAAGACCTACCATAGGGATCTACTGTAAGTGGCAGTGGATTAGTCACACGCTTCGAAAAGGTAAGGATTGCATTGATATATCCAAACAAATTCACTCACACAGGCAGGTAAAGGATCAGGTCAAAGGACAGCCCAAAGGGAATCGACGCAGCTTGGGAAGAATTGGAGAGAACTATAGTATATTTCCAGAAACATAACAAATACCCCTTTAGGCGACCACAACGGATTCAAATAACGTCGAACATGGTTAAGGATGGAATTTCGAAAAGATTTAGTTTTTTTTCTGGGATACGTCGAACACACAGTGCAGTATAATCTACATCAATGTGCCTAAAATTCAACACTATCTTTCCGCCCTTATCAGATATTATTTCAAACAAATATCGAGGCTCTGTAGAAAAAGAATTATACACATCAAATAGTTCTCAAAATGCAATTCCTTAAGGCTGACTGATCTCTGCTTTCGATGTAGGAATTTCCCAAGCTCCGCGAAAGACAAAAAAATAAAATAAACAGAAAACAGAAAACACAAACCACTTTACGCAAATGATTCAATCAATCAGCGGTCGAAAAAGAAATTTTCAATCAACTGCTCGTATATGCACGCACATGCATCCAGATTCTTCAGCTTCAGTTGTTCATTAGCCGAACAGGATGTTGATTAACAAAGGGATGGGAAATCAGATAACTAATCTCGCCTGTCTGCACAATGGTCAATAAACAATTGTTTGGCTAATCCACCACCACCATCACTGCCGGGCACCAGAACACACTGCCACTAACAACAGTTGATCCTGATATTTTGTCCATCATCATCATCAATGTCCGTCGTCGTTGGTGTTGTTGTTGCCTTGCTGAGGATGAGGACCGAGGAGTTCTGCAGACGTTTTTATTATTGTTTCTCTCACTCAACTTTCAACAACAACATCAGTAACACTGGCTGCTACTGGAATATCGTCGCCTGAGGAACAAAAACTCGGCCCTTGCTATTATGTAATCCACCATCGAATGATGTGTGCGTACATCCTGAATGGACGCTAATTAAAATCCAATAATTTGCAACCCAACCAAAGGAGGAAGAACAAGGGCAAATTAAGCGTAAAAGCTGACTTGTTGTCCGTTCACCATCATCATCGTTGTTGTCGTTGTCGTCGTTATCAACTGAGCCCGAGTGTATTTCGAATATCAAACCAATAGAATGACGTGTTTTTCTGGTCTACATCTAGGTCCTTTGAATCCTGGCTATTGCAAGCGAGCCAAGAAACTCAAGCCAATCATCAATGGTGTGTTACTTCAGTCAGTAGGTATACCTTACCTACTGCGACTGCCGCTGAAATAACAATAAGTGGAGAAAAATATCATCGAACACACGCAGATTTTAATTGGAACAAAACGTATCATCCATTCGCAATATCAATTAGACTCACAGGACGAATGTTAGTTGGTCAGTTTTCCCGCACCGTAGCTGGCGTCCCAGCTGGATGCCGCACCGCAGATTTGTATGTTTTTTTTTTTCTGTTTTGTTGTTGTTCATGATGAAGGTGAATCGGTGCGCAGGGAAAGGAAGTCATCGAGCTGGAGTTGTATTTTTAGAAAAAGATTGCCTAGTGGCAGGGAATCAAGTTGGAAATCAATTGAGTTGGGTGCTACGGTTGTTAACCGTGACCTATACCATTTATAGAATTGTAAGAATAGTGTTATGGGACCAATTTTAATGACCACTGGTGCTGCTACTGCTATAGCTGTACGCAGCAACACTAATGCATATAAAAGTTATTTTATTGATTTGAAATAAATAAGTGCAAGTGTTTGTGTTCAAATTGAAATGGGATTCACCAACTAACCGTGTACATACCTACTGTGTGTATAGGGTTGTATGAAATAAGAAAATAATTGGAGATTTAAAAAATGTTGAGTTGGGAATGATTGAAATTATGCCTCAAACACGGAGAAAAACGGTTATACGGTTATGAAGGAGTTAATAGTTAAAGCGGACAAAAATGTTTCACCATTTAAGAGTGTAAGAATGAAGACTCCCATGTCCCCAGCCCGGCAATTTCGCAAAATTAAAAAATATTTTTTTACTTTATACTAGTTTTATTCAGTTTTTTACAACCAAAGACGGGTTTTGCACAAGCCTTGGACCAATCTAGAAATTGTCGGCATAGTACCAATACTTTTTATCGCTCCTTCGTAAATTCGTAGACACATATTCACGAATGTCTGCAGCTTTCTTGTGACAGTACTTAAAAGGCATTGATTCAACATTGAAGCGAAACAGTCTCAACTTGGATTTTAAGCTGATAGAGTTATTTCTCCATATTTTGGACAGCATTCCGAACGCAGCCTTTGCCTCTTTAATACGACGCTCGACCTCTTGTTCGGTTCCGCCTTTGTTAGAGACAAACTTTCCAAGATATTAAAATTAAAAGTCTTCTACTTTATCTATCGGTTACTCAGAAATGTTGACTTCAACGAATGAGTACCTTCCGAGGCTGATCATTTCCGTTTTTGACGTGTTAATTTTCAGCTTCTCCCTCCACCCTTATTATTATTCGATGGATATCCACGTCGCGTCATCTGCGTAGTTCAGACGTTTCAGACGTTGGGATATCACAGTCTATTAAATTCCTTCATTTCCGTTCAACAGGGTTCAGGACGTCACTGATCGCTAACAAGAACATAATTGGCGATAGTGTGCAACCCTGCCTGACTCCACATTTTACTTCAAATTTATTTCACAGACTTTCTTTATGCAGAACGTGAAATTTGCATCCATCGTTAGTTGCTTTCATAATACAGCAATTAATTTATCAGTTGACACTATAGAACGCTTTATCAAAATCAATGAATAGCAGGTAAGTAAAGTGGTGATCAATATTTGACGCATTGCTTAATAATGATATGCAAATTGTTAATGGAGCCAAAGGTCAACAAAGGATAATCCAGTGCGTAAACCTGTTTGTTCAGCGTCGAGTGTGTCTTATATGTGTTCTTCTATTTGCTCTAAAATAATTTCTGCTGTTATCTTAGTAACCGCAACCAAATTTTGCACTGGATCAAAACTTTACGAGCCTTCTAGAATAATTAACTCGGTCAAAAAGTTGCAAATGACTGAAATAGACGCAACCATCGCGACGAGTCTTCATATCGTATTCCGATGGACCACGTGGCGTAGGAAGACCTCATCGCAGGTACCGATCAAGTGCTGAACGACCTCAATGAACTTGGTGTGCGAAACTGGCGGCAACCAGCTAGGGACACGGCTAGTTTAGTTGTTTGGGCCGAGGATTGCAGAGCTGTTAAAGACTGCAGTCAATTGATAATGCAGTCAATTCCGACACAGTTAATTTACTCTAATTCTAACTGCAAGTTAGGATACTGCAAAATAAGCAGTAAGCAGAAAGAACTAAAATACTGACTTTTAACTGTACAGTCACTACTTTTGACTAGTTTTAGTCTTCTAGTCGAGTAGTAGAAAGTTTTTTATACTATTCCTTTTTTTTGTGTATGTTTTTAAGTTAGAGTTAATTTCAGAGCTCTTTATTCCTACAAGAAAGTATCATTGGAGTGTGGCAGTACTCCTGTCTAAAATTTTAAACACAACAGTACAAAAACTTTCTATTGACTAGAAAACTTAAACCAGTCAAAAAGTACTTTAAGTCAATTAACTGCTTTCATTAACTATTCAGTCAGTATTAAAGTACTAACTGCTAACTATAGTTTTACAGTCAAATTACATTTGTAACTTAAAAGACTTACGAAATTTAGTTTTTTTAGTCAATTAACTGTAGTATCGCAAAAACTGCAGATTTTATAACTCTGATGGATTGTAAGCGCGATCTGAAGTAAATTGGTACAAAAAAGAACATCATGATACTAGAGGTTAGGTAAAACTGGAAGTAAAACTGATCATAGATGATGACTTTAGAGCTAGTTTTCAGTTCCATTTAAAACTTTACTTTCTGATTTCATAAAGACCTTTTAAAGGCTTAACAGGCTTTTAAATTGTATTGATTTTGTTTCATACAAAAAACGGCATTTTAATATTCAAAAGGCTGTTAAATGTTTGTGAAACCATCCATTCAACGTGATTTTTTTTATACATGGAACAGCAGGTACCATCTATTCAAATTTATCAAGCCTTGTCAAATATTTAGAGGTAATTACCGAAGTCACGAAATCAGAATTTTACTCCTTTCCCTCCAACTTAACTTTTTGTGAATTGAGTACACCAATTACTCTTCAAAAAATAGGTAAAACCATCACTTTGTTTGCAGTTTCTTCGTTGTTGGTCTTCTACGTCTTGTATCACACCTTAAACTCGGTTCTCTTGAGCTGGTCTTTCCAATCAAATTGCGGGCATAAGGAATTGCAGATCATTAAAACACAAAAATCCTTTTCGTCAAAATGATGGAGACAACCAACGACGACGACGAGGCGACATGATGCAAACATCCCGCGTTTGGCACCGCTATACCGGTCGGTGCCTTCCTCATCCTTGGTGCATACATATATTTTAATCTTGCAACTCAACGCGCTGATGAGAAGAAGTTGACCATGAAAGCTCATCGGAGGTGGAAAGAGTTCGAGAAGCATTTTTTTTTTGTTTGATTTTTGAAAAGTCATGATGGGAAGAAGCAACAAGAATCTTCTGTTCGGAGGGGCAATCGGAGTAAAGTCAACTAAGAACCCGCAAATAAAAAGGGGGCCCGATTTTTTTTTTTTTTTTTTGTTTTTCGACCATTTAGTGAGTGAGTTGGAGTGTTTGGATATATGGCTTTGTTATTCCTAATTGACATTTTGCATTAATAGGGGTGCAGGAGAGTTGCCAATTAAGAGAATAAAGTTTAGCTCTCCGGCACTCTGTTGCGGTGCGGTTACACTTTTGGTTTCTGATAATCGTCGTAGCGTCGCGTCGTCGGTCGGTCGGAGTGCGGTTATTACCTTCTTCGCTGGTCGGAGTCTTGGTCGTCCTTGCTGTCATCGTCATGCACTGCTACCACCAACACACCATCATTATCGTCACATTAACGATACCGTCCGTCGTCCATCGCCCTCATCAGAGGAATAGTTTCAGTGCCTCGTTGCGCGATATGTGTTTGAAATTTTAATGAGCTCCTCATCAAGCGCTCTCGTTTATACTCTCTTCGGAATTTGGAGGTCGTCTCATTGTTTCCTCTCCGCCTCTCTTACCCTTTGTTCGATACTACAATCATAGGATGAAATAAAACGCGATTCAGTGACGCGCGTTCATGCTTTAATGAACATGAGCATCATTAGAATTTTGACGATCTCTGGTTGCGCTGCACTGCGCGTCCTGGATTTCTTTAAATTGGCTGTTTTTGTCGCTATTATTGTTTCGGCCCTGTTCTTGATGTGTTCTTGTGTGGATTATAACGATAATGATGAGGAAAGGCGGGCAATATTGACAATGCGAAGTATACCTCAGTTGAGCGTTGAGGGTTCAGTGGGGTATGGAAGGTGAATGTATGGTATTTGGTGAATGTCTAAGATGGCGGGATCTGCAAGCACTCTGGATGTCAGAGAGATGGTGATCTTCATGAAATACTAATTTTCAGAGTCTGTCCGGTTGACTTTGTCTTATAGAGTGCGGAAGGGTATATCACATTAAAATGTCAATTACCTCTAAAATCCGTACAGTAGGTATATATTTTTAATGATCCTTCACTCATTTTTTTTTGTTTTTATTGAATGTTTTGATTTTATCTGATGTGAATAAAAACTATAAAAAAAATTAAAGGAAGAAGTAAAACGTTGTCCGATGTTACCCTTTTATTAATTGCAGAATACTGAAGAGACTAGATAGATGAAAGAACATACTAATCTTACCAAACTTAAAAAAGCAGCTTGATAAACAAAATTCGTAGATTCCAAGCAAACATCGCAATGTTCAAGAGTTCATTGCAGTTTGGGACATTATGAACATGACGCATATCGGAAGTAACAAGGTAGGCTGAAAATTGGTAGAAAACTACAACTGTCAAAGTCTATGGGAAAAACAAGAAGATTGCAAGTTCCTGTTCATTACGCGCAACCCATGTCTTTTGATCCGTACGATCGAACGTTATAATTCATCAAATACGTACCCTTTATGTACCCCTACCCTAGTAAAGTAACATACGGTGAATACTAGTGAAACTAATGTTGTTGTTGTTGTTAGAAGAAGGGTTCAAGATCCTGTAAAAAATCAATGGATGGTGTTGTCGGCGGGGATTCCCACACCATATGGCTTTCCACATAGAGGTAAAATCTTAAGCTCCTATCCAAAATTTGAATATCCTTATCCTTCCCTTTCCTTATTACCGTTACAAGTTCATGCTTAATAGAAAAATAAGGCTTATCTGGGCAGCAATAAGGAGAGAGTGTCCAGACTAAGGCATTCTAGTTTTTGTACATCCTAGCTCGTCTAGGTTTTCTACTGCTTTGAACATATTAAAATTTAGGATGAAAAAGTGGATTTCAAATGCTTTCCCTTATATATAGTTGAACCAAAGTTTTTCATTAAAAAAAAAAAAATCCTGGTGAGCACCTAAAAAAAATAGCATGGACCGGGAGATTCGAACCTAAGAAGCTTGTCGAGTCGTGTGTCCTACCCATCGTGCCACCTTTATGTTAAAAATTACAATTGTATTTTCAAGAAAAAAATATTTTTATTTTTGTAAATGGAAACGCTACTAGGACATATAAAAATTATGTAGTTTTAAAAAATGAAAAATATAACCTGAAATGCACTTCATTCACATTCCATTAATAGTCTTCTGAGAAAGTACTTACCAGTTAAGAAATTTGACGTTTAATGTATCAAAAAACGGGTTTTTGACATGTTCATATTAGAATATCTCCAAAACGAGACTAGCTAGGGTAGTTTTGACTTCGAATTCGGGTTCAGTGTGCCGAAATCCTTTAAAAAAGTATAGTTTGCTTATAAGGCGATTTTCGTTGCAGACCATTGTTATTTCCACAGTAATAAGCTCAAGTTTGCTTCTATAAAGTTCCTATAGTTTACACGGTTATCGGCATTAAATTCAATACTTCTGGTCTTTCTCTTTTTTTTTTTTTTGTTGTTGTTGAAAATGAAACATCTTTTGTATAGGTACCTACAGTTACTACTCACATACGAATACATTCATTATAATGTCTTAAATGTGAGTCAGGATACCTACATGCAGTAAAAATATCAAAAATATAATAATACCAGATCTAACAAGTATGGTCCAGGTCCATGCAATATGTATAGATTCAATGGTCGAAGAGAGTATAGGTAGAAATAATAAGATCCTTAAAATCTCCCTTTTCTTCGATGCTTGTTATTTTGATTCTTAACTTTTTTTTTGTTGTCTTGTAAAAAAAAAAAAAACCTAATAAGGATGTATACTTCCCATCAATGGACAGAACCGTGCCCTTCGGCCATGTATGCAAATGTTATCCTGGGAAAATGTCTTGTCTTCAGACCAATGAATGCTTTTAATGGTCAACAAGATACAAACAAACACATACACTCACACAAACGCATATATGTAAATTCAAAAATCAGACAACAACAAAATGAACAAACATGACTACACCGTTTGCAAATTAGCCACTGTCCATCTCGGAAAGACTCTATTCTCTCTCTATCTCTCTATTATACTGTCGAGCCAATCGGTAAGATAAAACCTGAACACAATTAGATGAGTTCCCTGAAATGGAATGCCAAAAGGACCATAGGACAAAAACGAACAACTACGAGGATGACAACGACAACGACGACTATTCGACAACACAGCACAAGGACGAGAAGGACGACTAAGTCATCATCATCATCTTCATCATCATCATCATCATCCTACAATTGAATGCAGGTGAACAAGCAACAACAAGCAAGGAGGGGGCTTGAAGACGAAGGACAACACAAAAAATGAAAATAAAAAAAAAATCCAGGACCCACTTGTTCCCATTGTTGCCTGAAGTGCGTCACTTATTGTGCTTTTCCACGAGCTTCCTCCGTATAGTAGAAGGATCTAATATAATTGATTGTAAACGAAGTACAAGTCCTTTTTCTGAATCATTCGTCCTTGGCCATCATTTGCAGTATCCATTGATATGCACAGACATACACACAATTGATGCATATCAATTGTAAAATCAAATGTGAGTATGGATGATGGTTGTTCTATGCATTCAAATGCAGAATAGAATATCCTGGATGTATCGAATGGATGTATGAGTATGTTGTATAATTCCTGACTGACTTTTGATTCATAAATGTTATCAGAATATAGGACCGGGAGTTATTCTTTTTTGTTTTTCATTTTTTGATGTTACTGCCCACCCGCCGCTTTTTTTTTTTTTTTTTTTTGTATTCTGATGTCCCGGTGAATTATATTCGCTCGAATGCAGTAAAATAACGATCTAATATCCTGGACAGTGTTGTCTTTTGGATATCAATTTGGGTTTCCTTTTTGGTCATTCTGAAAAAGGTCCTTAAGGTTAATTTTTGTTTTCTTATTTTTGAGGAACTAGTAAAGGAGTCGTATGTAGTTGAAAGTTGAATACATCAAAATGCGCAAACAATAAAAGCTCTTCTCAAGAAAATAATGAAACAAATTGAAACTTTCAAGTGGGTCATTCAAAAGGTTTCAATATTAGTGATTTGTATGAGTTGCAACAAAAGACTGAGTTGCTTACTTACTTAGATCCTGAGACCTATTAGGTACATGGAATTCCAAACTACTCTACTGATACACGCCATTGTTGTTAGTTTAATAAAAAAAAACGCTTCAACTGTGTTTCCAGTTCTTCTACAAAAGCATGTATTTCTCCCCTACTATATCAGCAGTTTCCACGCATCTAAAAAATTACGTGAAGCATGTTAAACCAAGACCCAACAGCAAATTTTGGGAGTGGAGTGATAACCAAAATTTGAGTATGCAGTCTTATAGGTATCAGTGCCCTGATTTCAAATTCGAAAGTCTAGCAGGTTTGATTTACGGCATTCTGTGGTTTTCGATTGGTTGAAAATCAAGCTAATTCCAAGCAAGTTCTATTGCTTGCATCAAACGAATGAATAGTTTGCGAAGAACATTTTCGAGAAAATTGTTTGTTGCAATCAACTTTAGTCTTTGTGTATGAATGATTGAATGAATGCATTTTACTGAAGCCATAAAGTATATAATTAACTTGCTAAATATGATTGCATGAAATTTGTTCTTTGTTCTTTACTCCATGTTTGTGGTGTTCATATGCATTCTATGCTACACAAAAATTATCTACCTTGTTCGCGGCTCAATGGCAACAGCCTTACTTCAAAAGCGAGGGGTCGCAGGTTGAATCAGCGGTGTTTTGTTGAACTTTTTTTTTATTTATTCATTTGCACAAATTTAAATTTTAAAAATTTGTGTTTGATCGAAACGAATTTGAGAGTTTGCTGCAAATGAAGTTCAAGTCAAAAATTTACTGTCTAACAAAGGAAAAGTCGGTTGACGCAAACGATTCTTTCTCTAATTTTGGTTTTATAAGCACTCTAGGCTCATCAAAAATTAAGCAGTCTATGGTTGAAAGACAAGATATTCGCTTCGTTGGCGAGGTTCTGTCATGGGTTCAATCACTAGTGTTACGATGAACTTTTTTTTTATTGTTCGCATTGTTTTATTGTTTATTATATACAAAATAAGCTGTGTTTTATTGGTAGCTGGGTAGAAAGCACAGCAATTGAATACTAGTAAAACGATTTACTTGTTTGAACATTCAATGTTTGAATTTTGGTGCCATTTTGATGTTTTTTGATGCAAATTATGTCGAAACAAAACCAGCTTAGGGGTGTGTTATCGAATGTCATTTTTGATTTTCAACATGGAGTGATCTCCGTTTGCCCTTCTTCTTTTCTTAAATAAAATACGAATAAGCAAATATTTTTTTCCTCTCCAGGTAAAGATATAAATTAACTTCTTAATTAAATCAAATTTAGAGTAATTTTCGTTATTTTATTTTTTCTAGTCAAAACATGTTTTATTAAAATACAAAAATCACTGAACGCATCCTTCGCATGTGAAATTGCACTTCGCGGATGTACGATCGTCGAAGTGCAATTAAAACAAAAATTGAAGGGTAAGTCAGTGGCTGCAAATGTTTTTCAGAAGGTGGTTTTGGTAATATAACCACTAAATGACACCTTTTGTAAGTTTAAAGCTCTTCCATAAGATGTGTACTGACAATTTATGATGGACGGAGTATAACATCATCAATCATCTTTCCATTCTATAAAATATGTAAGTGACTCTTCTGTACTGTAGCGCGAAAAGGCCCTTATCACAATAAAGAGAACAGTGAAATTACTTAGCCTTAAGATCAACAACCAGCTCCAAATTTTCTTGTCAAAAACAAAGGTCTTCCATTAGAGAAAAAAAGAAATGTGTAAAAAACAAGCAAAAAACAAACAATTCGTTAAAAAAGTAATTTGACAAGCCACTTTTCTTCCTTCGAAATCTCATCGCTACGATCTCATTTTAAACTTTCTAACCCCTTTCTGGCTTTTGAATCACGGATAGCAAAATGTGGAAAAATAAAATCAACCAATTGGTCGATCTTTGACATTTTTCCACTTCTAATTGCAATCAGCACTGTCTTATCATATCTCTTCTGCTCCTATCAACTGTTACTTTCCCAGCACGCTTTGGTACATCTGATTGTGCATCAAGCATCACCTATTGCTTCCTTTGCCCTCCTTCTGCCATAATGGCTCCATGCTCTCTCCCCATCATCAACAGCAACTCACCACAAAAGTTACCGTCGTCGTTTATGTCGGTCGTCCGTCGCCCGTTGTCCGGGTCCGGGGAAGAACTAAAAAGTGCCAGCGATAAAAAAGTATACACGAGAAATAGACCTTATCTCGATTGCAGAGCACCAACATCAACACGGACTAGGAATCAATTTCCCAACCAAATATCCATCGGTCGCATCCAGCTTTAATGGGATACACAATTAGTCGCCGTTTTTCCTCCAATTTCTTTAAAATACCCTCCTTAACCCGCCATTACCAGCTGTTCCTGCCAGTTGGCCGCTATATGACCGGCTTCTATACAGGATCAAGGTGCCTTCGCTCGCGCAGTGATATATTTTAATAAATTGTCGATATGTTGGATGGAGAAGAGTCTCAGGCTGAAAACGGGAGGAGGTATAGGAAAAACTTCCATCTGGAGAGACTCTTTAATGGTATACATCTGCGCTCACGAATTATATTAGGCACAGGGGAATTTAGACAGCAAATTTGTTTGCTTAAATCACAAAAAAATTGTTAGAAAGTTTAAACCGTATTTTCTGTTGATTCGTTATGCTTGTTTCACGCGTATTCAGTTCCATTCGGATTGGTACTTATTCGGTACCGTATAGCACCGAATTCCCCTCGACACAAATCGGTTTCATTATGCCATCAAACACTGGGGTAACTTTTCTAATCAAACCCAAAAAGGGTCCATTCCATTTCATTCCGAAATCCTCGCTTCATTCCGAAATCCTCACTTCCTTCCAAAATCCTTGCCTACAAGCGATGACCCACTGAGAGCCCTTAGCTTGCTGTTGAGAATCAACCGTACAAGTAAAACTGTTTCTATATTTTGGTTTTCTTCTGGTCTTTATGAATTATTATTTTTGTCGCTTTGAAAGTTTTTGGTGAAATTCAGCTATAAATACCCGGCAGTAATCACCTTGAGCCTTTAACTTAGGGGGAGATGCAATAATTGCCAATAGATGTACATTACCGGCAGCAGTAGATAGCACAGGGCCACAACTGAAGCACTGAAGGCGGCAGCGGCTTCTCTTGGCTATGGCTCTGATGGGAGAGTGTTTCAACTTTTATATATCTCTCAGATACAATATGTACCACTACACTGACTATACCCTATTCTACAGGGATAGCTGTGCTGTGGCTAGAAATATTTCATTAATTAGTTCACTAAATCGATGGGCTATAACATAGTTTTAATTAAGTTCATTATTTTTAATTGGATGCGGTTTGTTCTCTTCGTTAAGCGCAAAAGATATCGACATCAGGCAATGATCATGGCAGCAGCAGAGGGTTTGCATTTATTTTTGCCGGGTTTTGGTTTCTCGTGTTCTTTTTTTAGTTTCTTGGGCATTATTCCGATGAGGACGACCGCCTTCATGATGATAGTTGCTGTTGTTGTTTGGTTTTGCTGTGTTGCTTTTGATTTTATGTAGAAGGAAAGTCATTCGTCGTTTGTCCTCTACTCCTCATCGTTGGTGTTGTTATTTCTGAATCAATTATTGTAGAGCAAATTTATGGGGTGCTATGAAATAACCCCATCAGAATGACATGAATGGTTTTTTATTATAATTGAATACCTCTTTTCCAATTTTGATAATTTTTATATGATATGGAATATGATATATAACGGGTGATTTTTTAGCTGGTTTGGTTTTGGCAACACTGGTTTTGACAGCTGACGTGTATTTAGTACCTTGTGTCACTGTCAAACAGCTTCAGTTTGGTTTGCAATTTAACCATGGATCGTCTTACAAATGAACAGCGCTTGCAAATTATTGAATTTTACTATCAAAATTCGTGCTCGGTTCGAAATGTTCATCGCGCGCTGCTTCCATTTTATGGTCGGCATTCTCGACCTTCTGAGCAGTCTATTCGGAAGATTGTGACCAAATTTCGCACCAAATTTACTTTGTTGGACATTAAACCACCAACACGTTTACGTACTGTGCGTAGTGAAGAAAATATTGCGGCCGTATCAGCTAGTGTGACAGAAGACCGCGAAATGTCGATTCGGCGCCGTTCCCAGCAGTAAGGCCTTTGTTACAGCACTACGTGGAAAATTTTGCGGAAGGATTTGGGCGTAAAGCCTTTTAAGATACAGCTGGTGCAAGAACTAAAGCCAGCCGACCTACCACAACGCCGAATTTTTGGTGAATGGGCTCTTGGAAAGCTGGCCGAGGATCCGCTTTTTTATCGAAAAATTGTGTTCAGCGATGAGGCTCATTTTTGGTTGAATGGGTACGTAAATAAGCAGAATTGCCGCATTTGGGGTGAAGATCAGCCAGAAGCATTGCAACAGCTACCAATGCATCCCGAAAAGGCCACTGTTTGGTGCGGTTTATGGGCCGGCGGCATTATTGGGCCATATTTCTTCAAAGATGATGCGAATCGCAGCGTTACTGTCAATGGTGAACGCTACCGAGCGATGATAACAAACTTTTTTTTGCCCGAAATGGAAGTTCTTGACTTGCATGATATGTGGTTTCAACAAGACGGTGCCACATGCCACACAGCACGCGAAACAATGGCGCAATTGCGAGGCGAGTTTGGTTTGGCTAATGTCTATAGGGACAAGCCCGCTTCGATTGACGCACTGAAAGCCAACATCCATGTATTCATTCGTGAGATACCGCCCGATATGTGTGAAAGAGTATGCCAAAATTGGACTCAGCGGATGGGCTACCTGAGACGCAGCCGCGGTCAACATTTGCATGAAATTATATTTAAACATTAAATTGCAAGGTTCAAACTATCGATTCAAATAAATATTTCATTAATTTTTTCGATTTTTTTGTGTTTTTTTTTTTTTAAAGTTCTAAACCTCTTAAAAAAATCACCCTTTATTTTGGTTTTTATGTTGAAACTTTGTTTACAGGTACAAATATTGACTTGTTGGTGTAAGAGGAAGGAAAACTCAAAGACAATATTTGAAAAGCACTTAGATCTCAGATAATTGCAACTTAAGTTGTTAAAACAAACAAACAAAAATCGCCTGAACCTATACACATGTAAATTTAATAAAAGGCACCACTTAAGTTGCTGTAATAGCAAAGTGGAAGATGCTAGCTTCAACGCCCAATTCAATTTTGAACCTATTCCCAAACGTTTCTGTGAAAGGGACAATTTTTGTAACTGGCTTAAGCACCAAAAATCATAATTTGAACACAATTGAAATTTTTGAACTTGTTATTTTACACCTACATTCTTGTGTGTGTTTTTTAACGTCCCTTACTTTGTGGTTGAGTCAAAAAATTTTCATCTCAGAAACAGTAGTTATTTAAATGCTAATTTGTTGCACAAATTAAAAATTTGTAGCTCACATGGTTTTTGGGTTATTGAATTTTCCGGTAAAATAAATTTGAGGTTAGCATACAAGATCTTTAATAATTGCAAAAAATAATTTTAGTTGGCATCCAAATTTGTAGCTTTTTAAATGCTTTTAAGTAGCATTAACATCGTTTTTGTAGCTAAAATAGTTTTTAAGTTATTTAAAATACCACCAAAATAAGCCGGAAGTTAGCGGACGAAAGTAATTTAATTAATTTTCTCCAATGGCTTCAGAGCAATTTTTGCGCAACAAATTACCATTTAAAAAGCTATAATTTTGGACATAAAAAAATTAATAAATTTCTTACTCTCGCATTTACGAAGTTAATGCTACTTCAAAGCATTTGAAAAGCTACAAATTTACATGCCAACCAAAATATTTTTTTTTTAATAAATTGGGTCCACTAATGTCAGACTTATTTTAGAGGATGTTAATAAATAACTCAAAAACCATGCGAGCTACATACTTTTGATTTGCGTGATCTAAACGACAAAAACCTACTTTCAAGAAAAACACGGTTGAATTTTTGATTTGGAATATTTCAAAAATCTTGAATCGAACAATTTTCAAACAAAAATTCATAAAATAGCGGTTACTGATATCTATTAACACTTTAAATTTTTTTTTTCGAACTTTTAATCTTTAATTAAAAAAAATTTTTTTTGCATATGTGACATGTTTTTTATGTTATATGAATGATCTTTCAAACATAGGATCATCATAATTAGAAAAAGGAGACTTTACCCATGATAGTATGCTTGTTGTCTTTTTAATTCATGATTTTAATAAGCAACACAATATTGTTACTAATTTTTTTTAAATCTACCATCATTTTCAGAGGGCGTTTTGGTGCAGGTTGCATGTTCATCCTGCGTTAAAATAAAACACCTTTTCATCAAAAATATTTTAAGCCACTTTTTTGGCTCTTTGTTCCCATTGCAAATGAAATTCTTGCAAAATTTTATCACTGAAACATTACCATTCTGAAACATAACATAATATGTTGCACTGAAAATAGGAATGTACAGACAGAACTATCGATCGTGAAAAACAAAAGAGCTGATCTACAAACTTATTAATCTCTTTATTTATGTATTCTAGAAATATGAATAACAGAAGCACCTAGAACCTATACATTTTTTTTTTTAAATCAGCCATAGCATTTTGATAAGGCCTAGTTTGCTGTGAAGCGAAATAAAAAATCACGCAACAAAGAATTACTTTCAGTTTTTCGTTTTGGGGGTACGCAGTTCTAGCGAAATTTTTTTATACAATTCGCTGTTCCGCAGATATCTACTGCATCAAAAGAGCTTTGTCAATATTTTTTTCTAATTTTTTTTGATTGAAGGACATTTTTCAGATGATTTTTTCCATTTTTATTTTGTTTGTTAATTTATTTCTATATTTTGATTTCGACAGAATGCTCAATGAAAGTTTTCGTTTATGTTTTCTTAAATATTTCGCTGTTGATTAAGAGACCTGAAAAAATTTTCGTTTAGCTTCAGCTGCGTACCAGGCTTATTTTTTATTAATTAAGCTTAAATATTCATTTAACTATTCACCGAAAAACTGTTGTGCTTATTTAAGAGTTCTTTAAAAAGATCAAACTAAATAAGAAAGTATTTTTAAATTTCTGTATGTTTTAATAATCTTTGATATAATCAACAGTGACATAATGAAGATCCTTCGATTGACATCCATACCAGATTCATCACATGACCTTTACCGATTTCAGACAGTTTAACGATCATAAAAACCGCTTATTCCCCGTGTTTTTCCAAACATTCATAGTGAATTATTCTAAGAGAACGATTCATATTGGCAGCAAGAAACAAATATTATATTCACGGAAAATTATCTTCATTCAAATTTCGGTTGACACAGTTATCAGTCAGAATGAAGCAGTCGACTATCTCACTGATTTTTTTTTATTTTCTCAAATTGCCTCACAACTTGCAACTTTAAGTGGGTACCACATAGCTTTGCATTGAATTTTTAGGTAATTTCTTTTCAATGTAAATAAAAGAAATTAAATTTAACTATACGAGTGAGTTTCACTTCACATAACGACTTAAGTTTAGATGGTACAAAAAGTACGAAAAAGCCCGAATAACGACAACTCGACCCAGGTCAGCGTAAATTTGTTTGGTTTAATTTTTTAAAATAATTATGAAGGATAAAACTAAGCATACACACAATTTCACCGTACCCGAAATCCTATAGTGATCCTAAGCAGGAAGGTTGCAATGGGGCAGCAGCCCCCAAACATATCTCACTTTTTGCACCTGACTCGAGTTGTCGTGAGTCGGGCCATACTCAGTCCATAAAGTCAAAGGAGTCATCTAAATACCTTTTTAAAAAAATTCTCGAACAATCTTAATTTTTTTAAACTATTTATTTTTTCGAATTTTTACTATATAAGATATTTTTTTTTAATCTTAACATTTCAAAATGTTTATTTGCATAAAAGGTCTAAAAATTTGTATGGATCTTCACTATATGAGCACGAAGTAACATGATACAGTCATGAACTTTATTTCTTCATTGCTTAAAAAAACTTTCATCATTGTGATGGGTACATGTTTTGTGTCAAATTTAATGATTTCCAATTCCAATTAAGCATTCAAATAAGAAACCAATCTTTTGACTCAAAATTTAATAACTATCCTTGGCTGAATGAAGTCAAAGGTAAAATTATTAACGTCAAACTGAAAGAACATAAATCTCTTTCAGTGGTGTATTCCTCTTCCTCTTTAACTCGGAGAGCCTTTTTTTTTGCAGCTTGAGACTCTTATACAGCAACAGCTCCCTGCAGCCGTGGATCACACACAAGCTAGCAGACGGAAAAACGCCAATCTAACCAACTAATGAGGACGAAATGAAGGCCAGAAAGGAATGAGATAAAAATCCAAGATTTAATGCCACACTTCTCCAAGACTTATTAAATCACATTCTTTAACGTTATACGGCGCGGCACAGAGGCGATAGGTTATTCCTCTCACTCCATCCCGCTGTTGTATATTCACGTTCCTGAACGTTTTATTCCTTGGCCCAGATGATAGGATGATGTTCGACATGCTCCACAGAGAGTTGTGTGCTGCTGCGCCATAACGATTATTGGTTGAGATCGTTGACGACCAACGATCGGCGAATTAACAAACGGTTTGGTTGGACAAGTGATACTACAATATCGATGTATCTACGTTACGTAGGTAGGAATCTTGGAGATATACAATTCGAATGTGTATGTATGGTGATCATGGATGCCGCAATGAGTGGGAATTGGCAGTCGCAGAGGCGAGTCATTTGAACCATGAGGGTATTCCCTGGCGATGAGCTGTGCTATTTTTACATGTAGGAACAAACAAAATGAAAGTAAAAGGAATCAAGGAGAATTGAAATTGGATCCCGACTAGGGATTTTGTCCAATTATTTATCGGGATGTCCCTTTAATTTTGTGGGTAAGAATCCTAGGATTTTTAAAATTTGTATTTAGAAGTGAAAACACTATTTCTTTTTCGTCTAACCAAAAAAATTCAAACTTCAAGAAGAAAATAAAGTTCTTATGTTTTTTGGTGGGTGATAAGGAAACTTACCTTCAACAGGTTCGTCGCATTTAAAGAAGTTAACTATACCTTTTCGCTGGATGAGCACCTTTCAATGATGAGCAACGCGATGCTTTGGAATGATCACCAATAAATCACAACGCCAATAGTTGCAACTAAAGTTTGTAAATGTCAGAATACGGTTTTACAGAGAAAAAAAATTGGAAAAGTCGCCGAGGAAAAAATAACGCACGAAAATAAGCGTCATGACGTGAGAAAATGAGCATTGTGAAGCTGAAAAATGGGCGTCATGACGCGCAAAAACGAACGTAATGATATGACGTGCAAAACCGAGCGTCGTGATGTGTGAAAACGAGCTTCATGACACCCAAAAACAAGCATCGGGACACGCAGAAATGAGTGTCCTGATGCGCGAAGAGGGGTGGCATGACGCGAAAAAAATTATCGTCATGACGTGCAAAAACGAACGTCATAATGCGCAGAAACGGGTCCCATGACGCGGAAAAACGAGCGTCATAATGCCCAGACACGAGTGTAATGATATGTCGTGCAAAAATGAGGGTCATGATAATGCAAAACCTGCTTCATGAACCACAAAAACGACTGTCATGACGCGGAAAAACGAGTAGCATGACGCGAAAAAATTATCGTCATGACGTGCAAAAACGAATGTCATGACGCGTAGAAACAGGTGTCATGACTCGGAAAAACGAGCGTCATGACGCGCAGAAACGAGCGTCATGATATGACGCTCAGAAATAAGTGTGCTGGAGCATCATGACGCAGAAAAGCGAGTGTAACGACACGAAAAAATGATCGTACGGATGTGCAAAAACGAGGATCGTGTAGCGCAGAAACAAGTTTCATGCCGCGGAAAAACAAAGTGTCGTCAAAATAAAGTGTCGTCTTGCGGAAAAATGAGCGTTTTGACATGACGCGCAAAATCGAGTATCATGACCCGAAAAATGGGCGTCATGACGCGCAAAAACGAGCTGCATGAGAGGCAACAAGGAACCTCATGACGCGTAAAAATGAGCGTCATGATTCGCAAGAAACGAGTATCATGACTCGGAAAAACGAGCGTCATGACGCTAAGAAACGAGCTTTATGAAGGGCGAAAACGAGCGCAAAAATGATCGTCGTTCAATAATTTGTATTTTTCTACGAATGCATAATTTGCCCACAAGTAGCTTCCTATTAGAGGCTGGTCTATTTATAATACCTTCCTAAATATATGTCAACTAAAACAACTTTCAATTCTTCACTGTTTGTGAGTTTGTAAACAAAAATGCATCTATTATGGAGTGAAGTAAGTATCTTTTCAAGGAATCATTAGTATAAGCGTAAGAAGTTAATGCGGCTTTTGCGTCGTCATTTTTCAAACTCATTACACTCATCTATTATAATCGTTGACGGAATAAAGAATGGTCAAGTCTAACAAGCTGACATTCTAGTACGAATAGTACAATAATAACAATAATAATATTATAATCGTTGTTGAGTTGAATGCGACAGGAATTTGCCAAACAAAACAGCTTCAGCGAAAAATTATTATTGTTATTGTTAGTTAAGCATCCTGTCGACGACGACGTGCGTCGTCGTCGTCCATCGCGTCGTAGTCGTCGTCGTCACTCGTTGTATGACTTCGACCGCAACTCAGGAACTCATCAGAGTGTGGCTTGAGCTCCCAATACCACACAACGACATTGTCGTCCCTTCTTTGGTGTTGCCTGTTGGCCAGGTGGTGGGATGATAAAATGCACTTGTCTGAATGCGTTCATGTTGACATTCGTATACCAATCTCCCTTTTGTTCTCTATTCATCGTTTGTGGCAGGATTATCATCGTTTTACCGCTGTATCTGCCCATTCCCATAATAGCAGAAGAGTGAGAGACCAATGTGTCGGTGGTGTAGACATGGAAAGTCTACGAGCACCGCTAGCCGCCCCAGTCCCAGAGAAACTCCCGGTCTTGCATCCTTGGCTTGGCAATAGTGTTTCTGTGCGACGACTGCAACAACAACGTCGGTCGTCGTTTGTCGTCGTCGTCGTTGTCGAATTGAGAAGAAGAGTGTACAACGACCGCTTCTCGGTAAAGTCGCTCTGCTTCTGCTCCTGCTCCTGCTCCTGCTCATCTAAACAAAAAACGATTTTAATGATTTCGAAATAATTGAGCCCATTTTTGGCTCACGGCTATGGAGGATGATTATAGCGCGGTAATGATTTTGACGTCGACTCGACAATGTTATGCTTCCAAGAGAACGGGAAGAGGCAAAGGTATAGTGGGGTTTGGGGTAGCAAACAAACATACTGCAGCAAAGATTTAAACTTCTTGCATGAGATGATGTGTAGAATATAAGGATGACGGCAGGGCACGATATGTGGTTCACTGATGATGCTAAGGGTCTTGGGGATAAATAATTATGAAAAGCATCTATGTTTAGGTAGGTAGGTGCCTACCTACTGTGTATATGTGTATAATGCTGCAATCGTAATGCGGGTTAAAGGTCCTGCTGTTGAGTTTGAGGAATTGCAATCATTAAGAGTTTCTTTTCTTTTATATAAATTATTATCACAGTTTTATTGCTTTGGGGCGAAGTAGAAACAGAGAGCTTGCATAGAATGTATGTCAATGCATTTTCAAGGAGATTAGTTTTTATATTTTTGATGTGCGATGTGCTGCCTGTCGCTGCACTGGGTTCCTTTGTCATTGTCATTCCAACCTGGAAGCAAGAAGCAAGAACAAAAATTAATGAAGAAATGGAGCGTGTGGCTTTGAATAGATTTTTAATGGACATCTTTTAGGATTTTAAATTGTACTAAATCAGTATTATTTTGTGATAAGGTAAGTTATGCGTTTGTATAAGACACCCAATCCGATTTGTTGATCAAACATGACCTTACGATGATGGGCCCCACAATTCTGTCTGTGGCCGGTCTAAGCAAGGAGCTGCTGCTTAAGCGGATAGATGGAGTTTGGGTATGTAGCTTTTTTTAAGGATTTTTTTTTAATAAATGACTAACCCGATTTAAAAGATTTTTTTACACAATTACATTTTTTAGTTGCCGCACATTTTTTTCAAAAATTTTTAAAATTGGTTTTGAAAAATTTTTCGTAAATGGGTCAGGGATTCTTTTCAAAATTTTGTTCATATCTGTTAGATTGATATCTTAAAAATGTCATAACTCATAACAAATTTTCATTTGAAAAATCTTTTGAAAATTCAATGTATAAGGAATTGTTCTTTTTTTTATTATAATGGCTTTATTGATTTAAATTAAAACAAGTTACAATTAAAAGTGTAATTCTGTAAAATTAAAATTACAGTATTTATAGTTAAGTATAGTTTGTAGTTACAAAATAAATTAAATTACAATTTTAATTGTAAAAATTACAATTTTAATAATTCAAATTACAATTTTTATTGTAAAAAATACAATTTTAATTGTAAAAGATACAATTTTAATTGTAAAAATTACAATTGGGCGATTCCGCTACACACGATTTTGGACATCATTTTTAAATAGCAGATTTGTATATTTTTAGGATGCACATATTTAAAAGCACATCTAAATTTAATTAATAAACAATTTTTATGAGCCTAAGCTTATAATAAAGCATTAAAATTCCAATTTTTTGTGTAATCTGAAATAGATGCCTGCAAATTAATGAGTGCAGCAAATTTCATGTCTTTTACCTATGAAATTTTGTAGAAGTTAAAAAATATCCAAGCAAAACTTATATTAACTTAAATCTGTTGCTTGAGGCAAGTTGGACTGAAAAAAAAATGTTGCACTCACGATATCTATAAATATAAATAGCCCATTGTTTTCTTTCGTTTTCTCAATTTTTTAAGAGCATAGTTTTCTCTTTATATGGTATCTTTCAAAATATGTACAAATATTATTAAAAACGGTTCACAAATAGCAGACATTTGTGATTTTGTGCACCAATCTGAGAGGGTTAGGCCGATTGTGTTGTCACTTTTATGGTTATTGAGTTCCTATTGAGACATTTAATTCAAAATTTTGAAATGAGTCAGAGAAAACACGCAAAAATGTAGGCCTTCAAAGAAAATCAATTTTATTTATAAAAATTACAATTTTAATTGTAAAAATTACAATTTTATTTATAAAAATTACAATTTTAATTGTAAAAATTACAATTTTAAGTGTACAAAATTTAATTTTAATTTTAAAGTTGCAGTTACAATTATTGTAATTATACAAAAGTTACAAGTAAAATTGTAATTACGAAAAAATGCAATTATAATTGTAGTTTTAAGAGAATTTAAAAAGAAATCAAGGGTGTACGCAGTTTTTTGATCAGGGGGGCAAATTCATTGAAGAACAAATTTTATTGAATTTTTTAAAACAAAAATACAAAAAATGTATGAGCAAAAAAAAATCGAGGGGGGGAGAAGGATTATGTTAGGTAATGACAACTAGTGAATTATAGGAGGCATAGTCAGTTATCGTCTTGCCTGCATTTCTGACCATGGTGGTCATCCAGAGGTAATTTGGCTACCATTAAAATCACTGCCGATCCTGGTGGAATGGCACTCGAGGTAGACACTGATAATGATGATGATAAGTGTCTCTTAAGATTTATGAAGATGGCTTCACTGAGGATGGTGAAAATGTTTTTCCTCACAAAGTTTATAGTCCCTATAAGTAGGTATGCGGTCTACGTTTTTATCTAGTCTGTTGGGCGGCTGTGAGAATCTGGAGAGTGTTGAAGCGGTAGCGTGCTGGAGCGTGTTGGAGCTAGAGCGTCTTCAGAAACGAGTGTGTTGGAGTGGGAACTAGCTGGAGCTTGTTAGCGCAGAAGCATGCTGGAAAGCGAGTGTGTTGAAGCAAGAGCGTGCTGGTGCGGGAGAGTGTTGCAGCGGAGGCGTACTAGATTAAGAGTGTGCTGGAACTTACTGGATCGTTTTGGAGCGTGCAC
This sequence comes from Meliscaeva auricollis, assembly GCA_948107695.1. Lineage (NCBI taxonomy): Eukaryota > Metazoa > Arthropoda > Insecta > Diptera > Syrphidae > Meliscaeva > Meliscaeva auricollis. The sequence goes on from OX403618.1 coordinate 30,357,494, forward strand.
GTGCTGGAGTTGAAGAAAACTTCAGCGAGAGCTTACTAGAGTAGGAGTGTGCTGGAAAGTGCTGCAGCGTTTTTATACTTATCCATACTTCATGGTCACCTCGTGCAAACCGACAAGAAAAAACTTGATAGGGATTTAAAACCTAGACATCGTCTTGAAGATGCATTCAATTGGATTTTTTAATAATGGCATATGACCCCTTGAAGTCAATAAAGAGGTTATTGGTATCGATTTAATGTTTCTGGGTTATCCAAAATCTGCCGTAAGGTGAGAATCTGGTCGATTCTTGATTAAAACCCACATTGATACAGATTTTTTACCTTAGCACTCGGACGTTCACATGTTGCGGCAAAAAACTTGGTGCAGTGCAGACAGTGGCGTATTGAGAGAGGCTCAAGCCCGCCAAGCCTCCAATGTTCATGTTCTTATTAAGGTGATTTCATTATCATGTACATGATTAACTGAAAAACTGAAACTTTTTCATAAATCTGAAAGATTAAGAGTCCCTCTCCACTCTCCAAAATTCTTTCTGAATACGCCACTGAGTGCGATAATCCGGCCGTACCTACTCTGTTTGACTACTACGATTTAGTCGTCTACTAAGCAAATGTTAGCTTCTCTGAATGCTCCATGATATTGAAGAGTTTTCTTGCTTCGGTAAACTATGCCGTATTACAGATTGATTGATGTAACTCAACACTTACAGTTTAAGTCTATCTCCATTGAAGGTTAATATCCAACTTCATTTTGACTGGATTTGCAAACGCCACAGTTGAATTCATCTGGGAAATTATTCCGTTGCTGTCTGGATCCAAACAGAATATTGTCGATTGCCCGCCAAAAATGATTGATAGCATAGCGAATATACTCTGACCATTTTGATCAAATGAAGTTTCTAACAAAGACATTTTCAATTTGTTTTCCGTTAGCCACTCAAAATAATGCATGGCAACCCTAGTCTTACAATTAACCACACAGAAAATATAAAAGAATTTGGTGTAAAGGTGGGTGATGTGTGTAAATTCTGGGAAGAGTCAATATGGATTCCTATGCATACCTTTTCAAACACCTTTCACTCCCTGCCTGTTGTATCTGATGCAATCCCCGGGTAGAGAGGGAACATGATGTGTAATTTAATTAAGAAGAAATCCAAATCATGCAATTAGCGCTAGCCTATGGGGCGTGCAGTGCGTGTATATGTGCAGATAAACTTTAATTAATACGCTAAGATACACGGGGCCAAAAACGGTTGTAAGGCTACTTCTGCTCAGTGGAAATATTGTAGTGTTGCAGCAACACAATTGTACCTATCCAGCGGGCTTTCCAAGCACACCACCTGTGCTGTGTGCAGTAGCATATGTCAATGTGTTTGTGGTCTTCGTGAGTGTGAGTGTGTTTGTTGGAGCTGCAATGAGCGTAATTAAAATTTGTTTATTTGGTTGATGTACGCGAGCGTTTTAATTGCGGGATGATTGGTCAGAATAGGACGTTCATTTGTTTGGTGCATACATTGCAGCTTTAATTAATTTGCTGAACATAATTTCTAGAAAGTATATGTATATGTGTTTAGTTTGTACGAGTGTGTATAGGAATGGGATCAATTGCGTTGTACCACTAATGGTCACTGTTCGGCCATGGTGCGGAGAGTTCAATCTAATGGGACTAATTAGTATGTGGTGGTCGATAGAGATGACAACTAACGAGTATTTTCTGTGAATGTTATATTTTACAGGTTTCTGGCCCGTGTGGTGTTATTTTATGTTGATTTTCTTTTTTTGTATCCTTATGGGAAAGTTTTTAATTGGAACGAAGCTTTATCTAAAAGAAGACATATAATTAAATTAGTTTAGTTTAGTTTAAACGATTTAATTGAAAAAAATATTAAAAATAACAAATTCCTTATTGAAACTTAAAAACTTTGATCTAGCGAGTCAGTTGGAGAAAGATTTCCATGCTGAAGACTCGTGACCTGTTTGCAGCAAATACTTTAAGAGTCCATAAGAGCACAAAAAGAGCCGGTTTACTCAAGGAGTTGTATCATTGGAAGATATTGACGGTAGTAACAATACCAAATAAAATGTAAATGATAGAATGGGCTTAGTGGAGCGGAAAAGAAACGGTTTCGCAGATTCTTGCAGCAGGGAATGGGAATGTCTAAGAAAAATGTAAAAAAGAAGATGGAGGAGAGGAGAGGAGAGGAAGCAGGTACGTTTAAATGAACCTACAAAAAGCCTGATGGACCAAGGTAAAAGGAAGAGTAGCCAATCAACTCCACCCCAAAAGCAAGAAGCCAAAAATTCCAGGACAACAGCAACTGTCGAAACGGGACCTCTCGTACTGTCAAGACAAGGGCTGAAACAAGGACTTTCCTCAGGTGATTCTTAGTGTCGAAGAGCTGTCGACACGGTAAGAAGCAATTATTAAACTAAAGTGCATTTTAAGTCCTGTATCAGTTGCAGTAGAAATAACCTCAGAATGCATCCAAACATTCTGAGCCAAGTATGTAAATATTGCCATATGCAGATTCTGGAATGAACACAAACATGAAATAACACTAGACCATTTTCTGGGCAGCTGACTTGCACTAATGCAACAAAGATTTGATCAGCTTAAACCAGACTGAAGAAGGAAAATTACAGTCTATTCAAATACTTCAAATATTGAATTTTCTGAAAGAAAAACGTAAAAAAATGTTTTGAAGATTTCAACCAAAATAGCTTCTGGCAACCCTATAGTTAATTCAACGCTCTTGTTACTTTGTTCTGTTTTGGCATAAGGTGTGACAAAAAGATAGGGTGTGTAAGTTGGACTTAGACAAGCAAAAAATCGTATGGGAGGGGGGGGGGTCCATTTTCCCCCGTTTAGGCGGGAGGGGAAATTTAAGAAAAAAATCACTTAAAACGGAAAAAATATTATTTAAAAATAACGGTTATACCTGGTGAAATAACCTCAATAAATATGTTTTACAGTTAAATCTATTGTTTTTTTATTCAATACAATAATTCAATTTGGAGAAAAACTTAAATTTCTTAAAAGAACGAAACAAACAATGCTTTGTAGATACGTGGTTCACGCAGAAACGGGACGATATATGCTATTTATTTATTATATTTTATTATAAATTCTTTATTTAAGTTCTCGATGTTTTTAACAATTGTGGTAGATCTAAGAATAATTGCTTGGCATATATTGCCGTCTGCCTTGATTGACTTATTTCTAGTTTTTTTTTTTCCAAAACGTACAAAGTTGTTATGTATCAATTTTCATCTTCAGATTTATTTTATATATATTTGTTCAAAGATTTCATGTTTGATGCCTATGGCAACCCTTTGGCTCAATCTAGACTTCTGCCAATTTATTTTCTTTAATATATAAATAAAACCCTTTATTTGTACTAAGTTTCAATCTTTATGCTATCAGGATTTCTGAATATATTGTTTCAAAATTTAAAGTTTTATGTCTGCTGGCAATCCTAATGTTTACTCTACGCTTCTATTATTTTGTTTTCTTTTAAACAATTCATAAATTTTTGCAATTTTCAGCTCTGTTGATCATCAGGTTTTCTTATTTTGTTTTTTTTTTTTTTAAGATTTCGGGTTTGATGATTTTGGCAACCCTATGGATGAACTTACACTGCTGTCGATTTGGATTTTTCAAAACGTCTATTAAAGCTATAATTATGCTGATATTCACGTTCTTATCTTATCAGAATTAAGTTTTGTGCTGCTTTAAATTTCCGAAATTTAATGACCTTTGGCAACCATAATGCATCGAATTTTGCTTCTGCCAATTGTTTTTATTATTATTTTTTTATTTTATTAAATTAGAAGGATTTATACATATGTCAATTTTTATATATATTTTTTCAAGGTTTCTACTTTAATGTCCTCTGGCAACTCTCTCCGATTTTTTTTATTCAACATATTTACAGCAACTCTAGTTATACAAATTTTCAGCCTTGTAGGTACAAGTATCATTTTTTTTTTAAATAATTATTTAATACTTACATATAATTATTTAAATTTTTTATTTTTTATATATGACCTGGCAACCCTTTATCAGCCACCAACGCTTATATTGATTCGTTTCCATATTCATAAAACCTAGGATAGTGTCATTTTTCAGCTTTGTATCTTATCAGGTTTTTTTGTCTTTTTTTTGTAGGTACTAGGTTTGATGTTATCTGGCAACGCTCTGCACCCACTTGGACCTCTGCCAATTAGTTTTTACCCATAGACTTTTCTTAACTACCAATAGGGCTTTCGATTCCCGCAAAATGTAGCCTTGCACCGTATGACGTTGATTTTTCGTCGCTATCTCTTAAACTTCAGTGTCTCTGATATTTATACGGAAGTACTTCGAAATGGTAAAAACTTTGCAACAAAACATTTACAAAGCTGGAGAATGCATTTAGTACACGAGACATTTATTGGAGACTAAGGCGAACAAATCCGTTTTAAATACCATGTCTAAGGAAATCAATTTAGGGTCTTAAATTACAGCCCGAGGCTACAGATTTAAGACACTTCTACCATATAGACGAATAGACAGAATTGAAAGTAGTACCTTTTGGCATACTCTACGTCAACCCTTGCTTACTAATCGCACTCGAGTTTTTAAGAAAGCTTGGCCTAAAGAACCTAGAATGAAAAATTAAAAAGAAAGGACTTGCCTAGATGCTTGGGAAAAAGCGTTCATCCTTATAATGTCACAGTAAAAATGCTTCAATGGTTTAATTAAAGCTCCTTGAAGGCTAAAGCAAGATATCATAGCATTAAGGAATGTTTACGATCAGACAATTAATATATTTAATTTCTTCTTAGCCATCATCGCTGGCATCTTTAATTAGCCCTTATTATTTCGGTATAGTGCTCCAAACTTCAATAATTATCTAAATAATCTGGCAAATATTATAATTCGCTCAAAATTGGAAAATCTTATCAGAGAGTGAGGCTGGATAACTATTTTAAGTTTTAATTCTACTCCGCACTCCGAACACCGAACACTGGAACACCGAAATAAAGATGCACTGGCAAGCAAACTACAAGATATAATATCTTTGCAAACAGAATGTAGAATACCATTGCCGCACCGCTGCTGCCCCACTCAAAAACTTACCTCCTCGTTCTCTTCTCCCAACCGAGAGTCTCTTTTTTCCATACTCTCGCTGCTGAATAGGGTATTATGCAGTGCAGAGGAGGAACTTTCCCATTACACTCTTCAATATTTAATTAAATTTCTAGAGCGCTGGGCTTCACAAACTTTTTAATTGCACACCAGCTCCAGCCTCCTACACTCTCTATATATTCTGCCGTCATCATCGGGTGAAGCGGCAGCAGCAGCAGCTTCACACCCCTATATTCCCTGGAAGTATAACTTTTCGCGAAAATTAATTTTAACTACCATGCTTGAACCTACTCGAATACAAAGCAACATCCCTATAAATTTTAAAACTTGGAACATAGTGCTATAACAACAACTACACTATACAAAACATCCTTGCCGCCACGCCATCCATGCCATGCCACCACCACCCCAAGCGCCGCACGTTGCTGGTTTGCTGATGGTCTGTTGTGTCGGTTAGCTTGTTGGGTTCGTCCCGTTTTCAAGTCCGTGCTTCATTATTTCAATAACGCGCCTGTCTTGTATTTCTATTTTTTTTATTTTTATTTTCTGCATCGAATGCAATCTCACTCCTGCTCATCTTATAACACGCACCCACACACACTTACCTGTCCATAGTGTCAAAGCTACAGTTTTTCTTTTTAAGCATTAAAATATCCAAAAGCACTACCATCATCAGACATGTCTGTCCATTAGCTAAATCGAATCCCAAATGGCAATACGTACAGCATTACCCACGCACACTTCCACAGTTGTACCTACTTAAAGGATCCGGATATACATACTCGTAGTGCTAATGCTTAATATTAATCCTTACTTACTCCCTGTTCGGAAAGTGGTAAGGTATTAGTAGAAACTTTATCTTGGTGAAATATTTTTTTTTATTTTCTGTTCAAATAGGATCTGTATGAATAGAACTAAGCCACAAGTTAGGTACTTCACAAGATGAAAACAGGGCCGCAGGTAAAGGACATACAAAAATTGGGGTATGTGCTTCCCGGAGGGGTGGAAAACGGGAAAGACCGTCGAGCTCCCCAAGAAAGGAGATTTGATAGAGTTTGCAAAACTGGAGAGGGATTTGCGTTCTGCCCTCGGTTGCCAATATAGCAGAAAAAAATGTGTAAGAGCGAACAAAGGAACATCTAGAAGACATACTTGACGCCGAACAAGTAGGTTTTCTTACTGGTACATCCACCACATTAATACCTTGCGGATAATTATTGAACAGTGCGTTGAATATCGATCACTAGGTGAACCTGCTGTTCATTTATTTTGAAAAAGCGTTTAATAGTGTCAACAGAGAATTTATTTGCGTTACCTTTTGCAGGAAGTGCATTCCAAATAAGTTAATTGCTATTATAAAAGCAATTTATGTGGAGACAGGAAGGGTTGCATACTATCGCTCTGTTCTGTTAGTGATAAGTGATGTGCTGCGTGCAGCCCTGTTAAATGGAAATGGTGAAATTCAATGGAGTCTGCATTCCCAACTAAAACATGGGGACTACGCGAACGACGTATGTTTCCTCTCTCATAGGATCATGGATCTCCATCAAATGACAACAAGGCTTCAGGGAGAGCAGAAATCGTGGGGCTTAAAATTAACACCAGAAAAATAAAAATTATCAGCCTCGGAAGTAACTCATCCGTTCAAGTCAATATTTCTGAACAACCAGTAGAAAAAGAAAGAAGGATTTCGATATCTTGCGAGTTTTGCCTTTATCAAAGGTGGAACCGGACAAGACGTCCGTCGGAAGACAACCGTGTTAAAAAGGCAAAGGCCACATTTGGAATGCTGTCTGAAATATGGAGAAATAACTCAACCTAAAACCCAAGATAAAAGTGTTCCGCACGTGGAATTATTTCCTTATAAAAAAGCCAGAAAAAAACCATTTCAAACTATACCACTTAATTGAAGATTAAACCTGCAAATAAGTACTTAAATCAATATTATGGCACGAATAGCTTACGAAAAACCATGGCCTAGTGACTGACTCTCTCAACCATCATGTGTTCGTGTAGTTACAGTAGAAGTGGAGGGAACCTACAATTTTCTGGCGGTTCCGAGCGGTTAACTAAGATACACTTTTCATGACAAGCGGTTCTTTTATATAGCATAGGCTGGGAAACGAACTCAGGCCTCCTCCGGTGGCGTGACAGTCCATCGCCCTTCCCATTACGATAAGGGGTACTACTACTAAATCTATACAAGGTGGTGTTTATGATACAATGACATTTTATCGGAATGTATTCGTGAAACATCTAGTATCCCACATGCAAAAGCAAAATGTTAGAATTTTTGGAACATAGAGGTCCTAGCGTTATAAAGTGGTAAAAAATATTATTTTAATATTTTACATGTCAAAAAGATCATAATTATTAAACGTCAGTTGTCAAATGGCGGTGATGTTTAAAGGTGCTTTGATTAGGAGTAACACTTAGCCATGATAGTATTATTCTGACCCAAGGTCACTGTAGAAGGTTACTGCTTAGTGATTTCTGAACGCTGAAACAATTTTTCTTTCCGAATTTCCATTGCGGACAGGGACCTCGGCTCGGGATGTCTTTGTTGAGCAGTCAGCATTCTCCTTAATTATTCGTTGGGGTGGTTGGAGACAAGTTTCTTTGCTAATAGAAGAAAATAATTATCCAGTAAAATTCTTTGTAGAGTTGTTGGTTGCTGTAATGTTTCTGCCTCTGCCGGTTTAAGAAATGACCGGTGCAGATCCTCAGGACAAGGATTTTTCCCTCAAAGTTGGAGGGCCTTCATGACTGTTTTTGAGATAGTGTACCACACTGGAAAGCTTACTTCTTAAAAACTCTTAGCACTCACCTCATAAACGCTGATGGTGAACCCCAGGGCTCAGTTTCGTCTCTGGCTTTCTTTCTTATATTCATAATTGTTTTTTCGACTACTCAGATTCGCTCATTCATTTCCTACTTCAAGGCCTTACCCTTTGAATGTTTAACTAAAACGATGGCATATGATGAGTTTAATTAGTTTTAACCCAGATAACATTGATAAGTTCGTGAAGTTAGTACCACAATAACAGAAATTTAAAAGAAATTTTAAGGCATTCCCGAACTTGTTGCTCCACGTTTCCTTGAAATGCACTTTAACAATTCCATACAAAAATCTAAGTCGCTTAAAAATGATCAAATAGTAAAAAGATTCGTACCAAATAAAAGGGGTGCTCCTTACCTCCTTAAAAAAGTGCATATTAATTTTTTAGGCAAACTCCTTCATGTCCAAAACGCATTGTGGGTCTTGTGGAACGTATTTTTCTCAGCTATCTCTAAGAGCATCTATCAAAATCACACTCACAAATCAAAATTTTAAAAATCTTAGTATATAGGAATTTGTTGCTAGTGCGTAACACCATTCAAAACCTCAAAAAATAAGAAAATAGCATTTTGTTGCTTATATCTTGTTCACATGTTGCCTCAATATCAAATTTGTTACTCCATAATTTGACCTTGAAAATGCATTTTCAGGAAAAAAAAAGTTATTAATAACAGATTTGAGCGATAATTTGTTACTAACTTGTTGCTCACATATTTTTCCCCAAATATTGAATTTATTGCTCAACGATTTGACCTTGAAAAGGTCAAGTTTGTTAAAGAAGGCTTTTGTAAGAAAAAAAGTCTCTAGCTTGAATTTTTTGCTCTACGAAAATGTGCGTTTCAAATTACTGTTACAACTTCTTCGTCCCCAAAAAAATGTTTTATGACGTCACTCCAATGCAGTTGGATTAATAATTTTTAAAAATAAAAAGAATAAAAAGTTTAAATGCATAATTTTTCAATAAAAAAAACTTTTTTTTTTAAATCAAAAAATGGACCCCATTTTTTACACTATAATTCTCAATTCTTAGTTTATTCTTGCAATTTCTGTTTAACTGCACAGTATTTACATTTAAAGTAGAACATACCTGACTGAAAGTACAATTTTGAGGTTTTGTTTTTAAGTCGAGTCGATACACAGCTTTAACAAACTCAAAAATTATGAAAATCCAATTTCTGGTATGTCTGCGTGCAATGCCCCTTATTCCAAAAACAGGAAGGATATTTTGTTTCGAAAATCATACACCGTACCAAAAACCTCAATTTCGCCGGTCCTGAAATAAAAACTGTTGGGCTCATTCAAATTGAACTTCTCTAATCTGAACGCCTTTTCACCTTAACTTTGCTTCAAGGGATGTGGTGGCATTTGCAAAGCAATGCAAACCCTCACAGTTACAAAAAAAAAAACATTTCTTTTTGCTTCAATATGCTTACCATCTCAGCTGCTGACGTCTACTTGTAGAACTTTATAAAATAAAAATTTCGGGTAGCACTCATCTTGCCAACACACTATAAAGGTATAGGTAGGTACCATTGCAACTTGGAACCCGTTGCTCTGAGTGAGCAATTAAAAAATGAGATACATATCTTTCAAGGCGGACGCGCGGTTGTGTGATGGGATGATAACATTTCGTGAAATAATTAGGAGTCCTTAAGTGCTACTGCTGTGCTGCTATAGCTCCTCATCAGCCACTCTTAATTCCTCATCCTATATTTTTGATGTTGTAGCGGATGTGATGCACACAGCTTTGGTTGATGTGTTGGCTTATCCTTGCATTGTAACTTGATTCCCTCATCGCAGTGATGCCACCTGAAAATGGATGGCAGGGAAAAAAAATTTAACAAAAATAAAATATTATTATGAATGAGTGAGTGAGTGATAAGGGTGAGAGTAGAGCTCTGAGTTGTGCTGCTTCCATCACGAGAGACCGTCCGCTGGTTGTTAGGTCCTCAGAATTGCAAAGAAATATACTAATTGCAGAGCCAGTAATTAAGATTTTTACCTTGGTGGCCTGTTAATAAGCTGCTCTGGTTAATTTATTAATGGATTATGTGCAGAGGATTTTCGTTTTTTTTTTTTTTGTATTATTTTGTACTCCCATGATGATTCTGTTTTTATTTCCCAGATTCAAGGATGTTGCAGTAGAGTAGGTAGTTTTTTTTTTTAATTTTGAATTCTTTTCCAGGGAACATCATTAGTAATTAAATGCTTTCAATTAAATTTTCTGTTTTGTTTATAAATAAAATGGTTTTTTCTTTCACTTGACTTTGTGTTAATACTCATACTAATTAATGCGTGATGTGGTTGGTAAATGGAAGTGAAATTTATAATTCATATTGGATTCAATTTGAGTGGGTGCCTTAAAGGTTGCTTGCTCCTCGAGTGGGAAGAAAGGTACAAGGCAACAGGGTAGGCACTAATATATCACAAAAGATCTTCTTTTCAAGGAATTTTGTATTCGGCGTCTCTAATAAACAAAAGCATGCATAATGTTTTAGTCTTCCATTCAATAGATATCGCAGCTTAACATGTGAAACGAAATTCAAATGATGAATGGAAAGAGAATTTGCACTCCATTTTTCTAATAAAGACAATCAGTCTTTTGTTATAAACTCGCTTAATCGAAGAACAACAATAAAAAACACTCATACGCCACAGTGACCCTGGTAAATCAAACTATTTCTTCACATTTATATATATTAGACCTTTAGTCATTTTTTAGACCAAGCTCTGAGAAGAATAAACTATTTCCAAAAAATTGAAAAGAATTTCCTAATGTTTCTTAGATTTTTTATATTACCCCCTCAAACACTTAAAGTTTCTTATCGGAAGTATAAAAGATTATTTGTTTGTTTCAGTCTTTCATTCATTCCTATGCTCAGGCTCACTATACATACATAAAAATTGGCCTTAACATGGTACTTTCCGAGAAATTTTTTTTTTATTATTTTGAGGTCAAACGTCGATTTTATCAAAAAAAGACAAGCTTATCAAATATTAATTAATTGTTAAAAATTTAAACGTTGTTTCTTTTCTTAAAAAAAAATTATAGTATATTTTGACAGCAAAATTTTTAGAAAAAAAAAACCTTTTAAAATAAAAAATTAATTTGCTAGAAAATATGTACAAGTGCATGTACAAAGTGTCCCACAGGCACCCCCGTAGACTAAAACCATGGGTTCCTGAGGTAATTCTAAGTCAAAAATGTATGAGACAATTTTCTTGTTTTCGCTTCGTTTTCGAGTTATAACGGTTTTGATGATTTTGGCTCAATTTTTCTTTTACTGAACGTATCTTTGCCAAATGACTTCAGATTTGTAAGATTTTTCTTTTATTAAATCAAGAATTTATTATTGTTTTACTTTGATGGACAATTTTTTTCCGTGCGAATAACGGATTTCCCGCAATTTTTTTATCAAACACAATGTTAATGGTTTTTTAAGTAGTTTTCTGACTTTAAGCACAGAAAAAAATTGATAACCAAACTAAAACAGTTATAAATGCTTCATTGAATGAAAGAAAAATTAGACGTCGTTTGGCAAAGATACGACCAGTAAAAGAAAATAGAGCCAAAATCTTAAAAAACCGTATGACTCCAACACGAAGAGAAAAAGAGAAAATTCCTTATACCTTTTTCGACTTCGATTGACCTCAGGAACCCATTGTATTCATCTGCAGCAGTGACTGTGAGACACCCTGTGGAGTAATGTTTGATGAAGATGAAAATGAAGAATATTTATGCACATGAATGTGCAAAAATGAAAATGTTGTAAAATCATGTCACAAGGTTTTTTGGTGTCGTAAAGGCAGGGAGAATATCTACATTCATGTGATTGACATTATACAAAAAATGCGATTTCCTTGCTGCCTGTGTATTCTAAATTTTCGTCATAGATCACCTAAATGGTAATCCAACCAACCAATAAACTAGAAATTCGAAAATTCTTACATTCATGCTGCTGATAACTGTATCCACCAACCCTTTCCCCCGTTTGCATTTCGATATTGATTTATGAGACACCCTGTATAAGGAATGTGAAAAATTTAATTTTTCCAAATACCGAGACTGTAACGATTTTGATTAAAACTTCTTCAGTGGACCAAGTCGTACTTTTGCAATACAAAAAATATTCTTTTATCGGTTAATAACGGTTTCTCCCATATAACCTTTTTTCTTTTTTCTGATTTTCTCGTAAATGACTAAAAGGATTTCAATAAATATTCTTACAGAAAAGCAATTTTCATTTTATTTAATATCAAAATTTAAAAACAAAAAATGTTTTGGATTTTTAAAAAAAGTTTAATTTTTTTTTTTTTACAAAATCAATTTTTCAAAATTAAGTTAGTAATTTATTTTTCAAATTGTTTTTAGATGTCCAAAATATTTTTTTTTGAATGTGGTACAGCAACCGCTTTGTATTGATAAATACTCTATACGCCATTTTCGTTTCTAGTTTATATTCTGGCGTACCGAATATTTATCGATACAAAGCAATTGCCGCTTTAGAGCGATTCTAACTCATTTGACCGTAACATCGTTATAACGGTAAATAAAAAAAACTAAAAACTTTCGTACCAAGCATTTAACAATACAAAGCGATGTTATTTTTTTCAAAAATCGGTTCACTTTTACGGCGGTGGGAGATGTCCAAAGACAAGCAGTTAAATTGTCTGCAAAGTTCAGGGTCATGATTTGTTTGGCATTCTTTGTTCGGTTTCTTTATTTCTTTCCTCATTCTTCCAGCAACTAAAATCCTTTTTAGCCTTTCGACAATTCGACAATTGCTGAACAATTATTTCTTTTAGTGTATTCCCCACTGGCAAAATCTAATCCACCACTCGGTTAAAATCGATTTCCTTGGTCCTATTTTTTACCTAATACTTTTATAATTAATCGAATTTATTTTCTATTTCTAATATCTCTGATATATTTTCTGCATTCAAATGCACACAGAGCGCATGGATTTAATTAATATATAATTTTAAGCAATTTCACCGACACAAAAACAACATTTTCATTATTAAAGAATTCTGTTCCATATCTTTTATATTCACGCAAATAGGTAAACACAACATACAATAAATAGTAAATCAAAAAACAAACGCAATTAAATACAGCATGTGAAATAGTATGAATAGAGAACATCATGCACCCAATTAGGTGCATTGTTTGGTGCACCCTAATGAGGCACAATCCATACACACATTCAAGCAAACACCAAATTGGTCCAACTAGCAGTTCAATTAGCAGTCTATTCAGATGCTTGAATAAGCCGCCGCTGCTGTAGTTGCTGGCCTGGCTGCTACTATGCCAAGCCAACGCTGACTTCTAAATGCACAAGAGACTACTGCACCATTGCATATATAGTTCTTGTTGTTGTTGGTTACAAAAATTGTGTAGGTTCGCACTCATGGGAATAGGTTTATCTATTTCTATTCACACACAACTGAGATACATGCATCTTTTTTTTTTTTTGTATTTTTTTTTTTTTTTTTTGCAGAAAAAAAAATTATTCCAACCACGCCAATTTCGCACATCGCACCTACATGTACTACGTTCATAGACATACAACCTGTAGTTTTACCACTTTAACTGCTAACCAATTGCCGACAAAGGAGTAAGTTTTAGATACATAGTTGTAAGGCAAAAGCGACAATGAACAACTTGGTTAGTTTAATTAGGTATCCATTATATTTTATAACATAAATCAAGAACCAAATTCAAATGCAAGTACCTTCATTAAAGATATTCAAAATGTACCTACACATGCCATTTTGTAGGAAGTTTGAATGTAACTAAGATTTTATAAACAAAGTTAGGTATTTGATCTGAAACTGAACTTGAATACTTGATAACAACTAAAAATGACGATTCAATTAGATCAGAGATTCCACTTTGTATAAATAATTATGTTTAAATAATGTTTAAATAAAATTAGGAAAAATGGTATATGAAAGGGGAAAAATTAATTCCCCCTCAAAAGATTGGAGGAAATGGGGTAAGCCGGCGAAAAAGTGGGGTGGCTGTCAAAAATCGTGCTTTATTACGATTTATATCAATAGTAGACCTTAGATCGAAAAAAGTTAAAACAAGTAGTGTTTAAGATGGTAAAAAGATCAACACCTTTTGTTCAATTATATTTTCTTTACTAAATTGCGAAAAATTCCAAAAACGATTTTCTTTATTTTTATTTTGTACAAAAATATGTATTTAGATTTTGCTGAAACTTGATTTTAAGGTGCAATGCTTTCTTTTACTCGTAACAATTTTTGCGTCTGTCTGTCTGTCTGTCTGTCTGTGTATACCTCGAGCTACAGCCTAAGCCGCTAAACCCATTTTCATGAAACTTGGTGGTTAAGTGTCTTTGGTGATTTTCGTGAAAAAACCGTACAGCTATTTTAGAAAACATTGTCAAAATTGAAAAAAAAAAAACAAAAAAATGCTTCTATATGATTGATTTTTCTGTGAAGGGCAGTAATATGAGTCAGCAAGGAGTAGACATAAAACCCAAATTAAACTTTTGGAAAAGATTTTAATCCTCTGAATTGGAAGCTAGTATCAAAATTGTTCTAAGATGCAATTTTTTTTTTTCAATTTTTGACAATGTTTTTCACAATAACTGTGTTGTTTTCTTACTTAACCTAGGAACACAGGATATAAGCAAAAAGAATCCATCTTAAAGTTTTTAAAAATCAAAAATTTACTCATCAACTTTCTTCTTTCTTGATTTTTTCGATGGGTATACTTTTGATAGTTATCGTAAAAAACGATTTTTGACACCTAGTCCACTCTTTCGCCCACCCATCCCCTTTCCCTCAATCTGTTGGTGGGCAATTTATGTTTCGTCTTTCATAGTTAGGGTAAAGTCGGGTGATATGGCACACTAAATTACTTCTTTTCTCAATAAAGAGAACAGTATATCATTGCGTCTTACGTAAGCTCTCAGTGAATCCAGTCAAAATCGGAATAGCTCTTGAAATGTATTAATTACAAGCGGAGAAAGAAAAAAGTGAGCATATCTTAAGCAAAAAGTGGTTCTGTCTATTGGTGAAGTAAGTGTAGCTACGAAAGTATTTGACAGCAGATGTGCATTTAAAGAAACAAATAACAGTTAATCATTTTATTTTAGTATTTGCTACCGGTAATAATTGAGCAAGGACATTTATTGGTGTTATTTGGAAAAGCACAAGTAAATATCGAAAGGGTTATATGGCACCTTGCAATCTCAGTATATGTATCACCCCACCGGTGCCATTTCCCCCCTACGTAAAATGCAAAAAAAGCTGCATGAAAGTCAAAGTACTTTTAATTCTTTTACTACCCTTAAAAGACTCCGTAAAGAACCAGACACTTAAAAAGACATTTTGGGATTGCTTGTTTTGCTCAGGCCAACAAAGAGAAGAAACAAAATTACAATCTAAAAATAGAGTGCTATATCACGCCCCCGCAAATGCCATTTTTCTCAATTTTTTTCAGTTTTTATTAAATGTTTTTTTCATTTTTGATAAAAAAAAAATGTGAAATTGACTGTGAATTCTAGTCATTTCAATTTTTTGTTTATAAATTAGTTTTAACATGAGGTCATTTTCATTTCAGATAAAAATCTTTTTTATTTTGCAAGTAATTAAGAAAAACAAAAAGGGGTGCCATATAACATCCTACTTTACCATAATCCATTTTTTCTTTTTTTTTTCCACCATCTATATCCTGCTAATAATAATTTATTTTAAAAAAAATGATTGGCAATCTGGTTTAAGAAGAGTTTCTGCGAAATCGTGGACATCGTGGAAATCCACTGGTTTACAAGAATAAATTTTTTTTTGTCCTGCATATAATTTTTTTGAAATTATACAAGATTTAACTTTTCTGAATCTAAATCTGGTTTCAGAAAAATTCTATCACGTACAGTTTATTTTAATTGATTTTTAACAAAATGTTATTGTTTGGTAGATAAGAATTCTTCTTTTTTAAACGGTTAAGCCGATTCTACTCAATATTAGCTAAGACCAAAAATCAGATTTGTGTTTATTCATCAATGCATACACACATTTTAAACGGTTATTTAAAAAAAATCACCATAAATATAAAAATTCCATAGTTATTGGGATGTACACTGAAAACAAAAACCTCTAATTTGAAGAACATTGGAATTTTTAAAACCTTGATATTCGGAAGGTTAATTATGGTGTAAAAATTGCATTAATTACAGGAAAAACAATAGAAAAACATTTGTTCTGTCTTTTAAAAATTACTGATTTTTATGAATTTTTCAACATTTTTTGTATTGAATCCAGAAGTCGTACAAAAAGTGTTTAAGACATAAATTACTTGTAATTTTCTCTACTTTTATTCTGCATAAATTGTTTTAGAGAAAACTGATCACATTTTCAACTAAACGTATGCAGTTCTTTCACATCTCATTAACTGGTAAATAACCAGTGAAGAAATTCAATGTTAAATGTACCAAAAAACTGGATTTTGACATTTTAATATTACCATATCTTAAAAACGTGATGTGCTAGACTTTAGATTCGTATTCAAAGTGTCAAAATCCTTTAGAAAAGTATATTTTGGTTTGCAGGTGATTTTCGTTGCAAACCAGTGTATATTGGTGAAGCAAAATGCAATAGAATGCAAGAGAACGCTTGAGCCCTAAAACATCGCTACGCACGTATCGTCACGTCCTTATCAGGTGTGCCATTGACCAATAAGAACGAACTAATTAAGAACAAACGTTGGGTATTCGCTTCAGCGGATTCAGAAAATGTGACTTTTGACACCCTAGCTTCCTTCTGTATCTTCCTTCCTTCAATATCTTGCTCAGACTTCACAAGGCATCCATTAAAGTAAAAATCCTATTATAACGAAACATATACTGGATTTTTACTAGAGTATAAGGTAACTGTAGACTTTTAACCTAAGTACTATACTGAATACAGTATACGACTGGGTTAGGTCGCACGTACTTACGAAACAATCACAATACCGTTTTTGAACAAAAAAAAAACGATATAGCCTTTTTCGAGAAAAATAAGCTTTTCCTTAGTAGTTATATGGCATATGCTAATAAGTTGGAATGTTTAATATGGTTTTCTTGAAGCCACTATTTCGACCTGCAAGCAATCTGCCTACTTACCTAAAGTGGGAACTATATTATATCTCAATACTTTAATAGATGTGGCAAAGTATTAGTATCAGTATGCAGAAAACCTCATTATCACTTAGTTGTCTGCTTGTGCAGTAAATGCTTATTTTCTCTTCGTTAACACTTTTCTACGCATTCACAGACCATCATCGCGTGTTAGACGTGTCAGCATCACCACTGC
Source organism: Meliscaeva auricollis (assembly GCA_948107695.1). NCBI lineage: Eukaryota > Metazoa > Arthropoda > Insecta > Diptera > Syrphidae > Meliscaeva > Meliscaeva auricollis. The sequence goes on from OX403618.1 coordinate 30,374,787, forward strand.
TTCCTGTGATGGGTCTGTGAACTCGATTATTACACGTCATTATTCTAATTTCATAATCTATACTCCATCCTTTACAACAAAAGTGTTTTCTAGCTCTGCAGAGATGAACGCATAACATACCTTTTGTTCGTCATCACTCAGTACAATGGCTTATGCTAGGCGTGACCGTTGTTGAAAAATCAAGCGGAAAATAACTACCCGTCCATATTCATTACACAGTGAAGGTGGAACATTCCAAGTACGAACTTCATTGTGCATAAAGGTATTCTGCATTCTGCTTGACTGAAAGCATCTATCATTTAGCCACTAATTGACATTCTTGTTAATTGATACTGAACCTAAAATATATTTTTAGAACTTTCCAAACATTTTTCTATTTTTTTCTATTCTACGCTCGAAAATGTTAGGAGTTGAAATATTGAAATTTTTTTCACAAAGAACCAGTATAAATTGATGCTAGCACTAGGAATGCTATTATTTGATTAGCCTCTGGTACATTATGTTATTTCTTGGCATAGCAAATTCCTGTGCGTTTTTATTCAAATACAGTTGCCAACTAAGATGCTTATGGGAATTCTTTTTGGTTGCTTGCAAGGATTCAGTTATCTTTTTTGTTCTTGCAGAATTGGCTATTAGTACAAATATTGCAGTTTTTTTTTTTTTTGGGTAATGCAGTCATAATTCAGATGTGTTCATATGAATAATTGTTTATGCAGAATGGGTAATTTCTTCTCCTTCCAATAATGTACGAGCTGACAGTTGATTAAGCATCATTCAAGAAATAAAAAATTATTCACTAATAAGCCTTTGGTGTCGGAGACGAAAGCTTTTTGGAAATATTGCCTCTTGCTCGTTATGTTCCGTAAAATAAGATTGCGTAAAATACGTTTTCAACAACTTGAAGCTCTTAGAGAATTCTAGCGATAACGAATGATATCGAACTGGCATAAATTACAGAAATTTGATTTTGATGATTTTTGTATCGAACCTGAGTAAACCTCTATAACACTAGCGATGGGACGTTTAGGAAAGAACCAAGGACTGGGCAGCCGTAGCTTTCAGGTGATTGTAGATTTTACTAAGATACGATTTTCCACGTCCAACTGCCATTAAAAAGCACGAATTCAACATTGGAGCGGAATAGTCTCTGCTTGGTCTTTCAGCTGATAGAATTATTCCTCTATATTTTGGACTGTCTTGATAAATTTTTTTCCGTCTTAAGAGCCTAGTAACACTGTGTCACAAAGATAGGGTAAAAAATTATATGCGGACGCTTTATGCTTGTTGCTTTGAACGTGCAACTCCCAAAATCTGGAGTTAGGGGCAAAAACCGTTTTTCTTTACTTTAAATCATTCCAAAAAATCTAACTTCAAATTCTTAACCATTATAGTTTTTTTGTACGGTTTTAGAGAATACATTTACACCTTTTACAAAAATGTAAAAACATGCGGTTTGCTTAAACCACGAAACCACTTAACCTAAACTGTCATCTCTCCAACCAACAACAATTGGTATCGATCAATTTAAAGCATATGATTTTGAAACAACTTGCTTTTTTAACAAAATATTTAAATATAATATATTTATTTCCGAACCAAACGAGGTATTTTCTTATGAAATCGGTTGAAAAATGACTAAGGAAAAAAATTTCAACCCAGATACAGAAATTCGAAAGTTTTAGTACCGAAAAAAAGTTTCGATTATCTCCCAAATTGAATGAATATTGGTAGAGCTTGTTGCACTAGTTATAAAACGTTGTGTAAAAATTCCGTAACAACCCCAAAACTGTACTTGTGTTTTTGAGATTCTCACCAAATTTGGATTTTTTAATGTTTTGGAAAGAAGACATTTAAATAATAATAACATTAATGTTTATCAATGTAAAAAACATGTTGTTTGGTTTAAACCAATTTTTTCCGGTACCTAAACGTTCGAATTTCTGTTGAAATCGTTAAAAAAAATTTTCTTAGCCAATATAAATAACTCGTTTGGTTTGGAAATAAACATTGTTTTAGAATATATTCTTAAAACAGCATGTTTATTTTTAAAGCGTTGCCAAAATTACGAAAAAATTGAATTTTTGAAATTGTCCGGCTTATACAGTCTAGGTGGTTTAACCAAACCACATGTTTTTTTACATTGTTAAAAAGGTCTAAATGTCTTCTTTCAAAAACAGTAAAATGAATAAAATGAGTACACATTTTTAAACATTAAATGAAGGTCGAAATAACCGTTTTTTGTCCGCAACTCCAGATTTTGGGGGTGTTACGTAATTTGTACATACCATTTTGTAATCAGAGTGCAACATGAGAAGACAAAAAAAGGTTGAATACTTCCAAAAATCTTCTACAATGACACAAGACTCCCATCCTGCCTCCAAATATAAATACTTGACGGTGCCAGGAAGGTAAGGATGACAACATTCTCGAGAGAGGTACAACCAAAGCATATACACTGAGAATAAAGTTATTGGAAATAACCTCCAAGCTACGATAATGCAGTGGTTTGCTAGGTGAAACATCATTTGGAGCTAATATTTTTGTTTACTATCGATTACAAGACCTTACACTTTATATATGGGATACAGGGATTTCAAGAGCACAGCTATTGCTTTTTTATGAGTTTTTTGTCCAGTCTTAAAGGGGTGACTTAAAGTTTTCAAACACTCCGAAATATGGGCCAAAAAAGAAAGCTGAAAAAACTTAACATTACACTTGACAATGTTTTTCCGAAAAAAATCTGCAGTCTTTCATTACTGAAAAAGTCTGACGGTATCTTGGGTCTTCTTCCCAGCCTAGCCCTTTATTTCTCTTGATTGCGGCTCATTGCATACGCTGAGTTTATACAGCTCCTAACCGTTCAGAGTTTAAAGCATGCACTCAGTCGCTATTCGAACTATTCCAAACATACAACAGAAGATGCGTTATGATGTGATTGGTGTTTATACGGAAGGTACTTCTACTACAACTTGCTCGAAATTGTAAATAATGGAAAGTCGCCGTCCGTAACTCAGGTTGCACCAGGAAAGGATCAGTCTTCCGTAACTTCGTGTAAGTTTTGAATGCCAATATGGTCTCGTTCTTGCGTAAACCAAATCAAGTTGAACTTTTATTCATCATGCAAGAGAAGTGCTCTTTCCAAATCCTCTTCACCAACTGCTTGTCTTCTATCGTATTTTTATTTTAATGACGGTGGACTTCTATTCTGGGTTGATATCCTTGGTAAGATCGTTTCACCCTTTGATAGAACTTTCCCCTACCGTTGCATCCCTCAATAGGCTTTGCCGCTTGCTTGTTGCGATCCCTCTCTTCTTTCTTCTTTTCAATGTTCCTCTCTTCTTTTTTGCAAATAGAGCTCACAGGAAGCTCTTTTATTAGTTTTGATCCTAGCCTGCAGCATTGACTCATATAAGCGAATCCCTTTGTGCCTGCAAAATATTGGCTGTGCTTGGGCGTTTACCGAAGTTTTTCTTCAAGTTTTAGAAATAGAAATACAATGTTTTCTTGTTGAACTATCGCTTTCAAACTAGGTATCTTGTGTCTTGTCTAATTTTTAAAATGCACCAAAACCAAAATAACACGTCGTTATCTAGAAAATGTCTGAAAATGATTTATCTATGTGCAATGGTCATATTCTTCCATTTTGTTCGATAGAATCCTTAAAAATGGCCACTCTGTCAGTGACCTACGCTCTTTTAAAATATTAAACTCATTTGATATCTCGGTCTTGCAAAAAAGGAACAACACACTTTGTTCTTTCTTCCTTGTGGGTGCAGTTACTTGTTTTTAATCTATCACCATTCTTCCGATCCTCCCCCTTCAATCTTCCATATTACGGATATGAGGGTCTTGCTGTATCAAGGGCTTTGATGTTAGTCTCTGTTGTGTGTTTCTGAAAAGCTGTTAAACAGAAGTCTCCTTTGACCATTACCAGTGTCAACACCATCACCACAACATCAGCATCAAAAACAATAACGACAACATATCCGTCGTCCTTGTTGTCCCCGCCATGCACTAAGTATGAGAATCCTTAAATTAGTCTAACAGGAGCATTAGCTTCAAACTATATGAGTGCGCAAACACGTAAGCCAGAGCCCAGAGTAGCTCTAAAACGACGACAACGACGACGACGTACCCTATGCCTTTCTAAGTTGTTGTTTGTTTAACTATGGAACATTATCACGGGGGTGGTGAAATTAAAAGGAAAACAAGGAAAGAAAAGTAAAAAAAAAAAAAAACACTCATGTGGTGCAGAAACCACCGACAACTGGTCCGGTGCAGCCTCTTCAAAAAACGGTAATTAGGTCCTTTGTGCGCCTTTATAATTAAAACCTTAGGTACGCCATAACCCAACGAACCGTATAAAATGAGGCTGTCAGTTGCTTTTGGAGTTCCTTCCTTCCGTTTTTGTTTTTAGAAAATTGTTTTTTTTTTTTTCTTCAACATAGCTAATTTTTTTTTTTGTATTTTTGGGAGTTTTACGTTACGGGACATTGTGTTAGACATTGTGATGTGGGAAAATTCAAAAAATATCTCGTTAGTTCGTCTTGGGTTACCTGGTTGGCCATCATATGTGTGTATAGTATACAGAGAGGACGTAACGTATTATGAGATGGGTGTTGTTGGTGCTTGAGGCCTGAAGGATTCTTAGGCAATTAGTCGGCAGACTGTAATTCGTTTGCATGAACAGTCTAAGGTAATTGCATTAATTTTTGTTCTGTCTGTCCTCATTCATTAGTCGTTTTGGGATACTTTATAGTTTAAATTGTGATTGTTAGCATCAGAAAATGGGATTTTATGTATGTTCCTTGTATTTCAACTGGCCAAAGGGCTTTCACAAAAAGCTTCCACATTTTACACATTTTGACATTTTGTCCTAGCTTATCAGTGTATTAATAAAGAGAACATTGTGTTAATAAAAAGAAATAACTTTTAATTGTATTGCCGTTTTCAAAGAGTTGTCATTGTCAAAACTAGACATCGTTAGACAATAAGCAAGCAGGTTGGCTGAGGTTTATAACTTTTATAGGTAAGTAACTTGAAAGATAGAAATACTCGCGTTTCCTGTGACTAACTGAAAAATCAACCATCTTTTTGAGCTGGTCGGAGTGTTAATACGGGGGAACTCTGTGGCGTAGCAGTTCCTGGAAGGTTCATTCACTCCACTGAACCGCTTTTTATCTTGTTACCATTTTCATTATACCGAGTTACAGCCAAGACAACTTTTTCAAAGATTCTGAAGCAAAGTCCATTCATTAAATGGCAAGGTAGTCATTTGACAGTACAAGATTCTCCAAGTTTTCCGAGGGAGAAAGTTGAAGGCAGCGTTTTTCTCTAGCCATGCTTAAGTGATCCTTCAGCCTGTGGTACAATGATCTAAATGCATACTCTGAGCCCGATAAGTCTTCAGAAGATAAAATAATTATTGAATTCTCAAGTGCCTTACAAAAAACTGAGAAGAACCGTTATTTGTATTTAAATAGTAGTAACAGCAATAACATATGAAAATTTTATTCATTTAACGTTCAGATGGAGCTATGAATGGTCTTCCGGAATGTCATGGAATTGGTTTATTTTTCCAAAAATAATTGTATGCATGAATAAATTAAATGAAAGTGGTAATTGAATTTTAATTTGGTATTATTAGGAGCGTACATCAATAAAGCGTAATTCCGGAAACTCATATTTTGGGATGAATAAAATTAAAATTTTGTTTCAATATTATGATGTGAAATCGAGATCAATACAACATAACCTCAAAAATATTTCGTTTGATTTTGTAAAAAAGAAAAATAAACGATGTTAATTCTATAACTTACCTCAAAAGTTACAATGAATCACATGTCCACAAGTCGCGTATTTCAAGGTGAAACCGGAAGTTGAAGGTTAATAAAATTAAAGAAACAAATGTTGGTTTAAAATGAACATATGGCACATCACTTTAAGGTATTTTTTAATGCAAAATTCAGAGACACTAATTTCAAAACGATCCCACTACCATGACGAAAGTTATGGCCTTTTTTTATTTATCTTATTGTTTTATCAGTCAACAGTTAACTTATTACCAAAAACGCTTTAATAGTGGTAGTATAGTAGTAAAATTTGGCAGAAATATTTAAATGGCAATCTGAACCAAGAATAAAAATATACTTTTACTTTTGTGGTATATATGTAGATGCTTTTTGATGGGAAGGGAAAATCCTATGGAATGAGCGCTAAAACCTCCTTTCAACCTCGGAATGAATGCTAACGGACAAATTTTTTTGCAAATACCCTTGTTTTGACCTTCTATAGCTTATTCCAGATCGATACACACCACCTTTGCATCGATTTTAAAGTCGCGTATGATAGCGTAAATAGAGACGAGTTATACAGAGCCATGTCATATCTCGGCATCCCTGCCAAACTCGTCCGCTTGTGCCGGATGACATTGGAGAAATCTCGCTGCTCCGTCAAAGTCGGTAAGAACACCTCTGAAACGTTTGATGTTGAGAATGGTCTAAGACAAGGCGACGCGTTATCATGCAACCTATTTAACATCGTTCTTGAAGCAGTTATACGCAGATCACAAGTCAACACCATTGGTACAATTTTTCAAAAGTCCGTTCAACTACTTGCTTATGCAGATGACATAGACATAATCGGCAGAACAAAGCGAGCTGTGGTTGGTGCATTTGCCAGTATTGAATCGGGATTGGCTGTTAATGGAGACAAAACGAAGTATATGCTATCAACCAGAAGGGAAACTCAACATCATCGACTCGGCCAAAACATCACGATGGATAGTTTTAACTTCGAAGCATTCAAGGACTTTGTCTACCTGGGATCCACTATAAACTCAAACAACGACATCAGTGAAGAGATCAAACGGAGAATTACTCTTGCCAATCGCTGTTTCTTTGGGCTGAGGAGGCATTTAATTAGTAAAGCCCTCTCTCATAGAACCAAGGAAACGCTATACAAGACCTTAATCATCCCGGTCCTGCTATATGGGGCAGAAGCATGGGCGTTAAAAGATTCAGATGAAAATTTGCTTGGTTGCTTTGAGGGAAACATTCTCCAAGTGATTTTTGGTCCAGTGTGTATCTAAAAAGTATGGAGAAGAAGATTCAACGACGAGCTTTACGGGCTGTACAACGACGTTGACGTGGTCAAGAAGCTGAAAATACAGCGGCTCAGATGGCTGGGACACGTGGAGCGTATGGACATCAACGCGCCAGCCCGACGAGTCTTCGAATCCAACCCCGATGGTGTACGCAGCAGGGGGAGACCGCGTAACAGGTAGCGCACACAAGTGGAGAACGACCTCAACCAACTTGGAGTGCGTAACTGGAGACGAATGAGTTGCAAAACAACTCATTCGTTTGGAGCTGAGTTGAGTGCGGCAAACGAAAATGCTTTCCACATCTAAACAACTTTTCGTTTACAAAAAAATTCAATTTTTTACAGCAAACAAATAAATAGTTTGCGAAGAAATTCTCCAGAAAGTATTTTGTTGCAAAGAACATCTTTTGTATTGTAAATATACAATTCATTTACAGCTAATGACTGCAGTTAACATATTTTCTTAATAATTGAACCTTTGTTTGTGATGCTCATTTACATTCTATACCACCCGAAACAAATTTAAGAGTTTGCTGCAAACGAAGTGGAAGTCGAAAAATTACTATCCAACAATCAAAAAGTCATGTGACGCAAACGATTCGTCCTCTCATTTTGTTTACCTGCATTCTACGCCAATCATAAATTGTACAAGTCGTAGCGAAAAGTGTTTAACCCAAACGAATTTTATTTTTTTTTTTATTTTCAGCTAATTTCAGAATTTAAAAAATGCTCTTTTGTCAAAATCAAATTGCACTCTGAACTATACCTATTGATACATAGTACTTAACATTTTAGAGGCATCAGAAATTTATAAAGTTTAAAAAGGCGTATTTATGGAAACTATTATGGCTACGTAGACAATTTCGGGCTCAAATTTTGGCAAATTGAGTTTTATTTTAGGTAAAAACACGTAATTTGTAGCCGAAAAATAGTCCTTCACTGTAAAAACATTGCAAATTTTTGGGGTGTTTTGCGTTTTTGACCATGTTGCGTCACGAAATTTTGTTGGAAAACTTCAGATTCGGATTCAGCACCCCCGAAAACATATAGTAAGAAATAAATCAAAACTACCCCTCTCTTGACTACTATTTCTTAATAAAAAAGACAATTTGACTGAATTAATATGAAAACCAATAAATTTGCTTCGTTTTTCACTTATTTAAGTACAAACTAAAATCGTGTGCATTTAAAATAAGAATACAACAAAAAATACGTTACATATATTTTAAACAGAGTTATGCTTAAATATTTATTCATCATCTTGACAACACTGTATTCTGTAAATAAATTCAATTTAATTCAAGGCATCAAAGTTTCCCATGCACTTAAGAAGCGACATTTTAGTGCATTCATGGTCCTTGACGAAAATTCGCCACCCGTTGCTGTCAATATCACCTCATATCCGCCCCAATAATGATGTCCTCCCAAAATACGAAGAAATTTTAAAGGAAAAACGAATGAGAATACATTATATATCCATTTGCACTTTTAGTTTGTCGATGTTGAATAAATAATAAATGTCCATTCGTCTAAGATAAGATGATGTCCTTCGTGCACTCATGTCCATTTTCGGGACATGTTATGTCGGTAGTTCGTATAGTTATATGGCTTAGCTATACATTATCTCTTTCTTATACTACATGTAGGTATGCATGAATACGTCTTAAGAAAGTTGCATATAAAATGTTTGAAAGTTCTCATTAATAATTGATTGCCATCGGCTCCTTGCAACAGCAATAGCAGCAGCTGTATACTCTTGATAGTTTTACAAAAATAAAGAAATGGCATCAACCCTAAGGGAATGAATTCGCCTCACTCGTTTTTGGAAGCACTTCCATATCTTCTTCCGAAAAAAATGAGAAACAACACACTTATACGCTTAAGGTTAATGGCTCTGCATGTCCGATTTGAAGCGCTCTAGCCTCGTCCGTCGACTGTTTCCATTTCGTTTCTTTTTAACTCCCGAAGCCTCCATCGCTGCCACTTCCCATTTACTCGCAGTCAGCAGTACTTTGAGAATCTATTCTAGACTCGACTTGGGGCAGTGGACAAGACATGTCACCAAAAAGAACCCTTTCCCTTGCAATTCCTGATGGACATATAAGTAAACAAAAATAAGCTTAAATTATATGAGAACAATAAAACTGCTCCGACAGCAGTAAACCGTAAATGACAGCCATCGGAGTCATAGTGGGAGCGTGGTTGAATTGGTCCTTATCCTGATGTAGATGGTCTGGTCGTAGTCGTCGTCGTTGGTATGCTGGCTGGTCGGTTTGGTTTGGTTCGGATAGTTGGCACTCTAATAACTTTCTTAACAATTCGCGTAGACCGTAGTAGAGCACACACAGCCAAAGCCACTGACACATTCCAAAAGGGAAAAGTTTGGTAATTACGGAGAGTTGAGTGATGCCACAACATGCACTCGTTACAGGCGTTTAATGCAAAGGACACATAGAGGAAGCAATTATAACTCCTGCCGAAATTCATTAAATTGCATAAAGTTTTGCTAATTTCCTCTAAGCGCTGCTGTATAGCCGCCATCTTTTGTGTTTAACTTTTTTGACAGTTCCATACCAACAATTATTTGAATAATAATAATGGATGTGAATTGAGTAAAAGCTTTTGTATGAATATTTTGCATACAAATGAAGATTGAATTCAAAAATCATTTTTGACAACACACTGAAGCTAAATACGTGGAAGGAAAAAAGGTCGGGATGTTCATTCTCATTTTACTTTAAACGATTTTGAGTTTAATCAAAATCCGATGAGTAACCACAAATAATGAATACTCTGTGAGACAGATCTAATGAAAATGCCAATTAAGTAATTATTAGGATACTTTTAAACAAAAATTGTCAGTCTCCAAAACTATGTACTTAAATGAAAAAATAAACTTTTATGATATGGGGACGTAGAATGTCTCTTGTGAGTTTCATTTGTTTTTTATTTTGTTTTCTTTCTTTTATATCATTTTGTAGAAAAGGCTTGCAATCACAAGGATAATTTGGGTAAAGTACAATTCATGATGACAGTGAATGCTGATAGATGGACATGTGAGACAGATTTGTAGTGTCTAGGGAATACAAGAGTGATGTCCTTTTTCAATGTTATTTGTCCATTAAATTATTGATAGTATTATAACAAAGATGATGAATTGGGAATAGAGAGAACAAGTAGGTATATTGCATAATCTTCAAAAACACAAATGACAATTATTACGTAAGTTATTTGGATAAGAAGTAAAATACCAAAACAAAAAAATATTAAAATTAAAATATCAAAACCTTTAAAATACACCACGCACATAAACAAATGCAGGTACAAATAATACACATTTCTGTGGCAGATAGGCAGAACAACTAAAAGTCCATTTATAATACACGTTATAACGCTCGTAAACATGCATAACAACGCGCGTAGTAACTAATAAGGCCAGTAAAACGCGTATAAGTACGTACGTATGTACGCACCTATAACGTTCGTAAGATGCGTAAGAACGCGTGTAAGTACGCGCTTTAATTCGCGCGTTAATATGTGTAAGAATGCGTGTAAATATGCGCGTAAGAATGACCGTCAATATGCGCGTAAGAACGCGTGTAAATACGTGCACAAAAACGGGCATAAGAACGCGAGTTAAAACGCTTGTAAATATGCGTAAGAACGCGTGTAAATACGAGAGTAAAAAGGCGCGTTAATACGCGCGTAATAACGTAAATAATTGCGTGAATACGCACGTAAATACTTGCGTGAATACGCACGTAAATACTTGCGTGAATACGCACGTAAATACTTGCGTGAATACGCACGTATATACGTGCGTAAATACGCGTGTAAAAACTATAGCAGATACGCGCACAAAAACGCGCGTAAAAGCGCGTTAATACTTGCGTTAATACGCGCGCTAAAACGTGCGTTAAAACGAGCGTGAATACGCTCGTAAAAACGTTGGAAAGTACGCGCATTAATACGAGCGTAATAACTAATATAACACGAGTAAATACGTGCATAAAACGAGCGTAAATACGCACGTAACAAAGCTCGTTAATGCCCATGTAAATATTAGTGTAAATACGAGCGTATAAACACACCTAAGAACACGCTTAATACGTGCGTAAATACGCGCGTTAAAATGCGCGTAAAAACGTGCCAAAATACGCGCGTAAAAACTGAAAACGACTTTTGTCAATAGCAAGATTATTGAAGAATGTCGAAAATCATTTTTCAGCACGAAAACGCGCCGAATAACAGAGTTGATGGAAAAAATGATGTTTTAAGGAAAAATCTTGCGACAAGTACTCCGATAATCAAACTCCTTCAGGTTTAAATATTGATGAAATAAAATAAGTTTGACTTTTATTCAAAGCTAACAAAAGTAAGAAGCAGCATGCAAGTAAAAAAGGATCAACTAAAAACCATTACAGCGGCCTGGAACAACGTTTGTCTAACTCTATTGAAATTTCTTGACCTTTACTTGTTTTTAAGGTTATTAAAAATAAGAAGGGGGGGCTAAAAGCTTTTAAGTTACTTAATTTACTTCAAAAAATAAATACAAAAAATAAAAATAATTTGTATTAAACATTATTATTATTCCCAGCCCTCAAAATCTAAAATAAAGCTATAATAAATAGATAAAAAGAATCATTTATTTGGGCCTTAAATGATACTTATTTTTCTTATTTTTTAAAAGATACTAATTTTTTCATAACTATTCCTCATCTTGTATTTCTCTTGTTATTTCATTTGTTTGCTCAACGTGTTTCTGTTTAACATGCTAAGAGCCAAATTTTATTACAATAGTCCAACCTAAAGAAGGTATCCATGAGGTTTACTTACTATTTAACACCTCATTATAAAAACACTTACCAAACAAAGATTACTTTAAGTTAAGAAAACATTTTTGTTGGATGATCGATCACGCATCATTTGTTGAGCAGATATTTGTGCAGAAACTTGCCAGAAACGTCAATGCAAATTTCATTAAAACACATACAAAACAGAGACACTTCGATTCTCCCCCTACTCAAGTACACGCAGTTCACATCACTTCTCGACTTTGTGTAAATAAATCACAAAAATATTATTTGACAAGTTGTTTGTTTGTCAGGTCACTTTACAAAGTACCTATACGTGTTTAAAAGTCAAATGTGACGCAAGAGCTAAGATAAGGCGTCTCCAGTTACTCTTCCGTACTGTAAGCTGCCTACGAACAACGACAAAATAGCTTTTTTTTCAGTTTGCCATTTAAGTGTGCAATGATTTTGTTGGGGGTCACATTTGAGAGTTGTGAGACAGTTAAAATCAAGCGAACACGACTTGCATCTGAAACTCCACGACTTCGCATTATATACATTTGAATTTTAAATGAAGACTTTTTTGTTATCCTCACACTTGAAAAGTAAGAGTAAATATTAGCTATTAACCAAAGTCTCAATAGCTTTTGAATGGGTAATTCAATTGCTGAATATGAAGTAGCTTACATAGTATGTGATGTGTTATAATAGTGTATGTATTTAAATTGAATGATGAGATTGATACCGTGAAAATTGATAGAAATTCCCTACGAAAAAAAGTCAAAGTGAGGGCGAATCCACTGGGCAGTGATAATTCAAAGTTCAAACACTCAACTTTTTTATAGGATAAACTTTTTTTCGGTCCAAGCTGAATGATTTTGATAACACAGTTTGAAGAAATAAAAGTGCTATCAGTTGTCATAAGAAATGAAAAAGCTGAAAATTGGAAGGATTTTGAAATACAAAATTGGAGATAAGTCGATGAAAGGCTACGTTGGTGTTAAATTGTTGCCAGATGTCACTGTTTCAAAGTTCATAAAAAAAAACCCTTTTAAATAAAAACTTGATTAGAAACAAAGCTGTATACTAGCACAATCATTTACATATTTAGTGAAGGCAGCAGTTCGGCAGAAATGTTGTTTCAACCATAGGGTTGTTATCATAATCAATTTAATTTTTTTTAGGTTTCCGATGATTTGGTGATGATGGCAACCCTCTAGTTGAAGCAACACTTCTGCCTAACTGCTGCCCGCAATGTATCAATAAAAGCTATTATTGTACTAACTTTTAACCAGCTTTTCTAAATACAATGTTTTGAAGATTTCAAGTGAAATAGCTTCTGGCAACCCTATGGTTAATTCTACGCTCATGTTATTTTGTTCTGTTATTACTATGTATGTATGGTACTTATGTAACAATTTTCAACTCAGTAGGTACCTCTTTAGATTTATTTTATATATTTTTTAAAGATTCCATGTTTGATGCCTATGGCAACCATACACTTCTGCCAATTTGTTTTCTTTAATATATCAATAAAAAGTATATTTATACTCAGTTTTAACCTTATATGTTATCAGGATATCTAAATATTTTGTTTTAAAATTTAAAGTTTTATGTCTGCTGGCAACAATATTGTTTTCTCTATTTTTCTTTTTTTTTCTTCAAACAATGCATAAATACTATTAATGTGCCAATTTTCAGCTCTGTTGATCATCAGGTTTTTTTTTAAAGATTTCGGGTTTGATGACTCTGGCAACCCTATTAATAAACTTACACTTCTGCCGATTTGGATTCTTTAAAACGTTTATAAAATATATAATTATGCGGATTAGTTCATGGTTAAGTTTTTTGCTGCTTTAAATTTTCGAAATTGAATAACCTTTGGCAACTCTAGTGTATCAGATTTTGCCTCTGCCAATTTTTTAAATTTATTATATTAGTAAGGTCTATACACATATCAATTTTTAGCTCTGTACCTTGTTAGATTGTCTTACATATTTTATTAAAGGTTTCTACTTTAATGTCATCTGGCAACTCTTTGGCTCCACCTACACTTCTGCCAATTTTGTTTGTATACAACATATTTATTGCAACTCGAGTTATACAAATTTTCAGCCTTGTACCTTATCAAGTTTTTTTTAATATTTATTTTAATTTTTAATTTTTAATATACAACCTCTGGCAACCCTTTAACGGCCACCGACACGCTTATATCGATTCGTTTCCATATTAATATTCATAAAACCAATTATGATGTCAATTTTTAGTTTTGTATCTTACGAGTATCAGGTTTTTTATCTTTTTTTTAGGTTTTAGGTTTGATGACATCTGGCAACGCTTTGTCCTGACTTTGACTTCTGGCAATTGGTTTTCGCCCATAGAATTATAAAAGCTTTGATATCCCAAATTTTCAGCTTTGATCCCCCACCCACTCTTTCCACCCCCACTTTCGACCTCGGCAAGAGAGATATTTTCTAAACTAGCCATAGAACTAAGGATTTTCGCAAAATTTATCCTTGCACCTTAAGACGTTGATTTTGAGTCTCTTGCTCTCCAACTATTTGGGATCTCTCTCTGTGGGACGCGCCTAGTGCCTTATTTGTAGCTATTGTTACTCCACTACTTAGGCTGTAGCTCGAGATTGAGACCGACAGACAGACAAAATTGCAGGACCCATTAGCATTTTCTATCATCGGAATGTCATGTTTGTCTGCTTTTTCTTACGAATCCTAAACTTGCCCTATAGAATCTATGTCGCAAGTATAATAGCTTCATGAGAAAAGTTATTTCTGTATAAAAAAATGTTAAATACTAAGATTAATGTTTCCCTATTTAAAACTATAGTATTAGTACTTTTATTTATGACATTAAGAGCAAGTACGTACAACCTACCCATATTTAATAAGGACACATCCCCTCGCGATGCTATTACTTTATTACTTATATATCTTTTCACGTTTGAGTGCTCTTACTTCCTAATACGTTTGTACGTTCCTCTTATTAACCTATCCAATTGTTGCTACTTATTTACAAATATGCTTAAGTGCTTAGTGATATACATATAAGCATATTGCATATACCCTACCTTACTCACATCTATTTCAAAATACAACAACAACAAAAAGAACTAAAGGCAAAAAAAGTTTTGAAAAAAGAACAAGTGATGCTTTTATGTCCAATATGCCATTAGCCTAATCACTCGTCGAAATATTAAGAGCACATCCATCCATCCATCTATTCTCCAAAGAACTTTTTTTTTGTTCGCTCTAACTCCCTGCCATTTTCCGCCCACCTTCCGCTTCCACCTATACCCAATAACAGCATATACAATCTCTTTGGAGCCTTTTTTTGTTGCTGTTCCTCCATTTCTCAACCGTCCCCCCCCCCCGCTCCCATCTTCTAAATGCATTAAAAGATTCATGATACCGGCAAAACGCTTTTATCATATCAAATTGGCTTTGTTTGTTACCGGGGGGTTGGTGGGGTTGAATTGAGTGAATATATGTAGTAGGTACGTTGTTCGGGGGATGTGTGCTGCAAAAGATGACGATGACGACAACGACGACGATGACAACGACGGATAAAAGGTTTTGAAAGCATGAACAGCCAGGCCAGGGTTGAAAGAGCAGGGCGAGTGACTAAGTGAATTCGCAAATAATAATAACAACTAACAACAATATAATAATTGCACAAATACTTTGACAAAAAAAAAAATGAACCTTACTTTGTGGTTGTGTTGGGAAATAGAGCAAATACACTCAATCTTTTTTTTCTCTCGCTCTCCCTGTCTCTCTTTCTCGATTTGATGAGCGCTCTGCTCTTTAGAAATCTTTCAACAGGAAACAGGATACAGCACAGGACATTGTTCGAGGAAATTTTGATTTGATACAAAATATTTCTCTTTCTATTCTCTCGATTTGTAAAAATGATGCGACTTTTATCCGTTTGACGTTTATAGTTTAACCTCCAGCCGGTGCAGATACAAACTCATCTACTTAGTTTATTCTTAGATATGCGTTATGACTATAAGAAAATTTGTAAATAATTTATTTTGATTAAATAAAATTAATAGGAACATCTCAATTAGCCTTGCATAAAGTGCTGAAATTACTGTCTCACGAAAACTTGCTCTTTAAGCATCATCCTGGTGATCTCCGCTTATAATTTTTGCTAGCGCAATATATTTTGTGGAAATAAACAAATCGTGCAAGACTCAGGGTTGCCATGTGAAAAAAAGAAAGTTACCAAATTGAGCAAATTATAGGGTTGCCGTACTTTTAATATATTTGTGTTCTACATGTAGTTTCACATAAAATACTGAAAACTGAAGCGTATTTGCAGGTATGGGTGTTGGTATATAGGTGGAAGTGTTGCCGCTTGTAATTTTGAAAAAATCGCAATAAGGAGTCACTCAGCCAAAAATAAAGCTTCAATCTAAAATTTGGTGTGAGAATTATTCCTCAAAAATCTATTCAGTATTTTTTACACTTTCAAACAATCATATATCTCGAGTTGTAGACTCAACAGTACCTAAATAATTGCTTACGTTTTTTTTTTTTTTGATGCGGTTAGGTAACCCTATGTCCGGATCTGAAACTATAATAATTAAAAAACAAACAAATGTTTTGAAAAAATCTGTGGCTAAAACTAAAGTTTAAATTAAAAAATGGTGTATATGTGGTGACTAGTAATTTTAAGCTTCATTCCATCAACATAACACTTATGTATGTCGATAAATTGATAGGCTGTTTTTTGATGAATTATTTTATTTCCCAAACAGCTTTTTTGACGTTCTTGACGTTGAGTCTGAGATTTTTTACATTTTTTATTTGTATAAGTAAATTTCATGTTTTCCCCCTGTTGTTCCGATTGTTGTGCTTTCTGTTCTCGCGCCTGTTTTCAAGCCTGTTTTCCCGCCTGTTGTCCCGCGTGCTTTCCCGCCTGCTTTCCCCGCCTGTTTCCCTGCCCGTTTCCCCGCCTGTTGTCCCGCCTAATGTCCAGCCCGTTTTCCTGCCTATTTTCCCGCCTGTTTTCCCGCCTAATGTCCCGCCTGTTTTCCCGCTGTTTTTTAAGTTGTCCCGCTGTTTTTAAAGTGTGTGGGGCGTACCTAACAAATAAATGTGATAATAAGAGAAACAAGAGAGTTTACGTGTGAATATAATAATAATAAAAATAACAAAGAAAAAAAATTATGAGTATTTTTCTTGTTGGCTCGTTTAATATTATCGTTTGTGGATAATACCTATCTGTTAACAAGTCAGAAATAATTTTAAGAGAAATATTTGAATTCTCATGTTTTGTGTTTCATCAATTTAGAAATTTAGAAATTTTATAAGTAGAAGTGATTCATAGTTTTTCCTCGGGTAACCCCAAAAAGCAGAGCTGTTTTTTTTCGACAGCATAGCGTCCATTTTTTGTTTCAATGCTATAATACTTGCATATAAGACAATTATTACACTTATAATAGTTACATTTGAAGAGACTTATTCTCTTTTTGCTGGTTATAAGACTGTTAGATTAGAACAAGTTAAAAACCATGCAGACTAAAAGTACTACTAGTGAGATTCTTATGAGGATCTTATGTGTAAAATTTGGTTTTCCTATAGAGGTATTTGCAAATTACAAAGAGCTTTATTCTTTTACTTAGTACGTTACAAGAGCAATTTCAGTTTTTTTAAGAAGTGGTTAATTCTTAAGTATTGCCATAAGATGTAGTAGAGTTTAATAAAATATAAAGAAAAGATATAAAATTCTATTTAAACAAAAATAAAATATACCTTGCCAAAGAACTATGGATTAAATATGGCCCAATGTGTTGAAAAATAAGAAAAATAAGACTCAGTTCCATGACCCATGCAAATGGCACAGTATCACATTGATTGGCAAAAAGATGAATATTCAAGTAAAAAAAAAAAGTTACGTATACGCCGTAGTGACCATTTTTTCGATAGTAGTTTATATAATAGGCTGTATCTTTAAAAATTCTTTTATAATCTTTAAGATTAATATACCATATGAAAGCAGATAAGACAAACAATTTCAAATCTTATAATTATATATTTTATCTCCCTGGTAAAGCTGCTTGGGAGGAAGATGTAGCTGCAACTCACATATTTTTTTATTCTATTTTTTCACACGATTTAATCAATTAAATATCTCATTTTTATTATATTATAGACTATTGAATAAACAAAAATAAGAGAGGAAAACTGAATCATTTTCGTTCATAGGGTTGTTAATTACATTTGTGTGGGATCTAGAACATACAAAAATCGACATAATTTATAAATGCATTTGTGAATAATTTTCAAAATAGCTGCGTAAACTGATCAAATTCGAGAATTCATGTAGCGAAAGTTTAATGTTCTATTGAAATAAGAAAATTTTAAATAAATTGTAAATCAGCTCTGGTAAGAAAAAATTACAAAAACCAACCAAAATATTAAGGATTTTTTTATTTTTTGCTGATAAATTTCATCGATTAGTTATAGGTAGTAAGAATTTTTCGCATTCGATCCCGAAAATTCTTGACAAGATATATTGTTTAGTGCGCCTCTTGTGAAAGACTTATCCTTTCTTTGGGGGAAATGATACCTATACATATGCATGATAGCAAATATTGCAGGTTGTAAGAGCAAGCAATCAATATTGAATTATATTAATCGTTACCAAAATTGGCTCCACCCCTCTGTGTTTCTTGGCTGTTGACGGACTTAAAATATAATTTTTGTTTTTATAATTACTCACATTCATTATTTTTAATGTATAAAAATATAAATTCCCCACACCGAAATCTCCATAATATACTTTTGACTTCATTAAGTATTCAAAAATTAGCACAAAATCCGATAAAACCTACCCCACACACACATTTTTGCCACAAGTCACAGAAGCACCAATTTTATTTTATAAAAAAAAAAAAAACACCCAAACAAAAATAAAAAACGAAAAAAAAATCAGGGGAGAAATATACGAAGATATTTTTGTATATTCAACTTAATTGGCATTCATTACCACAGAAGAGTGTGCAAGGACAAGGAGTAAACATCAGAGAGACATACTGACTGCGGGCTGTCGCGTTCTCGATAGAAAAGAGGAAATACGGAAAATTAAATACAAAAAAAAAACAATATTTTGTATTTATTGCGGAATTTTAATGGTAACAGGATAACATGGTATACCTGGTGTTGTTCCAAGGGGTACATAGATGGAGGGTGTTTAAAGTACCAGGACTAGGACTACAGAAACGGAACACTCTCCTTCATATTTCCAGCTAATACTTGACAGCAAATACGAGTAGCTACCACAAGTCACATCAATCTGTTTAAGTAAGCATTGACTTGGATGATGTTATCTCTCTTCAATATGCAATACCAGCAGGTTCATTATTTTTTCTCCTTTTTTTTACCTATATTTTTTGTCTCTGATTTGTATTTTATTAATTTTTTGGCCAAATATTCCCTTATCCCCCTTTATATTGTGTTTGGACTCCATATAACTGCCGACAATCTTCACTCCTTTGTAAGACATGGTGGTTTCCACATTTGCCGCTGATGACGACAAGATTCCTTCAGATCACTGCTGTTCGGTTCTGTTCTTTTCATTCCCAGCATCCCAACAATCCCAAACACAAGAGATCCCAGCCACCACGATGGATTCTATATAGCAAATGTTCGACAAGCAGGCACACAAGGAGCGGAGCGCACACAGCATATCGCCTTATATCTTCCGTTAATTGGACCCAATTAAGATAGCAAAGAATGCTTTTATATCACGCTGCTTTCTTTCGATTTTTGTTTTTTTCTTTTTATATTTTTCCCTTACTCTACTCTACCTTACCATGCCCCACTGCCACCACAACAACCCTACTACAATGTCATACCTCCTTTGCCTCCCCTTCATCAACCACTGCCATCCTGTGTTTTATTCATTATTTTTTTATTTTTGTTGTTTCCTTTTGCTTGCCATTTTAATAACGTCAAAAATGCAGCAGGCACCTTTTTCACTTGTTCTACTCCTCCCCTACCTTACCCACCATATGAATCAACTCAACTATCGCACTTATGGAAGGTATACGGCTGGCTGGCTGGCTGGCTGGGGCTGCTGGGACTGACTCAGTATCCAGTTGTTGTACAAAACAATAATAATACGAGAAAGAGAAGATACGAGAGCTTATGGAGACGGAGAAGTACTGAAGATACTTACAAACGAGCGAAACGAGAAAACCAAAACAAAAACACAGAAACAGAACATAACAATGGAAAATTAGCGCGCGCGAATACCAGATACCAGCAGAATACGGCTAGATGGATGGGACACATGGGACACGGCTACGGGACGAGTCGACAAGAGAGTGGGTGTTGATATTTTAAGAGCAAGAGAAGTGGACTCTTAATTTTTGTTTATCAGAGACAGAGAAAGAGACTGCGAGTGTTATTTATATTATTGATCTACCTTATTCACTTTGTCGGCTCTAACTTGTATAACTATCTCACTCAGAATCAATTAAACTAATTGATATTTTCACACACAAACTCCTTCAATGTCTGCTGGTTGATGCTTCCATTCCATTCTACAATAAAAGAGAAAGAATGTAGATGAGAATGTACTCTTGTCTCATATTGCAGTGCAGGCAACAGCTACAGCAGCCAGCCAGCCAGCAATGTCAAAGAATGTGACAATATGGGTGGTGGTTGTGTTCGCTTATATTATGAATGTCGATGTGGGATCCATGTTGGAGCGGCTTCGGCGTACATAAAACTAAAATGAAAATAAAAAATTAAAAAAAAAATAAAAAACAAAAACAAAATAATGACTGGCCCTCTTACGGCATCGGGTCCACAACCCGAGACTAGTCTAGTATTGTCTGATGATTCACTTGGACGAAAGTGCTAAAAATTTTCCTGCAAAAGACGTGTTTTTATTTCATCGAAAAAAAATTAAAATTGACAAACCCGAAAAAAAAATAACAATAACAAAAATTTTCAGTCAGTCAAACTGTCACCGAATAGTTAAGTTATTGTTATAAGGATCCGTTTGCATCGTAAACGTTAACGTGCCGGTTAAATAAGTTTGCTGTCAATTTTGACAACCTTGCATACCGTAACTTGCCTTGTGTTGCCCCCTTGGCCTGTCAAAGAACAAAAAAAAAAAACGAAACAAAATTAATTATTGAATTCAATTCCATTTGCGAAAAAAGACAAACCCAATTCCCTATAGTGTGTGAGAGTGTTGTCTAGAAGAGTGAGAAAAAGAAAAATAAAAAAGTATATAATTTTGAAAGTGCTGTCATTTCAAAAGAAATAACAAAGACAGTGACGTGAGGAATAGAATAGGTACTTCGCGGCTGTCAAAAAAAAAAAAAAGTAAAAGATAATAATCGTCACTGCTTTGGATGTGCAAAATTAAAAGAAACAAAACAATTCTTTTTCTTTTCGTTTTCGTTGTGTTTTGTTATGTCGAGTTAAGGTGAATGTATTGTATTCATCTTCAAAACGTTGTGAAAAAAAGAGAACGACAGTGAAGTCGAAAGAAAAGGAGGTTTACCGGTTAACTAATGTGTCACATTTATAAGTGTTTGTTTTTATTAATATGCTTTCCTTAATGGTCTGGTTAGTCTATGCCTGCAATTGAGAGACAATAATATAATAATGCAATGCAGTTATTAATGGTACTTTATGGGGAAATTCATAGCTGTAAATAAGTACAAGGTAAGTGTTGTTTTTTTTTCTCCCTTAAATAAAAGATTATTTGGGTTTTTTTGTCTGTGAAAAGAAAGAACTGTCAAAAAGTTGAAAAATCGAAACTTGTGATTTAATGGAGGACAAAACACAGAAGATATAAAGAACACAAGTAGTACTGGAAGAGGAAAGACAGCGGAATGTTTGTTAAGAGCACACTTTGAAGAGAACCATTCAACAGCTATGATAAAAGTTATTGGGTTTGTTGAAATGGACTGTGAACAACAGTGGTGGTTGGGAGTATTGTCCAATAGAACGTACTTTGTTGTGGAAATAAAAAGGCATTAAGGAATAAACAGCTTTGACTTCAAATGCTGAGGAAATTGTTTTCCATTTTACTAATATGTAATTGCTGAGCATGCCTTTGACCTTGAGAATTAAAAAAAAAAAAAAAACAATTCAATGTATTTGGTGCCATTAAATCGAATCATATCTATCCAAGATTTGTAAAGTTATAAATATACCTAATTGTAAGAAATTGTGGGAAAAAATATTCGTGTTCCTTATATTAATCTGATAGTAATGCAATTCGACTAGGTACAAAACTTTTTAACAATTATTGTTACCAAGTTTTCTGACACTGTGTTTCTATGTTTAGAACTGGTCGATTTATTCACTAAAGCTACAATCTTGTCGAATAAGTACCTTACTAAGGAAATTCTGATAGAAGAACCGAGAAAACATTTGAAGGACAAACAAAAACAGCACCAAATGAACCCGACAATCTTGATTTCTTGGAAATATGAAAAAAACTAGTAACACCGTAAAATATTCGGAAATATTTTAAGCAAATGTTTGACAAACTTAACAAAAAGAATCTTCAATTCAATGCAAATTCAAATAATGTTAAAAATCCCAAACTCTATTTCCATCCTCAAGCTCTAGGAAACTTTCTGGTTTTTTATATATACTAATGATATCCATGACACCAATATAGCGTAATATATGTAAAGTCGGTATATTGTCTGGGTTTATTCGAAAGGCCATGGATATCTAACATCATAATTGACTACTGTGTGACTATTTCCATGCAAAAACTGAATTCTATAGTTTAAACGGAAACAAATTAAACGACGAATTTTATTAAATTTGCATTGATTAAACGATGCTTTAAAATCATACATTAACTTCTTGCCTGCAACGTGAATAACAATCACGTCATATTAGTCTGCGTGGATTAAAAATAGTCTACAATTTGCTGGTTTGATGGAGACTTGAAAAAAGAGTCAATAAAAAAAGATATAAAAATAACAATTACATTTCAAGTACATATTTGGAAAATTTTATTAAATTTTACACGTTGATAATTAAATTTAAAGTCACCAACACATTTTTAATACATTATTCCTCACGAAAGGAAAGCAAATGAGTTCATATTATCCTACACAAAGTGATAATTATAATTCTGGGATTTTTGTTATTTACTATAAATAGTTAGAAAATATTCTAAATAAAAAACCTTAAAGTATGAAATACTGCTAAGTAGTGGCAGCCAGCCACTGGCAACTTTCCTGAAGAGAAATAAAAGAAGATACTCCTATGAATCGTATTAGACCAAGAGCCGACACCAAATTTTGGGCGCGTATATCTATAAAACGGCATACCCAAATTTTGGCTTTACATCCACTCCCAAAATTTGCTGTCGGCTATTAAACTATATTTAAAAATAGAAAAACCTAAATTCTGTCATCTTGAAATGAATTAACAATTTACAACATGTGATGTACTTTGATTCAAAGGCTGAGGTAAGCTCGTCGGTTTGTCCAGGGTGTTACTAAAGAAAGTACTCAAAACTTTAGTTTAAGGACATTTCTTTAATAATCACAAAATATGGTCTTAATTGTTTAAAATAAAAGTAATTTTTAGCTCTGGCTCTTTGGTCTCCCTTTGTACGTTCCTCCTTGCTCTTTTGGTATTATTCGTGTGGGTTTGGGCCCAGGATCTTAGGTATCTTGATACAACACAGCCTTAACTGGTAAATCACAGCTGAAACTGGTAAATCTTAACCGTAACTGGTAAATCACAGCCGAAACTGGTAAAATCACAGCCGTTACTGGTAAACCACAGCCGAAACTGGTAAATCTCAGCCAAAACTGGTAAATCTCAGTAGTAACTGGTAATTCACAGTTGAAACTGGTAAATCACAGCCGTAACTGGAAAATCACAGCTGAAACTGGTTTTATCGATAGACCCCTTACCGCTGGTGGGGGGAAGTCTATTTATGTTGATTTGATAATTAGTATTGGTTATTATTTTAACCGACTCGGACTAGGTCTTCCTCACTCAAAAGCCAAGATGCGACTGAAGTTTGCAGGTGGTTTACTTATAGAGCCTTTCGTTCAAACTGGGTGTGAGGTATAAGATGGAAAATGTAATTTTCTAAAAATTTTTTAATGAAAAATGCATCATTACAAAACAGTAAAATTATTATTAACAGGGTATTCTTTGCATAATATGCTTCTTGGAAGTCAAAAACATAAAACACAAAAATGATTTTCCCTCCCCAGCACATATAGCCATTATTTCACCCCTTTTATTTTTATATTAAATAAATAATATAATAAAATGAAATAAAATAAAATTAAATTAAATTAAACTAAATTAAATTAAATTAAATTAAATTGTATTAAACTAGATTCTTCAGTACATACCTAGTATGTATTGTTCGTGAGCAGTGCATGTGTTAGCCAAGAAATAATTATCCTTTTTGTTTTAAATATTTTGCCAAAAATAAAAAGACACCTATTCTCATATATTTATTAACTTAAGTACACACTATTGATAAAAAAAAAATATTGTTAAAATGACAAGAATTACGTACATTAAAAAAATTTAATTCTTAATTAAAAATGATTTGGAATGAGTTCATCTCAAATTCCGTTAAATATTTTATTAAAGAAAACGGCTCAAGTTGCAAGTGAAATATTTTGCGGACAAAATTCACAATGAAACTGCTTGCTTACTACTAAGCGGTTTAGCGGTTTAGAATACTGGGGTATACATTTATAATTAACAGTGTGGCTTCTAGTCCATTAAGTCAATTCTTTATCGATTCTTCTCCAAGTTTTTCGCTAAAGCGAAATGACAAATCATATACAAAAATCAAACAGTGCAATCGTAAACGAAAAATGTTTGTTCTGCTTTTCGTTCAGCAGTACGAAATAGACCGATGAAATTGAAGGTTAATGCAATTATTTGGAGAGGTTTACACACACTTTGCATTCACCACTCACTGCCCAACGCATTATTTTCGACCGGAAAGAATGAAATTTAGTTTATTTTCTGATTTTATACTATCTTTAATTTCAATTAAGAAGATTTAATGATTTTTTTTTTGTGTGTTTTGTAAATTTTTTCTTTCAAATTTTACAGAATACTAATTGAGTATTTTTCGTTCATGTGTACCGAAAAATTTCGTTTCGCTTCTGCTGCGTGCAAATATTCAAACGTAAAAATATTCTTTAGACTTTTCACCAAGAACTTCTTTCCTAAAAACAAATTCTTACTTAAAATCTAAAACTTTCATAAGAATTAATTAGCTGTCATTCTAATTTTTTGACAGTAAAAAAGCGAAACAAAAAAAAAAACAATTAGTTGAATCAAACTTAGTTAAGAAAATTATATTGATGAAACAGCAGCAGAAACTAAAAAATGATTATATATGTAACTATCTTACGATTTTATAAAGGTATTCAACAAAAATCGTACATTAAGATTAAGTCGTTATTCAACCCATATTTTTTTTTCTCAAATTGAATAAGCTTAGAAAAAAGCATTCGCTCAGCTAAATTCCGTATTCACAGACCAAATGAAAGCTACTGAGGCAATCCTCAAGTAAATGCCCCACAGTTCACTTACAATTTCGATTATGAATAGCTCAAGCAAAGATAATATAATACATTATCTTTGGCTCAAGTAGCAAAAAGTATTCTCAAGCATACACTTGATACTTGAGAAAAATCTCGACTTGAGGTATGACTTAATGTTGGAAGTTTGGATTTTAGTTAGCTAACACCTTTTATGAAGAAGCGTCCGTCGCCGTCGTACAGCATGTCATTCTGAGCTAAAACTTCTTACAGTGTTATTTTTATCCCACACCCCCCAACCCTCATATAATGTTACATTAATGATAATGAAATTAAAATGGTCACTGTGGCGTATGCGCAACATCAAAATGAATTTTTTTTAATCCAAGCGTGACGGTAAGAAAATAAAATGTTCTGTTTATTTATTTCATCTTACCTAACCTAACCTAACCTTTGTATATTTGCTATAATTCATAAATGTTCGGGGTTTTTAATACGAATTTTATTTGTCTTTAACTCAGAACAAATATCAGAATAAGGTGCAAATTAGATTCCATTGATAATATTTGCTTATAACATAATGTTAAATAGTGATCTAATTTTTAATGAAAATAATATCAACTATTAATAAATTAAATACCTTCACCTCCTAAATAATTACGTAAATTATAACAACATTTTAATAATACCTAGTTTATAAATGTAAAATAATTCAAGCATTAATTGAACTTTTTTATTGAATAACTCAGATATAACTTTGTGATATTTATTTGAAGGTTAATTTATTATAAAGTGGGTAAGTATATTTTAATATCTACTTTTAATGCAATAACGAACTGTTAATAAGAATTTCGCAAGTAGTTGTGATTTTTATGAAATTTTAAGGTAGGTTAAGTGTGTTTGTTTAACGAAACGCGTCATTTTAAAACAGTTTTTTTTTACTTTTAAGAACACGAAAGTCTCCGAATGTATTGAATGTAAAGGTTGAAATTCTTGAACATGCAATAGATATATCATAAATAAGGTAGGTGATACCTACCTAAATTAACGACTATACTTTTATTGCTTTCACTGATTTTTCTGACTCTTCTTTGCTTATGCTTTGTTTAACTTTTTGTTTAAAATCAAACCTAGTATTCAGCTTCGCCTAAGAAGTGAATACAATTAACTGATGGACTAATTATATCAATTCTGCTACTAAGCATGAGGTTAGAGTACCCTTGTCTTAATGATTAGTGCATTGGACTATCACACCAGAGGTTTGATTTGAACTCCCAGCCTAAGCCAAACTTTTTTTTTTTATTGGTACTACCCCTTGCAAGAATTGAAAAAAAAACTACAATAGTACTCGTGTGGTGATCAAATTACAACTCAACCTAGCTGTTAGGATTTGGCAGAAAATTGCATTCCTGCAGAATTCCACACACACAGGAATAATTAAGAGTTTCAGGCACAGGGCCTTGATTTTTCTTGAGCTTTGTCACCCAAAAGTTTTATCTAGAATTTTTTGTTGTTTTTACTCGGCATAAGATTTATTAACTTCCTCAGTGAGCTATCTACTTTTAAATTCTTCAGCGAGATTTTGATTGCAATATTTCATTGAAGGTGGAATGCAGCAGAAATAGACTATTTTTTGTGTACCTATAGATAGAGAATATTTAAATTGTGTATTAAGGTTT